>JAXCLR010000105.1:9251219-9314737 GCA_035584095.1 Annona squamosa | reverse complement strand
CTCTTTTTAAGAATTCAACATAAATGTATACACAGGTTCAAAAATAGTAAAACTTAGTTTATAAATTAAGTATAATTGATTAGCATATTTAAAAAAAAATTAAAATTAAAAAATATTCTTCTGGAAGACTGGTATGTGGCTTTTACTAATTTCCCCCCGTTTTTCCACGCATGTAGCTGGTAATTATTTCCTGTCCTTTCATCTATATCGAGAATGGTTAGTTTGTGGGGCTTACGTCGTTTGGCTGACTAACTTCCTTCAATGGCCCCCCATTCATGAGTCACGACCCATTCATTACTACTCTGCATCCCGGCACATGGGCTACTCCACAAGATTCCAGCGTCAGTCTTGTTCCATTTATTAATGCTTGCTTAGAAACTACAATGCCAAAACTTTGTCCTTTCTTACCGGTTGGGTCCTCATCCATACGGAACTACAGGGGCACAAAAAAGTTTTATTTCTATTATTTTTTTTTATAAATGTTCGAGTCCCATCCAAACCTTGACTCCTATTAAATTTGATAACATTTTAATTTATTGGTATTTTTATTTTTACAAATCAACAAAAATGGATGGATACATGCAATAGTTTGTTGATTTTCGAAAATTAAAGAAATATAAAACTGCCAAATTCTGTAAGCGTCAAGATCTAAATGGCGTCCATATATTTATAAAATAATTAAAAAAAATTTTTGGGTGCCCGCTAATTGCCTAGTTTAGAAAGGGTCCGTATTTTGGGGCACTCCGGACCTACAACTCTTGGTAAATGTCCAATAACCAAAATTTTAGGTGATAAAACAAGATTCTTCCGAGGCTTTTTAAAAAAAGTTAGTATTTTTTGGGTAAATTTCGATTGTGCTGGATTTTGGAAGAAGTTGTATTTGAAATGTAAATCTTTTGCATCCAATTTTATTATTATTCTTAATGATCTTATTTCATCACTTAGTCAGAATAGTTCTGTACTTTTGTTTTCCATCAAAAGAATAATTTTTTTCTCCAATTATCTGATGATGAAAGCAGCTGGTCATTTTTGAGGTGTGAGGATGGGCCTTTTCTACAACCCAACGACACGGGGAGTTTGAAGTCCCATGACATTCGATTGACACCAGATATACAGTGCTGTCGTGTTGCATGAGAGGAAAAATGTAGCATAGCCATTCGCCCATTCCCCCCACTCGATTGCATTTTGAAAATGTCAGTCTACAAGGACAAATGATGGAATCCGTGTAATTATCAATGCGCAGATGCGTCCAAAATGGTTTCCCAAGGCACCCAAAAAGCTTGCATAGTTGCATTCCCCTTCTCCCCATGAATGTGCCATGAAATCAATGATATTTCATGGTTTGAAGTACCAACTTGCTGGATAATTAATTAATTGGACCGTCAATTTAGCATCTCGAATAAAAGGTTGTAATTCAACTAACTAGAATAGTTTAGATGTCAGTCTACTTGATTGGATTGGTTAGACCTAAAAGTGTCTCAATTATATTTTTCTTGATTTGATTAATCAATAATCCTATATTTTCTTTAAAAATTAACAAAAATGCGCGTGCTGGGGTTCTTGGGAGGGCTGCATTTATGGACCAGAAACACGTGGATCCCTCCAGATGTATAGAGCACAATGTGGAAATAATATGATGGATGCTTCGATCTTAAAAATCTCAACAAGCATAAATTTATGAAAGTTGCAACTGTAGCGATTTAATAATAAACATAACCTTCTAGCCACATTAATTTTTTTCATAATTTTCTTGTACTTGTAAAAATATTAGCATGACTCTCGGTGAAAAAGGCAAAAGTATATTTAAGTATTTAACTCTCCATAAATGCTCTTATTATTTTTTTAGGGGTGCAACTTGGTTTGATATTTGCTTATATTTGAAGTTAGATATCTGCTTGAATTTCTCGTAATCTTATTTGATTTAATATTGTTATGTTTTTTAAATGATTTTCTTTTATTGCAATTGACATTATAAGATTTCTCTTGTGGTTAATTGTTAATATTTATATATAGTTATGATATTAATTTTAAATTGCACAATGGAAAAAAGGTATACCTATTTATTTTCCAAAACATGACTACTATTTTACTTAATGCCAAGAGAAGAATATAAATTAGGTTCCCTTCTTTTTATCCTTAAGTGATCTTTGATTTGTCTTTACTTTCTTATAATAAATTGTCATTTTAAATTTTTCGGGTGATGAATTTGTGATTGAATAATGATAGGATTAATAACAAATATATATTAATAGGAGAATGTCAACTTAAAACTTGGCCGAACCGTAATTTCAAAATGATGATTAAATTTTAAGTTTATAAATAGAGTCAGAGTTAGAGTTAGGGTTGATATGAACTCATATTTGATGAACTTAAGTTTCACCTCGAATTTCGTATTATGAAAAACATAAAAATATGTCGGTGAGAACACATATTCCAATGTCGCTTAGTGGCATACCGTTTTTCTTAATTTTTACGTAGACTGGACCCAACCCGCCATCATGGTTAATTGGTTGTCATTGCCTAATCAACTATTTGGAAAAGCTCTACTGAGTACTTCTCCTTTTGAAAGGGTCATGCTTTGGTGAAATTAAGATTTTCAACAATTGAATCCACATCTGTATAAAATAAACATCAGTTTGTTAGTCATATTATACCAACCAAAGTGTTCTTTTGTATTAGTGTTATATATATTGTAATCTTCGATATTACAAATAAGACCTTTTACAACTCTTACCCTTTGAAGAGACACATTGTAAATACTCTGCACTCTGGGAGAACAACTATAAATATCTGTAATGGAACACATAATATATACCCACACACCAATGGGAGAGACGCCCTTTGAGCTCTTGTCCACAGCACTGGTGGCAGTATGAGTTACCAGCGCGCTACAAGCACGCTGGCTATAGCACCAAAAGTGTCAGACATAGTGCTAACTTAAAAATATATAATCATTTGTATTCTAGTCTACACTCCCAATCCCAGCTGGATACTTTCATTCTCGGGATCTTTCCTTTTATTTTTACTGTGAAAATGAAATTCAAATATATTAACAATAAAATTGTATATATGAAATCTCCTTGCTCGGGCCCACTTGTGAATGCCAAATAATGAAATATATATATATGAGATCCGATCCTGTGCAATCGGACTGCGCTGTAATTATGGTGCAGTCCGTTGTAAAATGGACCCCACACATATTAGATTATAATAAAACTTTATACACTCATTTATCCATATATAAATTATACTTTAGATGGTTTAGATGTTGAAAAAATCACTTTAAACTTGATATTTACATTAAATTATTTTATTACATTGATTTTGCATCATTTTAAGAGGGAGACTACACATATGTTGGATTTGGATGAAAATTGGTATGCTAATAAAATAGTGAACAATTCTAAATACAATGGGTGGGGTAGATTTTCTATTTATGATCAGGTGGGGCCCATAGTGCATGGACTGCACGATGCAGTCGCATGCACAGGATTATTTCCCTATATATATACGGGGAAACTAATCTTGTGTACCTAGGTGCAATTAGCTTCTGTGCACTGGGTGCAATTAGCTATTTTTTGAAAAATTTTAACACATCTGTTAATCTAGGTATATTTAGATTTTCAAAAATCTAAAAAAAATCTAAAAATCTCCAAAATTGATAAAAATTGATACACACGTTCTTATATAGATTAACAGTTCTTATATATATATATATATATATATATATACTCATCATCCTATGCAAACAAACTGCACCATAATTACGGTGCAGTCTGTTGTAAAATGGGCACCACACATATTAAAATATAATGAAACTTTATACAATTATTTATCAATATAAAATCTTACTTTAGACGGTTTAGATGTTGAAAATACCACTTTAAACTTAATATTTATGTTAAATTATTTTATTACATTAATTTTGTATCATTTAAAGATGAGGTGCGTACACGTATTGAATTTGGATAAAAATTGATATGCTAATAAAGTGGATAATTCTAAATACAATATATGGAATAAATTTCTCATTCATGATCAAATGGGTCCCATTGTACCGTAATTACGATGAGCATTGAAGCTCGATTCTCCTCAAAGCAAAGGATAAAGATCCATTAAAAAATCATAATAATTTATATAATCATTGATCCATGTAAGAAAAATATTTTAGATAGATTAAATGTTATTTTAACAATTTCTAAATTGAGATGCAAATCTAATAATTTTATTATATTAAATTTACACTATCTAGATGAAGTTATAACACATTTTTTATTATGATGAAAATTAGTTTCTTAGTATAACAAGCGTTTCTAGAGGTATATTTGTCACTCTTATCCCTTCCTTTACACTTATTGATATGATTTAACATTTTAAAAGAATAAATTATCTTTATATTATAAAGATTTATTTATATTTTATAGATAAAAAGGTAGGGAAAAAGTCACGAAAGAAAATCTTCAAAAGTGAAAGAACAACGTGATGTGAGAGCTACAATAGTTGTATGGAAAATATTAAGAAACTATTAGAATATACAAATAATATTATAAAATTTAGTATAATTAATTAGTTAAAATATAAAATTATATCAAGTTTTTTTTATCAAGTGCCGAGCAAACTCTAAATAGAAAATCTTTTTTTTTGATGCACATATAAAGAAGCCAAAGTTTTTAATGAAAAAAAGATGTTAAAGTTGGATTTTTTCGTCAAATACAAAAAATAAATCCCAAAGATATGATTCCAATGATATACATAAAACAAGAATAATGAGCTTTGACTAACTTAAAAATTCTTGCTAGGTGACATTGTTTCGACGTATGGAAGAACGACTTTTGAGTCAAAATGTTTAATTTTGGGTTGATATCTTGCACACCTTTTCCCGAAATTTTTTAAATAAATGTGTGAGCTTTTTGCTTATTCTAAAAGCTGCGGTGATCATCTCCAACATGTCAGAAATGGTCATACAATACACGGTAACAATTTTTATTTTTTAAAATTGTAAATTAAGATGTGTATTATCTATAAATTAAGATTTAGCATTTTTGGATGTGTTTATATATTTGTTGAGTTTTAAACGTAATAGTGTTATGGTCATTTCCACAACTTAAAAAGGAACACAATACCCATATGTTAAAATTCACAAAATATATAAATACATCTGAAAATGCTAAAACCTTAGTTTACAAATAAGGGTTCTGCTTCATAAAAGTGAAGCTATGTAATCTTTTTCAAAATTTAAAATTTTGATCTTTGATGAAAATCCAATCCATTAATGACATTTAACACTATTTGTTTAATTAAGAGACTAAATTTCATATAAATCAAGGGTGTATTTGGCAATTAGTAAAATATGTCAAGTTAAAACTTTTCAATCTAAAACTTTTCATTCTTCATAATTATCATATTTTTTTAATTATTTTTTCATATTTTCCTATACAACTACCATAATTTTCAATCATTTCTACACCACTATTCACACAACTAACTTATCTATTTTAACTTTATTCTCTTTACTACTCATCATTACCTCTATTATGTAACATCATTTAACAACTTTTACTCTTCAAAACTTTTCACCCAAAGTTTTATTCATTACCAAACACACCCTAAGTAAGTACATAGATTATATTTGCTAAAAAATATATATATTCACAAGTAAATTGTGAAAAAATGCTTAAATTCATTTACACATGTATTAGAATGTAATAATAGTTTAAAGTTCATTAATCCGTATACGATTGATATTAATTATATATTAAACAATTTAGATATTGAAAATATTACTTTAAAATTGATATTTTAGCATTAAATCATTATATGACATTAATTTTACATAATTATAGATGAGACTTATATACAATAAAACTATATAGAAAATGAGTTTCATATAAGCCGAGCCCTGTAAGCTGAAAATCAGTTTCCTCTCGAATCTCTATATTTTAGGCATCATGTATAAAAGAAGAAAAATTATCAGCAGCCGAAGACCACACAACTGCAACTGGAGTTCTTGGTTACAGAAACTTGTTTTTTCAGCAACAGCGAATCGAAACGGGGCGATAAATTTGACGAATAAGGAAGCTTTGTTACTTTTTAAACCTTGTGGAAATACTGTGGATTAACGAACAAAGGATAATTTATGCGCCAATCATATCAATTTGGGTAACGCCGGCTTTCAACGCACAAATTTTTTTGCTGCACAAATATATATATAATCCGAACATTTCAAGTTGAGTTATATTTAGCTATCGTCGCAATATTATAAATTTCATTTATTATAAAATTACTTTATGATTTTTACATGAACTTATATGACGTCTTGCACTTTAAACAGCTATGATCCTACTGCAGAAAATAACCCTATCACACTTCATATTGTTGAATGATTTAGGACATAGCTTGTCATAGTTTATCTAAAACAGGTATGATTTTATTGAATTGACCATCTCGGAGATGAAAATAAGCCGGAAACGAAGAATATAGAAAACAAAAGCAGAATTTCAATAAACGTAGCACTCTAATGGCCCTTTATTTTCATTATTCATTAATGAGGGTCAATTGAGGAATGTTGTAAGTTTGTGTATATTTGCTATAGGTAAAGACAAGCAATATGTTATCTAGGAAATGAGAAGTGAAGAAAGTCAAAGGATTTGAATGATAGAAATTAAGAAAGCTTGCATCCAATGACAAAAAGTTTATTGATGCTTCTCAAAATTATGGGAGACAGGTAACATGTCTTTTCACTTATAAGATAATATTTGAGAATTTCAGTTCTCAGATGGTGACGATTTTTTAACTTTATATTAATTCAATGCGAATTAGAAGAGAAAAACTAAATCCTAATAAGATAAGCTAAAATTCTAAATAATAAAGATAATTCAAACCAATCCAAGTCATCCATTGAGTTGATTTCTATTTATGTCTCTTAATGATTACATCATATTCCACCAAAATAATGAATGTCAAAACTTTAAATAAATCATCTCTAAACATATAAATATTAAAAAAAATCCTAAACTCTACAAATTAACCAATTACTACTCGTATAGCATTCTCTGTCTATCATTCCCTCCAACATGATAGAGAACTCATGCTTGAGTTTTGAACTTGATCATATTTCAATTGTTATTTTATCTTACTTCCCTTTAACACAAACTAACATATAATCCTTTTTGTCAAATAATTAGATAACATTTTTTGAATTTTCTTTTCTACTAATATCTTTTGATTGTCAACTCTCCCTCCTTTGATATACGGATTTTTTTGAATTTGAATGATATTAACCAACCTAAACTTTTCCCTTAATGTGATAAGAATAGTGCCTTCGAAAAAGTAATTTAATCACTTCATACATAATTTAACCACCAAAAGCTTTCACAATATAATTATTGTCTTCAAAATCCACTTCTGTAATATTTAAAAATTAAATGATTTATTCACACACAAGAACAAATTTCCTCTAACATATGAAATAAGCCTTTTGTCTTGAAAACCATCAATTATCTCTCAACTTGATTGTTGGATTTTTTTAACCCAACAAATCAACTACTTGCTCTTATAACTCATCCAATGAATCTATTGACAAAGACCTATTGATAATAAACTGTTCATGTTCAAGGATACACAGTAAATATTACCAAACGTAAGAGAAGTTTGCATGATAAGACTGACTTTGCCATTTAGATGAAATATATTTCATATGCTCAATACTATTAAAATTCACTTCCTTATTTTTCCTTCACTTGTCTCTTAAATACATTGATCTTTAATTTATTTAAGTGTTCAAATCAACTATATAACTTTTTGAATGTTCGATGATTAACTAGGAGACCCTTGAGGTGAATATTAGAGAATCTTGAATGGATGAACAACATTAAACAAGAATGTATTATATGAAGAAGAATGATTTATATATTCATTGGCTTTATGATTTTTTGTAATTTTATTACTTGTTTCTTCTCAATCCATTTTATCATTTAATGTATCACATTCGAGTTTATCTATTTTTCACTCATCAACTTTGATTTTTAAAATCATAATTTAGAACTTTGTAATAATGTTTAATTTGTTACAAAAGAGATATATATCTCTCACTTTTGATTCTTAACTCATAATATTTTTCAATATACTCTTTCACACTTTGATTAGTTTATTATCACTTGTGAAATAATTTGCTAATATACTTGCATTTTCTATATGAAGAAAAACTTTATTTCAAAATCATTTTGAATTCTAACTAATTCTGAATCACATAAAATCTCAAATTTAATGTCATAAGATTTTTAACTCATCTCCGACTTGGAACATTACAAATTGCAGCATTTTATTTTCCCTCGAATGATAACATGTAAAATAATACTCAATGGACCCCACCCAGTTTAGAAAGAATGTCACAGTTCACCAGTGTAATGAGAAACATCACTAGCATAAAATGAATTACACCTGTATCTCTTTTCTTGATAATTTAAAAATCATAATTTCAATATTTTACATTTAAACTACTTGAGAATTTATAACCATAGAAATATCTATGGAAGAAAAATCAAAAAGATCTCCTTATTGATTTGAAATTTGATGATTTCCATTCGCCCACCTATGTTTTTAGAAATTTGTTATTTTTACTTTCTAACTATTGACTTTGTAATAATAAGGTCATTCATGAACTTTATTTATAAAAACGCCTTTATCATCATCATTGATTGGATTTCATGGCCCACCCAAATATGATCAGAGCCATGTAATACTATTATTGGATTGTATATCACCTGATAACAATGTCAAGTGAATCACAAATTAACCAATCAAACTTTGATAGAGATGCTTTCCAAATAACATCCAAAAGTGATGACAATTTGCAAAGAGCCCTGAAAAAAATTTTGTTTGAGTTGAAATATTTTCCTTTTTTACAAATTGAGTTGTTCCTTTTTTCATTTGAAAAACATTCTTTCTATTCTTATAAAACCATTATTCTAACTCCGTGGTAATTTTTTGTAACAAAACTCTTATACTTTCAAAAGAATTTCTTTTTGCAAATATGGTTTTGTGAATTTGAAAACCGAAGAGGTATTTTGTAAATTTTCAAAAACTAGGATTTTATGTGAGATTCAAAGCCGGACAAACTCTTAAAATTCCATCAAAGTCTGCTAACAAAATTCACATTAAGGGATTGGATTATAATTTCTGCAAGATATATATTTTCAAATGAGAAAACTAAAGTGAGTTTATTTGAACAAAAAGCTAAAAAGATCAAAATAAAAATCCGATTTCACAAAAAATTTTAAAAGTTGTGAGATAATTTGCTTTCATAAAATAACTGTAAGATTGTTGGAAAAAAAAACTAAATGTCTAAAAATTTTAGAAGTCAATAAAAATTTTTGAAAAAATAAAAGCAAGTATAGTCTTCCCCCAAACATTACCCATTTAATAAAAATATTGATTTTATAAAATAAAACTTTTGAGCCAAATCGATAAGGAGATCTTTTTACTTTTCTAAATGCTTCCATAATGTTTCTATGACTATCATTTCTGAAGTCATTCAAATGTAAAAAATTGCAACTATGACTATCTAAGTGACCAAAAAAAGAGATGACATGTGTAGATTCCATTTTAGACATGATGTTCTACACTAGCAAAGCTATGAATTTCTCAAATCAAGGTAGAATTCACTGAATTATTTTGCATGACATCATGTGAGTGAACATAGAAAGCTACAATTTGCAATGTTTAAGCTCAAAGGCAAGTTGAGAACCTAACGACAAAAATAAAAATTTCATGTTAGTCAGAATTGATTAGAATTACAAACAATTTTAAAATAAAGTTCTTTATGCAGAAAATATAAGCATGTCATCCAGTTATTTCACAAATGGTAACAAAGCAATCTAAGTGTAAAAGAGTAAATCTAAGAATGTCATGAGGGAAGAATTAAAAGTGAGATACATATCTCTTTTATAACAAGTTGAACATTATTGTAAAGTTTTAAATTGTGATTTAAAAGTTAAAGTTGATGAGCATAAAATTGTAGACTCGAACGGGGCATACTAAACGACAAAACAAGTTGAGATGAAACAACTAATAATATACAAAAAATCTTAAAGCCAACGCATATATAGATTGTTCTTCTTTAGATAATACCTTTTCGTTTAATGTTGTTTATCAATCTTAAGATTCTAATGATCATTTTAAGTTCTTCCTAGTTAACGATCAAACTTTCAACATTTTTATAGTTGAGTTGAATACTCAAATAAATTAAAGATTTGATATATTCAAGAAAAATGTCAAAGAAAAATAAGGAAGTGATTTTTAAGAGTAGAAGATGAAGCACATCTCATCCAATAGTCAAAATTAAAGTCTAATCCAACAAATTTCTCTTATGCTTGATAACATTCATAGCATATCCTTCAACATGAATAGTTGATTATTGATAAGCCTTTATTAGTTGATTCATTGTATGAACTATAAAACTAATAAGAGCAAATAGTTGATTTGACTAAGAAAAAAATCCAATTATCAAATTGAGATATTGTTGATGATTGTTAGAATAAAAAACTCATTCCATGTATTAGGGGAATTTTACTCTAGTGAGTGAACAAATTATTCAATTTTTAACTGTTACAAAGGTTAGAATTTGAGAAATATAATTATATCATGAAAGATAAGGGTGATGAAATTGTTGATGAAGTGAATAAATTATTTAATGTTGTGAAGACTACTTTTGTTACATCAAGGGAAAAATTCAGGTTGATCGATACCATTCAAATTCAAGAAAAAAGTATATGTCAAAGAAAAGAGAGTTAGTAACCATAAGAGCAAAGTAGAAAATCTCCAAAAAGATGTTATTTGATTATTTGACAAGAAAGATTATATATTAGTTTTTGCTAAAGTTAGATATAATACCAAATTGGAATATGATCAAAACTCAAGGATGACTACTTTATCAATTGGAAAGAATGATAAAAAAACATTATATGAGTAATAATGGCTAATTTGTAGAGTTTAAGATTTTTTGATAATTACATGTTTGTAGATGATTTATTTAAAATTTTGGTATTAATTATTTTAGTAGGAATAAGTTGAAATAATTAAGTGATCTAAATACAAGTTAACTTAATGGATGGATTCGATTAGTTTAGATAGTTTCTTTATTATTTACAATTTTATCTTATTGTAGTAGAATTTGATTTTCCTTCTTATTCACATGAATTAGGATAAGGTTAACAAATATCACCATACAAGGGTTGAATTATCAAATAAGTAAAAAGACATGTTACCTGTTTTCTATAACTTCCAGAAATATCGACAAACTGTTTGTTATTACATGCAAGCGTTGTTGCTTTGTTAATTTCTATCATTCTAATCTTTAATTCTTCTTACTTTTCTTCACTTTTCATTTCCTTGAGTGTATTATTCACTTTTCTCTATTTCTTCTCTCTGCCTATATCAAATATACACCAACCAACATTTCTTAATGAACCCTCATCAACCAAGATTGAAAAGTAAAGGAGCCATTGAAGCGCAACCGAAGTTTATTACAATTCTATTTTTGTTTCCTATTCTTCACTTTCAACTTGTTTCATCTCTAAGAAAGTTGGTTCAATATATCATACTTCTTTTAAATAAATAACAACAAACTATACAGTGAATCATTTAACAATACAAGGTGTGTGATAGGGCTACTTTTTGGGACAGAACCTAGTTGTTTAAAGTGCAAAAAACACCACGTAAGTTACATAAAAAGTATGAAGTAATTTAATATTAAATGAAATTTATAGTATTATAATAATAGCTTTATTTAAATATACATATGTTGCTAAATTACATTCATCAAGAATAGAGAGTATCTCGAGTTTCATACATCTAACGCTCCGATAATAAAGAAGATTTGGGGCATGTTTAAATTTGTTAACATTCTTAATTTTCTCACGACCATCCCTGTTGAAACATAAAAGGTATTAAATGAAAGAAAAGACAAATCTAAGGACGTGGTAGTTGCCATTGTCTAGTGCAAAGCCTGAAAGAAAGATGAAAAGAATCACTAGATATAATATGACTATTGGCTAACTTAATATGTGTCATTTTCGTTGTTCGGAAAGCACACTTTGAGAGCAATGATGTTGTGCCTGGTAGTTGCTAATAATGTATCCTAGCTACAACATAACTGGTGCTCAGATTACAGCAGCAGGGGCACAAAACACAGGTGTGAGGGGAAGAAAAGTAAGTGCTGATAAGAAAAAGGAAAAACAGTGTGCCCAGTGCATAAGACTCGTAACAACAACGAGTTAGGGAGGAAAAGTGCTGATAGTAGCATTAGCGTAAATGGAAACAGGTCTAGCAGGGAGATGCACCAGCAAATAACTTGCTATACATTTTTCGTGATCCAAGCATTCAAATACCAGGTGGAAGCACTCCATGAGTCCATGTTAAACTCCCTTGGGAAATGAGAATTTCTTGCACATGTTCATACCGAGAAATAGTTCTATTCAACTGCCTTGGGGAATGAGGATTCCTTTGCAAAAATCATAATTTGGAGATCCAGAAAAACTCACACTAAAGTAACCAGAAGAATAACTTTTCACCACTTCAACTTAGAATTCATTTAAGAAGTACTTCTAATGTTGTTTCTATGTTTGTTTTCAGGGGTTTGAATCTTTTCTTCTCCCCAGAAAATTTATTGTTGGTATAGGATAACAGTGGAAAGTTTTAATTTTCTAACCAAATGCAGAAAATCAACTTTTGTTGTCAAGACATGGTACTTTTCTGTTTTGTCTACGGGCCTGCTTGGCCTTACTTCTGGCTATTTTTTAAAATTTTTCTGCAGAAGCTGAGAAAGACGCCATTGTGGGAACTCATTACCTAGCAAGCATGCTGGAGAGATGGCAATGTACGGTTTAAGACGACATGCAAATCGCTCTGGGAAATTTCATTATGGGGATACACAAATGAAAAATACAAATCAACTTTAGAATAGAAAGTATAAGGTAATAGAATTTCACTGGACAAAAGGAAAATACTGAAACAAAAAAATTGAAAAACGAGAGATTCGCAGAAGGAGGGGAAATTTTTCTTGGTCATTGTAACTTTACAATAGTGCACCTCATCTCACCTCCTCCAAGACTCCTCCGTTGGCATTAAAAATAGAAAATACCCATGTGAATTTGCTGAATCCTTGATTGCTAGGATTAGGAAGTCTCATTGAAAAACTCTTCTACACGATTTAGCCAATAACCATTTAATATCCACAGAGATAGAATATAAACATGCAATTTTTCTTTAAACAGAAAAGAAAAGAATCAATAAAATTAACATTCCAGACATCCCAAATCAATGACTACTCTTTTGCATGGTGGGATAAGCAAATAACTTACAGCAAGAGCACTTGCGTAGGTGGGGCAATTAATCGCAACAGAAAGGGATCTCGATCTTGCCCGTCCGCCTGCCTTAGCACGACTTTGGCTGGGGGCGGGAAGAATATTGTGTTAGAAAGCAGCTTTTTGCCTCTGGCCAGTAGAAAGCAACAGAAAGGAACCTTAGATCGCAGAGAGAGAGAGAGAGAGGGAGAGGGAGAGGGAGGAAGGGAGAGAGAGTGGGTCAGAGCAAGGCGGAGATTGAGAAACAGACGGAGAGAAGGTGGCAGCCGGCGACATGACGGTCGGGAGAGAGGCCTCGATGAGGAACTCTAGTCGTAGAGAGAGAGAGAGAGAGATGGAGCGAGATTAAGACACAAGAAGGGCACCGACGATAATGACGATCGGCGACGGCGATCAAAGAAACAAATGGGGAGGGTAGCCTGCGGTCGGGAGAAGAAGAGAGACCGGGCATGAGGTCGGGGATTTTTCCCATGCGAATGCGGGATCAATCGAGTCTCCCCACCTTCTTCCTCGCTTTCCTCCCATCTCTGTCTCCCTCTCCGTTTCCTTTTTCTTTCTAACGGGGGATAACGGTTAGTGATTTGGTTTGATAGTCTTTGACTGGGGGTAGAACGACTGTCCGTCCCTTAGGATGGAAGATCCACAGCCGTGTCAGGACTCAGGAGTCGAAACTCATGATCGATCATGAGCGCAGATAACTGGACGGATGGAGAGCTCTCCGGTCAGACCAGTGGGCACTTGCTGGACTCTTATTTTTTAGGTGAGTCGGGGCAATTTATTATCCGTGTATTTTGCATTTGATAAAAAAAATTTTAATGTAAAATTTATTATATGGTAAGGGTAATAATGTAGAGTAAAATGAATAAAATTAAAATAAATATAATAGTTATATGGATAATCGTAAAGGAATATTTGAAAATTAAGACGATTATATAGTAAATATGAAAAATGACTAAAAATAAGATAATTATAAAGACTTAAAAGTGAAAATTTTTAAATTAATAAGTTTTTATAATTGCCAAATCCATGCATTATTGTCTTTCTATTAGAAGGCAATTATGTCAAAACTACCTCCGTCCACCAATATATTTTTTGGGAGGAGAAGGGCAATAACGGCCTTTTTAATCTTTTTTCAGCAGTATTTTCATTCACTATTTTGCATAAGGATTTCTGTGCTCAAGCCACCGAAAACTAGCTATTAATGTGGACCACCCATCAGGTGGGATTCATTCCCTTCTATAATGTACTTATGTGCAACTAAGATACTAAAATTATCTTAATTAGAGCGTTACAGAAGCTGAATCTTAAAATAATCTTAAAATAACAACTATAAGACCGATTCTAAGTGTAACTTATAGTTTTTTTTTTAAAACCACGATAGTATATAGCTTAAATAAATAAAATATTAATAAATACAATGATAAATTGAATGTACCAAATTGTCATGTTTAAAACCATTAAGTTTTGCAAGATTGGAAATTAGGATGCTGTAAAATCATAGAAGAGAATTTATATTATTAAATAGTCTTCATCTCAACAAAATCAGAGTGGCGCAGCGGAAGCGTGGTGGGCCCATAACCCACAGGTCCCAGGATCGAAACCTGGCTCTGATAGATTAGAAGTAGGCTTCCAGCACTCTATTTTTTCGTTTAATTTCACGACTAAAGATTAAATTTTTTTTCATGTAAAAATCTCTAGATCTCTGCAACTCTTGGCACAAGTAGAAGCCTCCACCATATTTGGAAATGATTTACAGACTCAATACAAAACATAACAAACAGACGTCTGAAATCCACCAATGGAGAGACCAGAAAACTCTTTCTTTCATGACCGGCGACCAAGAGTTCAAATTTCTAATCAACAACAACCAAATTTAAAGGCCTAAGACACTGGTGAATTTTGATCCATAGGCCTTCGGCCCATTCTTCTCGTCTCTTTCTAACTTTCCAGCCTTGCGCAGCCCACTGGAGCTCTATTCAATGATGGGAATGACATTCCTCTGAACAAGAAACTATTATAAACCAACGTTAGCCCTGGAATCTTTTGAAATCCGGGGGCAACTCCAAAACTAATGTGCATAAAAGCAATCCTTGTGTCATTTCTTTTCTTAGACAGATGATTATCCAGAAAGTCGGAGACGATGTACTTTTGAATTCGGACCAAGTACGCTGAAGTGGCAATTTCTTTTGCAGGTTGATTTCGATTATCCATAATGGGCCTTACGCTAGTTTACTCACATATTCCGCGTGGATCTCTTCTATGATCAGCACTAATGAAAATCTTATGCTTTAACAGTATCAAAATAATTACTTTCCCGATAACTATCAAAATAGCAATCTAATAAACCAAGATTCCAGATGACTTGCAAATACTTCACAGCTGCTGTGGGTTCTATCTAAGAGTGAGAAGTGAGTAGTCCAAGGAGAGATCAAACTGACGAAAGGCCCTATAATCACTCGACCAAAGAATTTGGAGGACCTAAAGTCCTAAGAAAAATGCTAGTTTTGTTCGAATTTATAAAAACTAGCAGCTAGTTCTGTTCGAACTTATAAAGACCAACAATTTCCATACATGTCCCAACTTAAGAATTTGGACTACTTAGAAGCAAATCTTCCTATGAAAACTGCTAGTTTTATTCGAAAGACTCTACCCAATTCGCAAATAATTGGATTAGGTTCTATATGTGTATCGGACATGACCCAACTTAGTGCTGACAACTAGAAGTAGCATGCTTGACGGTTGACACAAGATGATTGCAACTCAAACCAAACTATGGCTAGCATTCATTGTTCTTGTTTCTTGACATTGGCACTCATGATTACAGCAGTCTGACGAGTTTTAATCCCATTGTAGTTCATGATCACAGCACTCTGAAGAGTTTTAATCTCATTGTAGTTCATGATTACAGCACTCTGATGAGTTTTAATCTCATCGTAGTTTGAAATTCTCTCGACAGTAAATATTCTGCTCCCAGATCCATCGCCATCTAACAATGATTTATATTGGTCTGGAAGCTACCATGACTTTGTACCATATTGTTGGGCTAGATCAATATGACCTGGATCAAGGGTAAGCTAAAGAGATTTCTAAATTATTAGCATTTCCCTTCAAAATAAACTAAGAATCAAACTCATATGATCACGCATGAGATATGATTGTTAGGGTGAGATACCGGTGACATGAAAAAGCAATAGATATTAAACTCAAAATGATCACGCATTTTGAAAATAAAAAGCGCCTATTTTCTTCCGCGTTTAATGAATATTTGGCCCAGCTTTTAATTTTAGCCAGAAATTTCTCGCTTTAAATAGTGAATAAGCATTGACAAGCACAGAAAGAGAAAGCAATAAATCCAAACTTATCCAAAAAAGCAAATCCCTTGACCACGTTAACCTCTTAAGTATCATCCCTGGTCTATATTTGTACCGTAGTGATAACACCATACATATTAGTTAATTGATCGAAGATCGCAGCAAGAGAGGCAAATTATCCACTGGACATAAAATAGTCAGAAACGGAAACAGCTTGTAAATTTTTGTTATTATTATTATTATTATTATAAACAGCTTGTAAGTTGGAACATGTCAATGTATAGGTTTGAACGTCGTGCATTCACATGGCCAAATAAACAAACAAGGAGAAAAGCAAGATAGTACTCAACCACATGGCCAAGTCATACCTATACATGATGCCTGCAGCTCGACATATTAATCATTAGATAGTATTTTCAACCTCAAGTTTAAATAAGTAATTATTGCATGATGCTTTTCATGTGTTTAAACCTAGATAGATACATATGCACGTAGATTCGATAATGCTAGTGTTCCTAGTCTCTCATTTTTTTCCAATTCATTTTTATGTGTGACCGTATGTAATCTTTATACGTAAAAAAATTTATCATTTTTATTTTTTTTTAGTTCAAAAATCAACAATTTTTACCCACATTTAACATTAAATGAGGGTGAAAATTGTTGATCTTCAAAGTTAAGATAAAAATCTAAAAATTATATTTACATATAATTATAAACCAAAAATTTTACTTTTATATAATCAAGTTATATATAAATGATTTCACATAACTCATGTATTTTTTAGTCGAATAAGTGATGAAAAATTCACTTCATGCATTATACTTAATATCATTTTTATCTAGAAGGCCAAATTTGATCAAAATCAAAAGTAGTGCATGACCATAGTTTCTTTAATAAAACATTCATGTAAATTATAAAAATATTTATATTCATTTGCATACACATTACAATATAATAAAATTTTATAAAATTATCTACCAATATAGTAATTGTATTTTAAACGATTTAGATATTAAAAATACAATTATAAAATGGATATCTAACATCAAGCTATTTTATTGTATTACTTTTATACATTTGTAAATAAGGTCATACTAAATGATATCAGATAGTTAACGACTTTCCATGACTAAATAAATGTTAATATATACAATGTTTCATCAATGTGGATTTTATAGGAGTTAGATAGTTTATATATTGAAAAAATAATTTTAAAATTATTATTTACATTAAATTATTTTATTATGTTGATTTTGTACTATTTTCAAAGAAGCTCACGTACATATCCAATTTAGATGAAAACTGATGTGCTAATAAATTGAATGGTTCTAAATGCAATAGGTAGAGTAGATTATTATTTTATAATCATACAAGACCCATTTTAAGCCAATTGTACGATAATTAACGGTACAATTAACTACATTTAACTTATTCTACATATAGTAATTCTCATATGGTGTAATCTATCTTTTATTTTTTAATTTTTAAAAATCAAAACTTAAATCTAAGCCATGCATCATATTTCTCTTTATTGATATTTATATAATATAAAAATCATGTTAATTGTATTTATATATTGGGCCCACTTCTATGAGACTCCTTTTCTATATTATCTCTTCATTTTTAATATTTCGTACTTCGTTTATTATATTTAGCATCATTTATATTATTATAACAACACTTTCATTTATTTAATGTTATTGTATATGAGTTTCATCTATAAATATATAAAATCAACAAAATAAAATAATTTAATACTAAATAATCAACATAACAACATGATATAAGACTACATAAAATCTTCAACATCTAAACTATCTAAAATATCACTAGTATTAGAAAAATAATTCGATAGAGTATTTGTACATAATAATATATACATTAATGGATCTAAGTATTTCGTTAATTTATACATGAATATATATCTATTTTTAAGCAAATATAATCTACATATTTGATTTGGATGAAACTTTGTTTTTTAGCTAAATAAATAATGTTAGATACAATGAATATATTAAATTTTACATTAATGATCAACATCTTAAAAACGAGAGGGTTATACAAAATCGATTCTCTATAACCAAATCACATAAAAGTGTAGCCTTTTATATATATTATGCAACAAGTGTAAACAAATAACACTATTTATAATTATATTTTCAAAAGATATTAATTTTAAAAGTTTTAATTAACTTGATTTTAATTACCACGTAAGTTAATTTAATAATTTTGAATACAATGAAAGGTCTGGATCTTTGAGAAAAATTTAAATTGAGAGTTGTAATATAAAATTGATTGTGTGGTGCAATTAGATGAATTTTTTTTTATTAAAATTCAATCCTTTCAAGAGGTTGAAACTCTTATATGGGAGGCACTTCAGAGTTGCTCATATCATTGAAGTCTAGCCAATTTTGACGATTGTTTTAGCATTTAATTTACTCATTTTATTTAAAATCGATTGTTTTAATATGTTGTCAGAAATTATTTTATTTCGATTAAATTTTAGGGGAGCAACACAGTCTCAAAAATATTTATGATTATACGAAAAATCTCTTAAATCCATCGACAAAATTGTTGAAATATTATGGTAATTTATAGGATTACGTTGATTTTGTACTTTTATTACTTTTAATAAAATGACGCCCACGAAAGTACTTTCCAATGCAAGGGCATTTTTTTTGTTTAAAAGCAAAGGTTTCAGTGGCCAAGGCTCCTTCAAATCTTTATCTTTCTAGTTTATTTAGCTGTTCAGAAAAATAAGTAAAAAAATAAAAACAAAAATCCGGAGTGGGTTTATAGGTGGAGAAATCAATTAACAGTTTCAACAACCGGATATTTAAGAGTCGCTGCCATTTTCTTTAGTGGGCCATAAAATAAAGGACGTGATTAGCTCGTGGGTTGCGTTGTGGTTTCTTGTAGAGCTTTACACCATCCCATTGGATTGCTCGGCGTTGCAATCAATTGCCAAAATTTCAAACTTTTCTTAATTATAGCTAGTTGCATCTTACCTAATACCTACTGCCTTTATCTAATTGCTTTCTATTCGTCTTGTTTACGAGACAAGATTGACATTTTCTTGGAAAGATTGCTACGCAGGCATTGCAGCTGTGTTATGACTTGGTCTGATCAAATTCAAGTTTAATCGTGTTCTAAAGTTTGACCGATGGTTTCGTCAGGCAATAAAAAATAAAAATAAAAATAAAGAAAGCTTGACCGATGGAAACATCTGTGTCAAATGATGTATGCATGCTGCCATTTAATCTCCTGAGCTTCTAATTTTTAAATAATAAGCAGGAAAATGTAAAAATAATTAGAATAACAAACAATTAATGAATTGTTATGCCAATCCATGGCTGACAGTAAAATCGTTACAGTTTGGAGATTTTAATCTTATGTGCTCTCTTGATATTAACTTTTCTTGATAGCACATGATTATTCTATTCTCATTTTTTCATTTTTTTAAATATTCATCGATATTTCATAAAACATATTCTATTAAGCTTTGCCTATAATGTTAATTTGTTTCCCGTCGTACACATCATTTTAATATTGTAATACACTCAACCACACATACATAGTTACTCCATGCCTAATCAAATAAAATAATTTTACATGTAAAATATATAGTAAGTGAAAAAGGCAGTCATCCATTTAGCAGGCTAACCAACAAACAGCAATGGAGGCGGGAAAATCACGTCACTGCACGATAGCACTCGTTTAACAAAAGGTCGCATAGGGATGTCAAGTTTTAAATAGATACGATTTTTTAAAATTTTTGCATAGTGATAATAATAATTAAAATTTTAATTTACAAATATACCTAAATAGTTTATTATAATTACAAATATACCTAAATAATTTTAAAAATTACAAATAACTCCTATACAATTTAAATGTAATTGTAAGTATATCCACGCACCGTGGAGCCGTCGCAGCTCGTAGCTTTATGGGCTTGCAATTATATACAATCTATACAGGTATATTTGTAAATTATTATTATACCATATTTGCGAACACATAAACATAATTTGCATATGTTTACAAATATATTTATTTTATGGCTTTGTAACTGAGGCATGATGATGTAGATATATTTGTAATTATATTTAAATCATTTGAAGTTATTTATCATTTCTAAAACTATATAGTATATTTGCAATTAGATTCAAATTATATGTATGTAATTGCAAATTATCCTAATTAAAAACATAAATGGTAATGGAAGAAAAGAATAAAAACTACTTTGGAAGTTAGACAATAAGCAGGGTGGCCATTTGACACTAGCCTTAAATTCGATAATTTTAGACCAGTCAAAAAATATATTTTCTTGTTTTTTTGAAAATTTTTATAAACATGTTAATCTAGTTATATTTGATTTATAAATCAAAATTTACCATTTTTTGATATACGCATACATATTTATTTTGAATTTTTAAAAACAGGGGTATTGAAGTCACTTTGAAATTTTAAAATGATTTGAATACCCCTACATTTAAAAATTCAAAACAAATATATATACAAATCAAAAAATCATAATTTTTGATTTATAGATTGATATAAATAAAAAAAATTCGAAAAAACAAAAAAAATATTTTGGACTAGCTAAGAAGATCACAACTCAAACAAGAAAACTTTTGCTAAGCTATTATATAGTAAGATCCTACTTTGTGAATACGTTCACCTCGGATCAGCAGCCTAGGCTACTTTGCTCCCTTTTTTTGTTTTTTATTTTTATAGTAGCTACTTTTTATTTTTTTGTCACTTGCTAAATTCGGCTATTTTTTTATCATCAAAAATTTCCAATAGGAAACCCTCAGCTCCACATCCCCACTAAGGCCATGCGGTGAGCAGCGAGAGTTGTCATTACAAACTCCAATGAGGTAATCATTGTTCAAAAATAATGTCTTAGATGTACAAGGATGGTGCGTTTTCCCACCAAACATTTTTCAGTTGTATCCCCTACGAAGGCCATTTTTGCTAAGGTATGTGTTGTGGTAGTTCCTGTGTATAAAACATGAGTAAAAGAGATAATATCTAAAGTAGCTGCAGTACATTAACAGAGATCGTAGGTAAGATTATGAGGATAGTCATTTCCATTTGAGCAGAGTAGTTAGGAGAAGGGAGTAGCTTTCTACTTGAATATTAAGATACTGAAGAAACCCATTCAATGCCTTCTAAATTGGGCGATTTTGGATTCGCGGATTTTAGGTTTCATTTTTATATTCCAATGCCGTGCAATGTTTATTATGTTACCGTACTAAGAAATGATCAAGCATGAGATCTTGGAAATATGCTGTTCTTAAAATTGGCAGCTTCTGTGGACTGGGCAGGAACGGCTGACAAGTACTTAAGTATTGGAGCCAATTCTGAAAAAGTCGGATGCTTCTTAAAAGTTTTATTTTTGTTCAACTGGGAGATGATTCCATCAGTTATCATGACCAGGCATACTAAAATTTCAAAGAAAATAATAATTATTTGATGAATGATCACATGCAGCCCATTAAATACAGCCAGTCTATTGTGTATGATCTCGTGATAACGGATTGGACAACCAAATCGCGAGGGAAATATCAACTCGTGAATTAGTCAATAGCCATTAGCCGGGGGGGGGCGGGCGCGGGGGCGGAGACAATGGCTTTTATGGCTCACCTGCAGAAACAGTTCCCCAACCAGCTGTTATACAGATGGTTTTTAATGTTTACGCAATGTGCTTCTCTCAGTCTCTGCGGTGGCCCGGGTGTTGCTACTGCGCAGCCAACTTCCCTACTCAAGTGATGGAACGCGCATTAATTGTTACTCAACTCTCCAGCAGCCAACCACACCTTGTCGGGCAATTTTTTTTTTTTTTATATATTTAGAGTATGTTGGTCAACAATTAAAAAAATATTAAGTTAAAACTTTCCAATGTAAAATTTTTTACTTTCCCCAGTTATTATATTTTTTAATTATTTTTTCATATTTTTCTATATAATTACCTTACTTTTCAATTATTTATACACAACTACACACAACTAGCCTATCTATTTTAACTTTATCATCTCTACTACTCATTATTACCACTGTAAGATTACATTATTTGACAACTTTTACTCTTTAAAACTTTTTATCAAAAATTTTACACATTCCCAAACATACTCTTAACGTCTTCACAACTAGTGTTAAGGGAAAGTCGTGAACATTCTTACAACATTTAAACATTGTTCCGTAAATATTTTATTAATATTCCAATTTGTCTAGTGTAACGGCCCAAGATAGATGCTACTAAGGCAAAGCCTTCCTAGGCATCTTATCTTATATATGCTAATTTACATAGATATTATAAATTTTTTTATTGGTTTCAATATATTATGACATTTGCTATTATAAATAAATATTTTTATAACTTTCACATAATGAATGTATGTTTTTATAAATATCCCCATATATCCCCATCCAGGAAAGAATGTATAAAACTCACACCTTCTAAGAAGGATATTGGAAATGAGTCATCTATATCTAGTGAGTTTCAAAAGTTTTTATAAATATCCCTATCCAAAAAAAATCATGAAATTCATACTTTCTAATAAGGACATTGGAAATGAGTCATCTACATCTAGTGAGTTACAAAACCACATCGATATTATATATGTTATCGGCTTGTACCACAAGGGCAATGCCCCATGACAAACGTTATGAATTTAATTTTGTTTATATTATGCATGCATGTGGATTTTTTTAGTACTATCTACTATAGTTTTGTTTAGTGTACTTGTGCGTAAAAAACGAAACAAAAGAGTTAGACTATAAATGTAAATAAGGAGCAGAAGTGGAGATTGCAATTCTCATGTGTTTCAATCATTTTATCCTATGTAATTACTCTATTTTTTCATATTTATTTATATATTCTAATAATTTTCTCATATAATTACTCTTTTTATTCATATTTTACCCATGTTATATTACTTTCATAATTTTAAAAATTTTTCCCTTCTCCCTCTCTTTTTTGTACTCCCATGTGCACCCAAAAAATTCAAATCATGTGCATTTGTATTGCACGGCAAACAGTGGAAACAAAAGTCAAGAATGATGAAGACTTTAGGGAACAACAAATAATGGTAACATAGAAATGGGTTCTTCAAGAAGAATTTTAAGATGGTTGTCGCATCATGTGAGGCTGTATATCTTTCTATATGCGCCAGCATCCTATTGGATGCAATCATGCAATGGGTTCAGGAATAGGATTGAATTTCTTATTTTTTTAATATTTTCTTCACTTTCATATGAATTTTTTATTTTATTTTTGACTACACATGATAAATATATTTTTTATTTTTTATTTTCCAAAGGACAGTCTCTTACTCACAAATTTCACTCCATCACATGCCTCCCATCAGGCCCCACGTCCTTTATCGGTAGTTATCATTGGATGCCTACGATGGATTTTATGCCCTCGATGACATTGCTTATTAATTTCCTCATATTTTATAAGTTAATTCCATTCGTGGATTTAACGGTTAATGGGGAAGGAGACAAAAATATTTACATACTTTCCGCACTCCTGTTATTTATATAATATTCAGCGACTATACTTTTCGAGCATTATCAATACATTTAAAATGTATTTAGTACGATGAGAATGGTAATAAAGAATAGGAATGACAAAAGTTAACAAATTAATTATTCAACTACTCTATTTTTCTATTTTTGGCATTATATTCTAATTATCTTCTCATGTTTTTTTACAGCTATCTTATCTATTTATTAAAATACAATTATCGTGTTTATTTTAGCTTTATTTCCGTTATTTTTAATTATCAGCTTTGTCACGTTACGTCGCCATTTCACCTTTCAAAACTTTTTCCTTATAATTTTTCTCTCTCGCTACCAAATCGTAATGGATTACAGGTGAAAGACACAGCCATTGAAACTCACGGCAGAGTAGATTACAAAAGGAGGCCGACCGTGGATGCTTTCGCAACGAAAATACAACTCCAGAGAATCTGGAAGCTGTCTTCTTCTGACGCTAGAAGCTGTCTGTCCGACTCGCTGCCGCTGAAAATGACAAAATAAGCATTCATGGTTGAACACCTCTCCTGTGCTCCCGAAATATAAAAAATGCTTTTCTCAAAATAAAATTATAAAAATAAAAAATAGTGAAATAAAATTATAAAAATTTACACGTATAGAAAATTCATTGGCTTTTTCCAAATATATGTACTATATTTGACTCTAATCCTGCATACCCAATTTTATAATATAATATTATATTTGCATCTAATATTAAAAGAATCTAGTTTTACAGAAGTGATTTCTTGAAATTCTTTTTATTTTAAAAATATTTATTCTTGATGAAAAATTCAATCCATTCATTGTATTAAACATCCTTTGTTTAGTTAGGAGATTAAGTTTCATTTCAATACAATATTTGAATAGACCACATTTACTTAAAATAGGCGCATTCATATCTAAATTATGAAAAATGCATAGATCCATTCGTACATGTATTAGAATGTAATAATACCTTATAGGATTATTTATCTACGTGTTATTGATATTTTAGATAGTTTAAATATTAAAAAAATTATTTTAAAGTTGATATTTTAATATTGAATTATTTTATTATATTGATTTTATACATTTATAAATAAGACACGTATACAGTGAAATTACAAAAAAATAAAATAATTTCCAGGATACTATAAATAATGCTAAATGAATGAAGTGAAATTTCTACCGACCTTTAAGATTTAAAAATGAATGGAGTTTCATAGATGCGTAACCGATCTTAAAAAACACTCATTTAATTGAAACCATTAAGTAAGTTAACTACAATCTGTTTAAATAAATGTTATATTATTACAAATACTTAAAATATCCCTGATGTAAAAAAATAAAAATGAAATGAAATAAAATCAAGGCTATCCTGATTTAGAACTTTTGTGCAACTAGGGTAGTTATGAGTTATAATATTCAAATTTGTTAATCTAGCATTAAATTTCATAGAGATATTATGAATTTCACAAATGAGCAAATAATGTTTATTGGAATTGACATTTTTGAGATTGGATGCAAGTGTAGTAAATATATTTAAAATTCATAAAATGTGATAGGTATATTTGGAATTAGGCTGAATTTAGTAAATATATTTATAAATACATCATAAAATTACGCTTGAGCCTCCATATAGATGAAAATAAAACATTTGAGAACAAAAATATTAAAGCTCAATGCTCAAGCAAACATTGGATGGGTACTTTCAGTAATTCTAGCATTTCAAAATTTATATATATGGGCTAATCTTTGAAAAATGGGGTTTAATTTGTACTTCTTTCATCAAAAGAATGCTAAATAATCATTTCATATTAGTCTGAAATGGCTTGAGTCTAAAAAACATATTTTCAAAAATAACTTACCACTTTACTCATAAGGGATGTTTGGTAATATTGATTTTAGTGGAATCGTGGGATGTGATAAAAAACGAAAAAGAGAATATTTTGATAAATATATAATTAATATAAAATGATAGGGGTAAAGGTGAAATAAGTATGATAGTTAGAAGAAAAGTGAGGATAAAAGTAAAAAAATACAGTGATTAAGTTATTAAATAATTTGCAGAAAAATAGATGATGAGACATTTTCTTCCCAAGTATTAATCTTGCTAAACAACATCCAAATCTCCTATCATATCCCACTAATTAAATTACATTTGACTTCATTTTAAGCATTTTAATGTCAAATTTTTAACGAGTCAACTAAAACTTTTTAAATAAAAAGTTTTCGATCTAAATTTCTTAATTTCTACAATTATCATATTTTTAATCAATTTTTCACATTTTATAAAATTATTCTACTTTTTAATCATTTTTATATAACTGGCAATATAGTCTATTAATTTGATTATTTTTACTTTTTATTATTACATTTATTATATTATATTATTTTCTTATAATTTAAAGAGTTCTATATAAAAAAATTTTCGTTCAAAAATTTTGACACTTTCCAAACAATACACTATTTTCCAATTCCACCCTAGAATCTTACTCGAAGTCTCGAACTATCCTTTGGTAAACACGATCAGGGTTAACAGCAGACGGAGTCCGTCGGCCCGACCCCGTTCCACCCTTTGGCTAGCCATCCTCGACTCCTGCTGGCGGCAAGCTATATTCGCGCGAGTATAGCTACTTGCCGCCAGCCCAGTCTGCAAGTCTGCAAGTCTGCATATGAGTTACGCGCTCGATGTACAGTCGACAACATCTATTTAATTGCAACAGAAAGTGAACGCTGCGTTTCTCTCTCCTCGCAATACATTTTTTCTCCTGCGCTTCTTTTCTCTTAACAAATCAAAATCTCGCAGCGTGAAAATGTCGTTTTCCAGCCCCCGCACTCGTCATCTCGACCCGGTCAGATTGAGAAGGATTCTTCTCCCGCTGCTGCTGCTTCTGCTGATGCTGATAATACCCGTCTCTCACCTATTACCATTCAAGAAAGAGCTTGTATTGTTCGGTTGCTGGAATTCTGCTGGAATCTATTAAATTTCTGCTAATTCTGGCACTTCAAGCCATCTGGAACGAAATCCCCGGAGGTTTTCTGTGACTTCGTGTTAAGATTTGCCGTCTGGTGAGTTTGAGCCGGTCGCAGTTGAAGCTTTTTCCGGGAACTGGTTTAGTTGTCTCTTTTGGAGGCCTGCTTCTTAGTACCGTCAGATTTCTATGTTGTTTTCTGGAGTTGAATCTTATGACTCGGCTTTACGCTGAAATGAAATTTTAGCTGCACGGGTCGTTTTATATTTCTTGTTTGGTTCGAAATTTTTTCTACGTTCCTTTGAAATGGCTGCTACTCATTTAAAGGTTTTCTTTCTTTTTTAATTTTAAATTATATGGATCATTTTCTATGTAATTTTCTTGATATTGGAATCTAAATACGTGAATTCTCTTTCCGAAGTGTCCTTTTGAGTGTTTCTTCAGCATCCGATCATGTAGAAATTATCTGCAATTCTGTTTGGTTCCAGCGCTTCAAGTTCTGTTGTGGATCAACGCCCGTACTTTTGTCTATCATATATGTGGAATGAGAAACGGAATGCATTTGTTTTCTAACTTTTTTAGTTAAAGCAAGGTCTTATGCTGCTCTGATGGTACTTGATTCTTTCGTACAACCAGTAAGCTATAGAATTCTATCCAGCGGAAATGCATTGGGATGATGACTACAGCAAGCTCTTTTTGTTTTCTTTTATGGTTTTTCCCACTGTCTTCTTTTCTTCAATCTACTTTCCTCCTTTATGGAACTGAAGAGTGTATTTCACTGGTCCTTTGAAATGCTAAGGAACTCCCCGGATTGACTTTTATTCTGTCTTTGGACAGATACATGGACCAAGAAGTTTTCTAGCGCTCATTTCTGGATTTGAAGATGCCGGGATTGCAGCTCTGTGTTTTATTGGTAGTTCTGGCAGTCTCACTTTGTTTTTCTACGGTGCATGTCGGGGCACAAATTACTCATCCTTCAGAAGGTCGAATTTCTTGAATTGAAGTCTTTCTTCCACTTGTTATAAGAATTTTATTCTATCTTCTCCCTGTTGGGATTCCTTGGAAGTTATTTGAATGATGTCATGATGACCTTTCGAGCAGGAGTATTTTTCATCATTTCTGGTACCCTTCAGGAACCATGCCCTGAGCTGGAAACGGCAGACACGCTCAGGAACTGTCTGTGGCTATGAGTAAAATTGACGAGTTTAATCCTGAGTAACTTGTAGAAAGAGGGAGCAATTTTTTGGTAGTTCTTTTGTCTGCCTTGTTGTGAATGAGGATGGCATTATGTGCTGTTCATCACCCATCGTATAGTTTATGTTGTTGATTCTATCTGTGATGGACCAAATAAATTAGAATTTTTCTTGAAAGGTCCAAGATACTAGGAGCTATAGAATTGTTTATGGATGAGAAATCTGCTTGGACGGCTGGACTAATGGTATTAGCCAAAGGTGTGGTGAATTTTCTTTTATAAGTATAACAATACCTACTCAGTCCTAATATTTTTGGAATGTTATCCATGTTTCCACATTTATCTTAGAACTATAGTCTCAATGAAGCATTGTAAAAATGCATTTGTTCCATGCCAAATACCAAAGGGATCACAATTGGATGACGTTAACTTCCAAAAAACCTTCTTAGTGTGTCAGTTCCACGCTAGCAATTACAAATGAGACCATTGGTTGGCCTGAATCAACACAATTGTCATGTAAACTTAAGACAAGTAATTCTTCTTGTATGGTGCATTTTTGAGTGCATTTTTTCTAGTAAAGGTTTTTCATCTTGTTGATATTTGTGTTCAATTATGAAATTTTGATAATTAATTTGTGTTAATTTGCAGTTAGCGCCCTGAGGGCTATCAGGAGCCGTCTGAATGATCCTCTGAAGCATCTTAGAAATTGGAACAAGGGAGACCCATGCCTATCAAATTGGACAGGGGTTTTGTGCTTCAATAGTACGCTTGATGATGGATACCTGCATGTTAGAGAATTGTACGATTTTAAATTGTCATTTTTATTGTAGCCACCTTATGTTCTTTAGATTTTGCTTCGGGCATTTTCTAATTCATATCAGCTTAACTCTGTATCTTTTTAATTTTTATCACCATCACTTTCATCTAACTAACAAGCAGGTTCCTTTTTTTTACCATGACATATACATGTGAATGCACCATGGATTAGAGAACCAAGGATTAACTTTTATCCTAATCACCTGATTAACATATTTGGGGTATTTGGATGCTGCTAATCGGATGAGACAAACGATTTTTGCATACAAATGAAACTTGGTTTTAACATTACCATCTATTCGTACAAAGGTGGGTGGATTACTTAAAAATTCTTGTGACAGTCCCTTGCTATGAAATTCATAATTATGATTGCAATGCCCCAGTCCCAGCCTGATTTGTGTGCATTGTTCACTTTTGGAATTCTGCGTATAAATGACACTTGGTTATAACATTACCATTTCTGTATACGAAGATGGGTAGGCTACTCAAGATTCATAGTTGTTATTGTAATGCCCAATCCTAGCCTCATTTGCATTCGTTGTCACTTTGGATATGCAGACTGTTGCACTCTTTTGTCCCTGGGGCCAAATCTCCAACCCAAAGGATGCCTTATTCTTTTGAGATTTAGACTTGAACACTCAACTGCCCCTTATGTTGGTTTATAGGCAAACCTGACTTGAACACTCAACTACCCCTTACATTGGTTTATAGGCAGACCTTACACCAAGTTGATGAGAGAATTTATTGAAAACTACTTTAAAATGAGGTTGAATGTTTAAGTGCAACCCTCATCAAGGCAATGACCCAGGCCTACAAGATATAAAAGCCATGCAGGCTCTGTATGCTAGCAGGATCTAATAGGCCTAATGCGGACAATATTTGCACTTTGATTTGGCGTTGAGGTATTACAGTTTTTTTTGCCTTGATGTTAAAAGACAGTGAAATCTAATGGCCTTTGTTCTAATTCTTATTCAAGCAAGAAAACATAAGCAGCCCATTGTCATTGTGTTTTTTTTTTTTTTTGTTTTTTGTTTTTTTTTGTTTTTGTCCTTTTTGATATTGCTTACCTTGCTTATGCACTTAAACCCTTCCACAGAGCATACACACATATAACTATGCTAAATATCAATTTTCATATAATATTTTCAATATCTAAATCATCTAAAATATCATTACTATGTGGATGAATGATTCTTTATAGTATTAATACATTCTAATATATGTGTGAAAGGATCTAAGCATTTTTCCTAATTGACACATGAATATATCTATTTTAAAGCAAACGTGGCATGCACATATATTTGATTTAGATAAGAATTAGTTTCTTAACTAAACAAATGATGTTAGATATAATGAATAGATTGGATTTTGCATAAGTTATTAATATATTAAAAATAAAAGGGTTACATGAAATTCCTTCTATGTAACTTGGTTATATAGAAACGAAACCCTGTTTCCATACATACATGTATTAATAGATTGTATGTATGTATGTATGTATGTATGTATGTATGTATGTATGTGTATGAGTTTATCTCCCATGCAATCGGTTGTATTTTACAATCACCATTCAAAATTTTTCTCAAAGATCCAAACTTTCTATTGTTTTAAAATCATTAATTTAGCTTATATATTAAAAATAAGTGAATTAAAAACTTTTAGGATTCATAATCTTTAAAAATATAATTGTAGACAACCTTATGCATTTAAACTTGTCATGGATCATATATAAATCCAATCAACAGGATTTTTCATTTCATATAAATATCAATAGAGAGAAATATGATGTATAGGTTGGATTTAAGAGTTAGTTTTGAAAAATCAAAAAATTAAAAAAAAGCAACTGATTATTGCACTATGCAATCAGTTGTATACGAGAATCTCTCCCTTCCTCTCTCTCAAAATATTTGTATATATTATTTCAATAGAACCAATTGTAATATACAATCAGTTGTATTTTTTCTTATTTTTTTATTTTTTAATGTTTTATTTTAAATCCAAGCGATCCATCATATTTTACTCCATTTATATTTGCATGACATAAAAAATTATGTTATTTGGATTTGTATATAATCCACAACAATGTAAATGCATGAGATTATTTATAATTGTATTTTTTAAGATTATTGATTATAAAAGTTTTCAATTCATTTTTTTTTTTGGCTTAAAGTTCACTTTATTTTTTATGTATAAGCTAAATAAGTAGTTTTAAATATAATGCATGGATTGGCTGCTAAAAAAAGTGGTTGTAACTTACAACTAATTGCATTGAAGTATTTCTCACACACACGTATTTAGTTATCTGCTGGTAAGTGATCAAGGGGAATGTAAAGATGATGACAATTAAGATCTTATGTGTGAATGCTTCTTTCACCCCTGGGACATATCACATGTGTTTGACCCATAACAATGATTCTTCTTCTCTTCTTAAATATTCATGTGCATTTCATTTTCTGTCTCCTCATTTGCCTGCTTTGACATGCATCTGCCTGTTCACTTATCTAGATTCCCTGGTTTCTCTGTCCAACGGAAAACTCTTATTAATGTATTTTCTTATGTTATCTGCTGTAAGTTTATACTCTTCTGGAAGCTCCCGTCTGAATGTTGCAAACTACCTTTATTTTTTAGTTGCAAAAATCTTGAGTTCTGTGCTTGAATAATGGAATTCCTTGAGTATGCTGGGTAAAACTTCTGTCCTTCTATCTGGAGAGACTAAGTTCAAGCTTTAATTCTTACTCAAGATAATAACAAATTAACATTAAGACTCAGTGATATGAATATCTAACACATTGTCCCCCCTTTCTAAAAAGAGGATTCTATCCCTTCTGTAACTGTTAATAGGTTTTCTTTTTTGCAGGCAGTTGCTTAACATGAACCTCTCTGGAATTTTGGCCCCAGAGCTGGGTCAGCTATCATATATGGAAATATTGTGAGTCATTCATAAAAGAGCTAAAAAAGAGTTTGTATATACTTAATTCCTTCAAAGCAGTATTTTCCTAATCAAGTATCAACAAATTTAATTCCATTTTGCTTTGGATTTGTAAGGGATTTTATGTGGAACAAGATCAGTGGCAGCATACCCAAGGAGATAGGAAATATTAAATCTTTACTACTCCTGTAAGTTGAAACGAGTTGATAGAAATTTGATTTTCTGATTGATTGAAATGATGCTGATATTTGCAAATCTTACAGATGAACACATACGCACATATGCATGTCCCTTCCTGTAATAGTCATTTCATGTACCAACAAACAGATATATCTGTCAACTCCTCACTGGAAACATGAAGCATTTTGAATGTCGATTATCATTATGGATAACTTATATGCAACTGGTTGGTTGTTGATCCAAGCATGGTCTGGTTTATGTGAGGTTTGCAAGTATAGAGTTTGATTTATGTTTCCTCACTCTGAATAATTTGGTTGTCAGGCTATTGCTTAATTTGTTAAATATTCCAATTCCTCTAATGCCAGATTTTGTTGTTCCTGATGTGCAGGCTCTTGAATGGAAACCAACTCACAGGTTCTTTACCAGATGAGCTTGGTTTTCTACCCCAATTGGACAGAATTCAAATTGATCAAAACCACATATCAGGATCATTACCAAAAACATTTGCAAACTTAAACAAGACAAAACACTTGTAAGTGCTGGTTTAGATTTGTGTTGTTTTTTAGCTGGCAACGAAGCTCACTACTTTGAACAAGTAGCATATCTTCTTCATTCTCTTGAAAATCTCTCTTTTATGGCAGCCACATGAACAACAACTCAATTAGTGGGCAAATTCCACCTGAGCTGTCCCGATTACCAAGTCTTGTTCATTTGTAAGTTTCGATCATGCACTATTCCTACTCTCACATTGATTTGTGTTGTGCCTTCTGATGGGTGATTTTTTTTTTTTCAAATATATATTTTTAAAGTTTATGCAGCTTGCCATGCTTTTGGTTATTAACAAATTTAATGCCTGCAGTCTGCTGGACAACAACAATTTATCTGGGTATCTACCACCTGAATTTTCTCAGCTGCCAAACTTACTGATCATGTAAATCCTCTGCAGTAGTATCTTGTTATAATTATTTGTTTGATTTGTTGACTCATATCCATGTGCTAAAGCTTTCCTCTCTTCCATCATAGAATTGTGCTTTTTTCGTCAAAGTTGAATAATTAACTGTCTGTCCACTGACTGCTAGAAGATTTTGTGGTTGTCTTTCCTTTACAATTGTTTTTGTTCATTGAAGGCTAGGATATCTTTTTTGTTGTTTTTCCTTTATGGATGAAGATGTTAGTCATAAGTCATAAATGAATCTATTCAGATGTTCCATTGTTGAAAGAGCAGTATATGAGAAACTGTTGTTAGATTACCTTAGAAAGCAAATATAAATAAAGGACTTCTTCTTTTGGATTAGGAGGAGAAGATCTCTGTTGCTTCGTTTCATTACTTATTTCTTCCCCTGGAACTGTCTTACTCGACGATATTTTGTTAGTTTCTTTGATTCAAAGTAAATCTGGCAATAAAGGGTAAGATTTCTTTTTCTTTATTCCTAACATCCTTCCTTTCTTCCCTTGCTGGTGCCGCTGCTGCTGCTGCTGCTTTTCCTTTTTGGATTCTTTAATTGGCAACTGGTCATGGCAATGGATGAGGAAGGAAGATAGGTTGTGCATAGGCAAAGAGAAAAAAAAAAAATTCTTGATGGCTCAATGCATTTTTGGGGATTCACCTTCCTGCTCTTTAAAAGATATCCGAACTTGAGTTTCAAGTATGAATGAGATATCTTTTAGGGAAGGTGTGGCAAGTCTCCCAATGTGTCACAGTTATGAGGGAGGAAAATAGGTTGTACATGGGACAACAAAAACAGATTACAGATGGCTCAATAATTTCTGAGAATTCACGTTCCAGCTCTTTGAATAGTATCCCATCTTGAGTTTTGCATATGAATGAGACTTCTTTTAAGGAAGGTGTGGCAACTTCCTCAGCTGGACACTTTGTCAGAAGGTGTGATGGGGAAGTCATGTGGCACTTAAGTTCTCCCTTTCTTTGCTTTGTTATCAAAGTGCTGTGGGCTTGTAGATGCACACGTCACCTGGATTGTTCTGTGAAGTTGTGTGAAGAGAATTGGCATGCTTGTAGAGAGTGAAATTAGGGCTGCCACCAATTAATGTTTTTGTGAAGAAATCAAGGTCATGTACAAAGTTGTATGGTGATTTATTCTAATTTGTATTTTCATTTTATGTAGTAAAAGTCCCATAAATCATGGATATGGCCTTTCTCTTGTATTATTCTCTTTTTTTTTTTTTAAAATAAGAATTGAAAAAGAAATTAGGAGGTATGGGTCTGTTTTGTCCCAAGATAGAGGTCCTTTCACTTTCTAATACTTAAAACAAATGCTTATCTTCTTTGACATGAATAATCTCTTGCTTTCACTCACACCCATGTTGCTTTCTATTGACTCTTATCTTTTGTTGTGTTGAGAGTTGAGAGTCATTGCTGCGTCATGTCGTAACAGTTCTGTAAGATTTCAAAGTAAGATGAATGCTTATGCTTCAAGAATTCTATGCAATTACCAGTATTATGACAATTTCTTCTGCTTTACGTTTCTCAGGCAAGTTGATAATAACAACTTTTCTGGGAAGGGGATTCCACCTACTTATGCTAACATGTCAAAGCTGTTGAAACTGTAAGTTCATTTCGTTAAAGCTCATAGTTTTTCATGGGTTTTGGTTGAAATAAATAATATTTGGAAGGATCTTCAGTTCTTCATGATTCTTGCTAGGATTTTTATTCTTTGGACGTAGGGATGGTTCTTCAATTGCATTCTGAATATTTTGTTTATTGTACTAAATCATTTTTGGTATGTATTTTAGTAATCTTTCTAAATTCTCTCTTTTCCATTCTGTTGATACATATCTTAGTAGTGATAATGGGTAGAAGTGTAAATTGGGTTTGGTCAACTTGGAACCAGCCCACCCTATTATCCCTATTTGATACATGGATGGGTCAAGTACGTTGACCCACTGGTAGGGTTGGAAAACTTGATCCTAATTTTTAAATGTGGTTGGGTTGGCTACCATGTCCCATCTGACCTGCATATACACTTATATTCAAAAGCCATAAATAATTTTTTTTATACATTTCCCATTCCCCTAACTTTGCTATATTATTTATGGTTAATAATATTTTAAATTGACTTATTAATAATATGATGTATCAACATATAAGTTTAAAATGGATGAGACTTTAGAGTTTAGACTAAATAGGGGCAAAAGATATCAAAATTTCAAAATTGACCTAAATTTTCAACCTAAATTCCAACTCAAACCAAGGTTAGGGTTGGGTTGACTTTGACCCAGCTAGGTATGATACGTAGGGTTGGGAATGGGGTTTTCGAAATAGGGTTAAGGCTGGGTTGACCTTGACTTAGTACCTGACCTGATTTGAACCCCTAAAATGAGGTTTCATGTTTTTATTATGTATTTTTTAACATTGAACGATGCTTCATTTTTGCACACTTCTTCTGTTACGATAAATGGTTAATGTTGCTGACATACTTTGATTTCATTTGGAGCTTAAGATGCTTTGTAGTGATCATGAATAGTGTGTGTGCATGTCTCTGGAAACTGCTTCTGTGGTGTGTTCACAATTCTCTTCTTTGGCATTGCAGGAGTGCGAGGAACTGCAGTTTGGAAGGACCTATCCCTGACATGAGCAGGATACCTAATCTTGGCTATTTGTAAGTTCATACATATGAAATTCTTAGTTGTTGCTGTTCTCTTATGGCCAAGCCTTTTGATAACTAGTTGCTTTTGATTGTAATTTACTTTTGAGAGGGTGGTTTTCTTATTACTTCAGGGACCTTAGCTTTAACAGACTCAATGGATCCATACCACCAAATAAGCTTTCTGTTAACATCACTACCATGTGAGTAAACTCAACTTTTTGGGTGTGCTAAATTGTTAGCCATTTATATCTTGCTAAATTATTAGGCCATTTACATCTCTTCCATATTTCTAGCCTGAATGTGTTTTGCTTCACTAACGTGGTTTTAATAATTTCATTATCATGATAAACAACAATATCCAGGTCTCTCTGAAGGATTTGGTTAATGCGTTTGTTCCCCTCTGGCCTGAACTTTTTTTTTTTTTAACTTTATTTTCATAACCTAAGCTAGTTCACTATGGTAAACTCATTTCTGAGAATATAACAGAAATTGGAAACCATTTTGCATTTTGACTTTGCTACGGTAGAGGAAATGATCATTATGTGTGGTTTTGCAGTGATCTATCAAATAATAATCTCATTGGACCTATCCCTGCTAACTTCTCAGAGCTTCCTTCTCTTCAGATATTGTAAGAATACATCAACTCATCATATTGTTTATTAATTATGCATATTCATGCTTTTGTTAATGCCATCTAGACAACTTTCAGCTAGCTGAGCACAGATGTAATCAGTCTTTATATGGCGCTCTTTATAATGGGCTTCCTCACTTCAAATAATGCCATGAAAGTTATTTGAATTTTATATATCACATATTTTATGCTAATGTTTTCCTATCCAGGTATCTGCAAAAGAATTCCTTGAACGGTTCAGTGCCATCCAACATTTGGCAGAATATGACATTCAATGCAACTAGAAAGCTCTTCTTGTAAGGCTGCTTCATAGCCTAACATACCAAATTTTCTCTTCATCGTTTTCCTCGTCTAGTCAGGCTCTCAATGGGCTGTTTGGGAAGATGTAAAAGTAAAAGTGGTAAGGAGGAATGGGAAACTGTTTTAAGAAGTTGCAAGAGTGATGTAATAGGATAAGAGTAATAATCGGAGTAGAAAGAATAAAGTTAAAATGGATATGATAGTTGTGTGAAAGGACGTGAAAAATGATTGTAATGTAGAGGTAATAATAATAAAAAGTAGGTGGGTTGGTAGTTAAGATATCAAATCATATCAAAAGGTGTGTGGGAAGAAGTGATATATATATTTTACTTTTACCTATTCCCAAATGTATGTAGCATTAGAAATATAGGGCGTGGGAAGAAATATATATATTTTACTTTTACCTATTCCCAAACGTGTGTAGCACTAGAAATATAGGGTTTTAGTTTGTGTCCTTCTTATCTGGTTTGATTTTCTGTAGGTTAATCAATAGAAAATATTTGACTAACTATGGTGATTGACATGAATTTCTTGATAATTTTTTCCATGTGCTTTGGTTTTTCAGGAATTTCGAGGATAATCAACTTTCAAGTGTTTCAGGTGTTCTTAATCCACCTGCAAATGTCACCATCATGTATGCCTCTCTTTGTACTCCCTTGGCACCCTTGGCATAAATCATCCTTCAATTTGTTTGATATCCCATAACGTAAAAAGTGATTAACAAAAATTGGAATTTTCTTCATTCTATTCACAATTTATCTTGCTTCATTTATTAGTTTTTCTGTTTTACTACATGGACTGTTTTGGTTTGTTTGTTTGTTTGTTTGTTTGTTTGTTTTTCCTCACACTATTTGCTAACCTCAATGATTAAACATAATGTATAATTATCCAAATAGCTTCAGCATATGAGTAGTGTCAGATATCCTTGTGTAGCCTCAAAACTTATTGTTTTAGATTGATTTTCCATTGTCAGCATTTTATTCTAATGGTGTGTTGGCATTCTGAAACAGCCTTTCAGTTCTTATCGTGGACAAACCATTAGTACATCTAAAGGGTGTTTGTAGCATCATGAACCATTTAATATGCCGGAAGCATCATGTAGCTTTGGCCTTTGAATCTTGCCTTGGTAGCAACATTATAATGGATCATATTCTTTGAGAAAAAGCAAGATATTTTAGTATAGATATTGTTTTCATAACTTTATAATTTATTCAATCATTCCATTTGTGATTTGTTTAAAACCATTTCAAATATAGTTTCAACTTAGTTTCCAGAATAAGGATTCAATGCATACATTTGTACTAAGTTTTTTGTTATTCAAACTGTCTACCCAACCCCGTTATAACTTGCTACCTGATATATTTATGTTAAATGGATTAAGGTTAGGGTTGACGTTTTTGTAAAAGAATCAGGGCTATGGTTTTTTTACATGGGTTAGGGTTACCTTCAACTTGTATAACACAATTCAGTTATGCTTTATTCAAGATAGGGCCTATCTAATAGCTTTGAAACCCAAGTGGGGGGTTTTTTTTTGGGGGGGGGGGGGGGGGGTTATTTTTTTTGTGGGGGGGGGGGGTGGGGCGGGTGTTATTATTATTGTCGGGTGGGGAGTTGAGGCACGAGGAGACTAATATGCAAATAGAAGTATGTATTTCTGAGAATCAATTTTCTTAGAACTGGATGGGCCATTGAATCGGAAAGCCCACTGGTCTTTTTTGGGGTTCAACCATCAATTTTGAGCAGTTGAACTGATTAAATGGCAAATCGGATATGACAGTTCCCAATCTGACTGGTTCAATTGCCAGTTTGGTCCAGTTCTAATAACTCTTCTGAGAATTAGTTCATACTAAGTATGACCAGTTCCCAGTTCGGCCCGTACAACCAGCCTGGTCCAGTCTGTTTCTAATTACATTGTTGGGAATTAATCTGTACTAGGTGGACCTTAATCTCTGTAATCTATGGTAAGATGCAAAGCCATCATTTTTCCACACTTGAAGTATGTAAAGAATAAACTGTGATTCATCTTTGAACCTGTTGAGCCTGATGCAACACGATTCATGCAGCTGACCCTGGTTAGGTGGGAAACATGATGATGATGTATAATCATTGAATCAGGACAGTTAGTATGTAGGAACTTTAAACATACAAATAACCTATAACCTGGTGTGCAAGTATTATTGTGTAGAACTAGTGGTAATAGCATATAGCAACCCCACATGGGCAAAAATGTAAAAAATTTAAGGAACTCTCTGCTTCTGTCTTTCGAACTAAGATTACAAGAAGGCTCTATTTTTGATATTATGGGCTAGAACTAAGACAGAGAAATGAGTGTGTGATGGAAAGAATCTTAAAAGCTTTATTTAGAAGCACTTCTCAAGAAAGATTTTCATGGGGCGCCTGCAAATTAACTTCTAATAAAGGTTATTAAGTAGAAAATAATGCATAGTAATTTTAAGTCAAAATGATTTTAACTAGATTTTTGTAAGCTACTAACTCATATGAAAGATAATCTGTGACCCTCTAGAGAGCATTGTTTCTATAGCTTCCATGGTTAAAGATAGACAAAAGACTAAAGTTTTTCCATCTTTCCTAGAATTTTATGAAGATTGTCTTGGTTTTCAAATAGCATATAGGGCCTAAAATTAGCTCATGCCATTACTTTTCTGTGGCCATTTATCTACTTGTAATTAGGTGACTCTACTAAGTAGTGAGCACCTGGTCTTGCATCTTTCATATGCAAGGACATCTAGGGTGGCTTTTGAATGCATCTGTATAGTAGTCACCCTCTTTATGAGCACCATAATATTATTTCTATGATAGAGAAAGTTCATTGACTCTTTTTTTTTTAAAAAAATTTTGCAAGGCTTTTTTAGTGACTTTGTGTTTCTTTTACTTGTGCTTCAGGCTTGAAGGAAATCCTGTATGTTCAAATGCTAATAGATTCAACATAAGCCAGTTTTGTGGGTCTCAGAATGGAGTTGGGGTGACAACTGAAGGCTTTCCAAACACCAATACTACTTGCCCACCATATGCATGTCCTATAGATAATAATTATGAATATGTTCCAAATTCTCCTGAGCAATGTTTTTGTGCTGCACCTCTTAGAGTAGGGTATAGGCTGAAAAGTCCTGGATTCTTTGATTTTCCTCCATACGAAGACCTTTTTGAGTACTACTTGACCACGGGTCTCAAGTTAGATCTTTATCAGCTATCTCTTGATTCCTTTATTTGGGAAGAAGGACCGAGGATAAGGATGTACTTGAAGCTCTTCCCCCTTTTTGGTAGGAATCAAACATTCAATGAAACTGAGATTCTACGAATCAGGAACATGTTTACAGGGTGGCATATTCCTGACAGTGACATCTTTGGACCATATGAATTGCTCAACTTTACTCTATTGGGTCCTTACGCCAATGGTATGCTTTCTAGATCACTTCTTTGAAGTTGAAATTCTTGAATTGACTTCTACTTCATCTGACACATGTCATCATGAATGTCTTATCCCTCCAAATTGAGGTCTGCACTGAAAGATATATTGTTTCAAGTCTGGTTTTGAAAACGGTCTTGTGGTTTTTCAACAACATGAATTGTTTGCATTATGTGATTGTAGATTTGAACATTAGGCAAGATTCCAGTATCTAACAAAATGCTCAATCCACTCTGTTTTAGCTTTTATTATATCTACTGTGGTGGTATAGGGAGAAAGAAACAAAGGAAGAAAGAACATTAAAATTCGAAAGCATATATCTACCACTTGGAGCATAAATGCTTGGTACAGGACCTGTATGTGCAGTGGGCAGGAGCTGCTGTGCCGTTTAGTGGAAAAATAAGTAAAATAAAAAAGAAACAAAGAAAGAGAAAAAGGTATAGTGTATTAGATCTAATTTTTTTGAGTTTTTTCAAATCTTCAAAAATTGAGAGGGAGGAGGAGGGGTGGGGGAAGGTCAGTCTGGCTCCGCCTATGAATGCTGTGCAGTTGTGTTGATTATCCACTGGATCCTTTCCAAGTAATGCTGCAGAATCTCTCTAGTCTCATCTGTTCCTTCCTCCATCCTACCTTGTCAATTCAAGGGGTTGCTTGTTTACCCAAAAAACTTTTCAATCTAAAACACTTTTCACAACTACCCTATTTTTTAATTATCTGTTCACTTCTTCCTATATAAGCACAACTACTCACTTTTCAATTATTTCTACACAACTACCCATACATCTAACCATCTATTTTAACTTTATTCTTTTTACTCTACATTATTACCCTAATTATATCACATCGTTTTCTCCCATTTCAAAAACTTTTCATCAAAAGTTTTATGACTTCCCAACCACACCCCTAAACAAAAACTTCCCTGTGATTTCATATGAGTTTGTTGCCACATTTCTTCACATGTAATGAAACCAATACTTTGTATCCAGTTTCTCGATTGGTCTATGAGCTGTGTTCAATCCATGTCAATATGTTGAAAATTATAAGGATGTTGGTCAATAATGTGGGCCTTTGGTTACGTCCTGCTTTTTCTCTGCTTGGTGGCAAATCAGGCCCAAGGTCTAAGCTCAACCATAAAATTTAAGCCTGTACATTAATCAGGCTATTCTAAATGCATTTTCACATGCTTTCTTTATCATATACTATTCATTTCTTTGCTAAATTAAGTTTAGGCTGGTGGGTAATTTGAATCACTTGTTTTTTTGGTCCATAACTAATTGTGCATGGATCCGACCTATAATTGAAGCTCATTGATCTGTCTGATCAGTTTGATTGTTCATGGGCCGTAGTTAAGCTCACACTTCTTTGCAATCTGAGTATATGATTTGACATGGAGCTTACCCTGATTCGAATCATTACAAAAACAAAATACCTCTGTCTGTCAGAAAGGTTAGCTCATCCCCAACATCTTCAAGATATCCACAATAATGATGTCCAAGTAAAATGATTCTTCCCCTCAAAAGAATGGCATCAACCCTCAAGCGCAAGATTCATTATTCCTGTTAAAAACCCACGATACTTGTCTGCCATTTGAAGATGTTTTTTTATTTTTATTTTTAAAGAGAGAATAATAAAGCTTCAGATGTAGTGTTATTTTTATAGAACATGCATTTTTATCTATGCTTCGTAAGGTTGCACATATCTGATTTGCTAGGATTTTATCCAACTTTTAAAAACTTTTATTACAATCTGATTCACCTATGCAGTACTTCAAGAGGCTTCAAGTTCAGGAATAAGCAAAGGTGCTTTAGCTGGTATTGTGCTGGGTGCTGTTGCAGTTGCAGTTGCAATATCTGCAATTCTTGCGCTCTTTATCATGAGAAGACAGAGAAAATATTACCAAACAATTTCAAGGAAAAGAATTTGTAAGTTTGCTTCATATTGCCAATATTATATTGATTGCTAATAATTATTTTTCTGTTTGCTTGGTTGAACTACACATCTAATGATGCTTATTATACTACACTCTTTCTTAATCCAAAAACGTGTGAGTATTTGCCACAACCCACAAATCTTTCCTTTTAAATCATGATTCCTAGTTTTATCATTACTCCTATCCTTTCCATTATATGGATGTGTTCAGCTCTTGCTCTTGTCCTTTCAATCATCCTTCAACTTTTCAAATACACTCGACTATGCTCTACTTATTATGCTTTCTTTTCCGGAATTTACTCTTAATTACAGTTCATGCCTAAATGCACACCTGACTAAACACACCCACGCTTGTGCAAAGCTGATTCCACTCGGTGAAGACGTCAGATGAAGTCCTGGCAGAATTTTAATCTCATATATTTATGTGCTAATTCTTTACTTTTTTGTTTCTGTACTATATCCACTTGGTTTTCCCTCTCTATTTTACTGTTTCCTCAAATCCATTATTTAAAGCCATTGGTCCAAACTTTAAAAGCATCACAAAAGAAAAGGAATTTGGAATTACAAATGAAATAATCTTAGGCTTGAAGGTTATTCTCTTTCCAATCAACCTTTTCCATTCAACTAGAAGTTCTTTTAGTTGTACAGTGCTTTACACTGAACAACACAACATAGGTTCTGTAGAAATATGCATTACATTCTTACATGGCAGTGATCATCATCATCATAAACTGTTTCCCTGCCATGTGGTTTACATGACAGGAGTAAAAATGAAAATTTAGCTTTCCTGTTCCTTCATGTTATTAGGTGACACAGTTCTCTGTTAGTAGAGTCCTTTTGAAGCTCCTTTTTGTTTTCTTCCAGAACATATGTTGTGGCAAAAGATAACTAGTTAAGCAGGTCATTTTCATTTCACCATGGGAAAAGTTCCATCAAGTGCTGTTTGATTTTTTTTTTTTTTTGGTAAATTTGTAAAATAGACCTTCCTTTGTATAATGTAATTGATGAACTAATTCTGCTATTCTTCATGTTTGATAAAAGAAGAATAATTGTTTCGGCACTCCCATTGACCAATTTCCTGTAAAGCCAATCAAAAGTGTATGGAGCACTATTTGTAATTGACCCTACGGAATTGGTCAATGCGAGTGCTGAAATGGGAGTTACAGGTCTATATTCTGGATGGATGCTTTCAGGATTTAGAGACTGGACTGACAGTTGAACCAACTGGTTAAACAGTTCTGCTCAAACAAACACAACCAGCAGTCTAAACTGCTTTAACCATGTAACTACCATTTTTGCTAATAGCTTTGCACCCAGAAAATATGCAAGGGACATTGGAAAAGCAATTATCTTTGGAATGTTTTGAAGGCTTGATTTCTCAAATGACTTGTGTTACTTCATGTATTAACCTGATTCACAAAGTTTAAGCAGTTAGACTGGCTGGTTTTCTTGGTTCTTCTGGATTTCCCTTAAACGATGTTATTTTTAGAGATTATTGATAAATTATTTTATAGGAAGTGATGTTTTCATCGATTTCAGATTTATCAATAATGTCAGAGATAGTCAATGATATTGGTTATGATATAATCTCTTACTTACTGACATTATCTCCAATTTATCAATATTATGAATGTTATCTCCAATTTATCTATAATTTTGGGATGATTTGTATTTATACATTTTCGTTGGCTGTTAGAAGCTGACATTAAAATATTATTTTTAATATTTACATATATTAATCTAAATTTACCAAGTAGATTTTTTACTTTTAAAATGTCCCTGATAAAGTTTCTGGATAAAAGTGATATCTTCCAATAAAAGTAATAGTTTGTTTTTTGAGGACTGTTTATCTTTATGTATTATTGACAATTTGCTTACAAATGCTGCTGTTACATTGGTTATCTTTAAATTTACAGCTTCAAGAATTCCAATAAAAATTGATGGCATCAAAGGCTTCACTTTTGAAGAAATGTCATTGGCTACAAACAATTTTAGTAACTCCACTCAGGTTGGCCAAGGAGGCTATGGGAAGGTCTACAGAGGTATTCTTGCTGATGGTACAGTTGTTGCTATCAAGCGGGCACAGGAAGGATCCTTACAGGGTCAAAAGGAGTTCTTCACAGAGATAGAGCTTCTATCGCGGTTGCATCATCGAAACTTGGTCTCGTTGTTAGGGTATTGTGATGAAGAAGGTGAACAGGTATATTTACTCTCTCTCTCTCTCTCTCTCTCTCTCTCTCTCTGTTTTGTACTCAGCATCCAGGAGGAATTTTAGTATTCGAAGAAAGTTATAACAAAAGATAGGCATCTGTTAATGCCTCCTAAAATATTTCATAATGGAGAAGACCCATCTGAAGGTTCCCTTATTCATAGGCCTGTCAGCCAAGAGAAGTAATTCTTCTGTTTTGCCATTGATTCGTTCTTTGATACATCCAAAGCACAAGTCAAAAAAGTACATAATTCTTCTATTTTTCCATTGATTTGTTCTTTGACACATTCAAAGCACAAGTCAAAAAAGTACATCCCAAATACTGTCACTCTTTATGGATAAGTCGAGCTCCCTGGAATTGTATATGAAGAACCAATATCTGGTCACTATTTGCAGATGATGTCTATTTAGGAAATCTGAATTCTGAACAGAAGTTGCTCTATCTTGAAAGTCACAAGGAAGTCTATTCAAACACAAGCATGATATTGGTGTGAAGTATTTTTTGTTTAACTGTAAGTATTCTGATATGTCTTAAATGTATGTACAGATGTTGGTCTATGAATTCATGCCAAATGGCACACTGCGGGAACACTTGTCTGGTAAAACCCTGTTTGCTTGGTATCATTATTTAATCTTGCTCATGATAGCTCCTTGTTATATTCTCTGTTAACGCAATTGGTTCTCAACAAAATATTAGTGGGAGCTCCACTGTTTTGACCCACTTTCATAATGATGTTAAATCTACTCTTGTCCATTGTATTTGGAATCATTTGTTTGATTAGGAAATCAAGAATCATCAAAGTCAAAGATGTGGATGAACCCTATATATGACATGCGTAAAATCAATAGAATAAAAGCGTTTTAATTTATATATCAATTTCAAAACTGTTAATTCAACATTTAAACCGTCTACGACTTTCTTTTTATGTGGATAAATGATTTTACAAGTTATTATATCATTTTAATGCATATACGAATGGATTCAAGTGTTTTCTCTTTCATAATTTAGACATAATTCTATGTACTTTGAAGCAGATGCCACCTACCTAAGATTCTGATTGAAATGATTTTTGGTTACATGATAAAAAAAATGATGTTAAATAATGCAACTGTTTTGGATTTTGATTTATACATCAAAGTGAAACGCATCCAAAATGTTCCCACAAAATGTTGGTGGGAATCTCAGTTTCACCAAAGTGACCCACGCAAAAAAATTCTACAGCATGTGCACATATTTATTATTAGTTAGTTTAATATGACTATGTCATTGATTTATCATTGAACTTTTACATTGCAGCCTGTGTGTGCATGAATCATGAATCATGAATACAATTAATTATTGATTAGTTTAATGGAACTTCTACATTGCAGCCTGTGATATGTTTGAAATTTCGCACTATGTTTAGATATGTGAATTTACATGATATGAGGGTATTTGCATAGATACTCATTATTTCATTGTAATAGCACTTGTTGCCACTTAAGTTGTGTTTTTGCAATGTACTTTTGAAATTTTAAAAGTTTCTCAGGCATACTCCTGATGGCAGAAGCCATCAGCCTATTGACAATTAATTGTAAAAACAAAATTAATCTTTTTTTTGTATATATTAAAATATCACTGACGACCCACTCATACTTCGATTCTTCAAACAAAAGTTTGATTCTAAATGGGGCACCTATTTTTAAAAAATTGCCTCTGGTCTTCCTTGATTGAGTGCCTGTAACAATGCATTCAGATCGATTAGAATCAATGTTGGTGGCTTGCTAGCCCATCAGGAGCTGACTTGGCCATCAGTGGAGTTCTGATGGTGATGAGGAAGGATCTAGTAAAGCTCAACAGTATTCCACGTGTCGGGACCACCAGATTTGAGGAAGACTGTCAAAGCTCACAGAGGAGCATGGTGGTAGACAGATAATAATAGGAGCCCTGTTAGGAGTCAATGCTTCAGGTGAGTTTTCAGCGACCCAAATGTCAGTTGTGGCTTTGACAGTGATGATGGAATTAGACTCTTTAGAATTTTGCTAAAGCTGAAGAAGGCCTCCTCAAAGAGGCTTTGGACTGTATGAAGTTGGATCTGTGCTTAGAAAGAGGGAATGGATCTACATTCGAAATGCCTACTTGCAGATCAGGATCACAGTCTTCTTCCTCTAGGAGGCAAACTTCTTGAGCAATGAGGTGGCAGAAGAGCTCACTTGGCAAAGCTCGCCTACAACCACTAACAATTTCTCTTAGGAGAAGAAAAATTGTCACTGAAAGCTTTGGCACTATGCACAATGGAAAGTAGTAGACAAACAAGAAGTTGAAATCAAGGGGAGACAAGGCTTAGATGGAGAGCTTAAAAGAGAGTCATGCATAGTTAGAGCTATTATTACTTTCTCATCCAGATTTTTAGCGGTTGTCGAAAGGGTTGAATCTGATGAGTATCACTTTTCAATGTAAGAATGTCGCTGTTAAGAATCAAAGTAGATGATGACAATGAGTTCTTAAACCTTTCAGTCCATATGACATACAATTAGCACTATTTGTACAATTAAACATCGAAGGCTAATGGACCATACCATCGGGGGCACACTTGAGAAGCTTTACAGAAATTTGCAGACATGCTTTCAAAAGGAGAATTTATGTGGTGACAGGGGCAATTATACAATACTCCAGATGCCTATGCAAGTACCTCATGATGATATAATCTGGATGAATCTTTCTCAAATGTTGTTAAATAATATACAAAAGGGATATCAGTGGTCATTGAAAGATGCCTTTTACATTGGTAACACTGGTAAGAAGTTAGAGCTTGTAGAGTGAAGAATATTTGTGTAATTATGTGAAGAAAAATAAATTTGAAGAAAAATAAATTAAAACTTTTTATCTTAAATTAATGTTAGTTACCAGGGGTGCAACTTGGGTAGGGTACTCACCGACCCAACCCTAATTTGGTAATGGTAGGGTACAAACTATTACCCATGAGTATGGATAGGGTCTAAATGATTTCCTACTCCCTCAAATAGGGTATGGGTAGAGTAGATATGTTGGATACTCGGAACCGACCCACATATGTATAATTATATACATTTATATGATATATATAATATACATTGTTAGTGACATCCTATGTGTACATCCATTTTATTCAATCTTTTGCTTTGTGGAATTGTATATTATAAAGTAAGAAACTAGTTGGGTTTTTATGTTATTGACTTCCAAAAACCTTTTATAAATAAGCTTGTGAATTGTGATTGTAATATATTAATAGTTTTAATCATTGGGATTGTGATAGTTTATAGTTTATATTTTTATACGATAATGTAAACGGTAACATATGTACTTGTGATTTTAAAATATACATGAGTATTGTTTTATATTATTTAAAATAACATAGAAATATTTTTTAAGAAAATATTATTTTTGAGTATTAAAGTGTAACATCCCACATCGGTTAAGATGAAGGAGGGAGCTATACGTGGAGGCCGCCGCTGGTAACTCTGTCGAGGTACCTTTTGGGTACATTCAGGATACCTAGAAGGACAAAATCATGAGGGCTAAGGCTCAAAGCGGACAATACCCGCGACAGTTGGGCTGGTGCGTTACATAAAGGAACCAATTTGGAATTGAAACCTGAACCGACCCTATGGGTAATGAGTAGGGTAGGGTATACTGAGAACCGAACATACAAATGGGTAGGCTTTTTGTGAATAGGATACAGGTAGGATAGACCACTACCAGAACCGAACCGACCTGAGTCGTATCCCTATTAGTTACTGGATGAGTATAATATCTGCTGCTGGCTTGTTTTCCTGTGTTTTCATTCATTTATTTCTTCTTTTTCTTCTCTAATGGCCATTTGCTGGTGAGTGGCAGGTAAAGTAAAAGAGCCTTTGAGTTTTGTGATGAGGTTGCGCTTGGCACTGGGTTCAGCTAGGGGCATCCTCTACCTCCATACGGAAGCAGATCCCCCAATCTTTCACCGAGATATCAAAGCCAGCAATATATTGTTAGACTCCAAGATGACTGCCAAAGTTGCTGATTTTGGACTGTCAAAACTTGCACCAGTTCCAGACATTGAAGGGACAGTCCCTGGTCATGTGTCTACTGTTGTAAAAGGAACTCCAGTAAGTGTGATCATTTAGTTAAATGCCAAGGCTACTTTGCTGAGCATGATTGTAGGTTTCAAATTTTGCTACGCAGAGCATTTTGATGGTTCATCATGAAGTCTGGGACCATATCAGGCTTGTTCTGTCCTTCATTCGTTGAACAATAGGATGAAGTGTTATTCTGAATTTTTGTAGTTCAATAGAGAAATGTGTTGGTCTGAAATTAGGAAATGGTATGTCAGCTGATCCATCCAATGATGACATGGACTGATGCAAATGTACAACTTTAGGCGGTGGATCTTGAGTTATTGCCGTCATTTATAGCCATTAGGTTCTTCAGTTGATGAAGGCGTGCTGTCATGGGGATTTCCATGTTTCAAAATTGACTGCTTAACATGATTTTTTACCTAATTCAAAGAGGTCAGGTCAAGGCCAAGGTGAACATGTTTATCATATGGAATGTTCTGATGGTAGCTTTCTTACCATAGCAAGTACTTTCCTTTTATTGTTGCAGGGTTATCTTGACCCAGAGTACTTCCTAACCCATAAATTGACAGATAAAAGTGATGTCTATAGTCTGGGAGTTGTATTTTTAGAGCTGTTAACAGGAATGCAGCCGATTTCTCATGGCAAAAACCTTGTTAGAGAGGTATATATTCCTTCTCCATAGTAAAAATTCATCCTAAGTTATTCTTGACTTATCTTTTATCTTCTCTTGCATGTAATTTTCTGGTTGTAGCTATACATCCTTTTGTGTCTAGGCAAAGTAGATCTTCACCCACTAAAGATGCATCTAGATCAAAGCTCTGTCTACTTGTTGGTAAAAATCCATTTATATGGCATTAAATATCTGGAGTGTATCACTATCTATTAGCTTTTTGCATATCCAATCCAAACCTAACAAGACCCGCGGGCTCAACTTGACTTCTTGTCAAGGATGCCTGTAGACTGTGAACTAGAGAATAGCCCAGTGGTATCTCATCTTGCTTGTTCGCGTGGGATCCTGGTATCAAATCTGGAGGTGAGTGTTATCTCCCTATAATGATGTAATAATAATAATAAAAAGATGCCTGTAGACTCTGAACCCTAATAAACTTGATCTAAATCACCAGCCTAGGCCAAAATCAATAAGCACATGTGATACTTATCTTTCACGATTCAAAACTCCAGAATGTAGAGATGACTAATGATTTCTACTGAGTAAATTAAACAGTAGACCGTTGTTTTATCTTGTAGAGGCATGTTCTTCTATGATTGGCTTACTTACCGGCCTTCACTCTTCCTTCACTGCTCCTTAAGTTTCCTACTTCTGAGGCTGTTGAAAGTTATATAAATTGAAAGAAAAATAATGGGCATGGACATGACATATGGTAAGAATGTGGTGTAATTTTGAGGGCCCAAATTGATTTCTTTAGTGTATTTTGCAGTATTTAATCCACTTGAGGGTGGGTTCGTGAAGCATGTCATGGAGGCCCCATGAAAAAAATATACAAAAAATAGGAGGCTGAACATATGTAGTAGACAAAGTTTGTTGGTCATCTTTCTTCTTAACCAGTCATTTCTCTGTCAGTTGGTGTTTAGTGAGCTTGGGGAGTATTTTTCATGATCCCATGTTCCACACATCCTGATCTTGAACAAGTTACAGTATGTCTGAATATTTTACTCAGTACCTGATGCAGCAACCACGCCAACTGTTTTTGTTTGCAATCTGCGATTAAAGTTTCACTGCTTTTAAGTGCTTGGCTTGAACCGAAGGGCATTATTTCAATTTTTTTGCTTGTTTGTTTCTTTAACAGGTGAATGTGGCTTATCAGTCTGGTATGATGTTCTCCATAATAGACAGCAACATGGGCTCATACCCTTCAGAATGTGTGGAGCAGTTTGCGTCATTGGCTATCAGATGTTGCCAAGACGAGACAGATGCAAGACCTTCAATGGCAGAGGTAGTCAGGGAGCTAGAGAACATATGGCGAATGACTCCAGAATCCGATTCTGTGCCATCCGAGTTGGTGGTGACTCTGGATTCCGCGAAAGAGACTGCTCCAGCTCCATCATCTTCAACAAATACCAACCCATATGTGTCATCTGACATCTCAGGAAGCAACCTTCTCAGTGGTGTCGTCCCCACCATTACACCTCGCTGAGTGGCATGGAAATTCTTGTACAGCTTTCCAGCAAGGATCTTTCTCCACACTTTTTAGAACTGTTAGTCAGACCTCTGCCTGGGATTCATGGGTTCATCCTTAAATATCTAGAATGACCTGAGTTTTCTAGGAGGATGAAAAAAATAAATAAATAAATGCAGAGGGAGGTGATTTCAAATTTTCAGCTTGTATTCTAGAACTGAAAGTGCAGACACGTTTTTTGTTATGTTGGCATGAATATAAATACTGGAAGGCTTGTAATTTCGGACACGTTTCATATGATGAATAGAGTGAAATTGTACTATTGTGGCTTTTGAGATGTTGATGGCTGTGTAGATTCTAGGGCATTTTTAGCTCTTGAAATTCACCCCAGCCTCTTTTGGGAGACTGAAAATTCAGCTCGATATTGAAGAATGCCTACTGCTCTAAAATTACCTCCATAGAGCCGGAAGGATACAAATTGGGTTAACGTAGTAACCTTATTTATCAAGTTCTCAACCCAAATTTATTTGTAGATCCAGTCAGGTTAGGCCAACAAAACTTAATCTCATTTTAAAGAATCCATAATATCAATCAATTGTACCAAAAAATTTAGTAATTTTTGTTGACGTATTAATTCCAAAAATAATTACGTCGCGAGTTGCACTTGAATGGATAATGGCCTAGAAGAAATTAAGTATAAAATTTCTAATAGGAATTGAGAATACGTGAAAGTAAAAAAATTTCACTTATTCACACTTTTTAATATGATTTGTCATGTTAACTATAATTTTATTAATCTTATTTTTGCATTTCAACTATTTTCATAAGATTATCTTATTTATTTTAATTTTATTCTGTTTACTTTTAATCGTTACTGTTTAAAACTTTTTCTTTCTTTATGAAAATTCTTCTTCTTTTACTTTCCCGCTTTTAATAAGTTTTAGCCGTCGACCTTATTTTTTTTAATTAAATTATGTTCATATATGGCTTGCCGTGAGCAAATTGCAGCTGATCGAAAAACTTCTGTTTTCTTTTTTTTTTTCTTTTTTTCATGGAGTAAGTGAGTATCAGCTAGATTGGTTACCATATAATTTTTTTAAAATTTTTGATCTTTTACGTATATTTTTTATTTTCTAAAATCATAAGAGAGGCATGAATACCAGAGTGAAATAAAAAAAAAAAAAAAAAAAGTAAAATTGACATGGTATGTAAATGAGGCCCATCTTTTGGTAGAAAAACATTTAAAAAAATTGTCGGCAGGCGGAATTAATATCACTGCCCTTATTTCTGAACCACGTACATAAAAATCATATTGATCGAGTAGATGGCCACAGCAATCATTTTATATATCTTTAAAATTTCATAGCTCGATAGTATTTTGTAGAGTTAATATGATTTTTATAGGCATGGTTAAGCATAGGAGTCTTCCTGCATGAGACTGACTTGCTTATGCGTCATGCAACATTCAATTTCCCTGACTGACTCGTCGTTGTTGCTGCTGCTGCAACCCTTCCTCACTCCCTACACCTGCTTTAAGAAGCTTAAAATCTTTACTCCCTTTATCTTCTTTAACAAACTCAAAATTTATCTGTTATGAATCCCATTGACTCGCTCCTCTAACATGTGTAGCATTATAACCACCTCTTTCCATCTATTCCCGCCAAAAAACCATCCTCAAGGAAAGAAAAAGAAGAAGAAGAACGCATGGGAAGGAGTAGGCAGCCTGTCACCTTCTTTTGTCTTTTCATAAGAGCCTGCGTATTTCTGATTTTCCTGCCTACAGTCTTTTCGCCCTTTCAAAGCTGATTCTTTGATTTGGGATGTGTACCAACTACCAACCTGTTTGAATACCATTCACCTAACATTTATGCATGTTATGTTACGGTTGGCACTTATCTTTCTTGTCATGGCAGGGCTTGCAAGATGCTACAGACAGATCAAGAACAAGCCATACCCAAAATCATGCTATTGTCGCGGCGTTCCAGATCCGAAGATCAGAATCTATGATGTGGGGATGAAGAAGAAGGGAGTGGATGAGTTCCCATTGTGTGTCCACCTGGTGAGTTGGGAGAAGGAGAATGTTTCAAGTGAGGCATTGGAGGCAGCTCGCATTGCCTGCAACAAGTACATGGCAAAGTTTGCAGGAAAGGATGCTTTCCACTTGAGGGTCAGGGTGCATCCTTTCCATGTTCTGAGAATCAACAAGATGCTTTCCTGTGCCGGGGCCGATAGGCTCCAGACAGGGATGAGGGGCGCATTTGGGAAGCCGCAAGGGACATGTGCCCGGGTGAGCATTGGGCAGGTCCTTCTATCCGTCCGATGCAGGGACAGCCATGGCCAACACGCTCAGGAAGCCCTCCGCCGTGCCAAATTCAAGTTTCCGGGCCGACAGAAGATCATCGTTAGCAGGAAATGGTATCTTCTTTTGTTTTGCGTTCATTTACGAGTCGACGGAAGCTCATCCTTTGCATTTATGCTTTGCTTTTTCAGGGGTTTCACCAAGTTCAGCCGTGGCGAATATCTGAAATACAAGGCAGAGAACCAGATCATGCCCGATGGTGTCAATGCCAAGGTTTTTTGTTGTTTCGTGCCTTCTTCTACTCTCTTCTTCAAAACAGATGCTGCCATGGTATGTGGGTTTCTAACACCATGATTATGGACTGAAAAACTTAGAAGACAAGAGTGCTGAGGGCTAGAAGTGCTCGTCCATATGTCAATGGGTGAACTGCAAAGCTGTGGACTTTTACGAGATTTAATTGCTTTCGTTGGAGGAATACTAATTACCAACTTTTGTTTTCTTGGTATAGCTTCTTAGTCGCCATGGTCCACTGGCAGATCGTCAGCCAGGAAGAGCCTTCTTGCCTCCAACTGCTTAGGAGCATTTAAGATTTTGCAGTGTTATTGTCTATCCATCTTGTTTATTTAGGAAGTAGGATTAATCCATCATTTAAATTAGATCAAATGGTCCAGCTCCAACAAAGATGTAAGGTAAGTTAATGAGGCGATCTATGTATTTAATTTAATTTATTCACATTTCTTGGATGCACAATTCCAGTCCATGAGAATGGGGAGTCTATGGTTGAATTTAGGCCTGTTTGTGAGTAAATGTCAGACCGATGCAGTCCCCGTACTTTGCTGCTAATAAGATTTGCTTGAAGAAAACGGTTTTCTTATGCATGGCTGACTGATGTTTCCATGATCACGGAAGCGAATTTGTGGTTGTATTCTGATTTTTGCAAATGTGGTGCTTTTGTGGGAAAACCTGGCTCAGAAAACTGGACCAATTTTTGACGAAGATAACCGTGAACAAAAAATCCACTTTGTAGGGGGGCAGATCAGAAGCATCCATAAGATCTGATGTTTTTCGCAAGTCCTTCCCACTGGATATATCAAGTTGCATGTGGAGAAAAGATACAGCGTATATGCGATCATTTTGATCAGCTTCTAACGTGATCGGCGACAAAGGAAAGACCACAATCTGTTGAAAGCCTAAAAGATAACAGGCAGCTGTAAATTCCGCCCATTTTTTTCGCTTGGTTATCCAAGGTACAAAATATTTGTCTTGAATTCACTTGGGCAGACCGCAAATTTGGAGAAGATGTTGATAGAATAGTAATTATATTTTAAATATGATAATTTTATGCTCCACCCAATTCCGAAGCTGAGCAAAATTTCTAAATCTTAACTCACAGGACTAGTAAATTTGATTTTGCAAATATATTTGGCGAACTTCAAACAAAGCATATGTTCACTGCAACTATAATTTAAAAAAAAAAAAAAAACTTCATTTAAACATTTCGTCAAAACATTCATTTAAATAAAGATTTAAAAATATTGTTAGTTATGTATCTGCATATTGTAAGAAAAATTGTTAGATTACAAAAATTGTTAGAATGTCTTAGAATTTAGTTGGAAAATATCTGTTGAACTGATTATAAATATTTATAAAAAAAATTATTGCTGTAAAAGAACTTCGAAGTACAGGAATTGTAAAAATAACGAAATTGTATTATTTTATTCTCCACAGCGTCGTACTGTTTACAACAAGTGCAGAATCTGATACCGTTACCTTTTTTGTTTTAAGTATTCTTTTGATGATTTCTCCATATATTCATGCTCTTTTTACACAAGTTTTTCTTCGTAACTCCCACACCTAATGCAAATTGTAAGCTGAAAATCTTCAATGTAGAACGGACTGGACGACAACGGAGGTTACAAACTAGTCTGCTTTGATGGAAACAAACTCTAAAAAATTTTCAAATCATTAATGAAAACTGACTCTCTTAACATATCCTGATCATAAAAGATTTATAATTTGAGATTTAAGATTACTTTTGAAATTTACATTTACTCATTTGAAGTCCCTCGAGTCAATCTAAGAGAAAAAAAATTCATTACTTTGTTGGCCTTCTTGATGTGATTTAACATCTTAAATCATCTAACGAGAATTGTTATATAATTATTATTTTTATTTTTCATTTAATTACCTATTTATTTTATTCTTATTCTTTACTTCTTTTTTACTCTCCTTTATTTTCCCTCTAAATTTTCTTCTTCTTCTCTTCTTCTTATTGCCAAATACATTTGCAATTATTACCCGTAATTATTGAATCTCTTAAACAGCTGAAGCTAAATTTTTCAGAAACACGTGTGCCGTTTGTCCCGCGTACATCTTCCACGTGTCCCAAGGATTCGGCTTCCACCTACCAGACCTATAAAATCGATTCTTCAGTCCCTCCCAGTTCTGCCGCTGAAGGCGCGAGAAAGAGCGTCAATAACGAAGAAGCGAAGCCGGCAGACATGAGAATCATTCCAATCCCATGTCTCGAAGACAACTACGCATATCTGTAAAAATCATCCTCGTCCTTTTCCTTCTCTATCAAACAGTCATCATTTTCATTTCACACCCTTCCGTTTTTCATCTCTCTTTGGAATTCCAATTGCAGAATCATAGATGAGGTTTCTAAAGAAGCAGCAGCGGTCGATCCTGTAGAGCCTGAGAAAATCCTCCAGGTTGCCCAAGAAGAAGGTGTCCATCTAAAGCTCGTCCTCACCACTCATCATCACTGGTAGTCTCTCTCTTCTTCTCTTCTTGAATTGCTCTGCAGATTAGAAGCTAGTTCTCTAAGTGGGTGGTAAAGGCAGGTTCATTGAGACTTAGATATGCTTTACAGCAGCAGAGTATAAAGTCCAATTGTTTCTTGCCTTATATATGTGCTGCTCTGCGTGTTTTCAGACACTTTTGTTAGCTTGAACATCATTTCGGTACATATTAATGCTTCGACTTTGAAGCCAAATGAAGGTTTACTTGCCATGAAAAGCTCGATCAAATCATTAAATCAGTTCTCAGTCAGCTCTCACTAGGGCTGTTTGGACTTTGTTGATTTATCAAGTAGGACAGGATTGACCCAATCCAGTGCAGCCTAGCCCAAACGGCATCACTACTTTATCTCCACGTTGAAGGATAGAAATTGTAGGATTGAGCTGATTCAACAAAAATGGCATTTGCCTCTCAATGATTGGTTTTTTCATGTGATCGAAGACCAAGTTGGTCTAAATTCTATTCCGCTTCATCCTGGATAGTGCTTCTGATGTTTTTCGTTCGGGAAATCTGGGGGCTTCTATTTAGTACAGTCAGGATGTTCAACATTGTTCTGACGAGCTATGATTGCCTCTTTTTAAGATGTATTAAGTATTGTTCTTTTAAATATTCACACCCAATGTTTGGTAGGGATCATGCAGGAGGGAATGAGAAGATAAAGCAGTTGGTTCCTGGAATCAAAATTTGTGGGGGTTCAATTGACAATGTCAAAGGATGCACAAATAAGCTGGAAAATGGTGATAAGTTGGAGTTAGGAGCTGATGTGAATATATTGTCACTTCATACCCCTTGGTATGCCTCTCTGTACATTTCAAGCAATCGATTTGCTTTATTAGAAAATAAGTCGTGGGTTCTTGTTGTTTTGTTTGTGTTAGTTGGGTTGTGTTAGTCGGGTGTAGGCTAGAAACATAAAGTCAGGATCATTTATATTTGTCTTTATTCTTGGCATGTATGGCCAGTCCATTAAAGTGTCATCCAAAGCAAGAGGGAAAAGGATTTTTTATTTTTTTATTAAAAAAGATTTCTGTTATCCATGTTTTATTGACAGTTTCTAAAGAATCAAGTGCTTCTCACTTGCATGTTTTTATCAGCCACACAAAAGGTCACGTAAGTTATTATGTTTCAAGCAAGGAGGGAGTGGACCCAGCTGTTTTTACTGGAGATACACTGGTAAATGAAAAAGAGGAATCCTAATCTGTCTTCCATTAATTTCATGTCTACAATATTTAATTATAAGATCATCGGCCTAAATTTTGTTTCCTTTCTGCCTCATCTTTTGCCATTTACTGAATTTTGACCATGTAGCTTTCTCCTTTGTAGTTTGTTGCTGGCTGTGGTAAGTTTTTTGAAGGTACAGCAGAACAGATGTATCAGTCTCTGTGTGTCACACTGGGGTCTTTACCAAAACCAACCAGAGTTTTTTGTGGACATGAGGTGAATGTCTCCTGAATTTGTTTCTTGGACCTTATTTTGCTTTTTCCATATCATGGATGTAACTTATGCAGCGAAAGAAAGAGCAGTGAGAGATTCCTATTCTACTAAACCCTAGAGGATCAAGACATGATAAGGATTATTAAGTATAGCTTGAATTCCTAATTGGGAGTTCAATTAATTAACAGTTTAACAATCAATGGTATCTTTTAATAATTCAATTGGATATTTAACAAGAAGAAAGAACATCATAGATCTTGGTTTGCTGGAAAGTGTAATTGATTGAATTTCTTACCATAAAAAAATGCTTCATTCACATCTTTAACAAAGCAACATGTCACAAAGTAGACAAAAGTCTTTTAGAGACGTGGTATAGTAGTCTGAAGTCCTTTGGATAGAATACTCAAATTTTCTCCTCCTGTTTCAGTACACAGAAAAGAATCTGCGGTTTGCACTTGTAGTTGAGCCAGAGAATATAAAGATAAGAGAGAAGCTCTCTTGGGCCCAGCATCAGCGTCAAGCGAATCTGCCAACCATCCCTTCAACCATAGCAGAAGAGTTGGAAACCAACCCATTCATGCGAGTCGATCTTCCTGAAATCCAGGTAGAGTGCGCTCTATGAAATTTCACATTTTGGGTTTCTTACTTTAATCATGCTAAATTTGCTTATATTTTGTCATAAATGTCGCTTGGTAGAAAAAATAATAGACAAAATAAATGTCAGCATGAGGACATAAAAAACTAAGTCTGTTGCAGCTCCATAGCTGGTTATGATTATAACTCTAATTGGCACAGGATAATTTTGAGTGCCATTGTGGTTTGTTCTCCTAGTTATGTTTTATTGTTGTGAACTATGAGAAAATTTCTTCGTGGTAATTTCTTAAAATGACTAAACTGCAGAGTCTTGTTTCTTCCCCAACTTTTCCAGGAGGTAACATAATCTGTTTAAATAGACGGCTTTTAAGTAACATATGCAAAATATGTTGATTTTTTTCAAAGGTAATATAATCTGTTTAAGGAAATGGTTTTTGAGTAAAATAAGCAAAGTATGTTACTTTTATCACCCACGATATCCTTTGTAGTTGTCCCCCTCGACTACAAGGTTTTTTGAATTTTGAATGCACATGGTATCGTCAGTTGCAAGACCATAAACAAAAAGGGGGTCATGGAAGTCATGCAACCTTGCCCGCCACCAGGATGACTTGTCAGGCCTGATCCCCTCTGCTCATGCATCTTGATACACCTCTTTGAATGTTTGTTTCAAGGAGGTCACTTGTTTGATGCAAAATCGTGCATACACTGGAGTTGCTGCTGCTCCTTGTCAGGAATGACAACATGGTAGTAGCCGTTATTTCTCCTTACATTTTGCTTTAGGTCTGCCAACGGTGTCACATCAATGACTGTTGGCTTCTGTCATTTTATGGTGTTCAACTCTCCTTGTTGGCGCTTACATTCCTTCCAACCACAGGCTAAAGTAGGTTGCCAGTCTCCGATTGAAGCACTAAAGGAAATAAGGCAGATGAAAGACAGCTGGAGAGGCTGATGATTGAAGCTCATGAATCTGTATCGGGGTATTGGCGTGCACTTTTTTAAGCTTCAGAATGCTGTTGGAGTTGGAATACTCGTGTTGGATCATATGACATCCAAACATGCTGGTATTAGATGCTGTGTGTGTATGTGTGTCTCAATTCCTATTGATAAAAAACGTGGGTATCAAAACTGTAATCGTGGAAGCGAGGGGTTTGCTTAATTTCATGACTTCTTAAAATGGTTCATGCAGTGGATCATGCCACTTCCCCGGTGTGCTGCACCACGCATGGAATCACAAATTTCTACAGACTTGATTATTATAGGTTGCCAAATCCAAGGGACTTTTCAGTCCACTTATCATCTCGGAAGCATTAATGCCAAATTGGATTAATGTTGCTTTGTACTTTTGACTGTTTGTGTTATAGCTGAAAACATAGCTCTCCAAGGGGATTTCATTTTTTGCCAACTCGTTGAATGGAATGGTTGACCGAGGACCTCTCTCATGATTGATAGAAATGGCTTGCTGGAAAACCGCATACAATGATGCTAATGATGAAGAATATCAAAAGCAGTAAAAGGATTAAACCCATCGGTGATACTGATATTATCAATTTTTTGTACGGATATCGTAAGGATAATTCTAGTTGTAATGAAATCGTTCAGAAACATTCATCCATGGATGGCTGCATTTCAACCTAAAACCAGCTGATGAAATGAGTGCATGGGGCATTGGCATCAACCTCACACTACTGGGCTGTTGTTCCAGCCTCTCGGCTCTATACTTGAATGGGCTAGTATATGTTTCTCTCCCTTCAGTTCTCAACTGAACTTTGCAAAGGCTCCTGGCTCCTGGCTCGACTCTGCTTGCACAGAGATGCTCTCCAGGCACTTGCCCGAAAATACTACTACTACTAATAATAATAATAATTGGAAAACGGAGTGGACCCACAAGAAGATGACGACGGGAAATGTTATTTTGAAATATGCGGCTAGAGCAAAAATCTGTGCGCCAGCGTAGCAACCCAACCAAGAAGGTTCGTTGGCTGCTGCTCTGCACCCCACTGCGCAACAAGAGAAGTGATCCAATTAGAATGCAATACATATTATATATGCACGAAGAAAACATAAGCACGAGAAGAGTAGCCACTTCCTTACAGTTAAGAACAACAACTATCTGAAAAAGATGAGAAGTCCATTGGGGAAATAAAAACACGAGTCACTGACCATCCTCAGCGTCTGAGAGTTCTTGCAGACGGAGTGCTAATTGAAGATCGGACACCACATCCCCCATTTTTGGCCGATCTGCTCTGCGGTCAGCCAAGCACTTCACAGCAGTTTCCACAAACTTCTTCAAGCACTCTGGCCGGATCTTCCCTTTTAGATGTGGATCTATGATCTCCTCTACCGTGTCATTCTCGTAGCAATGCAAGGCCCACCGAGCCAACCAGGCCTTGTTCCCCGGCAATGAACGGTCTAATGATGGCCTTCCGCAGAGGGTTTCAAACAACACCAACCCAAACGAGAACACATCTGACTTCTCTGACTTTGGAAAGTCATCTAGATCTTGCGTGGAGCCCCTTGTCAACGGTCCAATATCAGATAGTTTGGAAACCCACTTGTAATCGAGGAGGATGTTGCACGTACGAACTGCTCCATGGACAATAGTTCCAACAGTAGCTCCAGTGTGGAGGTAATGCAAGCCACGGGCAGCCCCTATGCAGATCTCAAGTCTTTTCTTCCATAGGAGAGGAGGCTTTTGTGACTTGTATAGATGGTCCTGAAGGCTCCCATGTGCCATATAGTTGTAGACGAGGATTATCTCTAACTCCTTCACACAGCAGCCGATGAAGGAGACAAGGTGGTGATGGCGCAGATTGAAGAGCATCTCAATCTCATTTCTGTAGTCGCAGAATTTCAATCGGGTTTTTGGATTTGCACGCTTGATTGCGACATGGGTAGCTCCACCCTCAATGGCTCCCCTGTAGACTTTACCAAACGTACCTTCTCCTATATGAAGGATCTCATCAAAGTCGTTAGTTGCCTTACGAATCTCTGCAAAGGTGAAAATCTTACAGCAGAAGTCGTCCATGTCTGCACTTACTTGGAGCTGGAGAGCAGATTCAAGGTTCCGTAACACTTTCTTCATTGTTGGTCGATCTTCTCTTCTATCAGCTAAGCATTGTTTCGCAACCTCCACAAAAACTTCAAAACACTCTGGCGTAACCTTCTTTCTTAGATGGGGATCAATGAACTCTTCCATTATGCCATTCTGTTGGCAATGCAGAGCCCGCGTGGCCGGGTTGACTTGTTCACCGAGCAGCGACACGTCCCGTGGCCGCCGAGCGCACAGGACTTCAAATAACATCACTCCAAATGAATACACATCTGACTTTTCCGTTAGTTGCCCATCCCGGAAGTACTCAGGATCGATATATCCAATGGTGCTCTCGAGGTCTGCATCCTGTCTTCCAAAACCTGAAAGCTTAGGGACAAAATCATCGTCGAGAAGGATATTAGCTGTGTTGACGTCTTGGTGGATGATAACTTCACTACAAGCCCCATGGTGTATGTAGTTCAAGGCACGAGCAACCCCAATGCAGATATGAAGCCTCCTCGTCCAGGTGAGGGGTGCAATTTCAGGATTGTAGAGGTGTTGTTGAAGAGCCATATAATCATAAATAAGGATCATTTCTGAGAACTTGTTGCAGCAACCAACCAAGGAAACAATGTTGCGATGGCATAGCCTCGAGAGGACCATAATCTCTGTTTGGAACTTATTTCTGTCTACAGCACGCTTGATCGCATTCGGAGTATTTGCACCCACAATGTGTCCCTTATAGATCCTACTGAACTCACCTCCAATGCGGCAGTTCTCATCAAAGTTATTAGTGGCGCGCTTAATATTTTTCAAGGAGATGTACCGGCAGGGGGGCAGCACCTGTACAAATTTGTACGTGCTCATGTTCATTGGGCCTACATCTGCAATTTCAGGCTTATTATGTGCCGAAGTTGAGGGTGTCACAACTGCAGTACGTTCCTGCAAATGCAATGCACATTCGAGGTTTCGAATGACATCCCCTATTGTTGGTCGGTCGATCCCATGATCAGCCAAGCACATGGTAGCCGTTTCTGCAAACAGCCCTAAGCTCTGTGGTGTTATCTTCCCTTCTAGATAGGGGTCTATCATCTCTTCCAGCGTCCCATGTTGCAGGCAATATTGGGCCCAGTCGACTAAGCAGCACTCATTATCTGGCAAAAAATCGTTGAATGGCGAGCGTGCACAAAGGACTTCCAATAACACTACCCCAAGTGAGTACACATCTGACTTTTCTGACAATTGTCCAGTACGGACGTATTCTGGATCCAAATATCCAAATGTACCCACTACGGAGGTGGTTACATGGTTGGTTTCTTGCATGTAACATACTTTGGAAATTCCCAAACCTGTGATCTTGGTATCCCAGTTTGAATCAAGGAGAATGTCCCCTGTGTTCACATCTCTGTGGATGATAACGTGACTAGTAGCCTCAGCGTGGAGGTATTGAAGGCAACGGGCAGCTCCAATGCAAATTTCAAGTCTGAGATTCCAAGGGAGGGGAGGCATTTGTGTCCCGTAGAGATGCTGGCGGAGGGTCCCACGTGCCATGCAGTCGTAAACAATGATCTTCTCCTTGTTTTCCAAACAGAAACCAAGGAGGGAAATAAGGTTACGGTGGCGTAACCTGGAGAGCATCTCAATCTCTGTTTTGAACCAGAGCAACTCCCATTCGGACAGAGAGTTTACACGCCAGATAGTAACTTCCTTCCTGGCTCCTTCTCTACCATTAATGAATCCTCTATAGAACTTTCCAGGATGGCTAGCTCCAATCTCGAGATACTCGCTGAAGTCTTCAGTCGCCTTCTTGATCTCCGCAAGGGTGAACATTTGGCAAAGGCCCGAATTGACCAAATCTCTGCGGAGGTTGGTAGTGCAGGCATCCTTCCGTTGTATCCAACGATGACGAGCAAAAGGGAACAAAGAAGGGATGACCATGTTGGGAAACACCACCAGCTGCAATTGCAACTACTAACTGCAACACCAGTCGCTTGCACGCATGGATCGGTTCCTGATCAGGTACGGTATTAAGCTTTAGGAGCACAAAGGTTGTGATTTTGGGGGCTTAGAGATTTCGATATCCTTTAAGTTCTCTATCTGAGTCGCCGGGTTAAGAGTTTGGCGTGCCAGCCGTACATCTTGTTCCTTGAGTTCGGCTATGAGTAGACCTGAGGGTGTTTGGCTTAGCTTGGCTCGGTGGAATTTCATTTTCCAGTCTTTGTTTAACCCATTAAGCAACCAAATATTATTGCTTCAAGCCAGCAATAGAAAACCAAATAAAGGAAATGGCCTAGTTAAACAATATACGATGCATCAGCTTAGTATATATCATTTCACAAGTTTTTGATTTCCAGGTTATATCCAAAATCTGTATTTTGAAAATAAACTTTTATTGATATTTTGCAAGCATACCCATGTTATTTGCTATCATTGTAAACATAACCATACTTTTAAAAAAGAAAATGACCTTCTATAGTTTTCAGTTATTTGCAAACGAGCCCATGGAAACTGTCAAGAAAGGTTTTATATTCTTCTGAAGGCAGGACTCAATAAACCAATCATAAATGTTGCAGGTGCAATCCCCTGAGCTACAGCATTACGAAAATTCATTGAATGAGTGGCTTGCATTAAAAAAATAAAAAATAAAAAATAAAAAATCAGATAACCAGTATTCACTAACCAGTATTCACCACCAATACATAGTATTCTTTTAGGAGACAGATTGAAGGCAGGCCACTTGAATAATTTGTTTTTATA
>JAXCLR010000105.1:9239461-9251178 GCA_035584095.1 Annona squamosa | reverse complement strand
AATAAATAAATAAATAAAAACTAGTAAAGAGAATTTCTATATTTTCCCGGCAGCGTTGACCTTTTTCTCATTTGAATCTATTATATAAGCCTTCACCATCCAATTTCGCTATATTTTGTGATACCATACAGCTAGCTGCATTAAAGCATATATCATCCAAACAAATAATAATTACAATTAACAGTTAAGATCTTGTTAGCCAGGGCAAACATAAGATTATGTTAGTCCAACCTGTTTATTTTTAATTTCTAAGTTTTTAATGAAAATGTTTTAAGTGTATTTTAACTTATATACCAAGTTTTGCAATTTTTGGATATATATTTTTATTTTGAAAAATCAATATTTGGAGTATTAAGTCATTTTCACCCATTGAATGTAAAAATTTATAGACATATAAAATTTAGTATATGAGTCAAATCTATAAAAATATTTTTATGAAAAATAAAAAACTAAAGACAAAGACACATTTTACCCTCGACTAACATCGTTTTAGTTTAAAAGTGTGTTTAAAAAATGAAAAAAATTTTGTATAAAATATTCAAAGATTGCTTTTATGAAATCATTTTTTGATGTAATCCCATCCATTTAACATCAACATGGTAAATAGAAAATCCACTCCATCTATGGTATTTAGCATTATTTATATCATTATGGAAATTCTTTCATTTGTCTAGAATCACCATATGTAGCTCTCATCTACAAACATGTACAATCAACGTAATAAAATAATTTAACATTAAATATTAATTTTAAGTAGTATTTTCAATATCTAAATCATCTAAAATATCATAAATATATCGATAAATGATTCTATAAAGTATTGTTATATTATAATATATATGTGAACGGATCTAAGTATTTTTTCTAATTTATACATAAATATACCTATTTTAAAAGAAATGTGGCCTATGCACTTATTGGATTTGAATAAAACTTAGTCTCTTAGTTAAATAAATAATGTTAAATATAATAAAATGAATAAATTTTCTATCAAACATTAAAATCTAAAAAACGGAGGGAATTATATGAAACTGTTTCTATATATCCCGGTTACTCAGAAACAGTTTTGTAAAATATTTTTAATGTAAAAATTTTTAAATTGATAGAAAATAATGTGATATGATAGGAGCAATAATGAAGAGTAAAAAAAATAAAGTTGAAATAAATACGTTAGTTATATAATTAATTGTACAAAAATAAAGTAGAAACCGAAAGATATAACAAATAATTAAAAATAAAATAATTGAGGATAGTGAGAAGTTTTAGTTTGAAAAGTTTTGGGGAGATGTTTGTTCACATAAAAAATTTTTAAATTAAAAATTTTTAATTTTTATAGCTATTCTATTTTAAATTTTTTTTTGTATCTTCTCATACAACTACTATATTTTTCAATCATTTCTACACAACTACCTATATAACTAAATTATTTATTTTAAATTTATTTTTTTACTTCTCATCATTACCCTTACTATATTACATAATTTTCTTCCATTTTAAAAATTTTTATGTCAAAAACTTTTCAGGAGTGTTTGTTAATATTTGACTTTTCAATATAAAAATTTTCACTTTCTATACTTACTTTAGTTTAAAATTATTCTTTCACTTTTTCTTATGAAACTATCATGTTTTTCAATCATTTTTACACAATTACTTATACAAACTAACATACCAATTTCAACTTTATTCTCTTTAGTCCTTGTCATTACCTCCAATCGTGTCAAATTATTTTTTTTTTCATTTTAAAATTTTTACATAAAAAATTTTAACACTTCCCAAACATATCTAAAAATTTTATCATTTCTTAAACACATTTGAAAGTTTTATCACTTTTTAAACACACTCTGGGATACACGTAGGATTCTGTGTCAGTTGAGAAAAACTCAAATTCAGTGACTTTAGAGCGCTTCACGTCTGAGGAAATTCTATACAGTAAAACCTAAAGTTTTCAAATCGTTATAACTCAAAAGGAGAAATTCAGCCCAATCAAAGTCATCTTCACTGCCAGGAAGACATTATCTCAGAGGAAATCAACAAAGGGGTGAAATAACATATCATGTGAGTGGAAATTTTGCAACAAAGAAGGAAAACTCTTCTGTTAGAAGGGGAAGATGAAATAACATATCAAATGCGACGTAAAAAAAAAAAATTACAATAAAGAGGGAAAAATCTTCTGTTGGAAGGGGAATAGAAAGAGGTTGGGAGGAGACAGATACCTCTGACAACGAAGTTGGGATAGGCTGCGTGAGAAGAGGAGAGCAGAGGAGGAGAGAGGATTGGGTCTCGAGGAAAAAGGAGCAACAGTTCAGGAAAGAAAACCGCAGTCTTTGTACCCACTTCCACACGGTACTTGCTGCTTTCGCACGAGAAAAAATAATATGATAAATGACGAAGCTTGTGTTTCGCACGTTTTAAAATTTGTAATAAAAATTTGGATAAGTTCCACGTATACTCATCAACCTTGTTAGTTTTATTTATACGGATAAATTTTTTAAAATTTTAAATATGCTTATATATTTTGCTTAAAATTTTACTAATATTTATATCGTTAGGAATTCATTAAATTCGCCGCTAGCTCTTATGAAATGGCCCATATGTTGATGCCATTAAAATTTCACTCATATTTACATTTTTAGGAATTCATTAATTACGCCGCTGGCATTTATGAGACGAGGTGACTAATAACCTCAGCGTGGAGTAGTGAAGGCCGCCCCCCCCGGTCGAAAGTATTCAGGATCTATATAACCCACGGAGAAATGAGCAATCTTGGCATTTTAGACGATCGTTTTCCTGCATACAAAATACCTTGGACGATGAGAAATGAGCAATCTTGGCATCGCAGTTTGAATCAAGGAGACTGTGGCTCGATGCCACAGCTCGGTGGAGGAGGACGTGACTAATAACCTCAGCGTGGAGTAGTGAAGGCCGCGGGCAGCTCCAATGCAGATTTCAAGTCTCCTGTTCAAAGAGAGGGGAGGCCTTATTTGAGATTATGACTCGTAGAGATGCTGGCGGAGATTCCCACGTGAAATGTAACCGTAGGGAACGATCATCTCAGGGCCTTAGGAACAGTAACCCACGAAGGAGACGAGGTGGCGGTAGCGTAGCTTGGAGAACATGTCGACTTCAGTTTGGAACTCACTCGCATCGCGCCGGGAGCTAGTGGCGAAACGCTTGATGGCAGCTTCTGCAGCTCCACCATCAATAAGTCCCCTGTAGACCACGCCCAACCCGCCAATTCCAATCCGGCGTGCCGGATCGAAGTTGCCAGTCGCCTTCTTCATCTCCGCATAGGTGAAAATCCGGACCCCGGAAATGGACGACGGGTCTGCATACCTGATGGGGGCATCCTTCAGACGACGGCAAGAAGCACAAGGAAAACAGCAAGGGCTAACCATCCCAAAACCACCTAATCCCATTGCGTGCTCCTCGTCTCGTGAATCGGTTTCCGATCTAGGATGGTGGTAATTAGGCTTAATTAGGAGCGCCAGCACGCAAGGTTGGCATTTGGATTTCGGCGATTTTCACATGCCGTTTAAGAATGTGGGCCTTCCTTGTGGAAATACTCCGTCTCGACCAGTATCGGATGGAGCAGCACTACGCCACGAACCATGTACATAACATCTTGCCATCTTCGAGTGGGGTTTGTTTATAGCTTGAGGAATGGAACTCGACAATGGTGGTGGAAATTCTGAACTGAGCCGAGTAAAGTTTGGCCGGGCAGAAATTTTCCCTTCTGCGAGTCTTTGTTTAATGCATTAATGAGGCACCAAGGCTTTCCGACATCCGAAGACCACATGACAAACCCACTAGCGACAAGAAGAAAACCCAAATTTACGGCGACCTGAGTATTCCTAATGCAAGGGCCTCAAGTCATGCTAATTGAGGGATTTTTTTTAAAAAAAAAATAAAGATGCTAATTGCACCATTAAATCCAAGAAACGCCGTGGTTAGGTTATTTCCGAAAACATTCCTCAAAGTTTTTCTATTTTTATTTTGATCCTATTATTTAGATACTTACAAAAAAACCTCAAAGTTTTAAGATTATACAAAAATAATCTTAGGCACGAAAACGAAATTTATTTTAAAATTGATGACAAATGTTTTCAAAATTTATTTTCCAAAATTCAATCACGTAATGCAAGCGACGATTATTTTTAATGTGAACATATTTTTTAAAAATAGAAGTTTTTAATATTTCAAAGTATTTCCCATATTTTATGTTATAGCAAAAAAAATTTAATATTTTCTAGTACTATCGAATAGATAAATTTTGGCATATTTAGGATTTTGATAGTTTCCATAATAAATAATTTAAAAATTTTCTCGTATTATAATTAAACCAAAGAATACCTTCAAAATATAAAATCAGAGAAATATATTTTTATATTTTAAGTTATTTTTTGTTGTCTATTATATTAGTAGAAACGAAATTTTTCTGAGTTCCTTTTTATGTCGACCAATAAACATCTTTCAATGATTAAAGACCACACAACAGATGCAGTATCAGCCGCAATGTCTTATATTCAGTGTTCTATTGATTGGGACGAGCCCACAGTTTCTTGCACGGTCCGGCCTCCGGCCTTTGCTTTCGGTGACGGCTCAACCCAGCTATGAAAATGACCCATTTATGTGGCCTGCGAAGACTTCCCTCTTGTCATTAACCAGGCAACCGTTGAATTTGTCAACCCGCGCTAACAAAATCACATCGCTCCAATGTAAAAATACTGGAACACCATTATTGAAATTCATGGTTGAAAAATTCAAGTAGGGCGCACTGCTTTCCTCTATATGGTTGCCAGAGAATTCTTTGGATCTAACGCGTTGGCTACGATGCGGTGCAAGTCGTAAAATGCCAAACCTAGCTTCCATTCTCTACGACTGAAACTACCAGGCTATGTCCTCCATTTCTGCAACCTTTCTTTTATCATGAATTGTCAATGTTACCCTCTAGGACAATTAATATTGTGGATAATATCTTGTAAAGAATTTGGCCAATGCTTCTCAACGCACCTTTAACAATTTTTACTAGAGCATGTTCTAGTCCCAAAAAGGGGCTGGTTTGCGCCCTTCAGCTATGTTTCATGGCATTACATCGATCATCTGAGGATACTCTGGCAAAAACAGAGCATATACCCTCTATGTCTGGAGGACAAGAACTGTTTTCTCCAACGTTGGAAACTATGGAAGTATTTGTAAAAATGATAAACACAGTAAGAACCGAAGCAAGAGCCTAATCTTCAGTTCCTACAAATTGCTTTCTTGTCTCATTAACAACCAACAACATTTCTGTAATAAATACGCTTACGTCAAGTGCGCTGGAGGAATTCATCCGTGGCCCACGAAGTGGTAACAGAAGCTTGAGAATGGCTGCTGAGGGATCGCTCCAATGCGTGTTCCAAGGCTATATTGTTAAATTGGACGTGGAGATTGAGAAGAGACCCTACGATCGCTACTAAGGCACGGCTGAGAGGTTGCATCACCAACGCCTCTCAATGCGATAACAAAAATGCCAATATATCATATCGAATTCGATGCTCTTCGCAGCACCCTACTTCCTTAGCCATGGTAGTGTCGCCATCCTCATCTCCATTTTCTTCTTCTTCCTCCTCTACAGGTCTAGTCACAAGGGAGAAGACCAATTACATACACCTTGAATTGTGAAGCGGAAAACCCGCCAAAGCGGCGCAGCTTCCTCATCGTTTATGTTGAGAAAATGGATGCTCTAAAAATAATTTATTTATTAAAAAAAAAATTACAACCGAAAATATAATTTGGAACTCTAAACTTACAGACTCCACCAATATAGCACTAGCACTAGCACTATCCACAATTCACTCTATACCCCTCTTTACACTTCTTATCTCACCACTCACAATATCACTCACAATCTACCCTTAAGCTCACACATCTCACACTTTACACCGAATGCTCCCACTCAACTCACCACCTATGCACACACCACCTGTTCACGTTGCACACACTCTACCAATGCATTGCATGAAGAGTGAAAAATCCAGATAATGGCGGTGCAGATCTTTGTGGCATGAATTAGTCGGTTGCTGCTATCTGGAAAAATCCAGATTATTAAGGCGGTGCTGATATTTCAGTTTGAGCTTCGAATTGCAATTATGTCGCTTGCACATTTCAGAGATCTTCTGTAAACTTTGCTAGGCTGCACTTCTCGAAGAAAGGATGGTCGTAATAAATTTTCAAAGTAGGATTTCCTTGTGTTTGACTTTACATCCAGCATAAGTAATTGTACAATCATCATAAACACCGCCTATACAACCAGTGTAAGGAAACTTAGGCACGACTTAAATGGGTTAAAAAGCTGCTCTGAACTGAGGAGGTTCCCTGCTCAAGCTTCCCATCAGCCTTCGGTTTGTGGGTCTATCTCATCAGCCGAATGTGCTTTTTGCTTCAAAGTAAACAAATATACTTTCGTATTTTCTAATGTTGTAGAAAGTGACAGCCACTTATGCAATGACACATCTACATCGGTACCTTTGGTAGGCTGCACTTCTTGAAGAAAATAGGGTCATGCTCCTTTTCCTGTGTTGTGGCTTTATATCCAGCTGCAGCATAAACCAGTGTGAAATCGTCGCTAACACAGCCTATAAAATGTATCGATATTTTAGCATGGCTTAAATGGGCCAAAAAGCAGTGCTAAAGTTAGAGGTTCGCCAATTTTAGCTCCGAACAGGCATATTTACTCCCTAGACTCCTTAGCGTTCCTGCAAATGGAGTGCCACTTCAAGGTCGGACAACACATCCCCCACTGCTGGCGGATCAACCAAGCACTTCAAAGCAGTCTCCACAAACTTCCTAAAGCACTGTGGCCTGATCTGCCCTTTTAGATGGCGATCGATGATCTGTTCAAGCATGTCATTCTTGTGGCAATGCATTGCCCACTCAGCCAATATGGCCTGATTCCCTGGCAATGAACTGTCTAATGCCGGACGTGCACAGAGAACTTCCAACAGCACCACTCCAAATGAGTACACATCCAACTTCTCCGACTCCATATCCGAAAGAAGGCCCCCTGAATCCCTCATGGAGGTCCTCGTAAAACGTCCAATCTCAGCTAGCTTGGAAACCCACTTGTAATCCAAGAGGATATTGCTCGTCCGAACACCTCCATGGACAATGACCTGTCGAGTGGCCTCAAAATGGAGGTAGTGCAAGGCACGGGCGACCCCAATGCAAATCTCAAGCCTCTGCTTCCAGAGAAGAGGACGATTTTGTGACTTATATAAATGATCACGGAGGCTCCCACGTGCCATATAATCGTAGATGAAGATCATCTCGGACTTCTTTTCCACACAGCCACCGAGAAGGGAGACAAGGTGGCGGTGACGTAGCTTAAAGATCATCTCAAGCTCATTTTTGTGCTCACCAAATCGGAATTGAGTTTCTGGATTCGTACACTTAATTGCAACATGGGTGGCTCCACCATCAATGGCCCCTCTGTAGATCTTTCCAAATCTGTCTTCTCCAATCAGTAGGACCTCGTCAAAATCATTAGTGGCCTTCCTAATCTCCGCAAAGGTGAACAACCTAAAGTCGAAATCCTCTTGCAGTTGTAGTGCAATTTCTAGGCTGCGCAACACATCCTTCATTGTCGGTCGATTAACTCCATTGTCAGCCAAGCACTGCTTAGCAATCTCCACGAAAACCTTGAAGCAGTCTGGCCCGATCTCTCTTTTTAGATGGGGATCAATGATCTCTTCTAGCATACCATTCTCTTGATAATGAAGGGCCCATTCAATTAAGTTCTTCTGACCACTGAGTAATGACATGTCCGTTGCCGGGCGTGCACAAAGCACTTCGAACAGCACCACCCCAAATGAATACACGTCTGAACTTCGCGTTAGGGGATGATGACGTAAGCATTCAAGGTCCATATATCCCCAGCTACCCACTACAGCCGAATCCTGAGTGAAACCCCTCATCGATTTTCCAAAACCCGAAAGCTTGGGGATAAAATCGTTGTCGAGGAGGATATTAGTCGTGTTGATATCTTGGTGGATGATAGCTTTACCACTAGATCCATAGTGTAAGTAGTGCAGGGCGGAGGCAACTCCAATGCAGATCTTGAGCCTTGTCTTCCAAGGGAGGGGAGGCTTTTCAGGCTCGTAGAGATGTTGTTGAAGGTTCCCAAGAGCTATGTAATCATAAATGAGGATCATTCCTGAGTACTCGTCGCAGTAACCGATCAAGGACACAAGGTTATCGTGGCGTAGCATGGAGAGAATCGGAATCTCTGTTTGCCACGCACTTTGAGCTTGGGTAATCTTGATTGCAACTGGAAAGTCCACACCTGTAATGTCTCCTTTGTAAATCCTCCTGTGCCCTCCTCCAATGAGGCGGTTCTTATGGAAGTTATCTGTGGCAAGCTTGATATTTTCCAAGGAGATGTGCTTGCAGTGGGGCAGGAACGATGCTAGGACTCCACTTATGTTCATCCGGCCTGAGCCTGCTGCAGTTTTGTGGTTACCCTGTGCGAAAGTTGAGGGTGGCAAATCTGTTTCCTGCAAATGCAATGCCATTTCCAAGTTTCGCAAGACATCCCCCATCGCCGGTCGGTCCATCCCACGATCAGCCAAGCACGTGGCAGCAGTGTCTGCAAACATTTTTAAGCACTCTGGTGTGATTTGCCCCTTTAGATTGGGATCCATCGACTCTTCCAGCATGCCCTTCTGCTGGCAATACAAACCCCACGCTGCCAAGCTCACTAGATCCCTTGGGAATCGTGTATCCTGTGGGCATACGGAGAGGGCTTCAAATAGTACCTCCCCAAAACTGTACACATCCAACTTTTCCAGCATCTGCCTCCGAGCGACATCTTCTGGATGCATATATTCAATACCGTCCACAATCCTGGGGCGTATAGGGTTGTTTTCTTCAATGAAATCTATCTTGGACCATATCAAATCTGAGAGCTTGGCCTCCCAGTTTGAATCAAGGAGGATGTTCCTTGTATTCACGTCTCGGTGGATAATAGCACAACTAGTTACCTCCGTGTGGATGTAATTCAAGACACGGGCGGCCCTAATGCAGATCTCGAGTCTCTGCTTCCAAAGAAGAGGAGGCTTTTCCGAGTCGCTGAGATATTGGCAGAGGTTCCCATGTGCCATATAGTCGCAGACGATGATCAACCAGGTAGAGTCTTCCAAACAGAGACCGGCGACGGAGACAAGGAAGCGTTGGCGTAGCTTTGAGAGAATCTTAAACTCGGTTTCGAACAGACGCAACCCTTGCTGCCCGACTTCACAGTTAAAACGCTTGATGGCAACTTCTTGCATGCCGCCTTCTCTACCATCGATGACTCCCCTGTAGATCTCGCCAAACGCGCTAAGTCCAATTCGAAGGCGCTCGTTGAAGTTATTTGTGGCTGCGCTGATCTCCGCAAGGTTGAACATCTGGCATAGTTCCGAATTCACGAACGAACTCATCTCTGAAATGAAGAGCGAGGTGGGCGCATGCTTCCGTCGCTTCCAACCACGAAGCCGAGCACGGGCACCCATGCTGGGGAATCGTACGCCACCCTAGCCACTGAAAGTCTGCAAGGCTGCGACGACTACTGCTACCAACAACACCAGTAGTCTCAGTGTTCCACTCCTCTTCCTGATCAGGGTTTTATTGAGTCCCTACTCCTTTATTAGACATTTTCATGCCGTATGTATCGATTGGAAATATATACTCGTCTCCTCGGTCGCTATGATTGGATGCATCTTTCGACTATATCCCTTCGTTTAATGCATTACCCAATAATATTATTGCTGCAATAAAAATCCAAAGAAGAACTTAAGTAGACAAGGAAAACCAACAATATGCAACAAACTTCCAGTACGACCCAATACGCAGCAACCCAATAATATTATGTTTAAGTTTCTTTCTCCCGACGATCCATCCTAATTATGGCGATGACAAAACGTTGATTATTAGAAGATGCGGCCTTAGGCCGCCAACGTACAGTCAATTCACTTATTTTTTTAACATAGTAGCAATTTTTTCAATTCTAAGCCACCACTCCCCGCCTATACTTTTATATGCCAAAAATCATATCCATTTGAAACTCTTATTTATAATTTCGTAGTTCACCATTTGAGAGTTAATATGAAGAATAACGCAGCTATAAAATTCGAAAAATGAATTTATATGGTTGTTCAAAGCTTGGATGGAATTAGAATGAGATGTAAAAGTGTTTTTGAGAAATGAAAAATTACATTTCAGGATCATCCCATCCCAAAGTTTGGGCGTCGCATTTAGAATCCCCTATTCAAGTTTTTATTAATTGGGATCAGCCCCAGAACAACATTTATATGGTCGCGAGTTGATGGATTGGGCATAGTTACGTTGTGTCCCAGCTAGGTAATTAAGCGCACAATTTACGCTCTCATGGTAAGATACTATACATGTTTTCCAAGCTAATAGCCTTAATTTCTTTTCCGTTGAGATTAAATATTCCTAAAAAGGTTTAAACTGGGAATTGGAAGAAATTGGAAGATACAAGGGGGGAATTCGGAAGAAAGCAGGAAAAGTCATCTATTAGAAGTGCATATAGACAGGGGAGGTGAGAGGATGCAGGGGGAGGAGTGAGAAATACCTGAAAACATTGAAAACAGAAGATTGGCTGCTGCAGGGGAGAAAGAATAGCAGGTTTTGGTGGTGAGGCTGAGGAATGGCTTGAAGAAAGAAAAGGCAGAAAGAAAGTCATCCGTCTGACGATGCGGAAAGCGAGAAGCATAAACAAAAGAGCAGATCAAGGGGTAACCATCCCAACGCCACCCGCTCCCACTGCGCCTACTCCGATCCCGCCCACTGCGTGCTCCTTCTCTCGTCCATCTGTTCCTCATCTATCTAGGATGGTATGAATTAGGCTTTGGGAACGCTAAGGCAACGTGGGGTCATGATTTTGGCTTTTTTTTTTTTTTTAATTATATATATACTGGAGGAGAGCCGACCGTCAATCTAGAGTGGATGGCTACGATGCATTTAGGCTTTTTCGAAAAGAGAAAAAATTATGAGGGAGCATCGAATTTGGTGCCAGACCCGCGCGTCACTCACTCTCTCTTCCGCCTCCTCCGTCTCTTCCGTCTTCCTTCTTTTGTTCTCGGAGATGGTTGATTTTTCTTGGGCGATGGTGGATTCGATGGAGATAGCCGTGATCTGCACACTGGCTGCTGATTTCGAAGATGGCAAATCTTGAGGATTATGGCTGTTGTTGGTGAAGCAGAGGGGGGGAGGAGGAGTGCAGTATTACTACCGATGAGCTTTGCGAACGACAATTTGGGCCTGATCAGATGCAATATCAGAACCTCTGCTGAAAGAGGTGGTGCCTTTGGAACCTGCCTCCTCCGCCAGCGATCGAAGACCTTGGGAAAATCTCTCCATATAAAAGTACGAGAAGAGGAGGCTCTTCTAAGCAGAGCTGGCGAGTGGCAGGGAAAGCAGCCACCAGCAGACCACTTGTTTCTTCTCTACGTTATCGGCTGTCTGCAGACAGAGCAGAGCTTGTGGGTTGACGACGACAGACTCTCAGTCTCAGAAAGATTTTAACCCTTTTCGTCCGATTTGTGGCGCAGGGGCTGCCGCACTTGAAGGCAGTGGCGGAAAAGGGTGGCTGAGATGGGCATTACCGTAGGTGATTATTCGGGAGCTCGATTGCTACTTGGGTTGATGCCGTAAATGGGTGCAGCTAGAGGCATACTGGA
>JAXCLR010000105.1:9211680-9238107 GCA_035584095.1 Annona squamosa | reverse complement strand
AAACTTACAATGGAAGACGACAACAAGCTTCCACACATCAAGTGGGGAGACCACTAGCTCCCAACAAAGTATAAAGGAGACCACATGCCCCCACCTATATATGGGTTCAGATTCGAACCACGCATCGGCTGGGAACGGAAATCCCGTTCCGCAGCCGATGACCATCAAAAGCACTGTTAAATTATATATAATGACACGGATACCCTTGCTGCTACTACGTGGGCATTGGCTGTTGTAGTCAGCCGAGGAATAACTCCAGGCTTGAATCAAGAAATTTCATCTTAGGAATGCTGAGATTGAGGGGTTGGTGGCGTTTGGACTGCGAAGGAAGACGTACTGCTACCGTCACTACTACTCAAAGGAAATCACCATGAATAGCTGCAATTCCAAAAGGTTTGATGACATTAGCGTGGATGCTGGAATCCTAACTCTAAACGGAAATCCCAGATCAACGAGTTGAAATCCCCCATCACCAGCGCTACCTTCAAACTCCGTTGCCATCCCACCCTTGCCGCCGCTCGCTCCGATCATCCCTTTCCCCAAACCACCCGAAGATGGGACTGTAACTGGGTTGATGCTGCATCCTTCAGAATGGGTACCAAAATTAGAAGTATCCTCTCCCTCTCTCTGTATTTTACCAAAGATTACAAGTATTCTCTCCCTCTTTCTATATTTTATTTGTTTTGTTTTATTCAATTGCCAATTGCTAATTCATTTGAATAGAATCTCCGCCATTAACTGTGTATTAAATTTATAAATTAAATTTTACCATTTTTGGATTTTTTTTAAGTATTTATTTTTGGATTTTTAAACACAGTCACATTTCCTAATTTTCTGAGACAAAAAAATTACAGAAATGCTACCGTATTTAAAAATCTAAAACAAATACTTAAAAACATTAAAAAATAGTAAATTTTGATTTATAGATTTAATACATATAAATTTACTTGCCCATCAAAAAATGAAAAAAAATAAATTTTTGAACCGGAAGAAAAGATCAGGGCTCGTCATCTAAATCTATTTGTTCTGGATAGATGGCCTGAACATGTTATTTGCTTCGATAGTAATATGTGGCAGTTTCGTGGAAAATTCTTGGTTTTTTGCGGTGAGTGGTCCTTAAATTCCTAATGAGTTATAGAAAACCGTGGGCGTGTTGTAGTCTGTTAGGTTCTATGATTATTTGCTTTCCCGTTACTCAGTGCTGGTAAAATTCTGGTAGAGACGGAGATGGTCCCTCGCGTATTTCTAGAAAAATTGTTGTTTTTTCCGTTGAAATGCTTTCTCTTATTTTTGGGACCCACCTATACGTTCTTCCAATTGTCAAATCGTATTCTGCAAGGTCTCGTTGTGAAATTAGTAGCAAAGATCGAAGTTAATCGCTGAATTACTGCATCCTTTGCCAGAAAAGGAGGGGAAGGTGGTGATTGCTTTTTGCCCTGTAGATTGCAGTAATTCCGCTGAGATGTTTTAATTAGTCAATTAGTGTGTTTGTTAATCAATAAAAGTTTTCAAGTTAAAATTTTTCCATTTAAAATTTTTCACTCACCATAATTATCTTATTTTTTAATTATTTTTTCACATTTTTATATAATTATTTTATTTTTTAATCATTTTACACCACTCGTAACACATCTAACCTCGCAATTTCAACTTTATCATATTTATTTTTCGTCGTTACCCGTCAATCGTATCATTTACAACTTTTACTACATGCGACTTTTCATCGTAAACTTTTATTCATCTACAAACATTCCCGATATCTCTTCTAAAACAAAGGTTGGCTCGCCGATGCTCCTGCAGAAACTTCCTTCTTTCTTCCACTTACGGCGGCGACGCTTTGATTAAAGATGGAAGAGACGGCGAGGCGATGTCACTGTCTAGTTGCCGTGGGAGGATAAAGCCAGTGGTGGCAGTAGTTGCCATTGAGGCGGTGATGAATGGCGGCAACAGCAGGAAGACATGCGTGAGATGAGTTTCTGCATCAGAGAATAAGATGGGTATTTTTGACATTTTATATAAATTAGTAGTGTTTTTTGCTGCCGAAAAGGGTGAGGATTTGTAATGCAAAATCTACAATTTACCAGGATTTAATATGATAATCTGTAAACTTTCAGGTCTAAAATATTAATATGCAGAGTTAGAGGACGTACGACGCAAATTTCTCCAAAATTTCGTGGGGTTCGAGGTTTGCTGATGTTGAATGGATTTAATCCTTTCCTTCTGGAAATTGGAAGAGATAGTCACTATCAGCATCGGATTTTGGGAGCGGAATGGTTTGGTTTCCTTCTGTTTCTGCAAATTTTCCCTCAAAAACCATATTCAGGCACCACAAAATTTCCTTGCGTTTCTGCAAGTTTTCACCCAGAAAACCAAAATTTCAAATTTCTTCTCGGCCGTGCAATTCGTATCGTATTGGCTGGGTTTATGAAAACAGATGTTCACAAATACATCCAATTTTTTCGGTATAAATTTACTTAAAACTTCTATAAATTCATCCATTACGGTTAACTGAGGTAACAGATTTACTCATTCCTAGCTATTAATGCTAATTATCTCAATTGGAATCGGTGCTTTGACTTGCAAAAAAAGGGAACACCTGTATATTTTGGTTGGTCTTGTAGGCATTGATTGGTAACGGATAAACGATCCCGCATCCATCAATTAATAAAGACCGTTCGTCTGATTGTACCTGATCCTTCGGATCTGCCAATTTTCAATCTCTCTTTGAAATCAGAACGATTATCTCAATGCGAACTCTTTCAAAATTTTAATTTTTTTTATTTTATTTTAAAATCTAACCGTGACCGTTCATAATGAAAATAATAAAAATATAATGTAATAACTAAAAAATTAGGATATAAGGATATCAATGGTGGCTATTTTTTAAATTATAATTAATATAAAAATAAGATTCGTATGATTCGAAAAGGCATATACATGTATTTCGTTTAGATGAGTCTAAAAAGGCCTTTCTTATTTTGGTAAAGTATTATATACTAATTTTTATTTTCTAAATATATAAAATTTACAATTTTTACTTATTTAAAGTCACACTAACGTCTGATTTTTTTATTTTTGTTATGAAAGATCAAAATTATATTTTGAATAATACATGTGGTTAGTTTTCGAAGGGAAGCCTTTGCGCAATGGAAAGAGTTGTCGCCGTGTGACCTTTCCAGTCACAGAATCGTGAAAACAGCCTCTTGCAAAAAATGCGCAAAGTAAGGCTGCGTACTATAAACCCAATGTGGTCCAAAATCCTTCCTGGATCCGTGCATAGCGGGAGCTTGATGCACCGAGCTTGATGACCTTTACATGTGGTTAGTTTTTAAAATAAAAAGCAAAAAAAAAATAATTTGTTTGAAGTAGTTCTCATTGACACGGTGGGAACTCGGTTCCACCAAAGTCGTTCTCCTTTGAAGTGGACTAGTTAACTACTCCATCTGCGGTCGAGCCAGCCTTCTGCCGGGCGTATTTAATCAATCAATCCTTGATTTACATATGTACGGTGACTCCCCTCTGGGAAGTGAAGAGGGACCATTTTCAAAAGCTGATGGCCAAATGGCAACTTACCCTTTGTGTCTTCTATTTATTAAGATAGCTTGTGTCTTCTATTTGTATTAAGAGCATAGTCTCTTACTTTTGAGGTAAAAATTCATCGAGCAAAATAAATGTAGTACTTTTAGATGAGTTATAAATATAATAGTAAAAAAATTTACCTGTGTACATGTTTATAAAATATATCTAAATTAAAAATATTTTTAAAAAATTAAAAATATGTTTTTGAACAGACGAACATGGCTCAGTCTGATATCAGCTGCATGGTTTCCTTGTTCGGCCAGGCTTTGCTTTCTCCAGAATATCCGCCCAGCGATGAAAATAAATCCGTGTAGGCAGCGTAGTTTCCCCCTGGTTAACCAGTTCATTGTTTTGTTTTAAATCAAAGAGTGCACTTGTTTCTAACAAAAACTTTTTTAAACTAAAATTTTTTAGAGTTTTTCCGGGGAAGTGATAAAATTTTTAAAAGAAAATTTTTTATGGTGTATTTTATAATAAGAAAAAATATCAAACTTGAACTTTTCATTCTATGCAACTATTCTATTTTTTTAATTATTTTTCATATCTTTCTATTTAACTACTTTACTATCTAATCATTTCTATACAATGATCCATATAACTAATTTATTTATTTTAACTTTTTTCTTTACTCCCAATCACTACCCTTATCATATTACATTATTCTCTTTAAATTTAAAATCTTTTTATTTAAAAGTTTTATCACTTTCCAAACACAGTTAATATAAAAGTTGTTGAAGTGAGAGAAGTGATGAGATATGATAAGAGTAATAATAAAAAATAAAAAGAATAAAGTTAAAATAGATAAGTCAATTATATGGATAATCGTGTAGTAATAATTAAAAAGTAGAGTAGTTTATATAAAAAAATATGAAGAGATAATTAAAAAATTGAATAGTTGTGAAAAGTGAAAAGTTTTATTTAAAAACAAACACACCCTAATTTAAAACTTTAACTCTTTACAATTATCTTATTTTTTCACTTTTTTATACTACTATCTTATTCGTCAATCATTTCTACGTAACTACTTAAACTAACATATCTGTTTTAACTTTATTTTTTTTATTTTTCAACATTGTTGTTATTATATCACATAATTTTCTCTTATTTTAAAGACTTTTACATCAAGAAATTTTTCTCCAAAAGTTTTATTATTTTCCAAACACATCCAAAATTAAATATTCGATGACCAACTTTAGCTCACATCCATGTTCCAAGGTTCAAACTCTGTGGCAACTCAACCAAGTTGAATAAACTCTATAACAAATCAAAAAAGTCAAGTATTCATGAAAATATTTAAAATGAGATTTTTCTTCCTTTGTTAGTTTTGATTAAGTGAGTATATCTGAAAATTTTTTCTTCCTTTGTTAGATTAAGTGTATATATTTGAAAATTTTAAAAGTTTATAAATATAGGTAGAATTAAGAATAAAATTCATGAGGTATATGTGTAATTTACCCTATTTAAAAGTTCAAAAACAAATTTCTAATTGGGATTTTCGCAAATATATCTATAAAGTTTGACCAATATTGCATCCCTATTTTTATATTTCTCGAAATTATAATTACGTCTATAAAATTTGTATAAAATTGCAAGCGTGTTCCTGCCGTTAAAAGACCATTAGACTTTTCTATAAAATGACAATAATATCCTTTAAGCCAAATAATACAATTTTAATTTTTGAAAATGTTTTAAGCATATCTACAAACAATCTAAATTAATAATATATGTAAAAATACATAAAATAATAAAATAGTAAATATGCCTATAATATTTGAAACAATTGTAAGTTTATCACTTGGTTTAAAAGATATTATTGTTATTTTATAAAAAAAATCTAACAGCCTTCTAATGAAAGGAACACGCTTGCAATTTTAGATAAATCTTATGAACATATTTACAATTTTGGCAAATTTAAATATACATAATGCAATATTAGGAAAACTTTATTAACGTATTTACAAGAATCCTTATCAAATCTCCAGGTCATTCGGTAAGACTACAGAGACTCCGGTCAAATAATATGCACCAGCAGCAGCATCTCCTATCATTAGGTGACTGGGTTCCGATGGATGTAAATGTAGGTTGTACCTATTCCAAAACGACAATATGTTGGGAGAAGTTGTTTGGACAGTTTCTTTGATCAAGAACAATAGAAAAGACATCCTCATTTCAATAGCAGTTAAAAAATAAGTAAGCTGCTAACTTGAGTATTGAAATTCACGGTTTAAAAGTACAATTAGGGGCGCATTGCATGCATTAGCTACCACGTGGTGTAGGTCGCCAAATGCCAAACAGTGCATTTTAAGCCATATAAGATTCTTGAGTTAGAATCTTCATAGTCATTCTTCATACGACTTTTTAATTTTCAAGACGGTTTTTTTAATTTTCAATACAACTTTACTCATTCTCAATACACATTATTACATTCTCATTCTAAATACAGATTCGATCTAAAAATTTTATATGATTTAGAACACGCACTAACTTCCATAGTCTATCGCTAAAACTTTACTAGAATCCGATTCTATACTTGGGTGCATTTAACTTATTTTTTATTTTTTCAAATTTTTTTATACAGCTGTTAATTTAAATGAATTTAACATGTGTATCATTTTTTATTATTTTTGAAAATTTTTAGATTTTTTGAATTTTTAAAAATAAATAGCATTTTTAGTAATTTTAAATTATGAAAATACTACTAATTTTAAAAAATCTACCCAGGTGACAGAGCCTAAGTGCGCAAGGGTGCATAAGATCGTCTTCCAACTTTACCACGCTATCCGCTATTGTCTGCAATTTTGCTAACTTTCTTTCTTTTTCAATTGTCAACATCACACTAGTACAAATGTACGATTTAGATTATCGGTGAAACCTTATAAAGAATTTGTCATACATATATGCTCCTCAACGCATCTTTAACAAGCGTTGTTACAGGTAATTTCATCAGTGGCCCACGAAGTAGGAACAAAAGCTCGGAGATGGCCGCTGAGGGATTACTCCAATGCATGAATGATTGAGAAGAGGCTCTGCCATCGCTACTGCAGCTGTGCTGTGCAAGGCACGGCAAAGAGATTGCAGCACCAAAACATCCCAATGCAATAACAACAGGGTCAACATATGGTATCCACGCTAACCACGTTAGTCTCACTATCCTCGTCTCCTTTTCTTCTTCCCCCTCTCTAAGAGTCCAGTCACAAGGGGAAAGACCAAATACATACAGCACCTTGAATTGTGAAATTTTAAAATCCGCCACAATAGCCCCCCATCTTCCTGATTGTTGGAACTTGAAATCGCAATTATGTTGCTGTCAATGTCCAAGGATGATATGTAACTTCTCTAGGCTGCACTTCTTGAAGAAAAGATGGTCGTGATCCACTTCCCAAGTGGGATTTCCATGTGTTAAACTTCACATCCAGCATAAATCATTGTAGGATCATCATAAACACAGCCTATAAAATCATATTGTATGGATTTTAGGTGTGGCTTAAATGGGCTAAAATGCTGTTCTGAATTGCAGGGTTCCCTGCTCGAGTTTCCCATCTGAATGTAGTTTTCGCTTTGTCTTTGCACGGTTTGCAGACTTGAAGAAGGTTAAGTGATTAGATTCGATTAAAACACATTTGTATATATGTGTGAACAAAACCGAAGTACAGGAAAATTAGTGAAATTCTCTCAACCTAAGAATTACAATAGCTCAAAGAGACGTAGTCTTGGTGAAATAAACATGAATCACTAATTATCCTCAGTGTCCGAGAATTCCTGCATATGGAGTGCCAATTCAAGGTTAGATGCCACTTCCTCTATTGCTGGCCGATCAACTTCGCGATCAGCCAAGCACTTCACAGTAGTTTCAACAAACTTTCTAAAGCACTCTTGCTTGATCTTCCCTTTAAGATGAGGATCGATGATCTGTTCCGGTGTGTGCCATTCTTGTGGCGCTGCAAAGCCTAGTCTGCCAACTTGGCCTTATTCTCTGGCAGTGAACAGTACAGTGCACGACGTGCACAGGGAACCTCCAATAGCAATACCCAAATGAGTACACATCTGACTTCTCCGACTCTATATACAAAGTAAGGTCCTCCAAATCTCGAGTGGAGATCCTTGAAAAAATCCAAAATCAGCTAGCTTGGAAACCCACTCCTAATATAATAGGATATTACTTGTTTGAACACCTCCGTGAATAATGGCTTCACCAGTAGCCCTAACATGGTGGTAGTGTAGGCCATAGGCAGCCCCCAATAAAGATCTCAAGGCTCTCCTTCTAAAGAAGAGGACGCTTTTATGAATTGTATAAATGGCCACAGAGGCTTCCATGGGCCATATATTCGTAACAGAGGATCATCTCAGACTTCTCCATGCAACAACCGAGAAGGGAGACAAGGTGATGGTGGCATATCTTAAAGATCATCTGAATCTCATCTTTGTGCTCAGTAAATCGGAATTCGATCTTTGGATTTGCATGGTTGATTGCAACGTGGGCTCCACCATCAATGGCCCCCCTATAGATCTTACCAAATCTGTCTTCTTTAATGAGGAGGGCCTTGTCAAAATCATTAGTAGCCTTCCTAATCTCAGCAAAGGTAAAGAACCTAAAGTCAAAATCCTCTAAGTTGTAATGCAAGATGCAAGTTCCAAGCTGCACAACACATCTCTCATTGTCAGTCCATTGACACCACTTTTGGCCAAACACTACTTAGCTTTCTCCACAAAAACCTTTGTAACATCTCACATCAGTTAGAATGAAGGAGGGAGTCTGGGCTATAAGTAGAGGCTGCTAGTAACTCTGTGAGGGGGCTTTTGGAGTACATTCAGGGTACCCAGAAGGATAAAACCGCGTGGGCTAAGGCCCAAAGCGAACAATACTTGCGACAGTTGGGCCGAGGCGATACAAATGGTATCAGAGCCGACTCCCAATATCCAGCTGGTGTGTCCAGCGGGAACTCATCCAGCGAGGACGCTGGAGCCCCAAGGGGGGTAGATGTAACATCTCACATCAGTTAGGATGAAGGAGAGAGCTTGGGTTATAAGTAGAGGCCGCTGGTAACTCTGTCGAGATGCTTTTTGAAGTATATTCAGGGTGCTCAGAAGGACAAAACCATGCGGGCTAAAGCCCAAAGTGGACAATACCTGCGACAATTGGGCTGGGGCATTACAACCTTGAAGCAATCTGGCAAGATATCTCTTTTTAGAGGAGATAACTCCAATACATATCTATAACCTTTGCTTCCAAGTGAGAAGAGGGTTTCTAGACTTGAAGAGATGTTATTTTAGATTCCCAAGAACCACGTAATCATAGATGAAGATCAATTTTGAGTCCTCATGGTAGTAACCAATCAAGAAAACAAGGTTTCGGTGGCGTAGCCTTGAGAGAATCATACTCTCTATTTGAACTGTGGTTGAGTAGTAATAAGCTTGATTGCTACCTGAGTGTCCACACCTGTGATGTGTCCCGTGTAGATCTGGTCTCCAATGCACTGGCTCTCACTGAAGTTATTAGTGGAAAGTTTGATACTTTCCAAGGAGATATACTGGCAGGGGGGCATGAACGATGCAAGGCCTCCACTCATGTTACTTCCACTTAAGGCTACAATTGTATGCTTTCTCTATGCCAGAATTGATGGTTGTAAATTTACCATATTACTTTCTTGCAAATGCAATGTAATTTCCAAATTTCGTAAGATATCTCCCATTGTTAGTAGATGCATCCCACTATTAGCCAAGCACATGGCAGATGTATCTACGAACATCTTTAAGCACTCTGGTGTGATCAGCCCTTTTAGATTGGGATCGATCGCCTCTTCCAGCATGTAGTTTGTTTGACAATATAAGCCCCACTCTACCAGGTTAACCTGATTCTTAGGCAATGACGTGTCTATTGGTTGTCGTGCAAAGAGAACTTCAAATAGCACCACCCCGAAACCGTACACGTCTGACTCGGTTGACATCCGCAAGCTACTAATGTATTCAGGATCCAAGTATCCGTGGGTGCTCACCAACTTGGTGCTTACAGGGCTACTTTCCTCCACTGAACTTGCGATAGATATTATGAAATTTGACATCTTTGCATCTCAGTTTGAATTAAGGAGGATATTGCTCGTCTTCGCATCTCCGTCGATGACAACATGATTGCTAGATGCCTCAGAGTGGAGGTAATACAAGCTATGAGCAGCCCCAATGCAAATCTGGAGTCTATGCTTCCAGAGTAGAGGAGGCTTTTGTTACTTACGGAGATGTTGGTGGAGGTTCCCATGTGCCATATATTCATAGACAATGATCAGCCTCTTTGGGTCTTCTGAACATAGACCAACGAGGGAGACGAGGTAGAAATGCTGTAAGCTTTAAGAGCATCTCAATCTCGGTTTGTAACTCAAGCAACCCTTCGTGCCAAATTTCACAGTTAAAACGCTTGATGGCAACTTCTTGCGTGGCTCCTCCTTCCCTGTAAATGACTCCCCTATAAACCTCACCAAACGCTCCAAAGCCAATCTGGAGGCGCATATTGAAGTCTTTAGTGGCCTTCCTAATCTCTAATAGGGCGAACATTCGACATAGGTCCAAATTTACCCTCTCATCTCTGAGATGAAGAGCGAGGTCAGGGAATGCTTCCGTTGTCTCCAACGAAGAAGCTGAGCATCATATCGGAAGCAAGATGGAGCAACCATGTTAGGGAATTGAATACTATTACTACCCTACCACTGCAACTACTCCTGCTATCTACAGAGCTACAACACCCTTAATCCCAGTGTCCCACTCCTCTCTTGGATATATCCTTCCTTCCGTTACTCCGTCTTGGTTGCCTTGATTGGATACATCTTCAAGTTTTATTCCTTTGTTTGATGCATTACTGAGATGTAAAGCAACCCAATAATACTATTGTTGCAAGCCTGCAACAGAATTCAAAGAAGAACTCGAGTAGACAAGGCAAATTAACAATATACAATGATGCAGAAGCAGCAGCTCTAATGATATTATAATAAAAAGGGGAATGCTTCTGCAAGTGGTTTCATAGAACCTTTTCGATTTTTAAAAGGTTGATTATGCGTGTAAAATCAAATCCATTCATTATACTTAACATTATTTGTTTAGTTAGGAAATAAAGTTTCGTCCAAATCCAATCCAATACGTACATAGGTTATTTTCGCTAAAAATAAGTATATTTATGTGTAAATTATGAAAGATATTTAGATCCATTCATATATATATATTAGAATAGAGTAATACACTACAAAGTTACTTATCCACAAATTAATGATATTTTAGCTTCTTTGGATGTTAAAAATACTAATTAAAAATTGATGTTTAATATTAAATTATTTTATTTTGTTGATTTCATATATTTGTAAATGAAACTCATATATAGTAATTTTAGACAAACGAAAGAATTTACATAATAATATAAATAATGCTAATATAATAAATTGAGTGAAATTTTTATTAACTATCTGAGCGTTAAAAATGAAAAGGGTTCCATCTAGCGTTTTAGAAGTGTCCCCAAAAATGTTTGCATTTTAGAAGACATTGACAAGATTAATATCCTTCCAAAGCCGCATATTACGTCTCTTTACCGACACATAAATAGTCCGGATCGAATGTGGCTGAGCAACCCAAATTTTAGAGTGCGACGAATTATAATAGACACGTGGACCTCACTACTACCATTTTCTATTGAAGTTTACATGGCTTGAGGCTTTCACGTTGAGACGATAAGTTCACCAGTTGGCGTGATTAGTAGTTACCTAAATTGTAGGCAGCTGACGAATTGAATAATGACCGGAGATTATTATGTAAAAATCCTCCCTTCTATTATTTAATTATTAGTAGTATAGTTATTGTTTTATTTTTTACTACCCAATTTAATAGATCTTTAGGTAAACACATGGAGCGTTCAAAAACTTTTTGGGCTCGTTGGATACAACAAAAACTTTTAACTTTAAATTTTTTTATTCTTTTTAATTATTTTAATTTTTAATTATTTTTTCACATCTTTCTGTATAACTAACTTACTTTTCAATTATTTTTACAGAACTATTTATGTAATTAACATATTTATTTTAACTTTATTCTCTTTAATCTTCATCATTATTTATATTATATTATATTATTTTTTCTTATTTTAAAAACTTTTACCTTAAAAATTTCTTATCGGAATATTTTATCACTTTCCAAACACACAATTGGTTTGAAAGTTACTAGCTGATTCCAAATTTAGACCACAAAAGAAGAAAAATATCAAAATCATCTCATCATTGAAATCGAATGGAAATTTGAAAGAAAACGGGAAAATTCCTTTATTAGAAGGGGAATGGGGATGGGGATGCAGGGAGAACATAGCAGAGAAAAGAAGAGGAGCTTGATGGAGGGAAGGGCAGACAATCACAAGTCAACCTGGTCCCAGGTCAAATGATCTGTTTCAGCTGAAGAAAGCTGTCCTGCCTTTGGTCACAGTATTAATTCGCCTCCCGGCCGATAATTAGTAATGGCCATGTACGAAAGAGAAACTAATAATGGCCTTAGTTTATTGAGAATTTGTTTCTCTAGAGACATGAACAAGGCCTGACATTTCTTCATTTTTTATGAAAAGCTTTTTTTAGTTAGTTTTAAGTGGGACAAATAAATTTACTTACCTTTTAATCTTTTGTTGTGATGGGATGAATTTAAAACGTGATCCCAACCCTATTGAACCAATTCCATGAAATTAATTGAGTTCACCTTTACATTTGCTCTGCGCTTCGATGATAAAATCTAAATTTAACCAGTTGCGTTGTTTAACATTATTTGAACTATCATGTCACCAAAATCATTTTAATTAAAGTCTTGGTAAGTCATGCCCAAAACACTTACGTTCATTTTTTTTATGTATCGAAAGAAAAACGACCCTATTAGTCATGCTAAGTAATGACTTATTTAGGCCACCTTAAAAAATTTAATTAAAAATTTTTAACTTTTTTCATATATCTATTTAAGTATATCTAATGTATAAACCAAGTTTTATTATTTTTGAATATTTATCAATATTTTTTAAAACTTTTAAATATAATAGCATTTTAGCCATTTTCAACTGAAATATTTTGAAGTAGGCCAAATAAGCTATTAGTTAGCTCAAGTTAATAGTATCATTTCTCATCTTAAAAAGTTATAATAACATACAAATTATTCAAGAATATTGTAAATAGTTTAAATGTTAAATTAATAACTTTGAAATTAATATGCAAATTAAATGTCAACACTTGCCTAATAAGGTGACTAGGGGTGCAATTTGGGCCGAGTTGAGCCCAAATTCGGCCCGCCGAACCCGATTTTGAGCAGCATTGGAATTGATTTTTCATAACCGGAAGAACTCGAGCCCGATTTTCCATTTTATATTTATTATAAAATATATTATGTACATATTAAACAATATTTCTTTATATTCTTTATATTTTATGTTATTATATCTATATTTAAATACATATTTGGCATATTATAATTTTATTGTAAATAAAGTATATTATTTCGTTTATATTTATCTTTTATTTCTATCATTTATATTTACACTTATTAATTTTTTTCTTTATCTTAGTTTTGATATTAATTTTTTTCTAAAAATATTCTTTGCATTACTATTTTTTGAAAATATGTAGTTTGATTATATATTATTATGTTTACCTACATAATTTATTATTATTATTTATTCATATGAAATTCTAAACTTATCAATTTTAAATAAAATATAAATTAATCAACATAAATTTCAACCTCAAACTCAGCCCAAACTCGATTTTCAAAAATAGGATTAGAGTTCAGGTTTTACAAATAAGGTTGGAATTGGGTTTAGCGTTGATATTTTATAAATAGGGTTAGGGTTAGGGTCGAGATGAACCCGAGTTTCATGAGCACGAGTTGCACGCTAAAGGTGGCTTGACATTCGTACGTGTCAGAGTTGTCCCCAATTAGATGAGAAATGCAAATGAATGAGATGGATTTCATGCAATCATTAAGGTGGTCACAAACGAAGAGTTTCCATAAATTCAATTTCATAGCATAGGATTGTAGACCTTTAAAGCTTTTTATCATTTAGAAATCAATGGTATAAAATTATAATTTGTGAAGCCGCAATAACATAGCTGGTCACATGCGGTCGAGGATTCAAACCCTCTGACAGAGTGTCCAAGGTTGCGAACCCTGTGACCACTGATCAAAAAATTTATAATTTTGTAACAGACTCTTTTTTAATTCATCTACCTAGTAGGCTAATATATCGATTTACTTATATCTAAAATTGTTTTTTATGTATAGGATTTTATTATAGTTATATGTCGGCTGCGATGAACTAGGCATGGTTTCCTCGTCCTGGGCCGGTATTTGATTGACCGATCAGCCCATTTATGTAGGCAACGTTGATTTTTCTGCGGTAGTTTACAAGCTCAAGTCCTTTTCAATCAAATCAAATATTCGTTAACATCAAAAAGATAATAATAGTAAAATATTCGTTAAGATGTTTTAAATGGAATTTTTCTTTCTTTGTCAGTTTTGATTCAAGCATTATGTCTTTTTGCATCTTTCTTGCAGAAAAATTTTGAACCTCGAAAATCAAGATCTATTTCTAGGACATTAGGCTAGACCACATAGCTTCATGTTAAATAATGTGCGGCGGCAGCAGAAGCAGCTCTGGGTCAAAAGATGTAGATGCGGGCGGACCTGTTACAAAATTACAGTATGTTGGGTCCAATTGTCTCAGACGGTTTCCTTGATCAAGAATCATAGAAGAGAAATCACAAGCAATATTATATCATTCCATGTTTCCAATAGCAATACAAAAATGCGCAAGCTGTTTCAATTCAAAAAAATAAAAAAGAAAAAAGAAAACGTAAGCTGAAGACTTGAATACCGAAATCCACGGTTTAAAAATACGATTAGTGGCGAACCTTCCCGTAAGGCAGTTGGTTTCGCGTAGGGGCTTCATGCCCAGCCACTGCAGATGCCATTGGTCGGTTGCTGTTCTGGCAAAATCAGAAAAGGAAAAAAAAAAAAGTCGGGAAGGGTGCATTTTGCCTGTATATGGTTTTCCACAACACTAAATTCACCGGAATCCTAGGATTCTTTGGATCTAACGCACTCGTTATACATGATAGTATCAGGTCTGCCTCTCAATGAGGTGATCTCAGTTCCAAGACGGGCACCAACAGCAGCATGTGAGTGGTGGCATTATTCTTCTCAGTTTGTAGGAGCGTCCACCGGTTGTAAGTTTAAGAATTATTGTTAGGAAAAGCTGAAGAATTGGTAGATGTTTGTAGAATGTGGTTAGAAATTTTGTAAAAATATCTCGAGTTTGATTGTAACCCTAGTTGAAATGATTGTAATAGATGAATACTCAAAAAAATGCATTGGCTACAATGTGTTGTAGGTCGCTAAATGCCAAACCTGTTGGGGCAAAATATAAAAAAGAAAACATTAAGGAAAGTGAAAAAATTGAAAATAGAACCAAGTTTCACGTCAAGAGTATTACAATGTCACTTTTCTTAAGTCAATTTTGCTACCCTATTTCTTATTTAAGATAATTTTACAGTTGCCTCTGTAATACAAAAAATGAAACCTAAACTAAAATAGAGAGCCGTATCTTTTCTAGCCACACAAACACTTGAAACGAGATTTTTGGTTGAATTAATGTCTTAATCAAGACACTAGAGGATGAGAGAAGAGTGTGAATTGATTTAATGAATCTGCCACAGAACTCATATTTATAGTTTTTAAAATAACAAATTTCATCCATCGCATCCCTAGAATCCGTTGCACCCCTTAAAAATCACAACCAATTGTGATGGATATATTTATTTGAATTGTTTGAATTCAAACGTTGGCATCCATTGATGAATAATTGTGTTGTAAAAAAAATTGCCAAAAAAATTATATATAGCAAAACTCGAACCCAAGACCCGTTCTGTAATTGTTAACGTCTCCTACTATATTAGCTACATGAGTTTTGGTACTTATCTAGTAAACTATATAATATTTATTATAATTTTTGAAAATCTCAACTTCCAACTTTTACGGCTAAAACCATGGCTCTATCATGCAATTAAGATTTTAGGCAAAAGTGGCAAAACCTTATAAAGGATTTGTCATGCATATATGCTCCTCACCTTTAACAATTGCTATTGTGGCACGTTCTATGTCCAAAGAAAGACTATTTTGTTATATTTACACTCCTAAAGTTAAAGGAGAACGTTTTAATGCATCCTAATGCAAAGCTTCTTTTTTATAATTTTAAAAAAAAATTATAAAATTATTAATTTAGGTATATTTAATCTGTAAAACAATTTTTACCATTTTTGAAAATGTATATTTTTTAGTTTTTTAAAATAGAAGTTTTAGTTTTTTAAATAACTAAAATACCCCTTTCTAAAGATAAAAATACATATCTTTAAAATAAAATTTAATATATAAATTAAATACTCTTAAATTAACAGTTTTATTAAAAAATATTTAAAAAATTAAGAAAAAATGTGTTTTACACTCGGATACATTGAAACATTCCTCGGAGTTAATTGAAACATTCCTCGGAGTTAAAAGATTGGAAAATATGTGCTTTCGGTTGAGTTGTGAATATAAAGCCACAAAAAAAAAAAAAAAAAAAAACTCTTCCATGTTTCAAGCAGAGGTGGACAGATGGCAACACTTGGGTGAAAACAGTCCAGATACTACTCGCACGTGGACAGCGTTCTGCTTCGATCTTGCACTGGGCTCTCATAAAGCTTGGCATTATACAAACCAAAAGCCTAATCTTCAGTTCCTACAAATTGCATTCTTGTCTCGTTCACCACCAACAACATTTCGGTAATGATATGCTTAAATATATCGAGATTAACAGTACTGATCAGTTCAGGAAACGACATCGATTGTGGGGCACTTGCATTCCGAACCTGATTTCAAGCTTCCAGTAAAAATACATATGGCAAGATTTCAATATTCGTCTTCAGTAGTGAGTGCGCAAGAGGAATTCATCAGTAGCCCACCTAGTAGTAACAAAAGCCCGGGAATGGCCGGTGAGGGATTACTCCAATGCGTTTTCCAAGGTTATACGTTTAGTATCATACTATCATACAAACCAAGAGTCCATTCTTTAGCCACTCCCTGCAAATTACATTGACGTCTCATTCACGAACAACATTTCTTGTAATAATATGGATGCCTATATATCGAGAGCCAGGAAATGACGCCCCTTGTAGAACACATGTATCTATGAACTTCATTTCAGTCTTCCATTATAAATATATCCAGAACGTAAAATTTGTGTTTGGGTGTAGATAGCTAGGTGGAATTCATCGGTGGCCACTAAGTAAGAAAAAGAGCTTTGAAATGGCAGCTGAGGGGTTGTTCCGATGCCTGTTCCAAGGCTGTATAGCCAAATTGGACACAGGTAGAGAAGAGACTCTATCATTGCTATTGCAGTTGTGCCGTGTGCAAGACAGGTTGCGCTAAGACTTCCCAATACAACAACAATGCCTACAATATATCATTTTCAACCGGACGCTGTTGGCATTTTTCTACTTCCTTAACCATGGTAGCCTTGTCACCCTCATCACCCCCAAGTCTGGTCGCAAGGGGGAAGACCAAATGCATAAGGTACCTCGAATTTTTAAGTTGAAAGACCGACACATTGGCATTATCTTCCTGATTTTTAAGCTTGAAATTGCGATTGTTTTGCTTTCAATTTTCAGAGATGTTCTGTGACGTTGCGCTTCTTGAATGAAAGACGGTCATTATCCATTTGATTTCTAAGATGGATCTCCATGTGCAACCCCATAAACATATTAAATGGAAATTTAGGCATGGCTTAGTTTAACTGTGTCAAAAAGGATGTTCTGCATTGAGGGGGTTCCCTAAGTCAGTTTCCCATCAACTTTAGATTTGTGGATGTATACTATCAGCCACATGTACTTTTGGCTTCATTTCTACTGGCATTTCAGACGTGTAAGAATAGAAGTGATCTAATTCCAAATTTCCAATGTAAAACATCTTCGTATGTGCGTGAACAAAACACAAGTACAGGAAAAGCAGTGAAATCGTTACACCTAAGAATTACAATTAGCTCAAAGGGATGAGGCCCACTAGTGAAATAAACGTGTTTGATACGGATAGATATGTCTAGAAAGGACTTGGAAAGAGCAAGCGTCTGTGGTTCTTGAGCTCATTCTTGCACACGACTGTTGTAGTTGTAGTATGAATAGTGCAGAGGAAGTCTTGGTTAGGCGTCGCTTGTTTTGCTTTCTGTTTCTTGTAAACCAAGAATTTACTAGAGATATTCCCTCCCAAAAGTGGAACTCTGTTTGATTGACAATCTGTCAGTGAGAATAGACTCGGTTTGAGTCTGTCTATGGCAGGTTCATATCAGTGTTACTAATCTTCCTTGCATTCTTGCATACGGAGTGCTAATTCAAGGTCAGACAGCACCTCCCCCATTGTTGGCGGATCAACTCTGCTATGAGCCAAGCACTTGACGGCAGTATCCACGAACTTCCTCAAGCACTCTGGCCTGATCTTCCCTTTTAGATGGGGATCCATGATCTCCTCCACCGTGTCATTCTTGTAGCAATATATGGCCCACTCATACAAGCGGACCTGATTTCGCGGCAATAACGGGTCTAGTGCCGGGCGTGCACAGAGGACTTCAAACAGCACCACCCCAAACGAGTACACATCTGACTTCTCAGAATTCTGATCTAAAGGTGGGTCCTCTAAATCTTCCGTCATGCTTCTTGTCAACTGCCCGAAATAAGCTAACTTGGAAACCCACTTGGAGCCGAGGAAGATATTGCTTGTCTGCACACCTCCGTGGACGATAGCTTTACTAGTAGCCTCCCCGTGTAAGTAGTTCAGTCCACAGGCAACCCCAATACAGATCTCAAGTCTCTTCTTCCAAAGAAGAGGAGGCTTTAGTGACTGATATAGATGATCGCAGAGTCTCCCAAACGCCATATACTCAAAGACAATGATCATCTCTAAGTTCTCCACACAGAAACCGATGAGGGAGACGAGGTGATAGTGGTGTAGCTTGAATATCATTTCAATCTCATTTTGATACTCACTCAATCTGAATTGAGCTTCAGGATTTTTGCGCTTGATTGCAACATGGGTGGCTCTCCAATGAGGAGGACCTCGTCAAAGTCATTAGTGGCCTTCCTAATCTCAGCAAAGGTGAAGCGCCAACAGTCTTGCAGCAATAGTACGAATTCAAGTTTGCGCAGGACATTCCTCATGGTGGGTCGGTTAACTCTACTCTCAGCCAAGCACTGCATAGTAGTCTCCACGAAAACCTCAACGCACTTGAACGAGATCTCTTTTTTTAGATAGGGATCAATAATCTTTTCTAATGTACCATTCTTTTGACAATGACGGGCCCACTTAGCCAAGATTGCTTGATTGCTAGGCAATAACATGTCCACTGCTGGGCGTGCACAAAGGACTTCCAAGAGCACCACCCCAAAGGAATACACATCTGACTTGTCTGTTAGGATACGTTGTTGCTGGTCACCAGAGCACTCAGGATCCATATATCCAATGTTACCCTTGAACTCTGGATCCTGGGTGAAGCCTCTAGTTCGTCCAAAACCTGAAAGCTTGGGGACAAAATTGTCGTCCAAGAGGATGTTTTTCGTGTTAACATTTCCGTGGATGATAACTTCTTCACTACTAACCCCATTATGTAAATAGTTGAGGGCACGGGCAACCCCAATGCAGATGCGGAGCCTCGTCTTCCAAGGAAGGGGAGAGAGTTTTGAATGGTAGAGATGTCGTCCAAGGTCTCTACGAGCCATGTAATCATAGATAAGGCTCATTTCAGAGTTTTCATAGCAATAACCAATCAAGAAGACAAGGTTGCAGTGGCGTAGCCTCGAGAGAATCACAATCTCTGTTTCGTACTCATTGTAACTCATCCCAAGTTTTATCGCAAGTTGAGATTGATTCCAAATGGCTCCCTTGTAGAACCTACCCCCAATTCGATTCCTCTCGTCAAAGTTTCCCGTCGCAAACTTTATATTTGCGCAAGAGAAGCGCTGACAATGGGGCAACAATGATGTGAGGCACCTTCTCCCGTCCATGTTGTCTAACCCTGTAGTCGATGGCCACCAACGCGGCACATTTGCTGTTCTTTCCTCCAAATGCAATGCAAATTCAAGGTTTCTCAGGACATCTCCCATCGTTGCTTGATTGTAGTTTGCCAAGCATAAGCTAGCAGTGTCAACAAACATCTTTAAGCACTCTGGTGTGATCTTCCCTTTTAGATTGGGATCGATAATCTCTTCTACCATTCCCTTCTCCTGGCAATTCAAGGCCCATTTGGCCAAGCTAACCGCGTCATCAGGCAATGACATATCTAGTGCTGGGCGGGCACAAAGGACTTCGAACAATAGCACCCCAAAACTGTACATATCAGACTCTTCCGACCCCCCACCAAGTTGCTCTGTGTTCAGACATCCAACCGTGCTTACAGGGTTGTTTGAGTTTCCCTGCATGTATAATCCGAAATATGAGAGCTTGGCACTCCACTTGTAATCCAGGAGGACGTTGCTTGTGTTTACATCTAGGTTGATAATACCATGACTAGTAGCCTCAGCATGGAGGTAGTGCAGGCCACGCGCCGCCCCAACACAGATTTCAAGTCTTAACTTCCAAGGGAGGCCAAGAGGAGTTTTTTTGGAGCCGTAGAGATGCTGGCAAAGGTTCCCATGTGCCATATAGTCGCAAACGACCATCATGCACTTGGAGTCTTCCAAACAAAGACCAATAAGGGAGAGAAGGTGGCGGTGGCGCAGCTTTGAGAGCATCTCAATCTCAGTTCGCAGCTCATGGAACCACAACTTGGCGTTACAGTCCACACGCTTGATGGCTACTTCTTCCGTGGTTCCTCCTCCACCATGATTAATCACTCCCCTGTAGACATCGCCAAAGCCACCAACTCCAATCCAGAGGTCATCCTTGAAGTCATTAGTTGCCTTCCTAATCTCAGCAAGGGTGAACATCCGACATTGGTCTGGATCGATCAAGGGTTTGAATTCTGAAATGAATGGTGACTTGCGGGACCCTTTGACCTTACCTAAAATGAAGGGCGAGATAATTCCGTTAATTTCTCTGTCATTTTTTGTTCAAGCATTAAGTCCTTTCTTTCTTTCTTTCAAGGAGAAAATTTTGAAATTCGGAAAGCAAACGTTTATTTCTATTTAATTTCTAGGCCATTTCGTAAGACGAGATATCTTCATTTGAAGCTTGCAGATGTCAATGAAAAATTGTAGGTTTAAGGCTCGTGTAGGTTCTTCTTTGATTCGATGTATGACTATATGTAGGTCTTAGTAGTTGCATCCAACCATTCTTTCTTCTTTTCTATGTTATTTTGGAGTTTGGACAAGATTAATAACAGAACCAAGTGGTGTACAACATGATCTTCTTTATGCAACCAGAATACATCAATGGCAAACAAGCACAGAAGTGAACATGCTTCATAAAATAGGGTTGAGTGGTCACTTATTTAGTTAAAATATCATAAACCATGGGATCCTGATCTAAGTATATTTAGCCTAAAAATTAAATTTTCTCATTCTCGAAGGTATATTTATTTATTTTGAGTTTTGAAATACACAATACTTTTATGTATAAAAATTTAAAATAAATATATATACATCTTCAAAAATGGTAAATCTTAATTTACAGGTTAAATATACCCATATTAATAATTTTATAAAAAATTAAAGATATTGATCCATTTCACTGGGTGCCCTAGATTGAGGTCCTAAATCATTATATAATTTTGATTAAAAACATTGATGCACAATAATTGAAAAAAAATACTAACAATATGCACAAGTTTGTTAATTTTTCCAATCAATTTTTTAATCCATAACATGGTAAATATATATTTCATTCAAAACATTGTTAATAAACTAGCAATTAAATTAATCACATATACCAAAACTATTTATAACAATGATTTTGAAAGATTATTTGGCTTTTATATGTGAATAATATACAGACAGTAATCTAGTGAAACGCTTAACATTTTCCAAAAAATGGAAATGTTTTTTTTTGGAGGCCACCAATCTGACTTTTTGTGAAATCTAAATATTCAAACCGTTTGAACTAGGATTTTATGTATTGCAAATAAAAATTATTTCAAAATATATATATGTATCAAAATTTTAATTTTAAAAGTTTCAACAAGTTTATATACATTGTCAAGCGATTTTAATATTATAATATGTTATAACTATTTTATGTTGAAAATTCTTCATTTGCTAACTAAATATGACATGTTAACCAGTTCGATGGTTTAGATTTCACAACATTAGGTGGGACGCAATAATATTTGACTGAACGGCGGTATTCGTGGCAGTTTCAAAGGCAATTTAGTAGTGAAGTGTACAAGCCAGATGAGAAAAACCCAATGTGAGATCTCAGGTCTCAATTTTTGATGTAAATTAATGGTGAATATGTTGATTTGATGTTAAAAAATTTGTTATCCAAATCGTCAAAAAAGATCATTCAAACTTTTTTTAGTAAATGATGTTGATGGATTTAATTAAAGATAATTAAATATTAATAACTGTTTAAGATGAATATTATATCTATTAAATGATGTATAGAAGGGATTCAAATGTGATTATATTTATTAACTTATATGTTTTATATATATTAAACAATAATATAATAATTATAGATAATAAAAATAATTAAGGGGCATACGGAGCTGCCCACATGAGCAACAGCCCCTAGATTAAAACAAGGCAGAGCGCGTATGAAAAAAAACAAAAAACAAAAAACAAAAGAAATAAAAAATGAAGGCAAGAAAGAAGAAAGAAAAAGAGACAAAAGGATAAGATAAAAAAATGGTAAGGAATTTCTCCCCATGTTCTCTTTTTTCCCTTTATTATAATCACTTGGGGGCTCATTTCCATTAACCCATCTTAGATTGAAGAAGATCTAAGGATCAAAACTTGAAGAAATTATGTGGGAAAATCGTGTAGAGCTAAGTAAGTAGTCTTTCATTTTATTTTTCTTGAAATTTCTTTGATAATCTTCCTTTTTAATGCCATGTGAGCATGTGGGTGTGGTTTGATGATATTTTATGGTAATTTAGATGATGGGTTTGAAAACCCTAGTGGGAGGAAGAAGATAAATAGTGTTTTAATTGTAGAAATGAGCATAGCTTGCTATGACATGCATGTGAGGATGATTTGATGAAGAAATGGTAGTAGGATCCCCTTGGCGAAGCAAGGAGGTAATGTTATGTGATTGGAATGGTGAACTTGGGTTGAGATTTGAAAAGCTCCATTATTAGAACTTGTGAAAATAGTGGATTTGGGTGCCTTATTATGATAAAAATTAACAATAATGAGACATGAGATAATATTTTCATGGTTTATTGTTGTTGTGCTATGGAGCATGGTGCGAAGAGAATGATTTACTCATTTTCTTTTATTTGGGCATTGTATTGTTATTGCGTTTGGTGTATATTTTAGCGTTACAAGTTTATTTATATGTTTTATGTTTACACGTATTAATTATTATTGTTGAATATTGATTTTGCATTTATGTATTATCCAGATGTTTGTGGAAGTGATGGCATGCATGGGTGAGAAGTCTGGTAGCCTAGATGGCATATATGCATATAGGAGTGTTAAAGGATTATGTGGGCTCGGCCCTTGCATCAATGTGAAATAGGGACATTCCTGAACCATACACTTCATAGTGATATGTATTTATTGGTGTGGAATGATTGTGTGGTTTAGGCTCTAGCATCGATGTGAGAGAGGAACATTCCCAAGCCATACAGTAGGTGACTGTGACCTTAGCCCTGCTATCAATGCGAGAAAGATGTTTCAAGTCATCTAGTGCTTTGCAGGCTTGAGAGTCTAGCTTCGATGTGAGAGAGGTGCCTTGACCTGTGCAATCCATCATATATTATGTAGGTTTATATATATATCTTATTTGGTAGCAAAGTATGGGTGAATTGTGGACTGGTGGGTATTTGCATAAGATGCATTCATACATGCATTAATTGATATATTGTTAACCTTGAAATAATCTATTAATTATATACTCTTACTAAGCTTATCCAAGCTTATATGTTATTTTGCCACTTTTAAATGATAGGCATGCGGGTCCTTTAATCAGGCAGGATGATGACTAAGCAAGACATCATAATAGGACTAGGTTGTGAGAGAAAGAGTTCATGCAGTGAGGAGTTAATATATATCCAACTCTCTCATATATTTTTTTATATTTTCGGTGATTTTAGTAGGGGATTTTTAATTAAGAATTCACATAATCATATATTCATTTTGTAAACTAAAAGAAACTGAATTTTCTTCTTATTTACTTAAGCGGTTCCATATGATCTCTTCTCAATTGAAAATTTTTTCTGCTTGCGTTATGAATATAGTATTTATGGGTGTAATCTTAATATTTTAGGAGAAATTCTGCCAAAATTTTTGTAATAAGTTTTTTTTGTGCGTTAATTTTTATGGTATGATGAGATTATTGCTCTTTAATTTGAGCCTCATATGGATAGGTGCCTGGCTAATATATGAAATTCCAGCTAGATTAAAGGTTGGGGCGTTACACAACAAATTTCGGCCCCAAACGGAATTCAGTACCCAAAAAATCCCAAAATCATCCAATCCATTAATAAAACCAAAAGGAGAAATTCAGACCGTTAAAAGTCGGATTCTTCGCAAATAAGAAATTATCTCACAACGGGGAGATGAAATAACATATCAGATGTAAAGAGAAACAATTGTAGCTCAAAGCAGGAAAATCATCGACTAGAAGTGTACATAGAGAGCATGCAGGGGTAGGGCGGGCAGGAAGAGAGACCTGAAAACATTGAGAACGGAAGATTGGTTGCTGCAGCCTGCTGGGGAGAGAGAAGAGAAGCGGGTTTGGATAGTGAGATTAAGAAGAGAAGGGCAGCGGCTTAAAGGAGGCAAGGCAGACTTGAGCTGGAGTCGGTGCAAGTCAAGTAACCAGTTCCGGCAGAGAGAAGCCATCCCCCATTTCCACGGCTTTGTTGCAACCCAAATGGAACCCAAAAAAGGACTTGAAAGAGTATTGGTTTACTTGATCATGATCCCAACCATACCTATTTTTTTTAATTTAAAAAAAAATAAATATATACGTTCGGAAGTATTGAGGCTCAATGCTCCGGATGCACCTGATCACAGAGTACCCCTACCCAGGCCTCTGTAATTATAAGCCACCGCGGTTGAAATAAGAATCTACCTTCATATATTCACATGTATCATTCTCCGTATGCATCATGCCACACTCGGTTACAATGTCTAATAAAATTGTAAGTCAAACATCCAAATATAACATAAAGATGATCAAAGACGCCTAATCAAACATCACCCGTGAACCTAACCTTTCTCCTATGCCTAACCAGCACCAAAACGCTCTACTGTGGTCTCAATTAACCTGTTTACTTTTTTTATATATAAAAAAAAAAAAGTCATTAAATTAATACAACGTATGTGTTCGCAGACTCAGCAAGTAGAATAAATCAATTATAAATAACCAATTTAGCAGTATTAATGATTATGGTTAACCCTTTAGCGCATTTATAAATGAGTTTGGGTTGGAGTTTTTAAATAAATAATTTATGATTTATCAATTTGTTCGACTATTTAATTCCTCAACTTGTTCAACTATTTAGTTAAATAAACGGATCAAGGTTAAAATTTTATAACCTGTCAAGCAATTTAACTTATTTAACGTGTTTAACCCGTTTAACTCATTTAAGTCTTATATATATAATGCATATAATCTTGTTTATTTTTGTGAAAATTTTTTATACAATTGTTAATTTAAGTGTATTTAATATGTGTATCAATTTTTACTATTTTTGAACAATTTTAAATATTTTTTGAATTTTTAAAAATCAGCGGCATAAAAAAATCTAGAAGTCTCCAAAAATATTAAAAATTGATATATATATTAAATATATTTAGATTAACAGCATTATGAAAAGATTTTCGAAAAAATTTAAAAATAGTTGTAGTACACCCACATAGGATTTATTAATATGCATTTCATCTTTACCGGAATTAGGGTATGTTTGGCAATTTATTAAAAATGTTAAGTTAAAATTTTTCAATTTAAAACTTTTTTACTATCTACAACTGTCATATTTTTAAATTATTTTTTTACACTTTCCTATACAACTACCCTACTTTTCAATTAATTCTACACAACTATCAACATAATTAACCTATCTATTTTAACTCTATACTCTTTACTACTCATCATTATCTCTATCGTATTACATCATTTAAAAACTTTTACTCTCCAAAATTTTCATTAAAAAATTTATTCAGTACCAAACACGCCTTAATATATACAGTCGCACCATCCATTCATTCATTACGGTAGCCAAAATCTCAGTCGCTAATTCTAAGGATAAATGCAAAGGTGAATGGAGAGCTTAGGTGACATGCTCCTGGATGCATGCACTTATTTTTTTTCAAAATTTTTTTATAAAGCTGTTAATTTAAGTGTATTTAACATATGTATAAATTTTTATCATTTTTAGAGTATTTTAAATTTTTATTTTTTATTTTTAAAAATCTGTAAAAAATTTTGAAAAAACATAAAAAAACAGGGGCAGGCGCATGCAAATGGGGTCCGTAAAAGTATACGCGATATAAAAATGAGGGGTGATTCTATTAGCCCGGGCTAAGTAAATGGCCCACTTAGCCCACCTCAAAAAACTTATTTAAAACAATTTTTTTGTTTTTTCTTTATACACTTGTTTATCTAAGTGTATTTAACATATAGACCAAGTTTTACCATTTTTGAATATGTTTATCTATTTTTTTT
>JAXCLR010000105.1:9199202-9211580 GCA_035584095.1 Annona squamosa | reverse complement strand
ACATATTCAAAAATGGTAAAACTTGGTCTATATGTTAAATACACTTAGATAAACAAGTACATGAAAAAAAATAAAAAAAATTATTTTAAATAGGTTTTTTGAGGTAGGTTAAGTGTGCCATTTACTTAGCCAGTGCTAATAAAATCACAGCTCAGTAAAAATTTCAATTTTAAGGGGAGATGCATTTTCTCTGTCGCCCGAATATGCGCCCGATTGAAGCCCCTCAGAAACCCGCCCGAAAATATCCCTCTGTCGTCGCCCCCTCTTGCCATTCCTCTTTGTTCTATAAACAAGATGGCTTCAGATCGTGCTCTCCATCTGCCTTGTCATCTTCATCACTGTTGAAAATTTGCTAACCAATGGATTGCATGGCAAGTAACTCATTTGCCTTTGTGCCTTTTTCATTGCGATTTTGGCTTTGTTCCATGTTTTGGTTTCACCAAAAATAATGGCTTCTGTTTATGAACAGATATTGATGTTTTAAGGCCTATAATTTTGAATGTATTTAGGGTTTGGGATTCAGATTTTCTCACGGCTCGATTGTGTTATCTTGCAATGGGGGTTGCAGTCGAAGCCCGGCACTCTGCATTCCTTGTGCATATCAGCTGATCCACTTGCCTTTTTTCCGATTTTATAGCGATTTTGGCTTTCTTCCATATTTTGGCTTCACTGAAAATAATGACTTCTGCTGTTGAACAGATGTTGATGTTTTAGGGTGTGTTTGGTAATGAATAAAACTTTTGATGAAAAATTCTATAAACTAAAAGTTGTCGAATGATGTAATATGATATGGGTAATGATAAGTAGTAAAGAAGATTAAGTTAAAATAGATAGGTTAGTTGTGTGGATAGTTATGTAGAAATGATTGAAAAGTAAAGATAGTTGTATAGGAAAATGTGAAACAATGATTAAAAAAATATGATAGTTACGGAGACTAAAAGTTTTAACTTGACATTTTCTATCAATTGTCAAACACACCCTCGGGTTTCAAATGTATTTAGGGGTTTGGAATTCAAAAATTTTCACGGCCCCATTCTATTATTGCAATGGGAGTTGCAGTTGACAATCCAGCACGTAGCATTTCTTGTGGATCTTATAGGAAATAACTTGTGAAATGCTAAGCTCCATTAATATTAATACGCACCAACCAAATTGCATGAAAAAGAAACATCAAATGGATGTTGATAATGGAAAATGAACTGACCGGTGGAGATTGCTTGAAAATTGGGGAAAATGTGTAAACTAATAGAAGCGAAATTTTGAAAAGAAGAGGAAAATAAGAGATGATGCAATTAGATAAGATTAATGATTGAAAATAAAGTTAAAATGGAACAAACATATAAGATTCTTTAAAATGAAAAAATTGGTGTTGTCGAATTAAAGTAATAAAGAAAAAATATAAAGTTATTGACACGATCATATTTTCCATCAACTCCAAAGGAAATAGGAAATAGATGCAAAGATTCCACTTATTTTTCCCATTACAAGCATACGCTTGAAGCACTAAACGCACAAAATGCACAGAAAAAAGGAGTCTGTCTAGGCTAGGCTTTTTAGATAGCGTAAAAAAACCGTTGCACACTAGAAGGAACATACTGTAAACAGGAATACTCGCCATACAATCCATACATGACCCGGCTGGCGGTAGTATTTCACTTGTTCCGTCTACTTTTCCTCTGAGATAGAAAAATGCTTGCAGTTGACTCAATAACACACCACCACCAATACTACTTCCAATCAATCCTTTCCTATGCATTATTTCTGACAACTATTTGACACTTAAATCCAAAAGTAAGGCATTGCTTGGGGATGTTGGAAGGTGAAAGACTTTGCTACTAATAGTTGTTTGCTGTTAATATGCCTAAAGCCGCCCCTTTATCCAGCTTAATCTATTGCTCCTATTCTGATCATGAATATTGTTGTGGAAAAATATATAATTTTTTTAAAAAAAATCTTAAAACAAAAGTAATCACATAAGGAAAAAGAAGATAAGCCAAGAAAGTGAGTCTCTCTCTGAAATCAGCACGCTAAATGTCACATGTAGCATGCTAATATTGGTCTTTGACATGGACTTCTTCATTATTAACTGCCTAGAAACTGAGTGAAAAGAGTGCTACTGAATCAGGCATGTTGTATGCCTCATGTCTTATGCTAGTATGAGTCTCAAATTTGGAAGCACACTTTTTAAGAGTCCCTGCCAGGTCATTCGCATTTGGCAAGTGTTCTTTATTATTAACCGAGTGCACAGAGTGCAACATAACTCATCATGCTAATATCATTCTTTGAACACCTTTCAGAACTTCATCTGAAATCAGCATGCTGAATGTTAAGTAATTTTTTTAATGTTTACCTTTATTTATTTCATGTCAAAAGTTGAATGACAATGACAAGGGAAACAGCAAAAGGAAAAGAAGTGAAAGAAGCAGCAACCACGAGGGAGAAAGGAAAAAGAAAACAAGCCAAGAAAGTGGGAATCAAATAAGGAAAAGGCAAAATAACAGAGTTCAAGGAAATAATAAAGGTGAAAGATGCAAAGTCAAGAATAAGCACTGAGAAAAAGGAACAAAAAATTGTCAGGATAATGCCTAATGTTCAATAATGCTAGTGTTTTGACACCATTCAATTTCATTAATTTGTAATGTATTGAGTTGTAACATGTTTATGTTGATCGCCATATACTTTGCTTCAAATTTGTAGCTTTAATCCAGTGATAACTCTACGGAATGAATGTTTGGATTGAATGTATACGTATGGAATGCATGTATATAATGAATGCGTGGAATAAAAGTTTGAAATGAATGTATTGGCAGAATCAGCATATAGGTTTTCTATCCACATAAATCTTCATGCAGATTCTAAAATAAGCATGTGGAATCTGAAATCAGCATGCGGAATTTACCATAGATTATTGAAATGTGAGGAGGGATTATCAGCAGATTTATAAAAAAAAAAAAAAAAAAAAAAAAAAAAAAAAAAAAAATCCTTTAGACATGGAAATTAGCATGCAGAATATTAAAATTGCATACACAATCAATCAAATTCAGCAGATTATTGAAAAAAGGATCCTTCGGACATGAAAATTGTGAAATATTACAATTAATTCGAAATATATGAAATTGCTAAATCAGCATGAAGATTCTACGAAAGCGTCAACCATCAATAACTAAATCTGAACATGGCAACAAGATCTGAAATTGAATAAACAGTTCACACATATAAAGTTTTAACTTTCTCAACCAATATCAAGTTATCGACCATGAATTTTTCTTCTTATTGACAAGATGGTGAATTTTACAAGCTGCATGTTGTGTGTCTAATTTTACATTTCAATAAATATGTGAATGAATTTAAGTATTTTCTTTAATTTAGACACAAACGTACTTATTTTTTAGTAAATTTGGCTTATACATATATTGAATTTGAACGAAACATGGTCTCATAACTAATCTATTAAACATCAAAATCTTAAAATTTAATGAATTAAGCATTTAAATTAATTAAATATGAGCCCTAATTATGTGAAATCCGCTTCATTGAAGTGAATTCACAAAAACTTCTGATTTGGTTGCGCCTTTTTTCAACATAATTTCTACAATTATATTGCTAGAAATTGTTTTATTTAAAATCTCACGCGAGTTGCACTCTGAAGAAGATATAAAATTATTCATAAAACATTAGTTTGTAAAAGGGGAGCCAATTAAATATAGTTAAAAATAATTTATTTAAATCAAGATAAAATTTAGAAAATAATTCTATTTAATTATTTGTAAAATTTTTAAACTTATTAGTTGCTATATGGGTCCAAATAAATTTGCTTATCACTTTAATCTAATTTAATAAATTAAAATAAACCGAAATATAAAACTAACAATACATTATTATTTTTGAATAATTAGAAATTTTATTTCATATGAAATCTAGCTAGACAATAAATAAAATGAATGTAACTATATAATTTAAAACTTATTTCAATTTATAAAAATGGTGTTAATTGCCACTAATGAGCATAGTTGCAGAACTTTTAAAACTAAAATTTTTCAATACAAAATTTTGAACTTTTCATAACTATCCTATTTTTAATTTTTTATATTTTTCTACATAACTACATTATTTTCAATTATTTTTACACAACAGCTCACACAACTAACATATTTATTTTAATTTTATTATTTTTATTTCATTTTATACAATTTTTAAAAAAATTATACCAAAAACTTTTTATGTAAAAATTTTATTACTTTCCAAATACGCTCATAATTTAAAACTTATTTTATAAAAATGGTGTTGATAGCCTATGATGCACATAGTTAAGGAACGTCCCACAGCAGGAATGGGCCAATGGCCACATCATAAACCAATTCCAATGCAACACATCTTTTTTTTTTTTTTTTTTTTTTTTTGCTGGTTTGATTGGCAATGGAACACATCTTTGAACCTGAAGAATACAGGAATCTCAAATAGTTACACCTAAGAACAACAATTAGGCAAAATAGACTAAATAAAATCATCCTCAATTTCGGAGATTTCCTGCAATTGTAGGGCTAATTGAAGTTTAGACAGTACATCTCCCATTGCTGGTCGAGCAACTTCGTCATTCGACAAGCACTTCACAGCAATCTCTACGAACACCCTAAAGCATTCTGGTTTGATCCTCCCTTTTAGATGGGGATCGATGATCTCCTCCAGCGTGCCATTCTCGTGGCAATGCAGGGCCCACTCGGCCAACTTGGCTTGATTCCCTGGTAGTGAATGGTCCAACGATGGTCGTGCACAAAGAACTTCCAGCAGCACAACCCCAAAGGAGTACACATCTGACTTGTCATTCTCAGCATTCAAAGGAAGGTCCTCTAAATTCTGAGAGGAACCCCTTGTCAATCGACCGACATTAGATATCTTAGCAACCCACTTGTAATCAAGGAGGATATTGCTTGTCTGAACGCCTCCGTGGACAATAGCTTCGTCGGTGGCCTGAACATGAAGGTAATGCAGGCCAAGGGCAACCCCAAAACAGATCTCAAGTCTCCGCCTCCACAGAAGAGGAGGCTTTTGTGACTTGTAAAGATGGTCACGAAGGTTCCCTCGTGCCATATACTCATAGATGAGGATCATCTCCGACTTCTCCACACAGCAACCAATGAAACAGACAAGGTGGCGATGGTGTAGATTGAAGAGCATCTCGATCTCATTTTTGTACTCATTGAAGCTCAATCGAGTTTCTGGATTTGCGCGCTTGATTGCAACATGGGTGCCTACACCCGTAATGGCTCCCCTGTAGACTTTACCAAACTCGCCTTCCCCGATGCAGAGGACCTCATCAAAATCATTAGTCGCCTTACGAATCCCCACAAACGAGAAGAGCCGACAGCGAAGGTCCTCCATGTTTGCACTTTCCTGCAGCTGGAGAGCGAATTCAAGGCTCCGCAGCACATCTCTCATTGTCGGTCGATCGACTCTGCTATCAGATAAGCACTGCTTTGCAATCTCCACGAAAACCTCAAAGCTCTCTGGCGCGATCTTCATCCTTAGATGAGGATCAATGATCTCTTCCAGTGTGCCATTCTTCTGGCATTGAAGAGCCCACAGGACCAGGTTGGCCTGATCACTGGGCAATGAATCATCTAGTGGCTGGCGAGCGCAGAGAACTTCAAATAGCACCACGCCAAATGAATACACATCTGACTTTTCCGTTAGTTGCCGATCCCGGAAGTACTCAGGATCCATATATTCAAAGTCACCCATGATATCCGAATCCTGCGTGAATCCCCTTGTGGATAGCCCGAAACCTGAAAGCTTGACAATCAAATCATAATCGTGGCCATAATCAAGGAGGATGTTAGTGGTCTTGACATTTCGGTGGATGATAACTTCACTGTTGGCCTCATTGTGCAAGTAGTTGAGGGCGCGGGCAACATCTATGCAAATGCGGAGCCTCGTCTTCCAAGGAATAGGAGGATTTTTAGACTTGAAGAGATGCTGCTGAAGGTTCCCACGAGCCACGAAGTCATAGAGGAGGATCATTTTTGAGTTCTCGTTGCAGAAACCAATTAAGAAAATAAGGTTGCGGTGGCATAGGTATGAGAGAACAGTAATCTCTGTTTGGAAAACACTTTCAGTTGCAGTAAGCTTGATCGCAACCGGAGTGCCCATAAAGTCTCCGGTATAAATCCAACTGTTATGCCCACATCCGATAATACGACTCTTATCGAAGCTACCAGTCGCAGTCTCTATATATTTCAAAGAGAAGTGACGACTGCGAGGTAGGAATGATGTGTCGATTCTGCTGGCGTTCCTTCGGCCTAAGCCTATAGTTTTGGACTTATTCTGTGTCAAAATGGAGGGCCGCCAAATTGGCACTGCAGTACTCTCCTGCAAATGTAATGCAAGTTCAAGGTTTCGCATGACAGCCTCCATTGTTGGCCGATCCATCCCACGATCAACCAAGCACATGGTAGCTGTCTCGACAAACACCCTTAGGCAATCAGGTGTTATCTTTCCTTTTAGATGGGGATCTATAATCTCTTCCAACATACCGTTCTTGTGGCAATGTAGGGCCCAGTCCACCAACAAGGCCTGATTCATTGGCAATGAACAGTCAAATGCTGAGCGCGCACAGAGGATTTCCAGTAACACCACTCCAAATGAGTACACGTCTGACTTTGCAGATACCTGTTGATACTGGAAGTATTCTGGATCCAAATATCCTGCTGTACCTTTGACGATGGTGCTTACACGGTTTTCTTCCTCCGTAGAACATAGGATGGACAATCCAAAATCTGCAATCTTAGCATCCCAGTTTGAATCCAGGAGGATGTCCATTGACTTCACACCTCGATGAACAATAGCATGACTGGTAGCCTCGGAGTGGAGGTACTGAAGGCCACGGGCAGCCCCAATACATATTTGAAGTCTGAGATTCCAAGGGAGGCCATGAGGAGGCGCTTGTGACTGGTAGAGATGCCGGCAGAGGCTCCCACGTGGCACATAGTCGTAAACGACGATCATCTCCAGGCGTTCGAAACAGCAACCAATGAGGGAGACAAGGTGACGGTGGCGTAGCTTTGAGAGCATCTCAATCTCAGCTTGGAACTCAGGAAAACCCTGCCCCATCCTAGAGCCACAGTCCCAACGCTTAATAGCAACTTCCGTCGCTCCACCATCAATGACTCCCCGATACACTTTGCCAAAACCGCCGACTCCAATCTGGAGGTCCTCGCTAAAGTTGTTAGTCGCCTTCTTCATCTCTTCAAGGGCGAACTTCCGGCAGACGTCCGGATTGACCCAATCTCTCCTCTCTGAGGTCAACAGCGGTGGCCAGGCAAAGGCATCCTTCCGCTGTCCCCAATGACGATTAGCAAACATTTTTAGCAACAACACTTGGTACAGACTATATAGTACTGCAACTGTTGCTGCTGCCTATATAACACAAGCCCCCCTCGGCCGTCTCTACAGTCAGTCCCTGATCTACCAAGGATAGTGTTAGAAATGCTCCCAAACAAAACAACGTAACATGGAAAAAATTTACTTGGAAAACCTGCATTGTGACAAAGAGGAGAAAATATCCTTAAACCCAACGCATTCAGACAACAAGCTCTCCCAGGAAAACCAACCCAATGATGAGTAGTTTTCCCTAAAAAAAACATATCTTACATATAAGAATATAAGAAAGCCTTAAAATTTCAAAATCTTATCAAAACTTAGAACAAACCTCTGTTTATAACATAACAGAATCCAAGTTTATGCTAACCAAATTCCATGTGGGATTAGAAACCCATCAGATGGTGTTAACTAGGCTTTGGGGTCTCGCGACTTCAATGGATCCCATTTAAGAATGCTGATTTTCAATCGATCCCATTTAAGAATGCTGATTTGATTCTGGAACCCCAGCAATACATTTTAACTTTGCTTGTAAGTTACCCGGACAGAGTTTATGTGATAACCCAAATCTGAAAAATGTTGATCACTTTCAGATATGGACGGTTTCTTTTTGCCGAGATGGCATGTTTGACATTTTGACCACACTTGTTGAGTATCGGACGTGTCATATTGACTATTTGATCTGTCGAGTGGACTAACTGATGTGGGCTCTTGACTTACTGGCAAATTTATTTTAACAGGTTAATTATTTATAATTTAACCTAAAAGTATATTTAAATTTAAACGAATGAATTTGGATTTAAAATAAATAAGATATTGATAAGGTAAGATGATTAGAACCTTTGCTTGTGATTGAAAGGTAATGAGTTCAAGTTATGGCTTGGGAGTAGTTAAAATGTTTGTTTTGCTTGTTATGTGGTTCAACTTGCTGTATGAATAATTTGATAAATTATTTATCATGGAATTTAATAGATGAAATTATTTTCAAGTGGAGTTTTGTAGTTTGTTTTATTTATTATGAGATCCTCTTGTTTATATTAAGTTGAAAGGAGATATTTGAAGTTAAATGCATGATTTAATTATGAAAGTTGGATAATAATTAGTAATAGAAATAGGTTCAAGCTTAGTGTCTTGCTTAAAGTATTATGGGCTTAACCATTTATATTAATTGTAAAAAATATATGAGTTATAATATAATTCAATATGATATGCATCATAAATTATTATTTTGAATGTTGTTTAACTACTCAAATTATATCTATGGGAATAAATGTGAGTTAGTGGGAAGTATAAGTACGAATTATTTTTATGTGATATATTTTAAAATTGTGTAGCGGAGCTACTAGGCCAGAGTGTATAATATCTCATAGTGAAGCTAGTAACTGATAGTACCCAGTATCATTTTGCGGTATCTATACATCATAGTTTAGCTTGGGAGGAATTTTCCTTTCCACTTTGTTTAATGCGTTGGTAAGATGCAAAGCGACCCAATAATGTAGCAATATTTGTAATTAAAAGAAAAAAAATGAGGATGACCTCTAATAGTATGAGATAAATATGTGAATTGAGAATGAATCAAAGACAGAATATCTCCAACAACATTCATGAAGACTCCACACGCTTCTATATAAATGCAACCGCCGGCTACCAATCATATCATTAAATGCATGGTTGGTTAATTCAAGGCTATAACAGGTCATAAGCTCTCCCCATTTGAGCATGCAGCCGAGTGAAGTGTGAGTGAAGTTGAAGTGGTGTGAGCAACCAAGTGATTAATTAGTGGGGTGGTAAAGGTGAGAAGTGAGCTGTGTAAATAGTGTAAGTGAAGTAATAGTACGAGTAATGTATGGTGAGCGTATTGGGTGTATTGTCCTTATACTAATTTTAAAATTCTTTGAAAAATTGTAGGGTTCCTTTTTCAACATGAATTAGCTTTCCAAAAGAGACTTCAACAAATCAAGAGTTATCGCACTACTACTTTTCACCTTCTACTTTTCCCACCACTCCCGATGGCAATAACAGAGCCCGATGCCTTCCAAGCTAGAAATCATAGCGCTAGCCGCCTTCTGTTCTCAAATCCAACTGAAGTTTGGAGAGAAGCCCGAAAGTAGGGGGAGTTTAACGGGGTTTGAGAATGGCTGATGTTGGAACGGATTCTTTTCCTTTGGAATGAGACAAATAAGAAAAAGCTTTCCAATGGCCGCTGGGGGGTTACTCCATTGGACAAGGAGTTCAATCCAATGCTTATGGCATTCTACTACGCCTCGCCATCCTCATCTCCATTTTCTTCCTCTCCCTCCACTAATCTAGATACAAGCAGGAAGACCAAACAATTTCATCCAGCATCTCTAATTGTCGAGTGGAAAAACCGCCACATTGTTGAATTTTCTTGATTGTTTGAGCTTGAAATTTAATTGTATTGATTTCAATTTCCAGAGATGCTCTGCAACTTTGCTGGGATGCATTTCTTGAAGAAAAGATGGTCACGATCCATTTCCCAAGAGGGATTTCCATTTGTGTGACTTTGAAACCGGCAGAGCGTTGAAGAGTTGTCATAAATACTCCCCTCCGAATTGAATGGCCTAGTTGAGCCTCCCTGTCAACCTTAGGTTCGTGGATATATCCCATCAGAGGAACGGACCGTAACGTGTAAGAATATAAGTTATCTGATTCCAGTGCAACACATCTTTAAGAGCGCATAAACGAAACAGCAGTACAAGAAAAGTAATGAAATATTGCTTACCCTTTTAGGCCATGATTTTGTAATTAATTGGAAAATCAGAATTTTGATTAAGCTGGAACTCATCAATGGAATCTCCTGTGGGAACAGGGGTGATCTTTCAAACTTTTCAGCGATGGCAAAGGATGATGCATCTTAATAAGAGTGACACGGCGGTAGTGAATCCTCCTTCAACGACGGTCATAAGAAAAACAACAGGCGCCAACCATGTTCATACCCTGCCCACTGCAACTACAAGAGTGCCCACTCGATCACCAAGGCTGCAAGGTTGTGATTTTGGTGGCTTGCAGATTGATTTCCATGCCCTCTAGGAATATTGTGGATTGGAAATAAATAATCCGCCTCTGTCGCCATGCCTACTGTTTGCATCCTGGGTTAATTCGCTTGACTCCTTTTCTGCTGGTCTTTGTTTGATGTATTGATCAGATGGAATCATGGAAGGCAACCCACGACGAGGGCTTTTAATAAAGTTATGGACCCGAGTTGATGGAGTCATGGAAGGCAACCCCACGACGAGGGCTTTTAATAAAGTTATGGACCCGGGTCATATGTTACCGAAAGCATTGAGCCTAAGTGCATATATTTATTTTTTAAATTTTTTTTAGAATTTTTTTACACAATTGTTAATTTGAATGTATTTAATATGCATGTCAATTTTTTCTATTTTTAGAAAATTTAATTTTTCTTTTTTAGATTTTAAAAATCAGTGGTATTTTAATAATTTAAAATTATTAAAATGTCACAGATTTTTTCAAATCCGGAAAAAATTTCTAAGTGGTCAAACACTGTCCATAATTTTTCACTGTTGACCACTTTGGATGGTTTAGATTTCACAAAATTAGATGGGACCCAATAACATTTGACTGAATGGTGGTATTTGTGGCCTTTCCAAAGGCAATACTGAAGTGTAGAAGTCAGACGAAAAAGCCCAAAATCAACAAATTTCGGACACAAAATGGAATTCAGAACCCAAAAACACAAAATTAGATTGTTGGCTCACAAAACATTATCACAGATAAAGTCAAAGATGAGGGTATGACGGTATGTTTGAAAATTGATAAATTATAAATATTTTTGAATCAATACAAAATATTAGCATAATAAGAGTAAAAAGAATAAAGTTAAAATATATAGGTTAATTATATATAAAAAATAAAAAATAGAGTAGCCGTAGAAAATCAAAAAATTTAGATTAAAACTTTTTTTATTTGAAAAGTTTTTATTATAGAGAAACATGTCAATAAAGAGAAAAAAAATTTACCACAAAGCTGAAATCATCTACTTAAAGCGTAGCATATAGAGAATGCAAGGATATGGCAAAGAGAAAACCTAAAAACATTGAAACAGAAGATTGGCTGCTGCTGCCTGCTGAGAAGAGAGAAGAGAAGCATGTTTGGGTGGTGAGGATTAGAAGAGAAGGGCAATGATCATTTAGACATTACTAAATATCTCTGTAACAAGGAAAATTTTTTAAAAACTCTCACTTTTTTAAAAAGAAAAATTGCAAAACCCTTATTTCAGGGAATTATATAGTACAAACTCCAAGTCTGCCTTGCCTCGCCACTCTGCACTTGCCCAGAGGTAAATTCAGACGCTGAAATAACCAGTTTCCGCTGAGAGAAGCCATCCCCAGTTCCGCGGTTTTTGCTGCAACCCAAATTCCCAAAAGGGCTTGAAGGAGTGTCGGCGCAATTGGCTCGCTCGGTTGCCTTGATCATAATCACAACCTATTCCATGTTTCCAATAGTATTATTAAAATGCACATAGCTAGATGCAAACGTCCGCACTGAAATACACGATCAAAGAATCTCATATGTTTCAAAGATACAAGATTTCTAGATTGAATTCAAGATTAGAATGTAAAAATATGGACTGAAAAAGATAAAATTATATTGAAAATTGAAAAATTGCCACGAAAATAATATAAATTTGATTTAAATTCCTGATCAGGTGCACCCAGGTGGGAAAACATGGTATCGCCGATTTTGAGACATATCATCCCAAAACCAATCATTATATTTTTCCATTTTTACCCTTATATTTTAATCATTTTTCATATAACTATCTTCCAACAAACTTATTTATTCCAAATTTACTCGCACTATTTCATATTAATCATACAATTCTCAAAATATTTTATTTCTTACTTCTCACCCCATATTACAATTCTCCCAACTTTTAAATTACCAAACATTCCATTAGCTTTGGTACGCTCGGGTACAAATACTCATTTTTTTTAAAAAATTTTTTTACTCAAATATTGA
>JAXCLR010000105.1:9164127-9195283 GCA_035584095.1 Annona squamosa | reverse complement strand
TATATGCCTTAAACACTTCCCCAAACATGTTAGTAGCCAAGACTTACTCAAATTGATTTGTTAATCATCAAAACATAAATTGAGCTTGTTTTCCACATATTTCCAACAACTTTCACTAAGTAAAGATTCAAATTTACTAAACACCTTTATTTATGTATGAGATTTCCTTAGTTAAATGGAGTTGATTTAAATTTTGAAAATAAAGGAGGAATGTCGGGATTTTCAAAATCTACAATAAAGATTACATTATGTCAAAGATAAATAACAAAAATAAAATAGCTAAGATGGTAGAAGCTTAAGCTAATAGGTTTTGGGATCAATTATTGCCATGAGAAATTTTTATTTCTATGCAACTGTTCATGAAGAGATGCAACTAGCATTTGCTTGAATTCAATAAATGCAAGATGATATGGCATGCAACCATTGATGGCATTTGGGAGAATTAAAAACCTGACAATCCACTCATCCATTCCTCTCCTCATCAAGACATCTAGTGTTCCATTCAAGACATTTATTGCTCTTATCTTAATTCAGACATAGTGTATCCAACTTGTTAGTTTGCGAAATTGCCATATATTTTAAAATTTTCTCCGTTCAACCAAAACTTTTGTCATTAAGTATTCGTGTGCCTAGAAGAGGTGCTACTTACTATTCTAGTTCACGTTTCACTTTTTATAACCTAAGAACAACTTCAAAATTACCATAAGCAGCAAATAGGATAGCAAAATTGCCTTAAGAAAAGTGACATCATAACATGCCTTAAGTGAAACTTGATTTTAATTTCACTTTTTCTACTTTCCTTAATTTTCTTTTTTTATATTCTGTCCCAACAGGAACTAAAATTTGGCAGAAAAGAGACTAAATAAGCGTCGCTAATCACCCTGAATTTCGGAGCGTTCCTGCAAACGTAGTGCTAATTCAAGTTTAGACAGTACATACGCCATTATTGGTCGACGAACTTGGTCATCAGACAAGCACTTCACAGCAATCTCTACGAACACCCTCAAGCATTCTGGATTGATCCTACCTCCTAGAGGCGGATCGATGGTCTTCTCCAGCATGCCATCCTTGTAGCAATCCAGGACGCAATCGCCAAACACGGCTTGATACCATGATAGTAACGGGTCCAGTGATGAGCCAGATAGAACTTCAAACAGCACCACTCTGAATGAGTACACATCTGACTTCTTAGTCACCACAGGCAAAGGAATGTCCTCTGGACGGTTCTCTGCAATATACGAGGAGCCCCTTGTCAATCGACCAACATTAGATAGCTTGGAAACCCACTTGTAATCAAGGAGGATGTTGCTTGTCCGAACACCTCCAATAGCTTCGCTGGAAGCCACAAGACCAAGGTAATGCAGCCCACGGGCAGCGCCAATACAAATCTCAAGTCTCTACTTCCACAGAAGAGGAGGCTTTTGTGACTTGTATAGATAGTCACAGAGGTTCCCATGTGCCATATACTCATAGATGAGGATCATTTCTGAATTCTCCACAAAACAACCGATGAGGGAGACAAGGTGGTGATGTTGAAGATTGAAAAGCGTCTCAATCTCATTTTTGTACTCACTGATGCCCAATCGAGTTTCTGGATTTGCACGCTTGATTGCAGCATGGGCGGATACACCCTTAATGGCTCCCCTGTAGACCTTACCAAACTTGTCTTCTCTGATGCAAAGGACCTCATCAAAATCATTAGTCGCCTTACGAATCTCTACAAAGGTGAAGAGCCGACAGTGAAAATCTTCCATAAACAAACTTTCTTGCAACTGGAGAGCAAATTCAGGGTTCCCCTGCACATCCCTCATTGTTGGTCGATCTTCTCTGCTATCAACTAAGCACTGCTTTGCAATCTCCATGAAAACCTCAAAGCACTGTGGTGCGATCTTCATTCTTAGATAGGGATGATGATCTCTTCCGGCGTGCCATTCTTTTGGCAATGAAGAGCCCACGTTGCCAGGTTGGCCTGATCACTAGGCAATGAATTGTCAAGTGGTTGGCGAGCACAAAGGACTTCAAGTAGCACCTCCCCAAATGAATACACATCTGACTTTTCCATCAATTGCCGATCCCGAAAGTACTCAGGATCCACATATTCAAAATGGCCCTTGATATCCAAATCCTGCATGAATTCCGCATCCCGTGAATTCCAACATCCCCTTGTCGATAGCCCAAAACCTGAAAGCTTGGTAACGAAATCCTCACTATAACCATAACCATAATCAAGGAGGATGTTGGTAGTCTTGAGATTTCGGGGGATGATAACTTCACTAGTGGCCTCATTGTGCAAGTAGTTGAGAGCGCGAGCAATATCTATGCAAATGTGGAGCCTCTTCTTCCAAGGGAGGGGAGGACTTTTAAACTTGAAGAGATGCTGCCGAAGGTTCCCATGAACGATGAAATCATAGACGAGGATCATTTTTGACTTCTTGTTGCAGAAACCAATCAAGAAAATAAGGTTGCGGTGGCATGGTGTTGAGAGAATTGTAATCTCTTTTTGGAACGCACTTTGAGTTGTAGTGAGCTTGATCGCAACTGGAGTGTCCGTAAAGTCTCCCTCGTAGATATTGCTGCAGTCCCCATGTCCAATAATGCGGGTCTGTATGAAATTATCAGTCGCAATCTGTATATGTTTCAAGGATAAAAGACAAGTGCGGGGTAGGAACGACGCGTCGATTCTGCTGGCTTTCCTTCGGCGTAGGCCTGCAGTTCTGGGCTTTTTTTATACCCAAAAGGGATGCCACGGATGTTGCTCTGGAAAACAATCCTGCAAATGCAATGCAAATTCGAGGTTTCGCATGACATCCTTCATTGTTGGCGGATCGATCCCATAATCAGCCTAACACATGGTAGCTGTCTCAACGAATACCCTCAAGCAATCAGGTGTTATCTTCCCTTTTAGATGGGGATCTATAATCTCTTCCAACAGACCATTCTTGTGGCAATGCAGGACCCAGTTAACCAACAAACCCTGATTCTCTGGCAATGAATGGTCAAATGCTGGGCGGGCACAGAGGACTTCCAGCAACACCACCCCGAATGAGTACACATCTGACATTGCGGATGCATTGTGGAAGTATTCTGAATCCAGATACCCCAAAGCACCGATGGCGGTGCTCACAGTCACGGGATCGTGTTCGTCGGTCGAACCTAGGAAGATGGACAATCCAAAGCCTTTAATCTTGGCATCCCAATTTGAATCAAGGAGAATGTCTCTCGACTTCATACCTAGGCAACTGATAACACGATTAGCAGCCTCGGAGTGGAGGTAGTGAATGCCGCGGGCAGCGCCAATGCATATTTGAAGTCTCAGATTCCAAGGGAGGCCGTCGAGAGGGACTTATGACTGGTAGAGATGCTGGCGGTGGCTCCCACGTGCTATATAGTCGTAAACAATGATCATCTCCCAGCGTTCGAAACAGCAACCCCTGAGGGAGACAAGGTGGGGGTGGCGTAGACTTGAGAACATCTCAATCTCAGCTCAGACCTCACGATAACCCTGTCCCGTCCTGGAGCGGTAGCTAAAACGCTTGATGGCAACTTTCGTGGTTCCACCATCTATGACTCCCCGGTAGACCTTGCCAAAGCAACTCCAATTTGGACATCCTCGTTGAAGTCGTTGGTCGCCTTCTTGCAAGGGTGAACGTCCTGCAGAGGTCCGGATTGACCCAATCTCCGCTCTCCGAAAACAACAACGGCGGCCAGGCGAAGACATCCTTCCGCTGTCTCCGACGACGATTAGCGTAAGGAAAGCAACCGGAGGTAACCATTGGCAACAGCACTCAGTACAGTACTGCAGCTACTGTAGCTGCCTATGCAACACCAGTCCCCCTCAGCCATCCCCCCCAATTAGTTCCTGATCGATCTGGGATGGTACTACAGATTAGGCTCTAGGAGCAGCACTAGGGCAAGATTTTCATTTTAGGAGGCTTGGAGACTTCGATGCCCTTTGAGAACGTGGATTGGATACTGGAGTGCCAGTCATACAATACAGTTTGGCTTTGCTTTTGAGAAACCAGAGTAGAGTTTGGCTTCGCTTGAACTTTCTTCCCGCTCTTTTTTAATGCATTAGTGCGATGTAAAGAAACCCAATAATACAGCAGTATTCGTAATCAAAAGAAAAGAAGTGGAAAAGATCTAAGAATGTCATATAAATATATGTGAACCAGCTTTCTAAAAGAAACTTCAACAAATTAATTGAGAATCGAAGGCAGCTGGCGCTATGATTTCCAAACTTCAATGGCAATAATAGAGCCCAATGCCTTCCAAACCAGAAATCATAGGCCTAGCTACCTTCAATTCTCAAATGTAACTAAAATTCGTAAAAGAAGCCAGAAAGCAGGGGAAATTAGTTGTGTGTAAACGGGAAAAAAACAATGGGAGAAAGTTTGTGGGTAAAAGAGTTCGGAAAAGATAAGAAAGTAGTGTGATATAATAAGGGCAGTAATTAAAGGGAATCAAATTAAAAGAAATAAGATAGTTATGTAGAAAAATGTTAAAAAATAATAGAGAAGTAGGATAGTTTTAGAGAAAAGTGTTTTAGTTGTAAAGAAAAATGTGTAAATCTTGGGGAAAAAGATTTTTCTTTGTTCCCTCCCATTGCCGAAGACATCCAGTGGGGTTTAAAGTTGGCTGTTGTCGAACCCGAATTCTTTTCCTTTGGAATGAGATAAGTAAGAAACAGCTTCCATTTTGAAACTAGAATTGTGGGGATCTACCAGCTGACAATAGTAATGATCAGTAGAGAGTATAGCACCAGCACGATTCACAAAATAGCACTGAAACAGAGCACTTCTCCTCTAAAGCGAAGCCAACCAGCCTGACACATCCTTTAAACATGAAAATATTCAAAGTTTCCTAGGTAGTTTAATCTAGAAATGCAATTGACCGTAGATGGCCTAGACACTTTCATGCAATTGAGTATGGTAGACGTGCAGCCAGCTCAGTTGTTAGTAGTATATCGTACGGTTAGCGGGTTCCCCAAAATGGCCCTTGACTGATTCTCACCACATGCTCTTCTCGAATGCTCTCTGATGGGTTCAGGATTCTCCATTACATTAGTAATCTTGGTCAGTCTCATAGTTTTAACTCCTCTAAGAAATCGTTGACCTCACAAATGACTAACATAAGCACCAATTCATCACTCAGATTTTAGCCATCACATGCAATCCTGTTCTGCAATTTCAACCTATGAAGAACAATATCCTAGGTATACCAGCCACGAAGTGTAGAGTTCCCTCTCGGATACATTTATGGTGGACCGTATGAATATCTTGCTATCGAATTACCAATTAGAAAGAGCTTCCTGATTGTTTCAGCTAGAAATTGCGGTTGTGTCGCTTTCCATTTCAAGAGATGTTTTGTAACTTGTAAGCTGCACTTGTCGAAGAAAAACTGGTCATGAAATTTCCTAAATAGGATTATCGTGTGTTGGACTTTACACCTAAATGCAGCATGAACTATTTGTGTCGAATCTTTCACAAACACGCCCTACGCAATCATAGTGTTTGGAAATTTTAGCATGGGTTAAATGGCCTAGAAATCTTTTCTGAATTGATGGGGTTGCCTGCATAAGTTTCCCACGCGACTATCATATCCAATCTATCTCGCTCTCTGCGTCGCGATTCTAGCCACATCATCCTCATCTCCGTTCTCTTCTTCTTCGTCATCTGCAAGTCCAGCGGGAAACTGGCAATGGCCAATGGGAAGGACAAACGCATATCGCCTCCAACCATGATAAATTGGAATTGCAATTGTCTTGCTTTCGGTTTTAGGAGATGTTCTGTAATTTTGGTCGGCTGCACTTCTTTAAAAATATATGTACGGTAATGAGTCTAATGACCCATTTCCTAGGTGGGATTTTTTCATGTGTTTGATCGCACGTCCAAATGCACCATAAATCATTTTCGTATGGACACAAACACACTGCATAAAAATCGTATCGTATGGCCTGGACTTGAGACTCTTATATGAATAGTATTATGCTTGAGACTCTTATATGAATAGTATTATGCTGACCTTGTGTCGCGGGTATGAACTATCTGTAGACTTAAACCACGTAACCGGCTTAAGGTCACCAACCTTAGCAGGCCTTTCTGAACCAAATAGAGGTTACACAAGGCAACAAGCAAAAAGCAATAGAGAAAAGGAACAAAGTAACTTACAAAAAACAATATTCTCAACCTTTCATTAAAGGAAACAATGTCTGGCTTTACAAGTGTATCAACCCACTCTCCACAGCTCTTTTTGATCTCTCCTTAAGTGCTTTACAAATGAAATGAATGGGTATTTATAAGGTTACAAGTTGCACCACATGGTGACACATGTCCACCACGTGTCACTCAGAAAAGCTACCCACGTGCCCCATTTTCTCAAGTCATCGGACATGTGGCACTAAGACTTAGTCCACCCATGTCATGTGTCTTACCACTTCCCCATTAAGTGGTAGTGTGACACCTCAGCAAGACTTAGTCCGCCCTCAGCCACTTGTGCGTCACTTGTACGCCACGCGAGCAATGCATGTCATGCATACCGCACACTTGTAAAAGTTCCAGTACACTGTACCTATTCCACGATCCCTCGATCACCATTAGGCGCCCCCAATGTTGTAGCGCCGTCATGATGCTTAGCATCCACGATCCCGCCTTGGAACCGTCACTCGTTTCATGCTCAGAACGACTCGCGTGAGCTCCGCGCCCCGTAAACATTGCCCGTCGTCGTGTGGATGACAACACCGTCCACCCCGGGACAATCCATCATGTAGGGGTGTTACACCTTGTTAATACGATCGCCTCTCAACCTTACATGTGACACAGCCCTAGGAAAGGGAATTTATTATCGGCAAGTACTTTTTTTTTTTTTTGGGGTATACAAGTTACATTTCGTCAATCTCGGCAAATACTTATACGCCCATCCATTTTAATTTTATCATCCGATTTTGGACCCATCATTATAGGTAGATCAAAATCTAATCCATCAAATACGAAGTTTCATCTAAATCAAATATTTGAGGCCCATCATATAAAAGTGATAGAAGTGTGAAACGAAAATGATAAAATCGCTTAATTTATACATCTATTTCGAAGCTACTAATCCAACATCTGTACCATCTAAAATAATATTCCTACTAATATAATGTTCTTATAAATTATTACAAGTCCTATGAATCTAAGTAATTTTTGTGTTTTACAATGTGATTATAAATATTTTTAAACAGGTACTGCCCATCAAAGACAGACTGAAATTTTGAAATGATTTTCAACACTACTTTTAAAAAGGTACAGCTCGTCCAAGACTTCGATTGAAAGGTTGAACTGATTTTTGACAACATGGCAGAATAAATGATTTTCAACAAAATAGGTGGATTGAATATTGACGTAGTTATCAAAGCGGGCCAAACTGAGGCAGTATCACTGAAGACTTTCGCACTATAAGCAACACGTTAGTATTGAGGCGTTTACCTTTAATATTGCATCCCCTTCTCTTCAGATGAATTTACTAGCACCTATATGAAGAGAGATGATCTTAGTAACTTCTAGTAGCAGCAACGAACTTTCTGATGAATTTTCCTGTCCTTGTACGAACGGGGGTAATCTTATTGGCAGGGAATTATTGGTGATAATAAGCGCGCTGGTAGACATAATTCACCAAACATACCATTATTGACCCTGGATATTGAGGGTCCCTCACCTGACAAATTTATAATACGTGAAGTTTACAGCACCTTCACAAACCTGACTAGTTAAGGCATCGTTTGGCCAGACACTACGGCCCGACACCTTTGCTAAATAAGGCGCTAGTAAAAAACAGTTGCTTCTCCTAGCACTTCTTTTAAAGACTATTTGATACAGGAGATTTTCAAGACTATTCGGTACATAAGATTCTGTACCACAGCAACTCACCCATTCATACAGGTTTCTCAACAGGAGAGACGAAAACCATGCTCTAGGGCCTGGACTCTGTTGTGTGGCTGAACGAAGCCTCAGACGCACGACACACTCTTGGTCAGCCTCACCTCCTAGTTCTACTCCAAGAAAGCACCAACCTCACAAATGACAGAGCAGCAATTCATCATTTTTAGACTTTAGTCATTACATAAAAATTCTGTTCAGCACTTCCAGCCTATCAAGAGCAACATCCTAGGTACAAAAGCCACATTGTTTTGGGTTTCCTCTTTGATTTTTAGAGCCGTCAACATGAGGCAACTCAATTGTCCTACTAAACAATGAATAAATACTCATTTATTAGTATACAACAAGCATAACTAACATCACCAAAACTCAGAATACATGAAGAACAAAATAATTGTAACTATTGGACGTTTCAGATGCATTCCCTGTTCTCTGTTTTTGCCAAGACCATAAAAATCCACTGCTAAAGCACACTCACCTGCCCGCACTTATAGCCCCGCCATAAATCAAAGTCAATGGCCAGCACCAATAGCCCATCTGCGAAGCAAACATTTCAGTTCTCATAGCTCCTCTGATTGTAACAAAGTCTCGATCAAGGAAATAATGGGAGCTCGAACAAGCTGGCAACCAGCCTAAATGGGCACTAGGAAACAAAAAGGAACACCATTGCGCGGCAGCTTCCTATCGCCCAGTTTTTGCACGCTTCATGCCACTGGTATTGAAGGGGGAGACACTGCCACTTGGCCGAGGGCTCTCCTCTCTAAAGTTTGAATTTAAAAGTGCCAACTCTCTTAGCTGCTCTCTCTTGTAATAGTCCTGTGATTCGTCCTGTAGCCAAAAGGGAAAAATTCATCAAGATGTCACCAAAGAAGATTCAACTTAGCATGCCTAATCATCATCTTTTGGGCGGTAGTTGTGTAGAAATGATTGAAAAGTAGGGTTGTTGTATAGAAAGATGTGTAAAAAATAATTAAAAAAAAAATAGTTATGAAGAATGAAAAGTTTTAGATCGCAAAGTTTTAACTTGACAACTTTTGCAAATTGCCAAACACACCCTCAATTTGTTGCAACAATAGATAGCCTCAACTTTTCCAGTCAAGATCACCTCTCAAGTGTTTATGATCCTCCATTCCTGCTCGTTGGCCTAAAGTTTATAATGATCCCAGGAGTCTAGGATAACTGTATGGCACATGGCTAATAGTAAATCAAAATTGATCCCCCTGGCGTCTCCACTCATCATCAACATAGCACAAAATCAACAAAATTTAACAGTGAATAAATAAAATAAAATAAAATAAAGATAACTGAATGCACAAACCACATAATGCAAGACAACGGAAAATCAGTAATATAAATTTTCTTGTTCACACCATTTGTTCCTCAATCTGTCAAGCAAGAGTCAGCCACTATACTGACAATCCATAAAAGAACAGTGGGAAAAAATTATTGGCAACAGTCGTGTTCACGTACAACAGATCAAAAGTTGACAGGGGCAACTGCCAAGAGGCCAATACACTGCCAAATCAATAGTTTATATCGTACAGTATGCAGTTAAACATTCCACCAACCACTCCATGACCAAACAAAACAATCAAATAACAACTGTTTCACTAGCGCATTGAGCATCATCAGCCTCAACATTCTTGACCTCTGGAAATATTTTTAGAAAATCAAAAACTTTAAAAGGGTCTGTGGGGGCCTACATACCACTGGTTTAAGCAATTCTTCAAGGATCTCTTTTGCATGTCTCAGCCTTGCATCAACAATGTTAGCAGGCAATTCAGCCTCTACCAAAATGTGAAGGGGTTCACTCAGATGCTCATAACCTGGTTTTCCTCTTAGTTTCTCCTCCTTCATCAAAATAGAAATCACAAAAGTAAGTACCAGAATAGGGCATAAATGAGCTAAATATATAAACTCTCAGTTCGCCAACTCCAAAGTAAAATACTCGCTAACGAGGAGATGACCCTGATTTTCCTGCAACCCCTTCTTCAGTATTTACAATATGGCCAAATCAATGAAATAAAATTGAAAAGATCCCCTCAAGAGATATAGCCCAGCATGCCAGGGGAATGCATAACACTGTATTCGAATGAAAAACATGTGCCATATATTACACAACTACAGAACAGCCAGTGAAGGCAAACTAACCAGACAAGCTTTACTTTCGCACAAGATAATTTCCATTCTTTATTCATCAGAATCATCATCTTATATGAAATCTAATATGATTCATGTTAATGACATGTTCTCTTTGAGTTGAATACACCGCAATATTCACATATACCTTTTTGCTTTTTTCAATATCTCATGAACCTTTTCCTCATAGTTTAAAGCCCTTGACAAAGGTACCCATGCAACAATAACCACACTCTAACATGTCACAAAATCAAATCATATTGAACAGAACTCATTACCATCATCAACATGTTTTCGAATGACACATCAATTGGCAGAGTATATTAAACAGAAAACACTTGCAGAAACAACACCATGAAAGCACAGGTTGAAAATCCAAGATATCATGCATGCTTGGTCTGGGTTAGAAACAAGACCTATGTTGTGATGGCCCAAGGCATTATGTAAAATAGGCAATCACCAAAGGCCCAAAAATAACGATGGAGGAAAAGCCATAGTCTGAAAAAATTTTAAAAAAAATGCTGTTGGAACTTTCACAGCGATATTTCCTCTTTTGAACTGATTGTCAGGTTTTTCTCAAAGGATGGATTTTGCCTTTACAAGATTCACACAGAGTGCGCCAATACCAATATAATCCCTATCACTAGGAGCTTTCACTGCTGAAGATGGGCCCAGTTGAACAAAATAAACAATTTAACTGTCAAGACTTCCAAATTCAAAAGATCTTGCAGATGGCACAGGCTTGTAAATAGATGAAATACACAACATCATTTCAAAGATGCCTTGGCATGCACCATGCAGTATGTGAATAAAACCAAAAGCAAGAAAGTAAACATGAAATGAAAGGAAAGAGAAATCTTTTTATAAAACAAAATCTGCCAATCAGTCAAGCTCCATAGGCTGTTATTCACCTAAGCATAAAGGGAAGAATGCGATAAATATCCAGTGAACAACCTACGAACGTCACCAAAAATAATATTTCACCTTTGCTGGATCTTTTATCGATCCTTTTCCTCTAATATACACACGACAGCCAGTGGAAGCCTCAACTCTTTTCAGGGAATTGCCCCTAGGACCCAAAAGCCGCCCAACAAAATTGAACTGCTAAAAAAACAACTCGTTAGTCTTGATAGAAAGAATTGATAGGGTATATTACTTCAGACTCTCAGATTATTCCCACATTCTGATAAACATGAGCCCATATTTGCATCATGTTATTTGCACACACTTCAGGAGTAATATACGTCGCAAACAATATAAATAACCAAAAGAAACATACATGAGGATAGGTATCTACTGGAATTTCCAAACGTAATATTTTCTTTAAGATATATGAACTCGGGCTTGCTGGTGCTCTTTGCCAGTCCATTGTCATTCCCTGTGGCATGCCTAATCTCTGCTGCAATATAAAGCACATCTCATATTTCAATAGTATTTATACAGAACATTTTCCATAGAAAGAAAGCTAAGATGGAAAAGGCTGGCGAGTTGGAAATTTTCAGAAGGATCCGGGAAAGAGAAAATCAGCATAACGAGGATCTCAATGGTACAGAAATGTTAAGATGCAGCCCCACAATGGATATGAACTAGTTGAGATGATATCAACGATCTCCCAGACGAAGTTGGCCATGGAAGTAAAACGAGCATTTGCTACCTTTCTTTTTTTTTCTCAAATATATGCAAGCAACAAAAAAAATCCATCATTCTGATTTTACTCAACACACTGCTACCTTCACGGTTAATCTGATGACTGAAACAAAGCATCCATGACACAGAAATGTGGATTCTGAATAACAAAACTGTGATGCAGAGCTCACCAGAACAAACTACAAAGTCCACTTCAGGAGACCATTCACATACCAAAGTTCGTGTTCCCTTGAAACAAACATTACACAAGACAATTAAAGGCATGGAAACAGGAAATTTGTCAAAATAATCAATCACCTCTTGTGGAAGACCATTCCATCCACCGAAACCCATTCCAGCTGGATTTGAACCAAGGTTTGCGGAAGCCATGGGACTAGGACTTCTATGGCGCAGCCTATCATAATCTCCAAATCCTTGGTTGGAGGCCGTGCCAGATAACCTCATAATCTCTGTCACATCATGACAGACATCAAACATAAGAAAATACCATGATTTCCAACATAAACAATACAATTATTTTCCATACAGCATTTAGAAACAGATCAAAAAATTAGATCAAACAAGAACCTTTAATATAAGAGAAATGCACCTGGACATACTTATGATTAAGAGATAGTAACAGGGCAGCACATGTTTGAAACTACCAACAACTGCTGGTAGTTTCCAAAGTATGAAAAGGTCGAAGCAAAAGTTGGCAGGATTCAGCCAACATAAACCAATCTGCTCCTGAGTTACTATGGTGTAGTAATTCTGTTTTGTTTTTAAGCATTGAACTAATAGAAACTGATTGATATAAAGCTCGATATTTGATGTTTCTACACCCTGTATGTGACTCAAAAACAACTAATTGGTCAGACAATATTCCCAACCATGCTTCCAACACAGTTTTCCACTGTCAGTTAGCAGTTCCTTTAATTTTTGCCTTTGAAAGGTCTTTTTTTTTCTCTTTTTAACCGAAGGTTGTTGCTCTGGAATCCTTCCATGTTTTGAATGGACTCTGTCCAAGAAACTATTAAGAAGAACATATTTCTCCAGATTCTATGTTACATTACCATAGAGATGAATCCGACTGACTTTTATTCTGAACTTGCCGAAATCAAAAATATAACTTAAAAAGAAAACAAATTACAAGTAAGAATTACAAAATCGCATTTCTTTCCCAATTGACACGGGATGTACGTTCTAGGCTAAAATTACAGATTTTCTTTCTACATTAAAATTAATCAAGAATGCTATATTCTTCCCAAACAATATTATTCAAAGTATTGAGGACAACTGTACTCCAGTAGACAAATTTCGAATTCTACAATTATTAATTTAAAGTACACAAAAGAAAATATTTTATATTTTTTAAATTCTTGAGATATGTTCATAAATTATTAAACAATCTCCTTGGACTATTCATGTCCAAACAAAATTATTCAAAATAGTGAATATTTTATATTTTTTAAATTCTTGAGAAACCTTTATAAATTATTAAACAATCTCCTCGGACAAGTTGTGTCCACATTTATCAAGTTAGCCGCAAGATGGCACAGAACATCATATGGCTCAATTGGATCTTGTAAAAACAAAAAAAAAGGGAAAAATAGTAATCCTAATTCCTAACAACCTAGGCAACTTAAACCAAAATTAAATTCTCCTTCAAAAAATCAAGATTTTAGATGAAACTATTCATGAAAGTAACGTCCATGTAGCACAACTTACAAAAGAAAAACCTGAATAGGAGTATAAACTGAGAGGGTTTCCCACTCAACTTTTGTGGGTATTGTACCCCATAATGTGTATGTTTCGAATTTTTTCCCATTTTTATCTTTTTTGATTGGTTTTTTTTTTCCAATCTTAGATATTAGGCAACATAGCACAATATCACATCTGGTGATCATATATCTTACAAGAAGATCAACAACGCCCTTCATACTTCAAAATATGATATTCCATATACTCCATCTCGTGGATCTCCAACAGCATATAAATGAAGTCCAAATCATTCATTATCTTTTACCTCAATACTAAACCTACAAGAAAAGATCTCAAATATTGGTACATAACAAGGAAATGACAAGATGAAATTCCAAGTAAATCGATTGAATCTGACCATATGTGTGACAGTTGCGCTTCTATGTAACCAAGTTACATAAAAGTGATTCCATGTAACACCCTCCATTTTTAAAATTTTGATGATTGTAGAAATCCCACCCCATCCATTATAATTAATACCATTTGTTTAGCTAAAAGACCAAGTTTCATCAAAATCAAAGATGTGCATGGGCCACATTTGCTTTTAAATATATATTATGTGTAAATTAAGAAAAATGATTAGATTCATTCACATATGCATTAAAATGTAACAATACTTTATAGATTCAATTATCCACATAAGAATTATGTTTTGGATGGTTTAGACATTAAAAGTACAACTTTAAAATTGATATTTAGAATTAAACTATTTTATTACATTGATTTTTCACATTTATTGGTGGGTAATGCAAGAAGTGAAGATATTTTTGTAAATTAGAGTTTAGATTGTTTTAGGATGTTTATTTCTATTTTGAATTTGTTAGAATATTTAGAAGATATTAGAGGCATGTTTGGCAACACAAAAAACATTTCGAAATAAAATTTTTTACTCTCTACAATTATCATAATTTTTATCTATTTCTTCGCATCTTATTATATAACTACCTTACTTTTCAATCATTTCCACACAACTACCTATATAACTAAACTATTTATTTTTACTTTATTTTCTTTATTCATCTTCACTACCCCTACTATAACACATTATTTTCTTTCATTTCAAAAACTTTTACACCAAAAACTTTTCATCCAAAAGTATCATCACTTTCCAATCACGATTTTCTAAAATATCTTAAAATCTATTTGGAATAAATTTGTATCTATTTTAAGTTTATTTCTTCTAGAAGTTTACTTAAAATATGCAATTTCTTTTTTCTAAAAGATTACTCTTTTAATATATGTTGCTAAAATAAGGTGGTATGTTCACCTATAAATACAACCTTTGTAAGTTCTAAAGAGCATTAATTTAAGATTTATAAAAGTATTTCTCTGATTCCTCTTCTACTTATTTATATTCTAATCTTCCCTCTTTATTCTTTTGTTCTATCTTCTTTCTTTCTTTTTCACCTCTTTCTTCCTTTTTCTATTTTCTTCTTTATCCATCCTATATCAGTAGGGCTCATACACAATGATAATAGACAAATGAAAAGATTTCCATGATAATGCACATGATGCTAAATATAATGGATAGAGCGAATTTCTCATCAATCACCAAGGGTGTAGAAATGGAAAAGGTTACACAGAAGAGAGTTTTCATAAAAGCATAGGCGTATATGTAATATTAAATTCTTAAAAATTGTGAATATAATTTATATCTAATGTTTAATCATTTAATAATTTTATTATTACATATTTTAAAGCATTATCAAATTTATTTATATCTTTATGAAATGTACACCTTACTTCACTAATGTAAGCACCTCAACTGTTCTCTAGGCATACTAAATTGCTACTGAGAATGGATGAAACCTAAGATTTGATGGTACCTTAAACAAACAAGTATTTTGTAGTCAACAATGAATCATTACTATTTCTATCCTTATTTCCCATCAATGCTACCTCCAGATTTTCCTTGCTATTATTCTTGATTTCATGCTCCCTCATCTCACTGCATATGCATCCAGAGCTATTGCTAAAGAATCTTAAATCCTCAAATAACTTAGGGTTGAACAGTTGTGAAGTTACGCAAGCTTCAAAGTTACATTTTGCTGTAAATCTGGGGAACATGAACCTTCCTAACCAGCATTTTAACAATCATATCTACAAGCCAGAACAGTATAGTAATTTTCAAGCCAACATGCTGATTCACAACCTTAATTACTTTAAACTCAGGCTTCTCCATGTTGAAGCGTTTATGCTGTCCACCAGCCTTGTGAGATACTTTCCAACCAATGAAAGGCACCATTTTGAGATCGTACAGAACGCATAGCAGCAATCAAGAATATAGACAGACAATGCATTGAATCCCTCAAAAACAAAGAGTCGAAAAGCCACATCAGAGAAATACTCACCTTGATTTAACAGTCGGCTGCATATGGGAAGAACTTGCATAAAAGGGACAAGCTTCCGGTGTTCTGCCAACAGCTCTGTCAAGTACTGACTAAAAGAGATATAAGCAAATCCAGATTCAAGAGAAATGCCATATCAAACAAAACACAAAGTCTCAAAGAAAAAACCAGATAAACCCAACAAAAACCTCTGTCCAAAACACAGGCAAACGAAAAATCAAAGTACACATTTAAAATAAAATCCGCAAACATCAAGAGGAAAATCTCATATTCCTTCTTTTTCTTCAACTTCCCCCTTCCAATTTCCGTATGTGTTTGTGCTCCCGAATATCATTGGCGAAGTACTGAGGGCAGCCAGAAAAACCCCAGGCCAAAGCCCCAAATCAACCGAAAAATGCACAGAAAAAGAAAATCAAAGAAAACCCAACAAAAGAATGACCGAAATTTCCTCCCCTCGGGTATTTATTTCATTTCTTCTTCAGTTCCCCCCTTTTCCCATCATTCTTTTCAGTAGCAGCTGAGTGAAAGACAAACCGACGAAGCAAAACCCAAAACAAAAACCTATAGAAACATCACCCACAGCATAATAAAACTAAAAGCACCCCAAAAAATATTTTTTTGGGAAAAAAAAAAAAAACACAAACAAAACAAAACAATTTTTTCGCTGTGTTTCTAAACGCATACCTGTCCATGTCCGGCCCGTTTCTGATCTGTGGTGAAACAGCTCTAGCGGGCGAGAAGTTGTGATTATATAGTCCTGACATCGCTCTCTTTTCCTCCCTCTCTTTCCTGGAAGAGCAGAAAGAGAAAGAGAGAGAGAGAGAGAGAGAGAGCAGATATCCAAAGGGTGCGTTGGAGTGCTGCAGCAGCAGCAGCAGCAGCAGCAGCAGCAGCAAGGGCAGCCAGAAAGAGAGAGAAGCAAAAAGAGGAGAGCCAAAAGTCCTGTTGGGGTCAGTACGTTTTCTTTCTTTAACCCCCCCGGCTGCCAAAAATAGAAAGCGAAGGGATTAAAACATCCCCAACGCTCCAACCTTGCGTCTGCCTCGTCTCTCCTCGTCTCTCTCTTTCCGAAGGCTAAACACGTCGTCGCTTTCGCTAGCAGCGTACGACTTTTCGGGTAGCCCGTGGAATACCAATCATACCATACGCCACAGAAGTATCTGCTTTCTAGCTTCTACCTCACCTCTCCCTTTCCAACACCTCTCGAACTTTCCCCGTCGCCCAAGAAACTTTTTTTTTAACCTGCCACTCTCTCTCTTCCTCCTCCTCCGTCCTCCCACCATTGACCCTTTTTACTGCCCACCTAGAGTGATAACTAACAAGCTGCTTATTCGCTTTTTACAATCACGTCCAAAATTGCTCTCCGTTATGTTTTGATTAGCCCCCGGTGAATAACCTGCTTCCGGGTGCACCCAAACATTTTTTTTATTTTTTTGAAAATATTTTTTTAAAATATTAATATAAATGTATTTAACACTTGAGTTAACGAGTTTATGGAAAAAATTTTAAAAAAAATAAAAAAAAAAATGGGTGTATGGCCGGGAGCAGGCAGGGTGTATGGGCCCGGGTGCAGCAGATCGGCGTCCTGAATAACATTGACTCGGTGGGCTTCTTTGATTTGACTTCTTATTCTTACACTTGTGATTCAGGGGATGTTTGTGAATACGAAAGTGGTGGGGAAATGTGATATTTGGTGAGAATAGAAAATGAAATATTTTGAAAATTGTGTGATTGATATGAAATAATAGGAGTAAAGTTGGAATAAATAGGTTTGTTGGAAGGTAGTTGATAAGTGAAATGATTAGAATATAGGGGTAAAAGTAGAAAAATATAATGATTAGTGGTGAAATGATGGATCTCGAAATCCGTGACACCACATTATCCCTCCCGCATTTCACACACCATGTTAACAAACGTCCCCTTATTTATTTAAATTGGCGGCTCATTTTTTTGCATCTTTTGGGCTATTTTTATTTTCAACCTTCTCTTTAGATTTTTTCATCATTGTTTATGTTTATAGTTGCAATATTTGCTACCCAAATCAAATCGATATATTCACCATTTGTAGTATTGATTTTTAATTTTGAAGTTTAATTATTTTAATTTTTATTCTTTTGCTTATGGGTTATGCAAGTCTTAGCTATAACAACTCTTGTATTAAATAGCTTTGGATTTTTACTTGAACAACTAAAATTTATAAGGTAGTAATTATTCATTTAATTAATGACTTGGGAAATTAAATTATTCTAAAATCGAAAGTTAGTGTTTCCTTCATAGAAAAAGAAAAACCTAAAATTAAAAGTCAATCTAGGCAACTATGTTTTTCCATTTTTGTTGTCATTGTTTTTCCTACTACACTATTTTATTCAACTCTAAAATTAGGAGTGGGTTAACTTGTGACCCACCCCAACCAGACCCTATTTTTATATCTAGGCGGGGCAAAATTTTAATAGTTTTCAAAAAATGGGGGTCAAGGATAACCAACCACACCCCTAACTTTTAAATATCATTTTTGACTCGCATGACCTGCCTAGCTTGGTTATTCAAGTTGTGAATAAAATTCGAATAAGGTATATTTCATACACTTGTTCTAATATTCATGTTTTATTTAAATGAAAATATTTTATTTTGACTAATTATTAATAGGTCGAAACATACAATATTTAAATTTAGCATCTATTTATTTTTATACTCAATAAATTTATACATTCTTAAAACCATCAGACTTGACCCGCATTTTTGCTCAACTTGTTGTCTTGATATCAACCTGAATTTTGCCCTGAGACATACTGCAAAAAGGTAAGATTCAAATTAACATTGTCCTGACCCGGTATAAAAATAAGTACTAAACACAATTTTAAAAATATAGGCTCAGGGTCTGGAATACTTGACCCGTCCTGACTTGCCCTGATTCCTACCTTTATATAAAATAATTAGTGTATGCGATTTGAGCAAAATATTATAAGTAGATCCAAAAATGTTCAGATATTATTAGTTTTTGCAAATCACAATCAAGCAATTTTTATAGGCTTGATTTAATGGGATTACAACTTTTATCTTACAAACCCAGATAAGGAAGAAATAAATAAAAATATTTTTGGTATAATTTTTTTGAAATGTAAAAAAATGATATAATATAATAATGATAATAATAAAGAATAAAAGAATAAAAATAAAATTGACGGATTAAAAGTATAAGTACTTTGTATGAGCAATTGAAAAGTGTGGTGGTAGTGTAGGAAAAATAAAGAAATAATTAACATACATAATAGTAGTAATGATTGAAAAGTTTTAGGTGTTAAGAGACACCCTTTAAAATTCAAAACGTATATATAAACATATTTTAAAAAATCTACATTTTCAATTTCAAAATGGAAAATAAAAAAATGCAATCTAATGTGTTTTAGAACTTGCCGAAAATGACAACGACACCGGTTCAAATAAACATGGTAGATTTAAAAGTAATAGTAAAAAGTGAGATTTTTAAACGGTTGAAATGTCTGTTTCTTAATTTTCATGTAGTAATAGTAAAAAGTCCCATAAAAAAGAGGGCTCATGTAGTCGTCATACAATGTCTGTTTCTTAATTTTTTAAGATTTTTATTTTTTTATTCATAAACATATTTTTTAAGTGTTCATTAAATTTTATCATTTTACAATTTTTTACATATTTATTTTTAAAATTAAAAATCAAGTTTTTAAGGGGCAAAATTGACCAAAATACCCATAAAATTGATGATTTCTAAATAAAAAAATAAATACATAAAAAATATTGAAAAAGGATAAAACTTGATACATAAATTAAATACACCTAGGTAAACTTGTTTACGAAACAAATCAAAAAATTAAATATTGCATGTTATTTATCGAATCTAGTGAACCCTCCATAGAAAAACATGCATGTAGAAATGAGAAACAAAAATTTCCTCTTTCCCTTTTAAAAAAATTGTCAATACTTGATTTTTTTATTGTAATGTCAGTATATAATTAACATTTACAGGGTGTGTTTGGCAATGTTAACAACATGTCAAATTAAAATTTTCTATTTTCATAATTATTCTAATTTTTAATTATTTCTTTACATTTTCCTATACAATTTTCTAACTTTTCAATTATTTATACACAACTACCCATACGACTAACTTATTTATTTTAATTTTATTTTCTTTACTCTCCATCATTACTCCTATCATATCATATCACATCACTTTACAACTTCTACTCTATAAGACTAAACATAAAAAATTTTATCAATTCCCAAACAAGCACATAATAGCGGTTAATATTTGATTGGCCCAATTTATTTCGGTTGTTATCAAGCCCACTTCGACTGTGATTTAAATGAGCTAGTTTGCCATTAATATGACTTTGATCATGTTTAGCTAGTTAGAATATCTGAAAAGAGTTGACGTGTTGTGCAATTAAAGTTTATAAGCAGGGACACTTTTATAAAACCAAACACTTATAATAAAGTTAGAGATTTGTAATTCCTAATAAGGGCATGTTAAGAGTTATGCAATTTGGTGGAATGGGATGTAATTTTGAATGAGAAATGGTTGCTGTCTGTAGATCAATAAATGGTTGTATTGTGCATGAATAAAGCAGTGTTGTGTATAAGAAAAACAAGGTAATCATGTAGTTGGAATGAGAGATTAATAAAAAAGATTTTAAAATTTTAAAAATATTATTTGTTCGTAATAAAAAAAATCCAATTCAATCGTGTCTAATCGGATACTATAAACAAACACAATATCTATATATATAGAAATAATTCAGTGCATGCAACCGCACCGTGCAGTCCATGCACTGTGGGCCTCACTTGATCATAAATAGAAAATTCACCCCACCAATTGTATTTAGAATTGTTCACTTTATTCACATACCAATTTTTATCCAAATCTAATATGTGTGTAGTCTTCATCTTAAAATGGTGCAAAATCAACGTAATAAAATAGTTTAATGTAAATATCAAGTTTAAAGTATTTTTTTCAACATTTAAATCATCTAAAGTATAATTTATATATGGATAAATGATTGTATAAAGTTTCATTACAATTTAATAAGTGTGGGATTCCTTTTACAGCGGATTACATTACAGTGCAATCCAACTACACTGGATCGAATCTCATATATAGTAAAAATGGCAAAAAAAGAGAGAGAGAAGCATTCTAACAGAGGCATTGCTTGCCCAGTCAACAGACAAGCACAAGATATTCGAAGGGGAGCCCACATGGATATATGTTTGAGTTTCAATTATGGTCCACTTAAATGCGCATAACCGCTGAATGACGTGCAAGCATTCTAAAAAGTTCGCTTGTATGCGCAGGCCAGGGAAGACCCCGTAAGACCATGTCTTCCCAACGAGCGTCGGACCTCTCCGCGCTTAAACGCGCAGGGCGACTGTCCCAAATAGAATATTTAAAAAACAATCACTCAAAGGCCAAAGCTGGTCATCAACTGAATAGAGATACGGTAACACTTGCATAGCCGCGTAATTTAACATCAGTGCGTGTATGAGTAAACTCTCCATTTCTATCATGTGCTTGAGCAGTAGTCCTCATTTACATAAAACAAGGTTTAAAAGAAAATATCTACTACAATTGAAAAACATGTCAAAATAGTACCAATTAAACAAACGAAAGACTTTCACCCAATTGGCTTTTATTTCTATTCAATGCATTGCACAAGTGCAATGAATTTCTGCCCGCGTTGGATTAACTGGATTCTCTCGTGTGTTTCCTCCGTCAAGTTCAGGGTGAATGTCAATGGATTCAAATCAAGGTACTTTCAACCTCAGCGAAGCCTGAGGCAAGGAGATCCGCTATCCCCCTATCTGTTTATTTTGTGTGCGGAAGGCCTCTCAGCTCTTATTAACACTGCGGTTGCCTGCTCTAGTATACATGGAATCAAGCTCAACCCAAGGGGGTCTATCCTTTCCCATTTACTGTTCACGGACGACGCTTTAATCTTTCTTGGAGGCTTCTTCGATTGACGTCACAAATTTTTTGGAAATCATCAAACGGTACTCTGAGTCTTCGAGACTGGTCCTAAATGTGGACAAGACTACTGTTTTCTTCAGCTCCAATACCGATATGGCTTCTAGGCAGCATCTAAACACGGTGTTGGGCTCTATGGGGCAGGAATTTCAAAACTATTTGGGTTTACCGGCCTGGCTTGGGAGGTCTAAGCGGTTGATGTTCAAGGGTTTGAAGGAAAGGGTGTGGAGGAAAATTCAAGGATGGAAAGGAAGATTACTCTCCTAGGGTGGCAAGGAAGTCCTCATCAAGGCTGTAGCACAAGCAATCCCGACCTACACGATGAGTATCTTCCTTCTACCAAAATCTTTCTCTTCTGATCTTAATGGAATTCTAAGCAGGTTCTGGTGGGGAGAACATGGTGGTAAGCGCAAGATGGCCTGGGTGGCCTGGAAGGACATGTGCAAGACAAAGTTCTCTGGGGGGCTTGAATTCAGGGACCTAATCACTTTCAATTATGCTCTCCTCGGTAAGCAAGTATGGCGACTCAATTCTCCTTCCAACTCTTTGTGCTACAGGGTTCTAAAAGCCAAATATTTTTCAAATGAGGACATTTGGGATTGTTATGCCAAACCATCTGACTCTTTCACCTGGAGGAGCATCCTAAAGGGCAGAGATGTGATTTGATTCGGATGCATGTGGCGGATTGGTGATGGGAAGCGAATCAAATTCTTCAACGACCTTTGGGTGGATACCAAGGTTACTAAGGCGGGTCCTCTCCCATCCTCAATTTCGGACAACGTCAAGGTTAGCTATTTTATAAATGATGGCCCGCGGTCGTGGAGCATGGAGCATATTGTGGCGGCCGCGGGGGAAGGCGGGTGGCGGGCGATTAGTCAAATTCCTCTCCCCTCCTCTGCTCAGGATGACACTAGATATTGGAAATTTGAGTCTCATGGGAGGTACACGGTTAAATCCGCTTACAGGGTGCTTTGCTCAGGAACTGTTTCCTCCCCTCAACCCTCGGTTTTTAAGGCTATTTGGCGCACACAGCTTCCATCAAAAATTACCATTTTCGCTTGGAGACTCTACTTGGATAGCCTCCTGACTCTCCTCAACCTGCGGAACAGGGGAATTGATGTTGATCCCGTGTACTTTTTTTGCAGAGTGGGCATCGAAGATACCAATCACCTTTTCTCTGATTGTGCGCTTACCAGGGGGATTTGTTTGCGGGCCGCCAGGTGGAGGTTTGCGCCTACTTCTGTAAAGGAACTCATCACATCTTTGGCGGAGAGGCACAGATCTGGTGACCTCACTCTCTTTATTTTGTGCTGTTGGAGAATTTGGTATTTGCGAAATGCTCTTAGGGTGGACGGCACCAAACCGGACTTTACCAAAACTCTAGAGTAGTGCGTGGATTACGTGGAGCAATACCGTAGGGCCGCCCCTCTAACTATTGGGGGTGCTATCAATCGTGTTCTGATTCCTAGATGGATCTGTCCTCCGGACGGGTCACTCAAATTGAATGTGGATGCCCATAGTATTCGTCGGACCTTGTCTATGGGATTTGCTGTGGTTATTAGGGATTCTGGAGGCTCTTTTATTGGGGCGAAAGGATGGAATCGGTGTGGCTCTATGGAACCTCTTCTCATGGAAGCCTATGCCTGTCTCTATGGTGTGCGTTGGGGTCTCCAGCTCAACCTGTCGAATTTTTTTATTAAAACAGATTCTCTTCTCCTTGTCCACTTCATCTCATCGGAGTGTTCCATCTCTTCTCCGGTTGGTCTGGTGATAGATGAAATCAAGGCTCTTCTTCAGTCTTCCAACAGCATCTCGGTGCATCATGTTTTGAGGCAAGGAAATTCTATAGCCCATGCATTAGCTGATTTTGTGACTCTCACTGTTACGGATCATCAGGTTTGGTGGGACAATCCCCCCCATGTAATACAAACGAAAATCTGTACAGAGAATGAATTGCTCGGATCATCTTATCCATTCTCCCTTCCAAGTTGCAAGGGAGAGTGAATAAGGGTTTCCTTTTTTATCAAAAAAAAAGTGCCATTAGACATCAAACCATATGGCACAAACAATATTTTCTTACATAACCGATGCTGGCGTCAGCGACACTTTCGTATTTTCTTTCTCTTAAGGATGTGGTTGTGTTCGTTGGTATTTGATAAAAATCTAGAGAAAAAAAATTGAAATTGGACAAATTAGTGTGATATGATGGGGCAATAATGAGAAGTAAAAAATAATAAAGTTACAATATATATGACAATTATATGAAAAGTTGTGAAAAAATAATTGAAAATTATAGCTTTATATATAAAGATATTGAGAACAATTTTAAAATAAAACATTTATAAAAAGGAAAATTTTGTAAGTGAAATTTTTGTAATAATAAATAAATAGAGTAAAGTTAAAATAAATACTATAGTTATATCAAAAACTATAGAGAAATAATTTAAAGCAAAATTGTTGTATAGAAAGATATAAAAAAAAATTTAAAAATAAAATAGTAATTACATAAGGAAAAAATAGATGAAAAAAGCTTATAATAACAAGCATAAGAGAATAAAGTTAAATAAATATGGTAATTATAAGAAAAGTTGTGAAAAAATAGAAAATGTAAAAAATAATTTAAAAATATAATAGAATGTAAAAATACGAGATGAAAAGTTTTTTTTAAATAACAAGCACACTCTTAATGCTAAAAGTGTCTAAGGACATGTTTGACTATAAAAAAAAATTCCAAACTAATGTTTTTTATGCTATGTTTAGAAAATAATAAAACTTTTGATGAAAAATTTTAGTGTAATAATTTTTAAAATATGAAAATATGATATGACATGATAGGAATATTAATGAGGATCAAATAAAACAAAGTTAAAATGGATGTGTTATATATATATATATGTAGTTGTACGAAAATAATTGAAAAGCATGGTAATCATATGAAAAGAAGTGAATAAATAATTTTAAAATATAGTAGTTATGAATAGTAAAAAGTTTAAAAGCTAGCGAAAGCTTTCGTAATATAAAATTTTTTGCTATTCATAACTTTTATATTTTTTAATTATTTATTAGCATTATTTTATACAATTATTATACTTTTCAATCTTGTTTTGACGAAACTTCTCAATTATTTTTACACTCAAAATGATCATTTTAAACCAATAAAAAAACATAACTTTTTTCAAACGTTTTTTGCAAAATGGTTAATCTGGTTATGTTTAATCTGTAAATCAATTTTTACCAATTTTGAAGATTTATATATATCTATTTTGGATTTTTAAACATGAGAATATATTTTAGTTACGTTTTAATAATTTAAAATGACTAAAATATCTCTATATTTAAAAATAAAAAATAAAAATATATGAATCTCTAAATTTGATAAAAATTGATTTATAAATTAAACATAGCTAGAATAATAAATTTGTAAAAAAATAAAAAAACAAAAAAATATATGTTTTAGACTAGTTTAAAATGATTAGGCCTTACACGACTATTTATTTAACTAACTTATTTATTTTAACTATATTTTATGTAATCATCATCATTATCCAAATTATATTACATTTGTTTCAATTTTAAATTTTTTTACACTGAAAAATTTCGTCCAAAATTTTTATATTTCTTGAACAACTCTTAATCCCATTAAAAAATTGAGGAATAATATTATTATGTGAGGCTAAGCAAATGTCTTACTTGTAAACGTTTTTTATTTTTTCCTTGTACACTTATTTATCTAATTATATTTAATATATAAACTAAATTTTACCATTTTTTAACCGGCACATATATTTTGTTGAAATTTTTAAAGATTCGCATGTTCAACAATAGTAAAATTCAATTTACATATTAAAAATACTTAAATAAATAAAAGAATGAAGCAAAAAAAGAAAAATATTGTAAATAAAATTTTTTAAGATAAACTAAACAATATATTTACTTTGCATACACCGACAAAATCACTTCTAAAAAAAGTGTCGCGTAAAAGATGCGCGTGATTTTCTTTCCCATCCACATCTGCTTGTCAATGGTCAATGGAGCATCGTGATCCATCATCCATCTGCCCTCTCTCGTCAGGAGCACTGGCTATGGAAGGTCCAGAGGCACATCATCTGCGAAGACGAAAGGCCTCCGGAGTCCGGATTGGCTAAAAGTAGAAATATAGGCATGCCGCGGAGGCGGGGTATGTTTTGGTGGACTCTAAAATCACGTGGCTCTTGCCTGCTAGCACCAGCCGCACCAACTTGCAGAGCGACGCATTGATGGGCTGGGCAGACAGCCACGAATGGCACGCACCGTCAGTCCAGAGCCACTGAGAACTTCCACGTGAACGTATCTGAGACGTCCAAATAATTACGAAAACGTAACATGAACACGACGGCAACCAAATATGACTTCTCATGTTTTTCTTTTTGAGCTCGGATGTAATTTCTGACTTTAGCCCTGTACCCACTTTAGTAATTTCGATTTTGTACTGTTACTTATATTTTGTACTATTATTTTTTAAAAAGTTACTATACTGAAAAGCATTTTTTAAAAAGTTACTAGCACTATGGGCATTTTACAACTCGGCTCTTGCCCGGGTGGTTAAAAACAAGGTCCTACGACAGGTTGTGAGCTCCAGTCTCACCGGCCTCCTTTTTATGGAACATTTGTTTCTGTGATTTTATTTAGGAGCTTTGATTTTCCTATTTAATAGGTAGGATTGTGTTCTAATGTTGATACGGTGGAGCTTTTGGTATTCACTCATAAGTTGTAAAAATGTCTTAGTCCTATACTGTATACTACATGATTAAACGAATATCAATGTGTCTATATATATATATATATTTTGTATACTACATAATTAGACTATACAAATCTCAAAAAAAATCAAGGTTATGTTTGTAAAAATTTTAAAAAACTTAATATGATGGATAAATAATATGAAAATGTAATGACGTATATTAAGCACAGATTTATTTTAAAAACATAAAAAGTTACAGTGAAAATTGAAAAAAAATAATTGAGAATTTAAACATCTGTATTGATAATGAAGATGCATATTTTATTCAAGTATTTTGCATTCTGTGGGAAACTCCTGACTAAATTTCAAGCACAACTTTTAATTTAACATTTCTTAAATACGCCCTTGTCATAGCATAGCATGCTATAAATGTACAAAAACCAAAACTAACACTAGTTAAGGTGCCTGCATCCTCTAATTCGAAGTTTTTTTTTTTTTCGCAAATGGAGTTCTTGCCTAAATAGATTTACATAAAAATTTAAAACCTTTTCACAAAATTCAAATAATTTCTGTGCATTTTTAAAATGGCTTGTAAATATGTAAAAATAAAAAAATAATTAGCTGTTCTAATGGCCAACTGCTGGCAACCCACTGCGGTTGGAGGATCCAGTCCGATAGACACCACTTCATCAGTTCATCTTCGTAATCTTTAGTTGTCTCGGCAATATCAAATCTTGGTTTTTTTAAATCTTCGTTTTTTTATTGGGTATTTACCATTATCTTAATTGATATCACAATTAATCATCTTAACTGATTTATAATTAAACTTTGAGATATTCTTATAAATTCTATACACTATTTTATTAAGATTTATAATTAAACTTTGAGATATTCTTATAAATTCTATACATTATTTTATTAAGATTTATAATTAAACTTTGAGATGTTCTTATAAATTCTATACATTATTTTAACAAACATATAGCAATATCACTAAATTCTTCCTAGGAGTATCCATACATACTCCTGCAATTGCCTCCACTTGGGAGACAAATGCTCTAAACAGCGAGCATTGACAGTAAGCGTCGAACACTGGTTGGGCGTACGAAAAACAACACTCTAACCAACTTAGCCGGGCTTGGTTGGTTGATCTTGGTATATTTCAAATCAAACAAGAGATCCGATCCATCCATCTAGTGTATAATCATTTAAATATGAATTTAACACTACAATAGTTAAAAAATTTATTTACATACATGAATAAAAATAGATATTAAGCATAAGAGTAGATTAGACACAACGGTACCTGCTCTAATGAGGCAGTTTGTGACTTTGCCTACTGACACATCAATGGCGGGTACAACTCAAATTCTACAAAATTAACCATTAGGTCTTGTATGTATCAGCAATAGGGCAGCGTATTGCACTCGGCAGCATTGTCACTCTGTTTTACTTTTTTTTTAAACTACGTGTGTTCGAGAAGTGTTAAAATTTTTGACGAAAAATTTTTAAAATAAAAAAATAATGTAATATAATAATAATAATAATAATAATAATGAATAAAGAGAACCAAGTTAAAATAAATAGGTTAAATTTCTAGGTAGTTACGTAAAAATGATTGAAAAGTATAGTTGTTGTATAGCATAAAGTGAAGAAAATAATTAAAAGTGTGGTCATTGTGGAAAAGAAAAAAATTTAAATTAAAAAATATTTACCCCTTGCTTAAAACCCGTTTGAGGTGAGCCTATAAATACTGCTGTTTTGACTGCACTGACTTGGCTTTTCTTCAAGGGCTTTTGAATTTTTGCCTAGGGGCTAATATGTCAAAGAGGAAAAAAGATTTTCCTAATTTTTACATCCGTTTGCGTTACTTTACATTTTAAGTATCTACTTATTATATTTTTCTGTAATTAGTTTATTACCTTAGTTCTTTACGCTACAATTAAATTTTCTCATTTTTTATATAACTATCTTATCTCGTTATTCCCCCCTCAATCACTACTAATATCATATTGCATCACATTGTTTTCTCAGCTTTCAAAAATTGTTCTTATAATTTTTTCCTTATTTTGTCCTCATTGAGAAGTGGATGCTAAAGTTCCTTTTACCATTTGGTACTTTTACATTTTATTTTTTGTATTTGCCGTACATATATCTTATCTATTTTGTATATTTTTTATTCTAGTTATTAACCGTTACATTGTATCAATCACTAACGTTTTCACCGTCACATCAATTTCTTATCTTTGCAATAATTCGCCAATCTTACGCTTAAATTCTGTGCAACCACAGGTTTAAACTATTAAGCAAGCAGCATTTTTGATGGATTACAATCGCATGGGAGAACCGCCTTGATAACTGTATAAATTTCATTATATCCATTGCATTTAAAATTTTTTATTTAGTCGAAAATCAATTTTCATCAGATCAAATACATGAATTGGCCTCATCTAAATAAAAGTGAAAATTTAATGTTATGAAGTTTTTTAATTTATAGCTGTTAAATTAACATCAACACCACTTAAAAATATTCCTTATGCAGGAATGAATGATTTTTAAATTATTATGACATTTTAACATGCCTATGAATGAAGATAGGTGTTTTTAACTATCCGCACGACTATATATTTTTTTAGCAAGGTACCCAAAACTTCAATTTAAAAAAAATAAAATTCAAATGATGTTAAATAATGTGTCTGTAATATTGCGATTTAACTGTCAAGATGGTCCTAATTACATTTACATGAAACAGAAGTGACACTAAAGTCTAAAGATTACTCTCGAAAATGGTCCTAAGTCCTTATATCCTCCCCGTTTAATGGACCTAGCTAAGATCTCTGCACGAACATGCCCGCAATTGGTCAAAACATCACCAACTATCGATCGATCCAGCACTAGAAGTCACGTCGATAATGGTCCTATATTCCTATTGTTAATTTTGCGTATTTATGACCGATTTGATACGGAATACTAAGTCCCAAAATGGCCTTATCACGAGTCTACATGTAACTTATACAACGCTAGAGTACCTTATGCTCTAAAATGATCACAGCATCTCTGCACGTAGGAGATCTTTGAAAATGGTCTTAACATCTCCACATGCAGCAGTTGAGCAGATTCTATGCACGACTGAAAATTATATTAATTAATTAGCATTTATGAACGAAAGAACTACTAATCGAGGCCTAATCGATCAAGCGCATCTCCAGATATATGAAAAAAAAAAGAACAACAGAAAAAGGGTAAAAAGTTCTTTTGGTTTTGGCCAATGTGATATAAAACTTCTGATAATTAACTTAGTTTTCAGTTTACTATCTACTTACATTTAATGGATGAAATATATCTTTAATTGCTAATTGCTAAAATTCTTCTGCAAGAGACTTTCAGTAACCCAAGGGCACCAAAATTATGTATTTGCTACAAACATTTGTTGGTATAAGTGGTGAGAAGCTCAATTTTCCTTAAGTAAGATCTTAATTTCAAATATTGTGAATAAAGTGACAAAAATTCATCAGAAGGGGCTAAATGCACCCGAGGTACATTTAACTCTTTTTTCAAAAAAATGTTAAAATTCTTTTATACAACTTAATCTAAGTATATTTAATAAGTATATTCAGCTTGGTCCCAATGTAGATTCGGCTCATTTTGAGGTGTTGAAGGCAAATATAAATAGAAGGAAATTGACAAGTTCGAAACCATATGGGCGATTTTGTTAGTACCGAATGCTAGAAATTTAATGGAATAGAATATGTGTTGAATACGAAAACATTGGTTGTGCCGTATGACATTATATGGTGCACATTACTGAAAGTAAAAAGGTTAATTGTGGAATCTTACTCCTGCATTTTGATTGGTTTCCAAATTGATGAATGCCTTATACTTTCTAATGTAGGGCATAAGATTGCTGAACTAAAGTATGTCGTTTTAGAGTTTGAGTCCATTGTCTTTACCCATGTGTTAAGGGATGGGAACAATGTGTGCATAGTATTGCTAATATTGTTATTCACTCATTTGTGGTGGGGATGCCCACTTGATTCAATTATAAATTTTTTGGCCTGAGAGGACTCTAAGGTGTGTGAATGTATACACGTACTTTTCAATAATAAAAAAATCTAGTGTCTCAAGTCTATTTTATTTTATTGTATCAAGTCTACTTTAACCGGGGGAAAAATAAATTTTTTATGAAAACGATTTGTGTACAAGTCAATTTTATTGTACTTCAACTCGTATTGGAGCAGATTGTCTCCCCCACCCCGTATTTAATTCGAAAAGCTCCGTGCTTAGGCAAAATAACAGCATGAAGTGTAACCGTGGCCATTTTTGGGGTCCAGATGGCCTGATCTTAGTACGTGGTGTAGAAAAGCAGAATATTACGAACTCTGGCGAGGAAGGTGGGCCACATGGACACATTCCCGCACAAAAAGTGGGTAAGATTGTTTATAGAGCAGCGATCTTTTCAGACCGGTCGGAAATTCGGTCTGAAAAATTATTTTTTTATTTTTTTTAAAATAATTTTATAAACTTGTTAATCTAGTTATATTTAATTTATAAACCAAATTTTATCATTTTTAGATATATCTATATATTTATTTTGGATTTTTAAATACAGGGGTATTTAAGTCATTTTAAATATTCTTAAAATTACTTAAATACC
>JAXCLR010000105.1:9132828-9164027 GCA_035584095.1 Annona squamosa | reverse complement strand
ACTTGGTTTATAAATTAAATATAACTAGATTAACAAGTTTATAAAATTATTTTTCAAAAAAAAAATTAAAAAAATATATTTTTTGATGGGACCGGTCTGAAAAGATCATTCAGCTTGTTTATAAACTTGTTATTCCTAACTGAGATAGATGAGGATGAGATGTGAATATGAGATATAAAAAATAGGATTGTATATTGAGAATAGAAAAACGTGTATTATGATTGGAAAAAGTTGTATTGAAAAAAAAAATGGTTATTTTTTGTAAACAGCAATATTTTTTTGGAAAACATAAAAATTCTATCCTCTTCTAACATGAGAAACATTCCCATGTTAGATTGGGCCATCAGGATGCTGGATGCATGACTTGTTCACCAGCTTTATTGACCGACGGTTGCACAGCCCAGCACGAGCCTGTCCGCGGCTGTAATCTCATTTCTCAACATACGTGGGTCCCTCCATCCCTCGCCAGTCACCACCGCGATTCCTGCCTTAAACTAGCCGTGAAATCCGTCGATCTGACCTGCCTTGGCACTGAATTAATGCACGAAAATGAAAGGGATCAGCAATCTGCCCCGGACTATGATATGGTGCACTTTAGCCCATTTTTTTATTTTTTATTTTTAAATTTTTTTTATACATATGTTAATATAAGTGTATTTAACATGCATATCAATTTTTATTATTTTTGAAATATTTTATATGTTTACCTGAATTTTAAAAATCATTTGCATTTTAGTATTTTTAAATTACTTAAAATGCCATGTATTTTCAAAAATAAAAAATAAATATCTAAAATACTCCAAAAATATAAAAATTAATACACATGTTAAATATACTTAGAATAACGGTTGTAAAATTTTTTTTCAAAAAAAGTATAAAAAAATGGGTTAAATGCTTAGCCTTAACCCCTATTTGCCCCGTTTCATTTCTTTCCTTCAGCATATATACAAGAAAAGTATGTATTTTCTTATTTTAAGCTATAGTTGAAAACAAGCTTGGTTCGCACTCTAATGCTTACTTTAGGAAAATTCACTAATGTGGTCAACAAGCATTAAGCACTCATTGTGTGCTTTTTCACTGATAAAAAATTTGTTGTCTTTGCAATAAAAAAATTGTTGTCTTAAAATAATCTTATTTAAATTATGAAATTTCTTCGTTATGCCAATTAGGCAAGCCCTAGTTGATAACACTGCAAGTTGCTAAGCGGTCGACCAGTGGTTGATTGGGGGTGTAGGCTTTTGACCGGAGTGTCCTCGGAATGGATACATGAGAGCATGTTGTTATCTCCCTCTTCGAATAATTTAAAAAATAGTTAAAATATTAAACGAGAAAATTGTAAGAACGTGTTAGAGCTTAATTGTAATATAAATTAAGATAAATGTAAGTACACACCAATCAAAAAAGTATATATTGCTATTAATTAAAAGTTGTGACAATGTTAATTTGTCGAAGTTATTGGTTTCATATTTTAAAAATTCTAAAATCCAACCATTAATAATATAAAAATTTACATATACTAAATTTTTTTTTATCTTATATGTTCGTGTTCAAAGTTTAATAGTTACTTATTCACTTCGAAATGTGTTAAAACGTATACATCCTAATGAAATTGAAATTTTTTTATTATATTAGATTAGGATGAATACTACACTCTTGCTAACATTCGAAATTGGGATCATTACTCACACGGCTCGCATGTCATAACTCTAGTTCATGCCATGGTTCACTAATGAAATTTGCCTTAATTTATTTAGTCAATAATGTTTATAACATTTTTAGCGTAAAACTAATAAGTTGCATAGGTAATCTAATTTATGAAACTAGTTATATAGATAATAACCCATATATAAATATTATCGCAAACGCTTATATAATACAATTGTTGAATATTCTATCAAATATAATTATAAATACTCTAACTACAAAAATCTATCTGTTATATTCTTTAAATATTTGGTAGTTAAATTATTATTTTAATTGTAAAATTTTATTCAAAATGTTGTAATTGTACCATCACAAAAGTAAATGATTTTTGATCTTTTGTATATTATTAATTTTAATGTTCTAGTTCTAGTTGCATCAATCACAACTTAATAGTATCAAATATTTTATATTTATTTAATTTGCATGGTTATTTAGCTTATGTTGATCACCATCCATTAGCCAAAAGGCCACATCACCAACCGACTCAAACTGACACATATATTGATAGATCACAAAGCATGCATGTGCCTCTTTCAATTCCACACTTGGTTTTTATTTGACTATCACAACAACACATTTCACGCAGCTAATTTCCTTGCTACCGGTAATATATTTAGTTCCATCATATATATTTTGACTACAATTAATTATTTAACTATAAACAATTTATTACATTTGAGAAGTGATATTTAGTTAAATGTAGTCATTTTTATATTAAATACAACAAGAAAATTACATTCATAAGAACCATTGAATTTTTTTTTATTTTTTAATAATTAACTAGAACTTTACTACTCCTGTGCAACTAGCAAATGTGGTAGAGGGCATGTTTTCTTAGGCAAGTGATTCGGGTTCGAAACCTAGTAGGGGCTTTAACTCACTTTTAATGTTTGCGAGCTTGTAATCTTCCTAATCTTGTAATGTAATCTATAATACCCCAATAAAAAAATATAAAATTTTGTTGCATTTGATGAAATACAACCAAATCTTAAGTTACATTCAATTAAATATAATTAAATTAAAATTTTGTCGTGTTCTCTCAAGTTATGAGGGTTTTACAATTCCCCATGGTATAAGGGTTTTCATATAATTTTTCACTAGTGTAGGATTTTTAGGAAAAATTTAATGTATGTTACAAAAGTTGTGAATGTATTTGATTGTAATATCAATTATTATATTATATAAAAATCTCAATAAAAAAATTTTAATTGCAAAAAGTTGGCTACATATTATATTTTCTTATAGTATAGTATATGAGCAACATGTGAACAACCACCCTTTTAAGGTTGGTTCAAGGATTGCTATATTAATTAATTTTTTGCATATAATAAATTAAAATGATTTCCTGGTTTGTTGAGTACAGAATTGGTTGATTGCTATATCACATTAATTCTTTTGTTTTAAATACTTTTGTGGCTAAACTTTTCATTTAAGAGATTTATCGATGACCAAACACCTACTTAATTTTAACCAAGAAGTAGGAACGAAGAAGACCTTTCACTTTCCCTTATTTGCCGAGAAAAGAGCGACTTGGCTACAATGTTGTTTGGACATTGTACAATGCCACCCACTGAAAATGCTTTTCAGGGCCCTCGGTCATCGCATATTTTTGGGGCTTATGCTTTCCTTTGTGAGTGCTAACTAGAAAGGTCCAATTGAAATTTGAAGTGGAGGGTGCTATCGTAGAGTGGTTGAATGAAAAACGAATCTAGTACTTAGACGTTGAAAACCCAAAGTTGTATCATTAAAAAAAAAAAAAAAAAAAAAACAAAATTGGGTCTATGAAACTGACACAAAATGCAATATATTTTGGAAGTGCTCAAAAGTGTTAAGATTTTCGATGCCTTGTACTCCGATTCGTACGCGAGAATGCATCATAAATGCATAAGAATTTGTATTGATATTATGTAAGTACTTTATGAATGCTTATGTAACAAGATATCAGTTAATAATTCGGTAAAACCTTGGAGAACAGTTCAGCAGAAAGACGGAGGAACCGTCGTATAACTCTTATGATGTCTCAAGAGTACAAGGGAGGGATTAGGAGTGTTTTGATCAAAATATGTGAGGTTTATTACAGTAGATTATGATATCTCTCACGTGTCTCTCTCCCCTTCTTAATTAAATGTTTTTTTTTACTTGAATTTTTGCGACTTGCGTGTTTAATCGTATGCATGTTTATTCGATCTGATTTGCTTTTGTGGTGGAAGGCAATAGTCAAATTCTAATGGGTTGGAGAGAAAATGGGAGGAATGCAGTGGAAAAGAATATTCGGCCGATATATTCCGACAGCATCCTTTTCTTTCAGAGCTTTTGCATCCTTAGAGCAGCCCAATCCAACCAATCCAAAGTGAGCAAGATGACGAACCTGCCCATAGGGCAGTTGGTTTCGCATGGGGGCCTGTGTGCCCACCCACCGGGATTCGATTCCCGTTGTCGCCATTGAGCGGGTGCTCTGGCAAAATCAAAAAAAAAAAAAAAAAAAAAAAAGTGAGCAAGATGACAAACGCAGCAAGCAAACAAATAGTGTTTGAGAAACGAATAGATGCGATAGAGATTCATAATTAAGAGTATGTTAGGGAATGAAAGGTTTTAGAGAGTAAAAATTGTCAAATGATGTGACATGATAAGACTAATGTTGATGAGTAAAGATGATAAAATTAAAATAGATAGGTTAGTTATATACGTAATTGTGTAGAAATGATCAAAAAGTAACGTAGTTATATAAGAAAATGTGAAAATGATTAAAAAAATATGGTAGCTATAAATAGTAAAATATTTTAGGTTGAAAAGTTTTAACTTGACTTTTTGTACTCATTGTCAAACACATCCTAAATATTAATTGAGGTGTCAACCTGTGCATAGCCGCCCGTCGTTTGTCAACGTGCCGAGCGCGAAGAGTGGATCTCCTTAATGTCTCCTCTTAAAGCACTTTAAAGATGTTTGGGTGTTTGAATGTAATAGAAATTGTGAAAAATTACAAATATATACAAATAAAAAAATATTAAGTGACTCGGATGCACAGTTTTTTATTTTTCAAAATGGTCAAGACATTGGCAAAGATGCCATATATCTTGAGTTCCACACCTGCCCCATGCAGGTTTGTTGTGTTTGTTCTCCTTCAATAATAGACGTAATTATATATTTGTTCTCTCAAAGCATGAAGGCATTTATAAGATGTGTTTTCATAATAATAATAATTGCGAATATGCCTGATTTGTAATATCAGAATATGACAGTGTATATAACACTAATAAAAAAAACTGCTAGTTGCATTCATCCTGTAAAAATTCTCACGTGGAGATGTTCTCGTGTTGTTTACTTGCTTTGGGACCCTCTGAATTAAAAGCTGCATCCATCGGAGATTTTAGATTCTTAAATGATTCTTGCACTTTGCAAAACTCAAAAGACTGGGGAGGGCCAGAGTCCTGGGCAAGGACTCAAAACATTGGATTCATCTACATTTCTTCTAATGTATCTGTGGCCTTGCATTGATATTCTCAGCATTGGCATTACTCTAGAAAAAGCATGCGTATGTTGACGTAAAATGATGTTACCCGTATCATCTTCAACCCAGCCCCTGTCCGGATTCCAACCCTTAACCCCATACACATGCGTGCACTCAAACGCTAGTGTTAACGATCTGACCATACAAGTGTTGACATATATAAGCATTTTTTTACATCACATGACAATTGTCTACTTCAATCAAATCTGTCCTTTTCCTGAAACGAAGTTCTCATGGGCACCCTTTGTGGGGCCGGCTGAACTTCCATTTTTGACCCACCATGTTCATCTCCTGCCCGAGTATCTAGACGGTAAGATCCACAGAAAAGTGTGCTATTCTAGCTTGTAACATCTCCCCCAGTTCCTTCCCATGTGGAGTTTTGAGGGCGATGGGACGATGGCTGCATCTATCTTCCAAGCATTGGATTCTCTTCTCGTCTATTAAAAAGCATGCGACAAAGCACGTTGTGGCTTCAGAAAAGAATGTGGGGTTGCAGCTACCATTGCCAAACAATTATTAATTCCTACTACTTCCTTCAATTCCCGCCATCATCTGAGACAAACAAATCAGCCTTTTTTTTCCCCTTGTTTTTTCTTTTTTCTTCTTGTGGCTGTGAACACATTAACAGTAGTAGTACACTGGGCGATTGATGAGATCTTTCACGGGGGGTATATGCGCGTGGATGACTAAGTGATGAAATTCGATAAAATACAGTTGGTATAAAGACCAGAAAAAGGTTGGGAATGAGAGAGTTAATTTGTTTACGAATAAGAACAACAAGATGGGAAAAAGAAATATGAAAATTGTTTGTTGTGAAAGAAGGGAATAATTGGAAATATGTCGATTACGAAAAAGAACAATTTTTTAAAAATTAAGAAAAATAACTAAATTATGTAATAATTCGAAAAAATTTTAGTTCCCATTGGAGAATTCCATCCCTCGTTCTTGTATTCGTAACCAATCTCTAACTCCTAGCTAAGTTATGGATTTGAGACTTGTGGTGACAACAAAAGGAAAGTTAAAATATATATTATTCTTGTTTATTTTATCTTTGATGGCAAATTGTATATTATTATTATTTATTTTGTTCCTTTTCTTTGCCACTGAACCAACCAGTCATTCATACCTTGCTAATATTTGAATAATTAAGGAAACCATGAGCAGCTCATAAAGCCAGTAGCAACGCACCTATTTCTTCATCTCTCTTACCAAACCCTTCCCCAACTAGTCAAATCCAAGCCCAACTTAAGAAGAGTTGTAGTTATGTGGGTTTAGGTCCAGGTGCAATGAGCCCACTACCTGCCAGACCAGTACTTCGCCATTACAGTGCCAAAAACGGCCAAATTCTCCTGCCTTTGTCAATCATACGTTTGGGTGGGATGGGAATAAGATAAGTAAAAGATAGTGTCCAATTTTTCAAAAATAATTTTTACATTTTTAAAAAAATAATAGCTTATTTTTAATTTTATTTCTAATATGATTTTTTCCAACCTCAATACACATTTTCTTATCAACACTTTTTATATCTCATATATTCATCTCTTCCAAGCTGTGAACAAACATAATTTCAAATCTATTTTGATTATCCCCAATCTAATTTTTCTCGTAAACAATATTTAGTTATCCTTTTTCAAACATTAAATTAAGTGTTTTATTTTTTGTTACCATACCAAATTAACTTTTTTTTTAAAAAAAATCATCGATTATGTATTTTTCAGCTATTAATCTATCGTCTTCCATAATTTCACTATTTTAACTTTGTGTATTACATTGCTGACATCATTCGGAGCATTATATACACTGTCCTTGCTTTTTTTTTTTTTTAATTTATAAACAGGAAGGGGAAACATGCCCCTTATAATTAAGTTCAACAAGAAATTCGACAGTAGGTGGCTGGCTTGAAAGCCAGCATGCGTTCCCGAGCGAGCTAGGAGAACGATGACATGCAATGAATTGTATGAGACTCGTACATATTTTTCAAAGTTTTTTTTTTTTTTATATGCTCATGGTTGCATTTAGATAAGTTTATACAAATTTTTTCAACATTTTTCGAGCTTATGTATATATTTTTGTTTTTATTTGCGAAAATAAAAAATTTTAAAATTTTTATGTACTGGCCAATAAGAAACTTGTAATTTTTTGATTTTGAAAAATAAAAATGCATATGAATTAGCTAAAAAATTTTGGAGAAATTTATATATACTTATCTAATTAGTAGTGTCTTTAAACATATAAAAGATTTTTAAAAATATATATGAGTTCCATGCCGTCAACTGCTCTTTCTTCTATCTTACTAAAAGGGAATGCAATTTATATTAATATAAAGAACTACTGCTCATAATATTAAATTAAGAATTTTTGGAAATCCATAGATTGATTTTGATTTTCCCTTTTATATCATATACTAAACTTTAAATTTATCTCAGTTAATTTAATAAAATGAAACAACATAATAATTATGCAATCAAAATATTTTACATTTGATAATCTGAAGAAAAAGGATGAAAATATAATATAAATTAAAATGTCTAGATTTTTACTTAATCTCTTTCCTTGCTTTTCATGTGCGATGTTTTTTAATAGTTTTAAATATAAATCTTAACTTTAATGTGTTTTATTTATAAATGTATTTGTAATTTAAATTTATTAATGTACTTCATTTGCAATTATTTATATTTCTACTTAGTTATTTATTTGAAAAACGATAATTTATAATAAATTAAAAAATAATATTATTATGAATGGGGTTGGACCGGAATAGGTTCAAAGACCCAATGAGAAAAGGCCTAATGTGACAATGTTTAACAATGAAATGACTGGTTGAGGCCTATCTCTCTCAGAAGGTTACATAGAAAGTTCTTTAAAGAGTTCTAAATCTTCAAAGAGACAAAGGAGTAACTTGTTTACCTCGGGTTAATAAAAGACCAACAACATGACAATGATTTATAAGAGTCACATTGAAGGACAAGCACACTTACCCTTAAGCCAAATAATGTTGACTTAAATTAATGAAAATTTCATAAACCCAGGATAACCCGCCATCCTGGGATGGTTAACGATCTCTTGACTAGCCAAACATAGACATACATATCAACAAAAGAAAATTTTCAAACAATGATAACAAAATATTCTACCTAACACGAGGCATATCTCATTAATGTCAAGCCCTATATAAATATTCCCAAACCTCTACAGAAAAGAAGAAAAGGGAAGGAGAACCCATGGCGATTGCACCATCATCTCCCAACAAATGATGTCTCTTAGAGGGAGGATCCACATTTTTCCATCTCTCAAACTAATCCTTCTTCATAAAAGTTTATTTGATAAGAAAGCTTCTTCATAAAAGTTTATATGATAAGGAAGCTTACATATAATAGCACAATGAATTAAATAAAGAAATCTCTTCATAGTCTTCAACCCTCTTATTATTTTAGTAAATCATATGGTCGGGCTGACTTTTTCCACATGAATTCATTGTGAAAAATTAATTTGTAAAATTATGATTTAGACTTCAATTTTGCCCAAGCCCACCTTTGACAAAATTAAGCTCTATCACTTCTAAAATTCAAGAATTTTTAAATTTAAGGCAGGAATTGTTTTATATCCTAAAGGCCTTGTTTCTAATTTAGGTAGTGATGATAGTTGACTAAAGTATATTTCTAGGAAGTATCAATGCAGTTTCGCATGAACTTGAAATCTTTTATAACAATAATGATTTTCCAGAAGATATTACAATTTTGAATAGGGAAAGCACTCAAATTTTTGAAAATGAGTTATTTGCAAAAATAACACTGTAAGATTATCTAATGATATCTTTAATAAGCTTTTCATTATCGATTTATTGTGACTTTCCTAAGTTTTATGACAACAAAATTTTAAGTTGAAAATGAAAGCCGGACTAAACACCGTGAAAAGCCAATAGCTCCCAGGCCGAGAGTTCTGTGATAATCTCAAGTCTCATGCTAAGCAAAAAAGGGCAATTAAAAGAATCAAATCTTCTTGAATGGGATATGTATTATGGTTTTTAATATAGTTTTTTCAATTCCTATTTTTCCATCTCATCCAAGCTTTTGAATCTTTGACGGGGCAGCTTAGTTTTTTTTTGAAAGGTGGCAGCTTAGTTTTTGAAGAATACAAAAGTTTGTGTCGCTAAGCCACAGAGGATATGAATACGATCCTGACAAGCAAAGAAGACGGAGGATGTCCGTAAACATTCCCACCAGGAACTTAATTTGCACTTTTCGTAAAGGTTTCTATTGGTGGCCACCTGCTACTTCATACATCTTACCTTACGGGTCGTACAAATCTAATGATTTTAATAAATATTGAAAGATAATTAATAATTGCATTGCTATCCTTTGTTCCCAAGCCACCTACTATTAAATGACCTTTTTACATATCCATTAGGTTACTCCAAAGGAATTATTGGCCGTGCTGTTGCAGTCTTGCAGAATTTACAAACGATAGCTGGCCAAATTGCAAAAACTAGGATTTGTTAACGAGTTGAGGAAAGCTTCATAGTGGACGCACGAAAGAATTTAATTTTTTCAAAAAAAGAAAAGAAAAGAAAACGACTCTGACTTTTTCAATGGGAAAAGCAACCAATACGATGCTTCGTTAAAAAGTAAAAATGATCTCCTCATGGCATCTTCCAAACTGGTATTGTCTCATGCAATCCAAGGAGAAGAAGGCAAAGAGCTTCACCGATTAATTCAGCTCTAAAGCTGACAGCCCACTAGTGCCAAGGCCAAGCAGCGAAAATTAAAAACGTACATTCTTTCATGGGTATAGTATGAATCTATAACAATAGTGCAGTCTCCGATAAAAAGCCTAATGCACGATGGAGCAGACCTGAAGGAGTGCAGGGATATCAAAAAGCCGAGAAGAAGATGATCTCGATTGCCCGCCGCATGCATCATCCACCCAAAAAGCAATGGCCTGTCGACAACATCAACTTCCTAAAGGAACGATTCCTGAGCAGCAAGAAAGTTGCGTGGTGAATTAGTTGCTGCTAGCCATTGGCCACAATTCAACGCTTGATCATGGAGACCAGCTTTCCAATTCGCAGATTAGGAGCATGCAATATCCCACTACTACTACTTTTGACATTTAATTTTCTTTATCCAATCTCTATCTCAGTTACATAGCTAACTTCCTCTGGAAAAGGTCTTTGGTGCGGGTATATTTTGAATAAAAATTTTTGGTGAAAAAATTAATAATGAGGAATAAAAATAACAAAGTTAGGGCACGATTTTTTTTAACAAAAAATTTTTAATTTAAAATTTTTCAATCTTTGTAACTATCCTATTTTAACTTTATTTTTTCATATTTTTCTATGTAACTACCTTATTTTTAAATTATTTCTACATAATTACCCATAAAACTAACCTATTTATTTTAAGTTTATTTTCTTTATACTTTATCATTACTCCTATCACATTATATTATTTTCTATTAATTTAACGATATTTACATAAAAATATTTCATTAAAAAATTTTACTACTTCCTAAACACAACTTTAAAATAGATGTAATGTTTGTATGGGTAATTGTGAATAAATGATTTAAAAATAGAATAATTGTAGAGGAAGATACAAATAAACAATTAAAAAATATAGTAATTATGAAGAGTAAAAAAATTTTAAATTGAAAATTGACGAACATGTCAAATAAACCATTAATATATCATTATTGTTCATTAGTTTATATACTTATTTTTTTATCGATCTTATAACATTATATTTTATTTCAACTCAACTCATATTACAAATTAAATCTAAGATTCCATGTATCTTATCTCTAGCTCATATTACAAACACAGTTAGGATATCTTTATGAATTTTTTCTATTATTAATAAAAGAGGAGACCAAATGCTTTCCACCTTAGAGACAACAACTCTCTCTTACAAATTAATTTTTTAGCACTAATGAAGGACTTGAAAATTAACTGTCTCATTTTCTTGAAACTCACGTCATAAATTAGCAACTTGTCAATTTCCTTAGAGAGTTTTGTAACATTTTTTTATTTTTTTTATTTTTATTATAGCAAAGAGTTTTGTAACCTTATAGGTTATAAAAACACACCGAATCTTAAGCAGAGCTTCGGCGAAAACCAAAATTTGTCCGTTTGTTGCCGCTACGAATGTCGGCCCGGTAGCGCACCCTGTAAATTGCCTGGCCCCCAAAATACTTATTTTATATTTAACTTTTTAAACGTGCACAACTGAGCACTTTACTTGGATTTTTGTCTTATTTAAATTTTGTAAAAATTTTGAATTTCTCCAAGATTTTTATTTGCACAAATTTATATTTTATTTGTTGATTTTTAAAATAATAAATAATAAATAAATTTTAAAATTTATAGAATTTTTGGAGGGGGCAAAATTTAAGGAGAGGATAAAGCTTAAACAAGACTACACATTTATAAAATAAAAATAAAAACGTTTTGTGAGATGGCCACATGAAGATTTTTTTTAACCCTTAATTGTTTCTCCAACCTCAAACTCCTCTATTTTCTTGATCAAACCTTTTGATAATTATTATTGTTAGTATTATGAAATCAATACCAATGGTGTGGGTAGGCCCAAATTGGGGTGTGCCATTGAAGTATTCAATAAATAGAGTCGGCACCGTAAAAGTACTTCTCATCCCGTGTACAAATATTTCTTATTCTTGTTGTTTCTAAATGAGAAGAGAGGATAATCAAGGGTGATGATCCAATACTTACCAAGAATGTAGCTTTCATGCCTAAAATACAAATGTATATTTACATTTTGCGTCGGGGTGGGCTTGGAACGTAGGATATAAAATAATTTCAGATTTTTGACATATCAAAACGTATATATTTGCCACAAACTGAGTCGTGCTCAGTTGGTGGCCATAGCAGTAATAGGGCATTTGCGGAGCTGTGGTCAGAGGTTCGAATCTCATGTTGGAATTTCGGTCCGGAAAATGTTGTGGGAGCTGTGGTCTCCCTTTGGCTTAGTGGAAGCTGTGTCTTCCTAATTATTTGGTGGAGCTGTGTCTCCAAATTTCTTTGGTGGAGTTATGTATCTCCGTATTTGTAAGAATGTCTCAGAATTTCAATGTAATATGTGTTAAGATGTATGTAAATATAATCATAAAAAAAAAACGTATATATTTGCCACCTCGGTGTCGGCTTGGTGGCGAACCATGTTTGTACTGAAAGTGTCATGTGCGGGTTTGAAACTTCAATAATGCTCCAGTGGTGAAGGTTTATGCATGCATTTGTAATATAAGATGACTTGATGTGTATGTATGTACATGAATTAAAAAAACATATATCTTTATAATTTTTTATAAAATTATTAATTTATATATTTAATCTATAAATCAAATTTCATTATTTTCAATATTTAGTAATATTTAGCTTTTCTATCATATTACTCATCTTGAATGACCAGCCAACTAACAAGGTAATTGTAAAAAGGGGTAAGAAAAGAAATGCTTCTACTTTGTTTCATGTACCTTTGGTCTTATGCATTCTTAATTTACTTTTGCCAATCACTCTGCCATCTAAATTATTTGTAGCAATTTAAAATAGTTAAAATATGGATATCCAAAAAATAATATATATTTAAAATAATAAAATTTAGTTTATACAATAAATACTTCTTAATCAACAGTTTTATGAAAAAAAAGTATGTTCGCAAATGGCCTCATTCGCCACCGGGCCTAAAACATCATGCGGCAATAAAATAGCCACACTGCGCGCGTGGACGCATGATAGAACAGACAATTAGAATTTTCTAGTGGTTTTTTGTTAAATTAAAACTTTGGGAGTCATATGCGGTTTTAGGCAATGACAGTGCGTATAAAACAAAACTCTTGGGTTCGAGACTCGACCATAATGCAAATATGGAATATGCAATGACGATGAAAAGGAACCTTGCGTAATGCGTAACAACTGCGTTTTTTGTTGAACAAATGCGAAAAAATATTCGTTAATTAATGAAAACTAATCTATTTTTAACTATCTGTAAATAATCTATATTTTAATTATTTTTCATATCTTTCTATTACCATCTTACTTTTCAATTATTTTTCACAATAACTCATACAATTATATCGTCTATTCTAATTTTATTATTTTCTCTTCTCATTATTTTTTTAAGTAATATTTCTCATCATTTGCCATTTATGTTACATTGCTTCTCTAATTTTTAAAAAATTACACTAAATACTTTTTCAAAAGTTCTATCAAATGCCATACACACCCTTTATATTATTATTTATTTTAAAACAAGATATTCTATCTTTGCACTTGCTGTCTTATGGATTATACTTGTTGTGAGCTAATTCATAAAATGCCCCATCTTAACTTGATGTGAAAATCATTGTAATTATTGCATTTAAATTCACTTGTTAAATTAAAAAATTGATTTTGATTGAAATCAAAGTTTTTCACAACCCCATTTGATCAATGTGTAAAATTAAATACCTTGAAAAATAATGTACTAAATTTTTTTGATTTACATCAATCCGGAGTTGTTAATTCAATAATTAAACAATTATACTTTGAGGGCGAATGATTCCATTATAATATTGTAATGCAAATGTTAATGAATCTTAATGCTTTCATAATTACATGTAATTATATATTTTAGAGCAAATATAACTCACTTAAAATTTTGATTAAAATAAAATGTAATGCTATGGCAAAGAAATAAGTTTGAAGTTTAATTTTAATTTCATCACCACCACCGTGGGCTACATCTAAGGTACTCATTTCATCTTTAATTGTAACCCATAATCTCTATATGCACATTACCAAATGTAGCCCAAAATTTTTTTAAATTGTCATGTGGCTTTTGATGTAATTAAAAATTTTAATTCTCTAAATAATCATATCTTTATTATTATCTTTATATTTTAATAATTTTAGAGTTAATTTCAAATATACCCACTGCATTTCCCAACTTTCACACATACCTATTAAGTACGAGTAAAATTTTATCTATACCTATTCTATCAGACATAATTAAAAATCATCATTATTCATCATTGAAAATGTTTGAAATACCCTTTATTATTTAATAATAATAGTCATCAAACCATGATAGAAGTGGAATGATACGGTGAAAATCTTTTCAACTTGAGAGAGAAGTTAGATAAATATGGTTTGGATAAGACATCTATGACAATGGATGCTAAATCAATTAGGAGTATTTTGAAATTTTAAATTTAATGAACGTTTCTAACTATGAAATACTTAGTATGTGTATATGAAAGTTTTTAAACTTTTTTTTTTTATGAAGATGAAAGTTTTTAAACTTAATAAATGCATTTATAATCAAGGGCAAATAGAGTGAGTATATTTAAAATCAACCTTTTTTCTGTTTTTCGTACGACTATTTTGTCTATATTCACTTCATCCACTTTATTCAAAATCATAATCTCCATTGTATTATATCACTTTTTTATTTGTTTCAAAATTTTCTTATTCTCATTTTACTATTTACTTTTACATTTTTTAACTTTCATTGTGCTTGTTTAGAAGTTGAAAATGAGAATGATGGATAAGGAAAATTTTAAAATGGATATTATTTTTTTGCGAAAAGTCAATATTATTCATTATTCAACTACTCTATTTTTTCCATTATTAGTTTTATATTTCAAATATTTGTTCGCATTCAACTTATCTATTTTTCTTTGTATCCTCTTACATATATCATATAAATTTTGAGTATATTTTGTATTTGATGAAACTTTTGAATAAAAAATTTTAAGGCAAAATTTTTGAAATAAAAGAGTTGATGTGATATGATTGAATAATGATAAGAAATAAAAATAAAGTTAAAATAGATAATATTGTACAAAAAAATGAAAAAATGATTAAAAATAAAAAGAATTGTATAGAAAAATATAAAAAATGATTAAAAATCCAACAGTTTTGAAGAAAGAAAAGTTTTATGATAAAAGTTTTAAAATTCGTATCCTTCTTCTATTCTCAACTTACCAAATAGCTACTAAAAATTTTAACATTGCTTAATTAATTATTGTAGATTGGCTATAGCTGTAATTAGGGTTTGATTTCCATTATGGGATTTTCATCCTCTCATAAGAGTGGATCTCACATGATGCCGGAGCTATGATTTTCTAAGTATAGTCTCTCCTTTGACAGATACTAATAAGAAAAATTGTAAGGATATTGAAGGATTAATTTATAATATAAAATGAGATGAAGATGCACGGATTTTGAACTTAATTGTAATATGAGTGGAGATGGAGTGTAAGACTATACAAACCAATAAAAAATATACCATAAATAAAAGGATTTTTTGAGTGTTTGTTTGTTAACGAAGAAAACAATTTTCTAAAATGAAAGAGTGATATAATATGATAAAAGTAAAAAATAGTATTGAAATGTATAAGGTAGTTTCACAGAAATTTGAGAAAAATGATTTAAATTAACCAAAATACCCATCTAGTTAAAAATCATGAAAAGTATGCACATATATTTAAAAATGGAAAAACTTAATTTATATATTAAATACACATATATGAGTATTTTTATAAAATAAAAAGTAAAAAAACGTACTTTGTGACTGGTCAGAGTTGGCACATAAAATCACTGACTCTTATATGAAAACCTTTTAACTAGTAAGGAAAAAATTGCAGAATAAAACGATTCCCCTACTAAAACACTTTGATAATTTCACGTTTTACACTCTAGGAATTGACTCACTCGGTAGACTGTAGCTCCCATCACAGGCTGAACAGGAAACTTTACAAAGTTAATTGATTCCAACAAGCTTGACCAGCAGTGCCATTCCACCAACGTTACTACCAATCGAGGCATGCCTGGCCCATTAACTCATCTTTAAGCCTTCATCAAATCTCCTAATTGATATCATATTATGCCAATATTTGACTGCATAAAATCTTTTCAAAACAAAGTTTTTTAATATAAAATTTTTCACTTTCTATGACTATTTTATTTTTAATAATTTATTTACATATTCACATACATCTATCTTACTTTTAGTTATTTATATATAACTATTTTTACAACTAATTTATTTATTTTAATTTTATTCTATATACTTTTTATTAACCTTCCTGTCATATCATTTTCTTATATTTGAAAAACATTCACGTTAAAACTTTTTAATCTAAAAGTTTTATTACTTCCCAAACATAAATACATATTCAGTATACCTACTAGGTACACATGGTTGAAAAATCATTTTTTAAAATCATTTTTAGTTTTCAAGCCTTAATATCTCACATATATAATTTTTATATATTTTTAATATTTTATTTTAAAATTTCAAAATAAAAAATAAGTCATTTCTCATGTGGTCATCTGAACATAAACAGCTAAAAAAGTAAATAAAAATGAATTATTCACCCGAGTGCATTAAAGTCAAGTGGATCCAAACTCCTCAAACATACCCTGTATAATTATTCATAGGTCATTTTCTCGCGGAAATGTTTTATGGTCAACTACATTTGCTAAGCCACTGAAGCGGTGCTTCAGTGGTGCCACGCAATGCTTCATTTCGTGGGGCGCGTCGGTTCTAATTAGGGGCTGCATTGGGTGCGAACAGTGGTGGTGTATTTCTGCCCAGAGTTCATGTAAGAGCATCCACCGCTTAAGATGAATATTTAGAAATTATTGTTAGTGAAATTAAAATATTGATAAGATTTATGCAGCGTTATATTAGAAAATTATAAGAATGTCTTAGGGCTTGTAATACTAATTGAGATGATGTAACATATGAACACCAATTAAAAAAAACTACATCTACTAAAATTAATGCCCCATGCATGTTTTTAAAATTTTTACAAACGCGGGTCTCGCTGAGATTATTACTCACGATTTTTCGGAATTTTTAGAGTCATTTAAATATATTTTTATAATTTTCAAAGATAAAAAAATTATTATCTTCGGCGCAGCGAAATGAGAATTGCAATTTTTATTTTAAAAAATATAAGTCTTAGGGTGTGTTTGGTAATAAGTAAAAGTTGTCAAGTTAAAATTTTTCAATCTAAAACTTTTCACTCTCCACAACTACCGTATTTTTTCATTATTTCTTCACATTTTTCTATATAACTACCATATTTTTCAATTATTTCTACACAAATACATACACAACTAACTTATCTATTTCAACTTTATCCTACTTATTCCTCATTATTACCTCTATCATATCATATCATTTGACAACTTCTACTCTCTATAATTTTTCATTAAAAGTTTTATACATTCCCAAACACACCTTAGTTAGATAATTCCAAAAATACTGAAAAATTTGTACAGAAACATCTCAATGGGGCGCCTGCAATTGAATGTTCACAAGGTATCATGGAATAGGGTAAGGTGATGCTGCAATCCAATTTTCCATTTCTCAATGAACTTTAAATACACCCTTTTCCATTCCTATTACACTTTTATTCTAAATTCTAGTTCCTAATGCACTTTCATTCTAAATTTTCTTCCCATTTTCATCTCAGCCAAGCTCTGAAAAGTCTCTTAAATTTAAAAAATATACAAGGGCAGTGATTTCAACACGAAACTGCATGGAATTAGCTCGATCTCACATGCCTGAAATTAAGAGTGCAACTTGGGTCGTAACTTAGGTCGGTTCGGTTTAAATAGCAGCCTATCATATCTGTACCTTGTTTTACAAACCTACCCTATCCTATCTGCTTACGGAGTCGGTTCATTCTATACCAGACCCTACTCGTTACCCATAATCTCAGACCTGATTCTGGTTACAAATTAGTTCCTATGATAGCTAATGATCACATGTGAAAAAATATTTTTTATGTTGTTTTAAATAATATAAAGAAATACTCATTTACATTTTAGACTTTACAATTTATGATTAATTTTATTTTGTCGTTGCTTAAATCTTTTTCACATTTTTTGTAGCCTTTTATCCATGTTAATAATCACATTAATATCATCATCTACATTCATGTTATGATTATCCATCATTACAAACATAAACCCTATACAATTTATAAAAAAATAAATAAGAAAATCAAACTAATAAGAATTTATTAGGGAATGTGAGATAAAAGCTATTATATATTTAGTGATATACACATATTATAGTTACTTACATATCAGAGCATTCATGTGGGTACTCACCTGGGTTAAGTTGTGATTAACCCATTCACCCGTTTGTCTAATCTGTTTATAAATGGGTTTGGGTTGGGATTTTTGAATAAATAGGTTATGGTTCGCCAATCCGTTTAACCATTTAATTAAATAAATAGATTATGGTTGAGATTTTATAATTCGTCAACCCGTTTAGTAACCCATTTAACCTATATAACCTGTTCAACCTCGTTTAATTCGTTCAACTCATTTAACTCACTTAACTCATTAAAGTTATATATATATATATATATATATATATGTAAATCCCTTGATTATTTTCCTTTTCCGAGTCTTTCTCAAATCACCTATTTTTTATTTTTCCATTCTTGCTATAATTTCATTTTCTCATTATTATCATATTTTCATTTTTCCTACGCCTAAAACACCCTTTTGTCTCTCATTGCGAGATAATCATATATTAGAGTTTAAATTTTCAAATTATTTGCTATATAATCCGTTAACAACTTACCAATTTATTTATTAAATGGGTTGTAAATGAGATATAGTTGAGGTTTCTTAAATGAGTTAATAAATAGATAAGGTTAAGTTATTTTAAATGAGTTAGGATTATGATTATACGCCAACCCATCAAACCCGATCCGTTAACATCCCTGCCTAGGTTAGTTCTGGGTACCCAGTGCATTCACTATCCTTACCATATTTGTAGAATTGGATAATAATTTTTATCATATCCAGAAAATGAGTAAAATTTTCTATCATAATCTGATCAACTTAAGATCGGATTGGTAGCTAGCAATGAATACCCTGCACAACTTCTACCCTTGCCAGAAATCACACAAGAAAAAAAAGGGGCGGACGGAGATTATCATCCGTTTCCGTTGCGTCCTACGAACTCAACAAAACGCGGCTACAAGGGGCTCACACGCTCACACCTGCGAGTGGGCCCCACGAGCTCCCAAACATTGACCTATCCAGATGCTGCGTTTCGTTGCTCTACCGGGCGAATACAGCCCCCGTGGTAGTCGGACATCCCACGGTCCATCTCCGGCTCGAAAACGGCGAACGGCTCAGATTGCAACGATCCGTGAGGCATATTTATTTATTTTTCGACGTTGTGGAGGAAGAAAACGGGAGTTAAAAATAAATGTGGGTCCCACGGAAAAATCTCTCTCTCTCTATCTCACACACACACACATACACACAGACGGCAGGAAGGATGAGAGAAAAAAAAAGTAGACTTTGAAATCCTCTCCTCTCTCCTGAAATTTCTCGTCTCCAAACACCACCATCCATACCAAACCCCAAAAATCAGAATTCCCCCGATTCTCCTTCCTCCGCCTTCTCGATCAGGGTTAGGGTTTTTAGGGATAGATGCTCTCGATCGTCGAAGAAAACTACTATGGTAGGTCGTCTATCTCGATCCTCTCCTCATTTGGCCGAATCCCCGTGAATCGTCGTGGAAATCCTTAGCTGCAGAACCCCTGAGAGGTCAGTTGCTCCTCTTTTCTGGTTTTTACGCCGTTTCAGCACGCCGTCGGCGCGGGACTCGCTACTAGGGTTAGGTTTACTGCGCATTGGCTGTGGAATCGAATTTTTGTTGAAGGTGTTTGTGATTGTTTTGTGATTTTGCGTGGCTGGGGCGGGATAGGTTGGGTCGGGGTTCGCAAACCAGTTTCTGGAAAAATGGAAACGTCCGGCGGGAATCCCGATACGTACCGTAGCTCTTCTACCGGCGGCAGCTCGAGAAGATACGGCATGCAGTTTTCGGCATCCAATTTCATTCAGGCGCCGTTATCTGCGTTGCTGGATTATTCTGGAATTCTTCGCACTCGGCCTGGGCACCAGGAAAATGAGGCTTTGATCGACGGGCAGAACCGATTGGACGAATCTTCAGCGGGGGAGGTGTCCATAAGAATTATTGGATCAGCAGATCAGGAAAATGTGCGTGCGGCGATGCCGGTGTCTCAGCTGAGGGATGCGGATTCTGGCCAGAATGGGGTGCCAGCAGAGCAGATTCCAGGCCCGGCTATTGTAGGAGCTGACCGCCCGGTGGAGGGTGGGAGTGGAGAGAGGGGTCCGTCGTCATCAATATCGCCGGCTAGTTCACCAAGTGGAGGTCAGGAGGGTGATGCAGGGAATGCAGCTGGTAATAATAATAGGGATTCAACTTATCAGAGATATGACATTCAGCAGGTTGCAAGGTGGATTGAGCAGATCCTGCCGTTTTCTTTGCTTCTGCTGGTCGTATTCATTCGGCAACATTTGCAAGGTATCGATCTTTCAAACTTCGGTTTGTTCGATGTCCATTCATGAGAATGGGACGGATGTAGGAGAATGATTTTTCTTTTTAAACCTACGAGTTTTTTTTTTTCCTTCGCTATTTTGAAATTAGAATATGCGTGAACGTGGAAACAAAGCACTAGAGTTTTTTATCCAGAAAAAAAGTAGAAGAATGGAAAGTGGCATCCATATGCTATTATTATTGAATAATATCTGGAAATAGTTTTTCCCCTTTGTATCTTGAATGATGATTTAGTTATTTATAAGCTTACGGGAAGCTTCAACTTGGTGATATGTTGCCTCTCTGTAAGTACTTTCAGGTTTCTTTGTCACAATTTGGATTGCTGCTGTGATGTTTAAGTCAAATGATGTCCTACGGAAGCAGACAGCCCTAAAGGTGCTGTAATTTTATCTCATTATCATTATTCATGCAATTCCTTGGTTCTCGTTTTATTCATTTCTTCTTATTCTTAGTTTCAATTTTTGTTATGCACGGAACATTTTCATGTTTATGTTTTTCACTTGCTGTATTATTTTTATCTGGTCATTGTGTTGTCTTTTTCGTGGAAATTTTTTGTGTGGTGCTAATTGTCTTATGTTTCTTCTATCTATGCAAGGATTGAATTTCTCCATTGATGTTTTTCCGTGTTTCTTTCTTTTTCTTTCTCTAGAGGTAGCTTTAAGTGTTTAGGAAGCACAAGAATTGAGACTATTTGGCAAAGTTGATGAGTCATCTGCATGTAGAATACAATGAGAGCTGACTAAATAAGATTGAACCCCTGTCCAGCTTTGGTTTCTGCTGCCGCTTTTTCCAGCCCTTTTGGCCTGCTCAATTCGACCTTTCTAAAGTTACATTATTATTAAGACATGCTTGTTGTTTTATGAGTGGAGTTTGTTTACTCCAATGTGTTTCTTTAGCATAACACTTTTAGTGCTGCTTAGTGTTGTGTGCATCATTCATCACAAGTAATCATCAAGTGGCCCTTTTGTTCAAATTGGAATTCCCCCATTCAACTCTCTCTTATTGTGTATTTGTCTACCTTTTTTGAGGTCATAGCTCTTCTGTCACTTGACATGACTTGAATGGAGAGTCTTTTGTACTATTTTCTTGTGATCACTGTAAGGGAATTGACTTTCATTATCTTTCATGATTCACAGTCAGTTTAGTTATTTCGTTTGAAATGTTGTTTTATCCTAATTGATTTTTGCTGCTGGTTTCTGAAGGCTATTCTTTTACCCTTTTCAATATATTTTTGTTTTGGCAGTAATTTTGTGGGCTGTATAGGTGCTCTGCTGCTTTTCTGAGATGCTAATTGATTCTTGGGCTCTGCAGGGAGAGAGAAAAATATCTGTTTTGGTCGGCATCACCATAGTATTCATGCTTCACGTGATTGGAGTTTACTGGTGGTACAGAAATGATGATCTTTTGTACCCTCTTGTGATGCTTCCGCCAAAAACAATACCACCATTTTGGCATGCTATATTCATTATAATGGTCAACGGTATGTTCCTGATTGTCATACATCTGACCCTGATTTTCTGAAGAACACTTTGTAATGATCTCATGATTGACTCTGAAATATTTCCATGAATATACCTTAGTCGACATGCTATTCACTATTCTAGGGAGTTCACTTGCATTTGCATTAGCTAGTATTCTATGTAATTGCTATAATCTTTTAGCCATCTGTTGTACTTTTTGAAAATTGTAGGCATACTTGAGATGGCTGTACTTTTTCCAACATGTGTGAAAGCTGTATTAAAGGACATTTTTGCCGTGCACAATGCAGTCTTTGTTGAGTAATTTGAAACTACTTAATTTGATGAAGATTTTCATGTGATTTCTAAATTATGGCTATATTCTTTCCCACAAGTGCTGGAATATTGACTCAAAATTTGTGCCTTTCCTTGTGTTAAATAATCTGAAAGTGATTCCTGCTGCAAGCTGAGGAATGGAAAGTTTGATATTAGAATTTTGCCAATGTAACATATCTTTGCAACATCCTGTCAATGATGCAACAGCCTGCTTGGGCAGGTTTTGTCCCGTAACCTGCTGCTCCCCTTGTCTGGTGACCGATGCTTGTCTTGAGCGTTGGCAATTGATATCTATGGACAGGGTATTCAATCAACAGGATCATTATACCTATGTCCATACACACAGGTTGTTGATGTTAAGTCATGTCTGGATCACCATTTGTGTGAGGTACTCAGAGACGGCATTGATTGGAACATTAACTATCTTCTTGCAACTATTTGAACAGAACTGTTATCAGTCATGCAGGCAGTGTTCTAGGCCCCATTTTGGGGGAGGCATTGGGGAAGATCTAAAGTTGCAGGAATGCTAAAGTGGGTCAGTAGTTTGGGTTGAACCAGCCTCTTTGTGTGTGTGTGCGTACATATATATACATAGAAGTGGTCTCATGTAACCCTCTTAATTTTTAAGATATTGATGATGGATGTGAAATCCAATCCATTTGTTGTATTTAATATGACTTGTTTAGCTAGGAGACCAAGTTTCATCTAAATCAAATATGTGCATGAGTTACATTTGCTAAAAAAAATATCTTTGTGTAAATAATGAAAAATGCTTAAATCCATCCATAGATGTATTAGGATATAATATTACTTTATATAATCATTCATTGACATACTAGCGATATTTTAGATGGTTTAGATGTTGAAAAAACTACTTTAAAATTAATATTTTTGCATTAAACTATTTTGTTATGTTGATTTTACGCATTTATTTATGAGACCCGTGTACAGTGAAATTAAACAAATGAGATGGTTTCCATGATAATATAAATGATGTTAAATACAATGGATAGAGCGGATTGTCTATCAACCATCAAGATCTTTAATATGGAGAGGATTATATAGAAATGGAGTTTCATAGAAGTGGGATTGTATATATGGGAGCTGTTTCGGTGCAGCACAACTGCATGGGAACAGCGGTACATTTGATTAAAAGTGGACCCCACACATATTAGCAAATAGTTTATATGTTGAAAAACCACTTTAAAGTTGTTATTTACATCAAACTATTTTATTACGTTGAATTTGTACCATTTTCAGATGGGGCCCATACATATATTCGATTGAGATGAAAATTGGTATAGTAATAGAATATATTATTCTAAATACAATGATTAGAGTAGATTATGATTTGATGATCATGTGGAGCCGCACATGGGCCCCATCTGAAAATGGCATAAATTCAACGTAATAAAATAGTTTGATGTAAATAAAAATTTTAAAGTGGTTTTTTCAACATGTAAACCATTTGCTATAAAATTTATATATGGATAAATGATTGGATAAAGTTTCATGGCATTCTAATATGTGTAAAGCCCACTTTTGATCAAATGTACTGCTGTTCTGGTGCAGTTGTGCTGCACCGGAACAGCTCCCATATATATATATATATATTTATCATCTGGGTCATGCTCTTTTTGATGCATGGTGTTTTTGTCTGCTTGCATATTTGGAATGATTACTTGCATTCTTCTTATTAAGTTAAATTGTGAATAAGTTTATTTAATCTTGTGGATGAGATGAACTTCTGGCATTAATTCAACTAGTGGTTCACTTCCAGACACCATGGTACGACAGGCAGCAATGGTTTTCAAGTGTATGCTACTGATGTATTACAAAAACAGCAGAGGCCGTAATTACCGTAGACAGGTAATATTCTGCTCCAATATTAGCTTCATCATTGCTAAATTATTTCCCACTTAAGTGTAGATTTGGGGTCCATTACATGGATTTGGTTGTGGGATTCTTGAATTTTGGCTGTATACTTGGTATAGGCACTTCCATATTTTTTCTGATTTTCTCAAAAAGCTCTTAAGTTTCTAACCATGTTCACTTTAGCCTTCTGTTGTTCTCTTATGACCTTTTGCTTAGATAAGACTTATAATAACTGGCATATTTCATATATCCCTAATATTTTCTTGGTCTTCAACGTGCTTCTGACGTTTTAAATGGGAGGCTTGAATTTATGCCTGGATTGTATGATAGAACTTTCCTTGTTTTTCAACTGTGCACACTGTATTTATTGTATTGCATTAATGCATTTTTGGGGGCTTGGTTCTTATGGCTATCTGCTTTTAACTTGTATCTTGTTCCTTGAGGATAAATGGTCACCCTGACCTTTTTTTTTTTTTTTTTTGATATTCACCCTGACCTTGAATAAACAAAGAAATGAAATATCCATGTAGTTTGGGTCCCCATCAGACGATTTGGATGCTGTTTTCAGAATGACTGTGCCCACACAGTTTGCCTTTTTAGAAAGGGACTAGTTGGTTCAACTATTAGAACTCCTACGCTGTCTGTCTACTCCAGGTCTGAACCTATGAATGAACGACAAGTTATGTTTTCAATGTGTTTACTTTGCCTTGGTTTTCCTGGAGATCAACTTTATTTCATAATGCGCTTTGTTAAGGCGTAACTTTGAGACCTGGTTTTTGGACGAACATAAAACTTAATTCTACTATGAATTGGGCTGGTTTTAGCTATGCTTGGTATTACTTCCAATTTTCTGATTAGAATTCGCAGTCTTAGTTATGGAGTTGGCCATATTCAAACTGTTGGGATGATGGAAGCTGTGCAGCTACCATAGTACCTATTGCTGAATTTAAAACAAAAAAAAATTGCGTGTTGTTTTTTTAAAAAATAAAATGTGCGTTCAGGATACATGAAAAAGGGCATGTAGGTGCAGAACAAATCTAAATTCTAAATAATAAACTGATTCATATCTCCCTCACTCTAATGGCAAATTTACTTAATGGACATTTTTATTTTTTAGAAAGCAAAAAGATGGCTGGTTGTTGCGTTGGCTGTAGGAGTAAGGAGATGTCTTGGTGTTGTTATTTTCTAGAAGGTAAAGATGACACAGTCACCAAAGGTTATACCTGGCTATGGGACAATTTTCTTTTTGAATTCTTAAACGAGAGCTTTGGTTGAGGCTTCCTGTCTATGGCTAACTGGATGCCCAAGGTGTTACCAAGGCATTTCCTTTTTCCTCCTAAGATTCTCTGAGCTTGTCAGTTTGAGGTTTTTGCTGTTTTCCTGGATATTATTATTATTATTATTATTATTATTATTATTTGATATTGATTCCATCTTGAAGACTCATTTTTCACATATTTAATCTGTCAAATTTCAGGGTCAAATGCTCACTCTAATTGAGTATTTCCTGTTGCTGTATCGTGCTTTGCTACCAGCACCAGTTTGGTACCGATTCTTCTTGAACAAGGAGTATGGAAGTCTCTTCTCATCCCTTACTACAGGGCTATACCTGACTTTTAAACTGACTTCAGTTGTTGAGAAGGTGTGCTTCTTTGTATTAGTCTTTACATTTACTGGTCATTTTGATATAATGGATGTAATTCATAGCGATGAACACAAACTCAAGCTTCTTTATTTCGATTTGACTTTTTCCCTTATTTTCCCAAGCTTTCCAAATCCTTGATTATGACCGATGCATGGCAAGTATGGATGGTTGGAGTTGCTCTGCAGTTTGTGGGAGTTAATCCTTGAAAGCTTCTTTCTAATCTCCCTTAAACATGAAATATGCAGGTTCAATCGTTCTTTGCTGCAGTTAAGGCATTATCACGAAAAGAGGTGCATTATGGGTCATATGCTACATCAGAGCAGGTAATTGATACATCTGTGCATGCTTGCTTCTTTCTTCATCACAGAGCTTATCCCATATATTTTCTAAGGGTGTCATTTGTTTTTGAGTCAATCCTAAGCCCTAATAACCCTGTTACTATTGTAGCCCTTACCTACCGCATCGCCCTAACCTCATTTTAAAGATCTCAACCTTAACCAACTGCATTTTTAATACTTTCGACCTCTGTATTAACTCTAGTGGTCAGGTTTGAATTTAGTGTTGAAATTTGGTTTAGGGCTTGTTTGGTATCCTACAAGCGTGGGAAATCATGACATGGGTTGAGGCACGCTTGACGAGGCAATCATTTATTCCATCAATAGTCATATTTGTTCTACTTTTACCTCTACATTCCAATCATTTTTCCTACCATCTCTATCAAACTTATTTATTTCAGCTTTACTTCTATCATCTTTTATCAATCACACAATTTTCAAAATATTTCATTTCCTACTCCCCACCCTATCCCACAATCTCACAACAATATCAATTACCAATCAAGCCCTTAAATTAGGATTGTATTTCAAGTTTCTCATACTTTTCATTTTAAATTGTATTTTAAATAAATCTTAAAAATATGAAAACTGAAGGCATTAAATAAGTAAAAGAAAGTGGGTATTTATTCTACTGTTTTTTTATTTAAATGCCCTTTTAATACAAGTATCAACATGCACAGGTAAATCAATAAATTAATCAACTTAACCATAAATTATGTGAATTCTCTATCTAAAGTGGGGTTGCATTGTATACTCTTGTAAACAGACCATGTATTGTGGCCATACCTCTGGTGGTAAATCTCCATTTATGCTGCTGTCATCTCATGTTTTGGTAACTAATACCTAGTGAAAAAGAATAGTACTTAGTTCATAAAAACATGGTATGCCTAGTTCTTTAAAAGATAGGTTGTTCCTATTCTAGCAATAGTCAGCTCTTCGAATGATGTGTTCCAGTGAACAGTTTTCTTTCCAGTACATGCATGTTTTCTGATTTCACTTTCAGTCATTTGTTGGGTATCCTAACCAATGAATTGATTGATGCAGGTTATTGCAGCTGGTGATCTCTGTGCAATTTGTCAGGAGAAGATGCATGCACCAATATTGCTTAGGTGCAAACATATCTTCTGTGAAGATTGTGTATCTGAATGGTAAAGCCAAAAATTTTACCTTTTTCTGTTCCCCCCTTGTTTTGGTTATTATTTTCCTTCTGAAGTTGATAACTGTTAACACATTTAGGCATGGTCTGTGTTGGTAAGGAACAGCGTGCAGGCACATTAATACAATTGCCATGGATTCACTTATCAATATTTCTGGGTGGATGATATGTGAATGATCATTTTTCTGCAGTGGATGCTACTTGGTTAGATGTGTTAGCTTCTGTGTTCATTATCTTCATGCAGAACCAACTCAAACTAGCCTGGCTGGCTGGCTGGCTGGTAGTTTAGACCTAATGCCCTGTGTATGTGGTAACCAATTGTGCTCACAGTTAGCCCAATTGAGGATGGGGCTGAATAATTATTATTTAACATGATCTGCATTGAATTGGATTCGGTTAGGGATAGTTAGGTACAGTTTGAGTTTGTTTTGCTTTGGTGGACAAGAAAAGTTTAAAAACAGGAATTACTGCAGTGAGGGGGTTATAATAACACAAAGTGACTGATTGCACTATAAACCGACTTTAAAACCCTTGAACTTACGCTCTTAAATCATGTACTTGTTAATGAAAAGGGCCAAAAAAATGATATTGAATTGGGATGTGATTCATGCTTAAATTTTGGTGTGGTAACCCTGTGATAGTTGCACCCGACAACGTGTTGGTTTCTGTTTGCATTAAATTGTGTACGATTGCAGTCGTGGACATGGACTACCATACATCCTTTCTATGGCATGTACCAGCCACTGTATAGAAAAGCGAAAATAAGTTATGTGCCTCATCATTCAGTTGCTTCCTGATCTACCCTTCTCACCAACTTCTGTTTGGACTGATTTTTTGCAGGTTTGAGAGAGAGAGAACCTGCCCACTGTGCCGGGCACTGGTGAAACCAGCAGATCTGAGATCATTTGGTGATGGCTCTACAAGTCTCTTCTTCCAATTGTTCTAAATTTTCAAAAGATGCTGAATAAACTCGGAGGGAAAAAAGGGATGGTTTGCTACCATACACCACTGAAATGCCGCTCCAAGTGTCTTCTCACTTGACCAAACATCGCTTGCACAATTCTGCGGCTGCTGCAAAAAAAAGAAAAAAAGAAAAAAAAGAAATGTTAATATTTGACTTGATATGCTTTTGGTTATAGAGGAGTGGAACTGTGGAAGTCTATTCAAAACTAGCTTGGGAAGGTCATTCTGTATCTACAAAGCTGAGCTCTGATGGGGGGTGGGGGTGGGGGTGTGGGGTCAATTATGTACATCTCTGATCGGGCCCCTTTATAGGGAATATTTCAACTATAGCTGAGGGAGGGTCGTCTTTGACCATTTTATATATGTGTAATTCAACAACATAGCTGAATTTAATTTTTCAATTGCTGGCTGTGATGAATGCCCAAGGCCCTCCTTTGTATGATCACCGTTCTCTCTTCTTCGGCGCTGTTTCGTGAATCTTCTAGATGACGTGTTTGCTGTAACATTTTGATTTTTGACTTTACAAAGCCTGTTAACAGGGTAGGAGGAAGTCTCCACCTAAAATGATAAACTGTAACCAATCAGAAAAATGGTAAACTGTAAATAAGCTTTTATAAAGTGCTGGGAGCATAAGATTTCAGTTGGTTAGTCCGTATTATAAATTCTCACCTTTCTTTTATAACAAGGGCTTCTAGAATTATGATATTATACAAGGGGTGGTTATTTAGCCAAGTAACAATGTGATGTATTATATTTTTGTTAATTTTTTTCTTTATTTTTATGTATTCGAATGTAGTTATGCATATATCAAATTTTAATAAATTTGTATTTCTATATATTTGTTATACATTTGAAGGTAAAAAACTTTCACCAATCTCATACCCTCCACTGCATGAGAAAGGATCGAAGTTTTCTTTTAAAAAAAAAAAAAATTTTTTTTTTTTTGTAGAAAACATGTATAAGAATTTGAAAATGGTAAATTGTGGTATTTAACTAAGAGTTAATTCTATAAGGCCGGCTTAATAGTAGTTCCTACGAAGCCATTTTATTTACCTATTTACTTTTTTATTTTTCATAAAAATGTTACTGCAAGCACATTTAATTTATATATTGAGTTTTACCATTTTTGAAGATATATATTTTTCAAATTTCAAATATAAGTTATTCAGTTATTTTCAAATGACGGGAATACTCCTATGTTTAAAATTCAAAAAATATATATCTTTAAGAATGATAAAATTTAGTAGGCAAGTTACCGGGCATTATTTCTTACATAGAAAAGGACCTATGCAATCTCATTAAAATTTAAGATTTTTATCTTTGGTAGGAAATTTAATTCATTCATTGTATTTAACATTATTTGTTTATCTAAGATATTAAGCTTCATCCGAATCATATATGTTTATGGGTTACATTTGTTATAATATATATATATATTCATGTGTAAATTATAAAAAATATAAAAATATCAATTTTAAAGTAGTATTTTTGACATTTAAACTGTTTAAAATATCATTTATATGTGAATAAATGATGATATAAATTATTATTACGTTCTAATACATGTGTAAATATATCTAAGCGTTTTCCATAATTTACAAATAAATATATATATTTTTGAACAAATGTAGCCCACAAACATACTTGATTGGGATGTAACTTGGTCTTCTATATAAACAAATAATGTTAAATATAATGAATGGATTGAATTTTTCATTAAGGATCAAAATATTAAATTTTTAAGGGGTTATATGGGTTCATTTTTATGTAACCGAAAGTTATATACGCATAAGATGTGTTTGACATTGAATAAAATTTTTCAAAGAAAAATCTTGACTTAAAATTTTTTAAAATAAGAGAAGTGATGTTATCTAATAGGGGTAATGATAAGTAGTAAATAATATAAAGTTAAAAGGGATAAGGTAATTGTATTCGTAATTGTAGAAAAATCATTAAAAAGTAAGGTATGAATACAGGAAAATGTGAAGAGACGATTAAGGATGTGTTTGTTTGGGACAAAAAAATGTCAACAAAAATTTTTTAATCTAAAACTTTTTATTCTCCATAAATAATCTATTTTTAATTATTTTTTCACTTTTTTTATACAAATTATCTTACTTTTTAATCATTTCTGCATAATTATCCATATAATTAACTTATCTATTTCAGTGTTGTCAGAACCGAACCGGTGATTGAACCGGTAAAGGGACTGGTCTGGTTCGAACCGGTTCGACCGGTTAATCAAACCGGTTTGAACCGGTGACGTCAGCATGACATATTTATGATGTCATTAATATTAATTTTTTTAAATTTTAAATAAATATAATAATATATTGATAAAATTATATTTTTAATTTTTTATAAATCCTAAATATATATGTTAGATTTTAAGGACCATAATATAAGAGCAAAACATGCAGAAAAAAATTAATAGCAAGTTTTAAAGAATTAACTATATTAAGTTATTAACTGACCTGAAAGACTTAAACTTATAATAAGTTATGACCGTTGTTGCTTGGTTGTTGGTTTTTGAATTCTTTCTCTTTATCTCGGTACCTTGATAAATTATTATAAACATACCTGAAAAAATAAGAAATAAAATAAATTAGTAAGTGCTGAAAATTTGAATAATTAAATAACCTGTAATAATATGAAAATTAAGAATATCTCTTTTTTTTGATGAGTACTCATGTCGTAAAACTAAAATCTGGTATTTTTAAAATATATTTGGTATTTTATATTTTTTTTTGATTTTTTGATTTTTAATTTTTTAAAACTAAGAATAGTAGAATACTAAACATTTTAAAACTAAGAATACTGAA
>JAXCLR010000105.1:9117195-9132728 GCA_035584095.1 Annona squamosa | reverse complement strand
GACTTCCCACGCTACAGCGGACTACCGAAAAGCAGCTTATTCTCCCGACAAACGAAGCTCCATTCATGGCCGCCAGCCGGCGATCTCCATCTCCGCCAATCGGATTGGGTAAACAGCGAAACAGCTCGCCGGCTACCACAGATCATCATCACCCTCACATACTCGTCATCCGGTGGTCTGATTTCTCTTCCAGATTCGGCATTGCGCGCCCCATCAAAACCCGACAACAGCATGCAACAAGCTCAGTGCAGTCTTCTTTAAATCCAACTTCAATCGCAGCAACGAATCCAAATCTCGACCGCCTCTTTGTATACATGCATCTGATCGCCAGCCCCAAATCCAAACTGCCTTGCCGCCAAAACCAAATCTTCCCAAAACCAGCCACCGCCCTCCTCTGCCCCGATCCGGCGTGCGTGGGCGGCAGCGTTGCCCGGCGAGGAAGACCATGGCCGGCGGACTGCGTGGGTGACGGGATGCGGGATCCTGCTGGCGCCGGCGCTGTGGGTGGCGAGATCGTGCAGGCGACGGAGACAAGGCAGAGGGATGTGGGAGTGCCGGGACGCGGGATCCTGCTGGCGCCGGCGAAGAGGAAGATGAACGCGAGGGCCAAGGAGGCGACCGCCGTCTCGAAATCCTGCGTGCAGGCGGGCGCGGGCGCGGGCAGGCTAGGGTTTCGGGGAAGAAGAAGAAAGCTCGGGCAGGCTAGGGTTTTGGGGAAGAAGAAGAAAGCTCGGGCGGGCAGAGTGGCAGACAGGGCGACGGGCACGCGTTACAGTTATTTAATTATTTTATTAACCGACCGGTCGAACCCGGTCGAACCGGTAAATACGGTTCGACCGCCGGTTCACCGGTTTGAGCGGTTTCTGGTAATCGAACTGAACCGTATCGGATCGAACCGGCCATGGGACCGGTTCCCGGTCGGACCGGTCTGACCGGCCGGTCCGGTCCGGTTTTAATAACACTGATCTATTTTAACTTTATTCTCTTTACTCCTTTTATGTCTCATCATTTTTTTTATTAGTTTGACAATTTCTACCTTACAAACTTTTCGTCAAAAGTTTTACCTCCAGCCAAACACACTCTAAAAAGAAAATAATTATAAAGAATGAAAAGTTCTAAGTTGATAAGTTTCTATAATTGCCCAACATACTCATATGTAATACTTTCATTTTAAAAATTTTAAAAATGAGATTTTAGGCTAAATGCATTGGAGACCCCGTACATTTGGTCTCATGGAATCATGACTCTTTAACTCAATGAACTTGGGCTTATACGAAAATAAAGAGGAAACAAAAATATATAGTAATAATTTAATGTAATAGTTTACATTAGCTTCAATGCAATCGTTTGCATGAATCATTTCTTTTAATTTCTTTGATTTTTCGGTTCTAACATGCGGCCTAAGTGTGTGTATATATGTTAGATATAAAATTTTATTTTTAAAATATTGTTCTATATATATATATATGGGCCCACATGCTAGGACCAAAAAAAAAAAATCAAAATGAAATGATCCGTGCAAACATTTGCATTGAAGCTCAATGCAATCGTTGGTTTATTGTTTTTCATAAAAATGATATTATACGTGTATTTAATTCACATGACAAGTTTTACCATTTTTGAACATATATATATATATATTTGAATTTTAAATACAAGTTATATATATATATATTTGAATTTTAAATACAAGTTACATATATATATATTTGAATTTTAAATACAGGTTAGTTTAGTCCTTTTTAAAACTTAAATATCCCTATCTTTGAAATTCAAGTAAAAAATTATAAAACTTATGAAAAACAAAAACTCTATAGTATATTTTTAAATACATTTTCGGCCTCGATCCAATGCAATGATTGCATTAAGCTTCAATGCAAATGTTAACATGGATCATTCATTTCACTTAAAAAAAATTTTGGTCCCAGTATGTGCGCTTATTTTTTTTTATCAATTATTTAGATGTTGAAAATGGAAGAAATTACATTAAGGGTTTACATAATAATATAAGTGATGCTAGACATAATAGATGAAGTTGATTTTTCGACAACTATTTATATGTTGAAAATGAAAGAAATTATATAAAAAAAGAGTTTCATGGAAACATCCCTATATATATTAAGTAATATTTTTAAAAATAAAATTTTATATCTAATACACATACACACTTAAGCCCACATGCTAGAACTAAAAAATTTAAAACTTTTTCGCTCTCTATAACTGCCCTATTTTTAATTATTTCTTTACTTTTTCTCATATAACTACTATATTTTTCAATTACTTCTATACAACCACCCATACATATTCTTATTTATTTTAACTTTATTATTTTTACTCACATCATACTCTCCCATTTCAAAAACTTTTATCCTAAAAATTTTCATAAAATTTTTTATCGTTTTCCAAACACGCTCTAAAAGAAACTATTTATGCAAATGTTTTCATTGAAGCTAAATGTAAACGTTTGTATTTGATCATTACCTTATATTTCTATTTCCTCTTCACTTTTATATAAACTAAGTACATTTAGTTAAAGAGCGCCCAACCTATGAGGCTAAAGGCATGGGTTCTCCCAAGCATCCGCTCCAAAATATTGTTTTTGAAAATTTTAAAATTTTTTCAAAAAGTGCTATACTACGAGTATTTAACTTAAGTACAAGTTACATCATTTTACTTTTCAAAAACTTTTCACTTTTTATATCTACCATATTTTTCAATTATTTATTCACATTTTTTTATACAATTATCCTATTTTTCAATCATTTCTATAAAATTACCTTTAAAACTAAACTATTTATTTTAACTTTTTTAAACTTTTCATTATTATTCTTATCATATCATATTATTTCTACCAATTTAAAAATTTTTAAATAAAAAACTTTTGTTTCAAATTTTTTTTCACTTCTCAAATACATCTTATGAATATAAAAATATAGGAGATTGTTATTTTGCTGAATAACAATCCATTGTATATTAGGTGCAGTACCCTAGCCTTTTAAGAGGACACGGAGAACAGTTCTAAGGACCTTGAAGCTTGTAAAGCTTTGAAAGGGAGTGCCTGCGGATACACCTTGCTGGGTATTAAGGTGGGGTGATGTGGAGCTAGCAGCTCCGCTGTTCTCAATCTGTTTAATTGGCATTCCTCTTAAGTGGGGATGCTTTGTACTCTAATGCGTTCTTGAATTATGGAGCACTACTAGCAACAATGATTCTTAACGGGGTATGTATGCAGGACTTTTTAATTGCCTGTTGGTGTATCTTGATGCACTTCAATTCATCATCGTGTTTGCTTGAGCTTGCGTCTTTTTTAAAATGGGAGTGGGATTATATTCATAATGATCTATTAGAGTCTAAAATATATCATTCATTTATTTTATATTTAATTATTTTTTTTGATTTTTCTTCAAAACATGTTTTTCTAATCATATTTAATTCAAATATCAAATTTTTTAATTTTACAATACTTTTATATATTTATTTTTTATTTTTAAAAATTAAGTTTTTAAGGGAAATGCCTCTAAAATTGATAATTTAAAAAATAAAAAATAAATAAAGTATTGTAAAATAACAAAATTTAGCATATCAAACAAAAATGAATAATCCTGTTAGCCCACACTAAGCAAATGCCCTGCTTGGCTCACCTCAAAAAACTCATTTAAAAATAATATTCTTGTTTTTTTTCTATACACCCATTTATTTAAATGTATTTAACATATAAATCAAGTTTTACAATTTTTGGACATGTGTATGTATTTTTTAAAGATATTTAAACATTGTGTATTTTAAATGTATATATATTTAAAAATCTCAAAAAAATAGATATATATATATATATATTCAAAAATGATAAAACTTGATTGATATGTTAAATACATTTAGACAATCAAGTGCATGAAAAAAAAACATTTTTAAACCGTTTTTAAGGTAGGCTAGACGGACATTTGCTCCACCAGGGCTAACATAATCATTTTTCATGAAATAAACATACTTAGTAAAATATGTTTATGAAGAAAAATAAAAAAAAAATAACCTCAATGAAAAACCAAATCCCAAGGCTGGCGTGTCGTCTGATTTTGGCTTTTATCGCCTTCTCTTACAACCTTTGTCACTTGTTCATGGGATCCAACAGTGGAACACAGCAAAATCCTCACGCGCGACGCGTAAGTCGTACCATTATTGGCCTTTGGGATTCAAAGATCATACTATCAAGTCCAAATTCGAAATGATTTGAGGGCAAATGTGCTACTACTGTTTCAACTTCTTTGAAACCTGGAGGGTCTCACAAGCTAGTAATCAGACTACGTATTTTTATTGTATTTTTCCCAGCTACATGAACGCTATTCCCATCTGGAACGTTATTGCACTCTAGTGCTTGTGAATTAGTCTATTTATGTATTTTACACATAATTTTGAACATTTCTAAAACAATGTTACTTATGTAGTCCTCCGATTGAAATGAAATGTTGACTTCCAGTACTGTAGTTAAATGTATGGTTCTAAATGAGATGATCTGAATAGATTATGTAAAGTCATTAACTCCAACAGAAGACTTCTTAAGAAAGTAGTTTGGTGTAAAGGTTTCGTAGGCACTACTTTTCTCTTCAACCCTGATTTTTTGAGCCCACCTGAAATGACTGCGTAGGGCGATCTACTAAGCACAACAATTTGCAAAAAGATCCACTCACTGAGAAAGAAAGCTAATTTATGGCCTGTTAAGTCGGGTGTTTGATAACCAGCTAGCATGAAAGATGGCCCCCATGTCATGCACCAAACGAGAATCCACCTGCTGTCAAGTTAAAATATCTGATTTGAAGAAAAATTCCTGCCATCACTGCCATGTAAATTGCGTTTTTCCAATCATCGGCAGATAAGATCTTTGGGCATCCATTTACGAGTCTTACGCCTTCGCTTCACAACAAAGGAAATTTTTACGACCCAATGCGTAGGGCTCATGCCAATTGAGGGTCTAATAACATTGACCTGTTGTGCACGATGAAACCCTCTAATTCCTATTATCTTTTCAAAGCAAGAATAAGAAAATAAAGAATCCCAACAAAATTGCTGAGTAAGTAGGAGCAGAGACACGGAGTTACACATTGCAAAGAGAATTATTGCAACTCTGATGATTAGCAAATGCGAAAGCCCAATCATCAACAAAAATATATAATGTTACACACATGAAATAAGAGATGGAACGAATGACATAACAATAAGCGGAGGATTATAATTCAAGCAGAAGCCGTGGAAGTGGGAGAACGCTGTCGTCTTTTCAGGTTTTCACCCTTAGGACTGGCACCAGAAGAACTTGCACGTGATAATGGCATGGGCACTGCATCTGCTTTCGCTTGATTTGAAACAGCATTTGATGAATTAATTGCAGAAGGAGTTGTCTTGCCTGTGTCTGGTTGTAATGATGGTGGTGGTGGGGATGATGATAGTCGACGAGTATCTGAAACTGGAACAAATGGTATTGGGCAGACTTCTGTGACCTCTTCGATGCCTTCATCAAAGTAGACAACATCTTGCATTGTGAGCTGGTGGTATTCAACAATCTCCCTCAAAAAACGGTTTTCGCGAGCATAGTCAGAGTTCTCATTGGCCAGCCTGCCCTTCTCGGCCAGCAACGTCTCTAGTTGATGGCGGATCTGAGAAATACACTCAGTTATGCAGGACACAGCAAGGCATTTTCTCGGAAGAATTTCACATTGATGGAAGAAGAGTCTATGTGGAAAATATGCTGATCAGTACAACCATCAAGGCGCAGCACATACTAAAAATTAAGAATCCTAACCATTCAGCTGTTGGCAACAAAAAGGCTAGAAAACTGACCATCTTGACGCTTCAATAGGCAACAAAAGATCTGGATATAAGCACGGATCTTGTTCTTGTCCAAGAACGTAAGGTCCACAACATGCGCATATATTGCAATATTGGTATTTTTGAAACTTCAAAAGTGTCTTGACTCAATTTGCGTACAGTTTGATTTAATTGGAAGTGGTGTATGCATAAATGACTGGGCTTCTTCCCTTTGATAATGCGCAAGTAGAAGAAATGAACAGGAAAGATCACGAAGGCCTTATATTTGATAAATTAGTGAAACCACCTGGTGGATGGGTGGATAGGCCAGGATCTTAGGGACAGGCTTGTTATCACAGAACAACACTTGCTACGTTATCCATTCCTCTTACACACACATGGAGTTATGCTACATCTGTGATCACCCACGTGTAAATTTTCTCTTATATCCAGATGCGTCTGCAATTTCTTTGAAAGCTGTTGACGATCCCTTTCAACTGAACTGAAACAAGTCCATCTTAAGTAAATCCAGGACTTGTCCAGCTTTCTTTCCGATAGTTGTTAAGCACCTGGTTCCTCGCATGCGGTTACCCAAATATATATATGTTTTTATTGTTACATGAAAAACAGATTTAAAGATGCATTATCGAAGGCAGATACATTGCCTCCATATTTTTCTTCATTTAATGCGTCCTTTAGTTGGAAAATGCAGGGCAATGAAAAATTGCACAGCATACTCTGGCTGGCTGGTCACTGCTGCACTTTTGAGATGCCAAAACCAAAAGAAAACATAGCCAACGTAAAGATGGCTGCAAGTGCCAGCTCCTGTGCAAAGAGCGGTCCACCTATCCTAAAATTTGGGCTAGGCCACCTAATTTGCGCAACTCATCAGACGAAAGGCTTGCAACTTGTGAAGATGCATCCAAGTGGAATCCATTTGTTCTATAAAACATTGTGCTTGTGAGACATGGGGAATTCCCATTTGTGAATAGTACAACAATGCATAATATTGATAGATGGGTAAAACAAATGTACCAGATCATCATCTTCTGGTGTGTCTCCGTTCTCCCGACTCTCCCTAAGGATTTTATTTTCTTCCTCTAGCTGCTGGCATCTTTCCTTTGCGAACGTTAGATCTGCTTTCACAGTCTTCACCTCTCGAAGCAGCAGCTTTGCTTTGGCAGCCATTGCCATTGCAACCTTCATATCAAATCTTAGGTCTATTAGCATTCAATTCACCTTCCACATACATAAAACGAGGATAGAATAGTTGTTTTAAACAATTTGAGAGGGAAAAGGAGTAATTTGATTGCCAGGTAGATAATAAAGTACTCTGAAAAATATCCAAATAAAAATTAAAAAATTTACAATGCCTAAGTAGATTTTTAAAAATGACTAAACATAAATAAAATGAAATAAGAAAGTAAGAAAAGCCCAAAAAAAACTATCATACAACGTAAATGAAAGAAAAAAAGAAAGAGGAGACGTCATTAACTGTTTCAGCCGGAACATTTTTATTAACAAAGTTAGAGTGTGTGAGAAGTGATAAACTTTTAAATGAAAAGTTTTTTGGTATAAAAATTTTTTAATTGTAAAAATAATATGATACAATAGGAGTAAAAAGAATAAAGTTAAAATAAATAAGTTAATTATGTTGTTAGTTAAATAAAAATGATTGAAAAGTAAAACAGTGGCATATGATGACGTGAAGAAATCATTAAAAAATATAATAGTTATGGAATTAAAAAGTTTTATTTTGATATTTTTTGCTTTTTTCCAAACACTCGCTTAATTTTTTCTTTTTGTTCAATGCTCAAGTCCCAGTGAAACAAAAGAACAAAATCCAAGTCCTTTATTCTTCTGTTAGAAGGATATAATTGATTTGTCTATAGAGAATCCTAGCATAGAAGCAGGCAAATTCTAGGAACACTACGATCACAAAAATTTTGTTATCACAATACATCGCGGGAGGCCTTAAGTTGAGTTTCATGGTTTGTTTGCGTCTGAAGCTGTGGCAGACGTGGACTTGATGAATCAGTAGTTTGATATTGGGAATCAGAATTGGTTCCTTTCCTCTTGATTTGCAGCTTGCGTGTCTCTGAGATTGTGTCTGCAGTTTTGGTCTCCACAAATATTAAACCTTCCTGAAGAGAGACAAGAAACACTGTCAGTAAGAGAGAAGAAGACAGTTGAAATGGGAATTAAACTTCTTTGGATTCCGGAAAAGGAAAAAGTTTATCCAACTACAACGTCCAACCTACGAAAGAAAATCTACACCCCAATAATAATGGAGGTATCGTCTCAGTATGGGAGAAGGAACAAAAGTGTGGAAAATGATAGATGCTTCTTAAAAGTAGTTTTCAAATCCTCTGAGGCATTGCCAATGGTATCGCCCAGGTAGTTAAGTGAAGTAGTGATTGCATCTAAGCCTTTATCCAGTTTTGGACTTTCGGCTTTCTGGATACTCTCATGTGACCTATCTGGCTGATAAGACAGCAACCAGGCAATAGAATCCCATAGAAAGAGATTTAAATGATACCACCACAAATGATTCTATCACTAAGAATGCAAAATAGAAAGGAACAGGAGAAACGGAAGGGATTCTGTCGACATCTTTAACTAATAAGGATTCTACTTCAATCCAGCAAATTGATTTGGAGATTCAAAATCTGAAAGGTACAGTGCACATCTAGAACTGTGACATCCTAGATCCAACTAATTGAAAACTTGATATAGATTGGTTTTCTTAATAGTGAAAAGCGTAAACAGTGGTACGATCCTTCTAAAATTCAAACACACTCTTCATGTACTACGTGTGTGGTGGGAGCTGTGGTCTCTCAAAATGATGTACACATTCTTGGGCTTCATTATAATATGAATTGGAATGGTGACGTAACATAATATTGATAAAAAAAAAAGCCATAGAGAAATGGAAATATTAAACAAAATCTTGGTAGTTGGAGTCTCACTTGACCACATGTTGACGTATCAATCACTGAAGCTCTAGTTCTTCCAGGCATTTCAAAATTTTGTGCCACACTGTCATCCTCGAGAATTGATTTGGCTTTCCTAGCCAAAACACCCCAAAATCCATACTTGGACTCGTTAATACTGTTTGTTGATGTACACTCGTATGTTCTAGAATCCTATAACCACATAATATCACAACCGAATCAGATAAGAAGAAAAGGATAAGAGGGGAAAAAAATCAACACTATCTTCTTGGTAAAACTGAAAGAAGTCTAGGAAGTCGTTAGCTTTTACTGCTGGTCGTCAGAAATATGAACTTTTGCAGAATTTTGAGTTTGGCTTCCAACTATATGGAAACCTCTTTTATCCGATGTTGGAAACAGCAACAATAACAAACTTTCACAAACATAAAAAAAAATTCCTAAACGGAGAGCAATATCACTCATTACTTGATTGAAGAACTTTCCGCCACCGATCAACACCCAATACGCGAGAAGTTTCCACCAATTTGGAAAGAAAATAAATTGAAAAAATTTCAACGAACTTCAGGAAATTTCTACAACGTCTTCAAGAATTCGAAGCATCATGATTCTCCCAGTTCGAAACAAACAACATGCAGTGTACCTCCATGAGACAATTGCAGAAACTCACGTATCAAATGCTCGACATTCGAAATAGGAAATCAAAACCAATTCCGGAAAAAAAAAGGAAAATAATGCCTCCAGATGATTTTCCCGGTGGATAAGAAGATCCGCAGTGTCTTACTATCAAACATATTTTCGTTTCCAACGAAAAGAATTTTTTTTTTTTTTTTGGCAGTTTCGTAAAGAGGTCAACGTGAAAACAAAAAACGAAGTGTTGCGGAATTCGTCAAAAAGATGGTAGTTTTGCACCAATTCAAGAAAAAAACCACACATCCAAATGAAAAAAGGGACTCAGAAAGAAGAATGGAAAGCACCCAACCTGCTGCTGCCGCGGGGAACCAGTCCTCTGGCGATTCGGCTCTCTGTAGGCGGATTCTCCGTAAGCAGAGGAGATGGAGGAATCCCGGTGGGCGGAGGAAGCTCGTATGGCCTGAGCGGCTAGGGAGGAAGAATCGGAGGGGAAGAAATCGTCATGCTTGCGGTGGTATTCGCCTGTGAAGGTGGAAACTCGAGAGATGGAAGGCTGGGAAGAGTCCGCCCGTGGGGAGGAGGCCCGTAAATCTTCGCTGAACGTTTTCGCCCTGGAAAATGGCTGCTTTCTGCGATACGCCATTGAAGAAGAATGGCGTTGATCGCAGAGGGAGATCCAAATGGAATTTTCGCCTCTCTAACCAACCGCTTTAAACGCAGGAGCGAGAGAGAAACGGAGACGGAGGAGAAAAGCGCGGGAATGGAAGCCCCGATCCGCACGTGCGGCCTACCACTGCGTTCACGAACCTTTTTATCCAAACCGTCCAGACGTTGGGCCTCGTAGACAATTGGAACGACTGAGAAGATTATTATTATTATTATTATTATAAAAATGTTATGGTCTATGTTGCGAGGTCCGGATTCGATTGCGATTATTTGATTGGGCAGCGTACATCTCCTACACGGCGCTACGCTGGCCGTTGGATACTTGGATTTTGTGCCGTGTGGGACTTCAACGGTGGAAAAGCGAAGTGCAACAGCCAGCGGGTTTCGAATTTCAGTTGCAATTTGGAAAGCAGCGGCCCCGCCATGTCCGAACCGGACACTGGCCACGTCAGCTTCAGCGTCAGCGCGAGGCGTTGGCATTGCGCGTGGCTCATCCCTTCTGTTTCTACAGATCATCGAGATTTATTTATGTTTTTAAATAAAAATTAGGTTTTTGTTTTTATTTCTCTTTTTTTGTTATTTATAACTCATCCAAAAGTACCCTTTGTTATCCTACTCGAAGGATTTTTAACTCCGAACAGTGAGACACCTCAGTATTAAGACAAATGGGAGAGATAAATTTCCCCAATAAATGAGATACAAACACTTTCCTACTCGTTTCGAACCCGCGTAAACTAGCACATAAATTAAGATGTTATCTAGTTAAGCTATGCCTTGATGGTTCTTCTCTTACTCTTTTTTTTTTATCTCTTATATATAAGAGGATAATAAATATTACAATCAAGTATATTTTAAATCCTCACAATATTGAAAAAACTTCCTACAAACTCTAATCACTAAAGGGAAATTATAACTTCCACAACAACTTTGGGTACTGTCGGTGGGGAGGATCGAATCTTTCATAATGGGCAAACATGCTTATCATGAATATCAATGCGCCAAGGCGCGGGTTGCACTCTTCTCTTACTCTTATGTGCGGACTTTTTTTAAAAAAAAAAAATTGTAGGGCTTCATGCCTTGCATTCCGAGTTGACAAAAAATGAAAAGGAAGCAACCATAAATCATAAACCATGTCCTTTCTTTAATTTAAGCCACTTTACATATGAGAATGGGCAAACCACAACTAATGATATGCCAAAGTACCGTGAGTACATTCCAAAATGGAAATTTTTGATGTTTGCAAATAATATTATTCATGTTTTCTTGGGTCAAGAATGCAAAGTGACTTTTACATTTAGAGTGTATTTGGAAAGTGATAAAATTTTTGGATGAAAAATTTTTAGTATAAAAATTTTGAATTAAGAGAAAATGATATGATATGATATAAATAATAATAATAATAATGAGTAAATATAATAAAATTACAACAAGTAAATTAGTTGTATAGATAATTGTGTAAAAATAATTAAAATATAAGTATAATTGTATAGGAGGATTGAAAAATGATTAAAGATAGGATAATTATAGAGAGTTGTGTTAAACAAATATGACCTTGCTTACGTGTAGAAAAGAAAATTAATGAAGTATAATACAAGATAAAATTATTTCACATTTCCAGAAATCCAATATATAATTATCCAATTAAGAAGACTTGCAACTATTCACAACTTATAGATTGTTAGAGGATAAGATGAAAAGGAAGAGTGTGTATGGAAAGTGTTAAAATTTTTAAATGAATGGTTATAAAAAATTTTGAATAAAAATATTATGATAAGGTAAGGATGATGAATAAAGAAATAAAATTAAAATAGACAAGTTAGTTGTACAAGTAATTGCATAAAAATGATTGAAAAATAAGATAATTGTACAAGAAGAAGTAAAAAATAATTTAAAAATAATGTAATTATAGAGAACGAAAAATTTTAGATTAATAAATTTTAGTTTGAAAATTTTGGTTGTAAACGAACATGCTTAAAACAAATAAAAGGTTTGTTGTATGTTAAGAATAAAAAAATGGTGCAGAAATTAAGAAAATTCCGCCGAAAATTTAAAAACTTTTATTTTTTCTGAAAACGAGAGAGGAGTTCTAGGAATTTCATCTTCTTCACGTCACATACACATCCCCTCCAAGCTGTCAACACTGCACACGACGGATTCGATAAAACAAAATTCTGTAGAAGATTCCACCACCTCGTGGGAATCGAGTTGGCCGATCGAACACATGCATGTGGCCAAAGGCAAGAATCAGTTCACATACAAACATGCATGCAGCCAAGGGCAAGAATCAGTTAACATGCATGATCGTTGGATTGTCCCAAACAACACTCTGTTCAGACCTGGCTCAGATACGACCCAATATCAGGATAATTTTTAAAGGATTTGGTTTTAGTTTTTCTCCTCTTTGTTATTAATTTCTTAGCTTAGTTGATAATTTTGTCTTGATAAATAAATATATGTCCCTCTGTAATTAACTTATGAACCGTCCATTAGTAGATATATTTGTCCATTGAAATGAAACAAATGTATAGCTAATTATAATTAATCAATTAATCTGACATTTATAGACCTCGGATGAATGTTGTGGTTTCTCTTAAGCACGGATTCCACTAAAAAACTAAAAATTTCTGCACGCTACACGTTCTAAAATTTGTTATTTGAAACCTTAGGCACCCAAACCTTTTGTTGCCAAAAGTAAAATTTATTGTATGCAAATGTTAAGTTGTTATCATGATAAAAAAAATGCCTTAAACATAAAAAATATTTAGATTTAAAAATAATATTTTAAAATTAAAAACCAAGTATTGAATTATTACCATACATTTATAATTAAGAGGTAAACACTATTGAATAAAGTGAAAATCGAACAGCTGGATTTTTCTTTGATCATCTCAAACATCAACTATTACTACCCCAAAAACCTTTAATACCTATTTTCTCGTTATGATGAAATTACATACGATTTTCTTCTGATCAAATAAAGAAGAATCGAGAAGAAAAATACAGCAATCAGGATGACATGTCTTCACGCATGGATGGGGAAGGACCTTCTGGTATGGTCTGCAGACCGGGCCTCCAAGGACGCGTCTTCGATGATTCTTCACGCAGGATGAACTGACCCTGCATGACGGGCCCAGTGATGTTCTGATCCGATTCGTCAGTCTTTGTCATCGTTGCTTTGCCACCATTCGTCTGCTTAGCCAGTGCATCCTCCGCGGTCGTCGTTGGCCGTGCCAACAGTCCTTTCCATTCGGCAGTGCTCAAGAACTGGTTATAGATCGGCTTGCACGTGGCAAACTTCTCCGGCACGAGGAAGTAAAGCCGGCCGGTCTTCAGCTCCGATTGCTCCGGCAAGACAACGGGGCCCGATCCACACGGCACGATCCTGAAGCCTTGGTGGGCCGCCAGAACTTCTTTCACAGTCGCCTCTTTCTTGAATGAGATGATGCTTCCGTTTTCCTTCATCACAACAACCTCATCTGATTCTTTGCCGGAGCATAGACATCCAATCGAATTCCCCATCTTCAGCTCTTCGAAGCTTGTGTTTTCTGAGAAACCCCAACAATACGTTGCCTGGGTGTCTATATATAAGTAGACGGCATGCACCTGAAAGTTTGCCATCATCACTTAAAAGGCGCTGGAAACTCACAAATATCTTGTGAATATTCGAATTAATATCCGGGTGTAATTACTGGAAATTATCGTGATGGAATTTGGGTTCCCAACTTCAATATATATATTCATATTAAAATGATTTGGATGGTAGTGATCATTGAATTCTTGTGATGCAAAGGTTAAGAGAACGGTGATGAATTATTATTACAACGATGATCCGTTGGTGTCATGGAAAAATAAATGGTGTTATTAAAAAATCATTAGCATCCATACGAGCATTAATTCCATATTAAATGGTTGCAAAACAAGTTTGATAGTTAGGAAGAGTATTTTGGACAACCGGGTTAAAATGAATAGCTTTATATGATGAGAGTATAAATGCATAATTAATATGATTGACTATGACCCACCACTTTGCCTGTGAACTCCACTTTATAACAAGATGTGTACTATGCGTTTATAATCAACGAGGGTACTTAATTAGGATTATTTGTTACACGCACGAAATTAAGATATATAGCTTAATATATTCAAGCATGAATGTGAAGTTAGCCCCAATATTAATATCTATGAAACAGCAATGCAAACACATAGTAATTTGCCATCTTCAATAATTAGATTCCAATCGTGTATTCTACCAATTGGGTTCCGCAAGCGGCCGGGCCTTATTGCGGTTCCTTGTCTTGTGATAAATAATAATTAAGAGATCATTGTCTCAATAGCACGTGTGCCATGCACGTACGCTTGCACGTCCGGATGTGTGTGTGGACAACATGCATGCAAGAGTTGCGAAACTTGTGAGCTCGTGTAAACCAAAACATTAGCCTTTATATTGTACCATGTACAAGGAGAATACGAGAGAAAAGGGTCGGATATAATGCTGTTCTAGGGTCAATCATATATGGTACAAAAGAGGGTGAGAAATCCTTAATTCCTAATTCTCCTAATCTTTCTCTGGAACTTGCTTGGTGGTTGCTGAAATCATATGCTTGATCCCCTGGCCCCACCAGACATTTCCGAGCTCATAAGCAGTTGGGTTGGGCTCGTAGAGTTCTCATTTCTCTACTTGTCAGGAAAAGCCAATGGCTGTTTGGCCTTGTGTGGGCACATATCGGACAGGAACGTTTTTGATCCTGCCTAGTCTGTAGGCAAAAATTCGGCAAAACGTTAAACGGGTGTGTGTGTGAGTGTTGACCTGAGACCCGGATGCAAATCCGACGCTTTTGCATAAGTTGGATAAATACTTGGCTGATTCTATCTTAAAAATTAGGGTCATACTCATAGTTAAGCCGAAGGAAGGACCAGTGTTTTAAAAACCGGACCGGACCGTTCGGTCCGACCGTGAACCGTTCGTTTAACGGTTAGGTTCGGATACGGTTCTTCAATTTTGACGAAAACTGTTCGAACCGTGTGAACCGGGCGGTTGGACCGTAAAACCGGTCTGACCGCGGCTCGGTTCGCACCTTTTTTTTATTTAAAAATTAATAAAAAAATAATAAAATGTCGCATTTCATTTTTGTTCGTGACTTCACGCCCGCGGCTCCTCGCCTCCTCCCATCGTCTTCCTTTCTTGCCGAGCTAGGGTTCACCCACCATCGCCGTCGGCCACCTACTGCAGCGGATCCAGGTCGTAGTCTGCCGGAATCGACGTCCGACAACAGTCGCAGTGCCTGGTCGTCGTCATCGTTTCCGACAGCAAACACAGAAACCCATTTTCGTCAGAGGTGGGTAGCAGAACAGAATACGTTTTTCCGGAACACAGTCATTCTAAAACAGAGGTCGTGTATTTTTCCTCTCCGCATGATACTCTTCACATTTGTGCTCTGTTTGTTAATTGAATACGTTTATGTCAAAATCCCTCTTTTCCTTTCCTAT
>JAXCLR010000105.1:9095523-9117095 GCA_035584095.1 Annona squamosa | reverse complement strand
AATTTATATATTTAATTTAATTTTAAAATAATTAAAATAAATTAAATATAATTATTACATCATAATTATGTCATGCTAACGTCACGGTTCATAACGGTTCAAACCACGGTTGAACCGGTTGGACCTGAACCGGACATAAAAACGATTCAGTTCCCAGTTCGGTTTTTAAAACACTGGGAAGGACACAATCTTTATCCTAGTCTCAAAAAAACGGTCACGGATACCAATTAAAAAAAAAACAAAGGTTATGGGTAAGTTAACTGTAGCCAGACACCAGATGTAATCCAATTTGTCCATGTAGTTTTTATTTTTTTGAAAAAAAGAGAACTTTAAATTAAATGCACCATTTTCCATTTCAATAATAATAATAATAATAATTTAATATATTAATTTGATTTATTCCTAAAATATTTTAATGATCAATGTCTAAGTTTAATATCCACATTATTTTAGTTCACAACGTGGGTCAAAAAATAAAAGCTTATTAGGGCTTGCTTATGTAATCAAGTTGCACAAAAGCATTTCATGCTATCTCTCTAAATTTTAAAATCGTGATGTTTGATATATAATTTAACTTATTAATTGTATTTAACACAATTTATTGAACTTACTAAGATTGATTTACATATGTATTATAATGTAATAATACTTTATAAAATTATTTATTCATTAATGATACTTAAGATGATTTAGGTGTTAAAAATCTAACTTCAAACTTGATATTTAACATTAAATTATTTTATTATATTAATTTTAAATATTTTTAGACAAAGTTCATCCATAGTGATATTATAAAAATAAAAAGTTTTCATGATAACGTAGATAATGTTAAATACAATATATAAATTGAATTTTTTTTATCAAATATTAAGATATTAAAATGAAATATGTTACATTGTAGAGAAATTGCATAGAATCATAACCTAAAATATTATATATTTTAAATATGATCCGTATTTTTTTTTTACCTGCACTACCAAGTTAAATTGACATTCTGTTGAGCCAAGCTTAAATCACTTTCCAAATGCTAGGTTAAGGCTAAGTTCATCTTGACTCGATCCAATATAATTTGTAGAGTTAGGTGAGGAACATTTTACAATTTTATTCATGTTATTTTCCAAGATGTGGTTGTGGGTTTGGTTCTCATAAATGGCGTTAGTGTATATTATCTTTCACAATGGGACACCACAACTGCGATATTAAAGCTTGACAGGAGGACATTAAAGTTAATTAGAGAAGACGAAGCAATGTTGAAAGGATATGCGATCAATTTTAACTCTAAGGTAAAGATTAAACTATCAAAAATTTCTTAAATCATTGGCCATTTACACAGAAAGAATAAAAAAACAAATCCACTGGCTTTATAATATATGTGTTTCAAAAAAAAAAAAAAATGATAACCTTGGTCTTTTAATGAGCTAACTTTAAAAAACCAAATATTCTATTAGCTATATATCTGACTTGATCCGCTGTTAAAAATAAGCGAGTTACAGGCTCACAACATGATTAATGGGCAGAAAAATCTTCGAAATTGGATAATGATCTAATTTAAAATTTTAAATGAATTAAATGTTTTTTAATTTTATTACCTCAAAATTAGGCCTCAACAAATGCATACAAATATAAGAATTGATTATCTAATCATGAGATTTAGATTAAAAATGCACAAAATCCAACAAAACATAACGAACTTCATGGATCATGGTGCAATCGATTGTAGTTTTTTTTTTCCTTTATTTTTAACAATTTTATCTTTGATCCTAGTCGTCATATTTTGGTTTAAAAAAGTCATGCATCATATCTTTTCTATATGGATATTTGCATAATATAAAAAATCATATTAATTAAATTCGTATATAATTGAGGACAAGTGTAAATGCATGGGGTTCTTAATTAATTATATTTTTAACATTATAAATAATAATAGTACTATTCAATTATGTTAATTTTTTATATTTGTGTTAAAACAATAGTTTCAAATACAATGTATAGCTTGGATTAGAAAAATAAAAAAAGGGATTGCACAATGTAATGGAGTGCCAGGGGAAGAAAAAAATCTTTCCAGGAATATATAGTCATTGGCCCTATCTTATCCTTTTTATCTCAAATTTCCAAGAAATCGACCGCCCACCACTAACGACAATAATGTAAAACAACAAGATAAAAATAAATCTTATTTCTCATTATTTCATGATTATTACTTGATTAATGATAAGTATCCATCTGAATCTGACAAATGCTTAGATGATTGAAGAGCCATCATTGTTTTGTCAGAGGACCCGCACAGGAACTCGATGTCCAATCAACCATTCTAATCCCGGCACCAAAAGTGCCAAGTCCATTTCCAATGGGAGAGGCGTGGGACATTAAAAACCAGATCTGATCCGTCCGTTTTTAGAAGGAGAGATTTTAATTTACCTAAGTGGGGAAAGGAAACTAAAATCATAGTAGTTTCATTAAGCGGACGGTTTGGATCTACCACAACACAACATAAACGTGAGTTGCGTGTGACGAACGGATGTCCAACATACAGCGCGTGAATGAAAAGACCTCTCCTGTCCAGGGCCAGCCTCGGAGAGCAGAGACTGTTGCCGCGTCTCCGATCTTTTCTTGCTCCGAACGGCACAGGGAGCGAGAGATTCTTCTCCGCAGGTGCGTTTGCTCTGGACTTTTTGGATTTGATTCTTCGATTCCGACAATCATCTTCAGCTGCAATCCGCGCCCGCTCGTGATCTGTTACTGTCCGATCATTCTCCCGCTTGAATTCCGACGAATCTCAACGTCGCTTGCTTTTCTCTTATTTGCCTTTAGTGTTTTTTTTTTTATTTACCTTTCTGGATTTTGTTTTGATTTTCTCTCTATCTCTGGAAAAAGCTCGGATTTTGTACAATTTACTTAAAATTTAGTGCTTGATTGATTATTTGTTTTTTCTCGTTTGTGCGTAAACTATCAGGAGGTTGGATTTGATTCTCCTGTTGTATACTGTTCTATCTTCTTTTGATTTTTCTTCTCTTTTTTGGTCTTTCTGATGCAAAGATCTGCGAATTCCAATGCATGTCGAGGTGTTTTTTTTTTTTTTTTTTTGTGGAGCGTGATGGTATTATTATGTTCCTTGACTCACTTTTAGCTGTCGCGATTCACCGCACTGGCTATACGATATGCAAGATGCTGGATGGCTGCGTGCTTGATTCTTCTGCAGTTTAAGTTGTGTTGATGCTATTTGTTCGTCCTTTATTTTGATGCATTGTTTTGAGTTACAGATAGTTCTAGGAAATGAGGTAAACTTGCATGAATGATTTGTTAAAGAATAACTTTCCTTGTTGAGATGATGGGTCGAGATAGTGTGCGAATCAAGGCAACGATGTTTTCTGGGTGACTCATTGTAGATGAACCAATGTATAATCTGGATCTGCTGGTTATTTTAATAGGACTGGAATTGTGCGTCCGACAAAATGACGTGCTGGGCTCGCTATTATGCTTGTATGAAATTCCATCTGATCATGTGTTCCATAAACACAGATGCGTCTGCCATTTAGGTGATCAAAATCATTATCGGGCCCCAACATTCAGAAGCCAGAATTGTGGGAATTGATATATTTACCTCTATTGATGACAACATTTAACGGCATGAAATGGCATGTTTACTGGCACAAGGCAATCCAGCATGACAGTGAAAATTTGGCTTGAATAAGCTTTTGCCCACGTCTTGCATGGTCTTTTGACCATCATCGTTGCAGCCTTACCACAGGCAAGTCACATGAATAATTGGATATTAGCATTTGGTTAGAATAATCGTTTCACTGTTTCTTGCATAATATTTTACATCATAATATTAGCCTTATTGCAGGGGAGGCACATTGTAAGCCTTTCAAATCTATTATGGACCACTTATATCTCTCAGAACTAGTGTTTTTCCAGAACACTTTCCCCATATGAAAAGTGGGCACAATGACAGCTGGTACAGGTTTGGTCCAGTGTTTGAACATAAATAGCAGCATTCCATCTTGAGTGTGTTTTCCTACAGATTTGTGTATCATTGTCTCAACAAAGTGTGAGCATCAGCTTCATTCCACTAAATGAAAATGCGCAAAAGCTCTATTTTCCACTAGCATTTGATCAGTCTCTTCCTCAAAGGGAATAAGGCTGACATTATCGGGGATGAGATAAAATTAGATACTGCTATTCAAGCGGGATAACAGCTTGGATATTATGGGTTCTATTCCATTAGCTTTTGGGAAATTGGGAATGGTATGGGAGGAAGGGTTAGAAAGGTTTTGACCTTGTTTGATTGTGTCCTTGGAAGCTGGAACGGCAAGAAGTCCAAACCTGAAAAAAAAAATTAATAATAAAAATAAAGCTAATATACCAGTTGTCAGTATTTGCTTTCTGAGCTTGGTAACATCTGAATTATTTCTAGCTGATGGAAATTATGTGCTTTTTGGCACTATTAAGATTAAGATACTACTAGTGTTGTTTTATGTTTGACCATTATCATTGAATTACCTTGCAAAGCGTCCTTGTAGTTATTGTAGCTTGTTCTTTCTAGCAATTGGCAATTTCTGCTGGCTGCTTTATGCCTTGTTAAGTTTTAAGTTTTCTGACTGTTGCTTTGCAAATATTATTATTTTTCCTCTCCTGATTGAGTTGCATTGTAAATATTTAGTTAGAGGCAAAGTTGGAGGAGCACCTTCACTGGTGATGGCAGTTGATCACTTTCATCATTGATGATCATCACTGCATCCCCAATGACATCAATGGTCTCAACATCCCGAGCAACACATGTGCCAAAGAGGCTGGGCAACAGTGGTGAAATACCACAAGCCTGCCCTGCACAATCTTTTGGTCAGTCTGATTTGGAGCTCAGCGACAATGAGGAGACAGAACTACTGTCTGTATCTTGGAACCAGGACTATGGATGCTTTGCTGCTGGAACAAGCCGTGGTTTCCAAATCTATAATTGTGATCCTTTTAAGGAAACCTTCAGAAGAGATTTGAAAAGTGGGGGATTTGGAATAGTTGAAATGCTCTTTCGGTGCAATATTCTGGCACTTGTTGGTGGCGGAGCTAATTCACAATACCCACCAAACAAAGTAATGATCTGGGATGACCATCAGAGTCGTTGTATTGGGGAATTTGCTTTCAGGTCTGAGGTACGTGGAGTTAGACTAAGACGGGACCGCATAGTTGTGGTCCTTGAACACAAGATATATGTCTACAATTTCACAGATCTGAAGCTTCTTCATCAGATAGAAACACTGGCTAATCCAAGGGGACTCTGCTGTCTTTCACATCATTCAAATACATCAGTGTTAGCCTGTCCAGGTCTGCACAGGGGACAGGTTCGCGTTGAACATTTTGGTTTGAAGATGACAAAGTTAATTAATGCCCATGACAATAACATTGCTTGCTTCACTTTGACCATGGATGGCCTTCTTCTTGCAACTGCAAGCACAAAGGGTACTCTGATAAGGATTTTCAACACAATGGATGGAACCCGCCTGCAAGAGGTATCTTACCTAATGCTAGGTTCCTCCCCATTTATTTAAATTTTCGTGGTCAATTACTTGCTGTTATGAAAAGATCTTCAGAAATTGTATAAGCTGCTTTTCCATCAAAAGTTTTATCCACATTCCATCAAATTTTTCATGCATCTTCTAGTTTTAAGGTAAGTTCCATTACAAGTCCTTTATTGGAAGGTGAACCTGATAAAAACTAGCTCATTTTTCATGGTAGGTATTTCTTTTCATGCATACAGGTATCCAACATATTTCTTGAGTTCAAATGACCTCCCAGATACACCACCCACCAGTCTGGGGCCAAACTCAATCAACGCATACCGATGAAAAGGGATAGGGGAAGAGTAGAAACACATGGTTTAGCTAGCCTCAAAATTCAAAATATAGCTGAAAAACGATGAAACTGTTGAATATATCTGTTACATTAGAATAGAGCATCAGTGAGTAAGCATACTCTGTAAAGCCATAAAGCGGGACTTCTCCTTCCTAGTTTCTTCTGATGTACCATGACCCTATGATAGAAAGATTACGATTGGTCTGAACATGTAGACATGGAAAAAAAGAATTGGTGGAATGTGCTATACCTCAAGTTCATGATGGAGAGATTGTGATTATTCTAAACATGTACATAGGTTATCCTATGATAGAAAGATTCTACTTACGTGCTATAATCTAGAACGGAAAAGAACTTGGCAACCTAAAAAAAGAATCCTATACCTTCCCGGGGGACGTAAATAGAGAACTGCCTTGATTTTAAGGTAAGAATGCACTGACAGCCCTTCAAGAATATTCTGTACACTTGGTGACATAAAATAGAACTGGCTTGATTTTAGGGTGCAACACTGTGAGGCTACCTGAAGAATATGCTATATGCTTCCAAATTCTTTATGCAAGAAGCTTGTAACTGACATCTTTAAACATGGATTTCAGTTACTGGTTATACCATTGATCCTGCTGCTGGTTTGAAAATGCATGCTTTTCTGATGCAGAAACTAATGCTAAGATCTCTGCAGGTTCGAAGGGGAGTAGAAAGAGCAGAAATTTATAGTATTGCTCTTTCACCAAATGTTCAGTGGCTGGCTGTTTCTAGTGATAGAGGTACGGTGCATATATTTGGTCTTAGAGTTCGAGTGATGGGCGAGGATTCATCAAACCATCCTGAAAATGATCAAGTACCATCAATGGCACATCAGAACTCATCAGCTTCTCTTGATGCCCTTATATCTCCAAACACAGGTTCCAATCCAAGCTCTTCATTGTCATTCATGAAAGGTAAGAGGATGTCGTTTATTTTGTGGTGACTCACTTGTTCCAATTGACAATTGTGTAACATGCTTTAGGATAACTGTATTTGTGTATTTCCACATCGGCTGCTTGGAGGCTCTTCTCTTCCTGTCGTTGGCAATTGGCACGTAGCTTTATTTTCAACGTCAGCATTTACTTAACTGCTACAAATAAAGCACACATTTTTTGGCTTTAATAAAAGGGGGCATTAAATTTTCTTAAATTTTGTGCACGAGATGTTGGCATTTGGTTGCATCAAGTTTCAAAATTTTCTCTTTGAAAGTTTTTCTCAAATAATAAAATAATCCCTAGGATGCAGTAACCAGATAAAAGAAAAGATGGTGAGATCTGTTTATTTTGTGGGCATATTGCTCCATATATTTAGCTAGATAATGTTATCCAAAGTGATTTAAGCCTCACGCAAACGTAGGTCTAAGTAGATAAGTAATCCAGCCTATTGCTATCTTTTGCTTTTTGAGTCATAAAGCCTGAAATACATGTAGATGGATGACATGTAGCATAGACTTGAGTGGGCGGTTTTGATACGTGAGCTAACTATAAGAGTTTATTTAACATGTGTCTCTACGCGTCACCAGGGGTGCTGCCAAAGTACTTTAGTTCTGAATGGTCTTTTGCTCAGTTCCACTTGCCAGAAGACACTCGATTTATTGCTGCATTTGGATCTCAGAACACTGTCATGATTGTTGGCTTGGATGGGAGGTACAAAGTGGTTTATCTTTATGTTAAATTCTTTTTTCTTCCTTTACATGCACATCATCTTAGTTTGGCATGTATGTAGCTCTTCATGTTTGTTGGGGTTTCTTTGAGCTTTTACACATTTTCTTCATTCCAAACTCACTTCCTGAAACTTAAGTCTCCAATTTACATGGGGCTGACCAGAGTTGTTAGTCACTTACCAGACATTAAAATGAGTCCATTGGAATAGGCAGCATTAAAAAAATAATAATAAAATAAAAAATCCTCTCCAAGAAGGGACTGTTCATCTTTTGGTGTAAAACGGCGAAATGGTCCACCTGGCATTGCATGTGCCATTGCCATTTTTGTGGGATTAGTGGCACCATGGTAGATTTGATCTCTGTATCTGCTGTCAGTGTATACTTTGAGATGGTCAAGATAGTCATAAAGGTTTAGCACCACATTAGAAATAATTTCAGACCTCAAGAGTTTTTGGACGATGATATGACTTGCCAGATAATACTTTGAACCCAAGATTTTATCACTGGCATTTTTAGTTACTCTTTACAATGTGAGCCACTAGATGATATGGATTGTGACATGGAGTCCTCTTGTCTACAGTTAGTCAATGGTCCATTAGAAGTGCTATTTTTTCTTGGTCGGTTAGTATGGATTTTCTTGACTGAATTGCATGAGGCTCTATCAGGGATATTTCCTTGTGAGGAGTACATTTCTCTTTTTCCTTTTTTTTTTTTTTTATGATGTTTCCATGGTTTTAATACCATTTTGAATTGAGCGATTCCTAGAATAAATGGCACCATTTGTTGCCCAAGATTTGTCAAGAAATCATTGGACCAAACTATTCATCTGACAGGTTCCCTCTGGGTTTCAAAATGATCAATGCTTGGTTTGAAAGGATTCTGGTTATGGATTCGAATTTTTTAATTATCACAGTGAAACAATGAAACCAGCTATGTATCACTAGGCAAATCAAGTAACTGTTAGTGGCTGGAAGAAAACTAGCTCGATCTGGAACAGTGATAACTTTCAGAACACTATAAACACAACATAGTATTGATGAACAAATTGTCACGGACACAGAAGTAATCAGTGCCATGGTTTGCCTGTTTGAGTTCTGAATTGCTTGTCAGGCACTGAACCATCAGTGAGGTATTGCCTTCTGTTCGTTATGAGTTTTTGCAGTTTACGCTGTCAAATGCAATGCTGCTGATGCATTGTGAGTATAGAACCTTATTTTTTAATGATTTTTTGGACCTACTAGCTAATGGGAAGAGTATTTTCCACATTTACATGAGGGTTGGTTTCCAATCATATTTGCAGGATAGGCTCCGGTCGTTTTGTTTTAATATACGAATATTGTTTTATCTCTAATTGTTATTCTTTTCTTGTCCCTTGTCGATTTCCAGTTTCTACAGGTGCAGTTTTGATCCTTTAAATGGAGGGGAGATGATACAACAGGAATATGTTCGGTTTCTGAAATCAGAGAACCACTCAAGATCCAGCTCAGCCTAATAACAATTGAGATCAATCTAACCTTCTCCTTGTATATAGAGCTAAATAATGTCGCTGTATATTTGCACATATCCCTTCTCTTGCAGTCCTTTATCCCCAAGCAACATATGTATCATCTTAGCCTTTTAATGACAGTATTGGCTTTAGAGTTGATTCATCGGGCTTAATATATTTATGCGCTTTCTCATTTGTTGCCCATCCATCCATGTTTGTTTAGTGCAGGTTTTTTTTTTTCTTTTTTTTAATATCACTTGTTTTGGTTCTTCGTGACAGCAAATTTCAGTATAAAGTATTTCCAGACTTGAAAGAATAATGAGTCAGAAAGTCTTGATACCCACACAAAAAAAAAAAAAAAATTTTATTTGTTTTAAGGGAGGTTAATCATCCAACGCATACTTCATTTTCTTCTTTTAAATTACTACTTTTTTTTTTTCAAATCCAAAACATTTATTACGTTTATTCCCATGTATTTATCCATGACGCGTAATATTACCACAGCTGGAAACTTATATCCTGTAAAAACTCGAAGACCTCTTTTGAATTTCAAAAGACGTTTAATTTTTTTTACAAAATAGAAGTTTCCAATCAAAGCAACGTTTGGCATCATGAAAACATATGTATAAATATAATAAATGATTTGGGTTTGAAAAAAAAAAATTTATTTAACGGGTGGCATTCCATTAGATCATTACACCTTAATACACGGAGTAAGTTTCGGTATACAGCCTTAAGGGCCTACTCAATTAGGATACCGCAATCATCTTGGCGTCGGTCACTGCACAGCTTAACATTAAGGGGACGTTTGGAAATCTCATGTTGAAATATGGGAGGGAATTTGTGAAAGCACGGGTTTCAAGGCATATCATATATCAATTAAGCATCATATTTTTCCACTTTTACCCTTATATTCTAATAATTTTTCCTATCAACTACTTTCTAACAAATCTATTTATTCCAACTTGACCCCTATCATTTCATATCAATCATATAACTTCCAAAATATTCCATTTTCTACACCCACCAAATACCATATTTCTCACAACTTTTACATTCCCAAACGTCCCCTAAGATTTACCTGATCAGATATCGACTTCTGGCTTGGTAGGAAGGAAGCCCAGACTGTAGATGTAAAGCTAGCAAATGCTTGGGACAAGTGTTGGCTTTAGTCATTTTCATCGTTGTGATTTGTTATTGCCAGTTGTCTATCAAAGTTGGTATATATGTGTGTATGTATTTTTTAAAGATTTTTAAAGATAGGGGTATTTTAAATATATATATATATGTACACAAATTTTTAAAAATCTAAAAAAAATATATACACATATCCAAAAATGATGAAAGTTAGTTTATATGTTAAATACACTCAGATAAACAAGAATATAAAGAAAAAAAGTAAAAAATAATTGTTGTAAATGAGTTTTCTGAGGTGTGCTAAGTAGGCGTTTATTTAGCCTAGGTTAACAGGATATATATATATATATAGAGAGAGAGAGAGAGATTTTCAGGTGCAACTTTACTGCACTATAATTACGGTGTAATTATCTCAAAACGGACCCTACATGATCATAAAATTATAATCTACTCTGCCTATTATATTTAGAATTATATATTCTGTTACCAGACCAATTTTCATCCTAATTGGACGTGTATATGGACTCCATCTGAAAGTGGTATAAATTTAACATAATGAAACAGTTCGATGTAAATATCAACTTTAAAGTTGCTTTTTCAACATATAAACCATTTGCTATAAAATTTATATATGGATAATAATTGTATAAACTACTAAGTACATGTGAGACCCATTTTAGGTCACATGTACTGTTAATTATAGTGGAGCTTCACTACAAAAGAAAGGTTCCGGTGCAGTTGATGAAATTTTATATAATCATTTATATATATATATATATAAACTTTATAGCAAATGGTTTACATGTTGAAAAAATTATTTTAAAGTTGTTATTTACATCAAATTATTTTATTATGTTGAATTTGTATCATTTTCATATGTGGTCCATACACATATTTGATTGGGATGAAAATTGGTATGGTAATAGAATATATGATTTTAAATACAATTGGTGGAGTAGATTATACTTTTATGATCATGTAAGACCTATTTTGGCGCAACTGCACCGCTGCACCTAAATATTTCTCGGATCCCCATCGTATGCTCCTATAACCATTTTTTTTTTGAATTTTTTTACAATATTTTTAATCTATTTGTATTTAATATGTGCATAAATTTTTACCATTTTTGGAGTATTTTAGATATTTATTTTTTATTTTTGAAAATCGGTCTGATCTTAAAAAATCAAAAATAAATATCTAAAATACTCTAAATTTGGTAAAAATTTATACACATGTTAAATACAATTATATTAACAGTTTTATAAAAAATAAAAAATAAATAAATAAATGGGTGTATGTGCCCCAGAGCATGCAACACTGCATGCTCCCGGGAGTATACGATGGGGTTCCATATTTCTCTATATATATGAGAAATATTCAGTTGCAACTTCACTACACCATAATTACAGGGCAGTTACCTCAAAATGGGCTCCATATGACCATAAAATTATAATCTACTTGACTCGCTGTATTTAGAATTGTGTATTCTATTATTATATCAATTTTCATTCTAATTAGATGTATATGGATCCCATCTAAAAATAGTACAAATTCAATATAATAAAATAGTTTGATGTTAATAGCAACTTTAAAGTTATTTTTTCAAGATATAAACCATGTACTATAAAATTTATATATGGATAAACGATTGTATAAAATATCAATATATTTAAGTACACGTAGAATGAGTCAAATGCAATGTTAATTATGGTGCAACTTCACTGCATGAAAAAGGTTCTATACATATAACAGTACATTTGGCCTAAAATGAGACCCACATATATTAGAATACAACAAAACTTTATACAATCATTTATCCATATACAAATTTTATAGCAAATGATTTACATGTTGAAAAAAACCACTTTAAAGTTATTATTTACCTCAAACTATTTTTATTATGTTAAATTTGTACTATTTTCAAATGGGGTTCATACACATATTCGATTGAGATGAAAATTGATATGGTAATAAAATACATTATTCTAAATACAATAGATGGAGTAAATTATAATTTTATCATCATGCGGGGTGCCAATGCACCAGAATATCCCTCTATATATATAGTGTCATGATACTATATTAGTTTATCGTATAATATTTGATTTTTCATTTCATTTTATTTTTTCTTTATAAACATGTCTTCTTAAGTGTATTTAATTCATATACTAAGTCTTTCATTTTTTTTATACTTTTACATAATTATTTTTTATTTTTAAAGATAAGGTGATCTTTAAAAATTAAAAATAAATACATAAAAATATTTACAATGATAAAACTTATTATATGAATTAAATACACTTAAGAAAACACATTCATGGAAAAAAATAAAATAGCAAAAATAAAATATTATACGATAAGCTAATATACAATATATTGTATAGTATCATGACTCATATATATATAGAGTGAGAGTGAGAGACAGAAATATTTAGCAGCAGGGTAATTGCACCATAATAACAATGCAGTTGCACCAAAATGGGCTCCACATGAGCATAAAATTATCATCTACTCTACCCATTGTATTTAGAATCGTGTATTCTATTATCATGCCAATTTTCATCCCTATCGGATATACATATGGACCCATATGAAAATGATAAAATTTAACATAATAAAATAGTTTAATGTAAATAACAATTTTAAAGTAATTTTTTCAACATGTAAACCATTAGTTATAAAATTTATATATAGATAAATAAAAGTATAAAATTTTATTACATTCTAATATGTGTAAAACTTATTTTTGGAAAAATATACTGCAACTGCACCGAAACAACTCTCATATATGTGTGTGTGTGTGTGTGTATATATATATATAAAGAGAGAGAAGAAAAGGTTATTGTAAATGCATAGTAAATTATGATATTTTTACTCAAAATGGGCCCCAATGATTGTAAAATGTACTTCTATTTTACTAGTTGTTTTTAGAATTATTTATTTTATTAGTATACTAATTTTTATTCAAATCGGATAAGTGTATGAACCTCATCTCGGAATTTTACAAATTAAAGTAATAAAATATTTTGATATAAATAATGATTTTAAACTAATTTTTTCAACATGTAAATTATCTGAAATATAATTTATGCATAGATAAATAATTGTATAAAGTATTAATACATTTAAATGTATGTATGACACATTTTGAGCCAAATGCTCTGTAAGTTATGGTATATATAAATGCATGAGATAAGTACTCATATATTAATTTTAAAGTAATATTTTCAATATCTAAACCATATGAAATATTATTTCTATGTGATTAATAATACGTGCCAATGGATCCAAACTTTTTTTTTTATAATTTACACATAGATATGTATATTTGAGAAAATATGACCCATATACTCTTTTTTTTTTTTTTTTTTTTTTGAGAAGCAAGCTACCTTCGGGCATGTCATTATCACAGGAAGAGTCTTTACATATCTGTTCAGAGATACAAATGGGAGGAAAATCTATCTAAGTCCACGAGTTATTGAGTTTCTTAATATTAAGGTGTGGATTATTTGACAAGATTGGAATAAGGACACGGCTAGTCGAATCTTATCAATATAGAATCCCAAAGAAGAATGTATAGGACGTTGATATGAGATTAGACCGTGTAAGATAAGGCAACTGCTATTCTCTGAAATTGCAGTTCTAATGATCAATCTAGGCCTTAGAGTACAAATTGTGCTTCAATTACTAGAGAACCAACACAACCGTGAGACCGGATTAAAGTCTTAAAATTTAAAAAAGTTACCAATTACATAGAAGCAGAGCCGGTAAATATATATATAATTTCAAGGTATATATTGTATCTTGTTTTTTGTTTGAAAGGCTTGGTTGATTAATAATCGGCAAGGTCTAACTTTTTATTCTTCATAATTATCTAATTTTTAAATTATTTTTTCCCTTCTTTCTATACAATATTTACACTTTTCAATCAATTCTGTCTTAGATATCTAACTTTATTTTTTATTCTTCATTATTGTTCCTATCACATTACATCATTTTTTCCTATTTTGAAAACTTTTAAACAAAATTTTATCACTCAGTACTCCTTTTTCTGTAAGCGGAAGCCCCTAATGTTTCAATTCTCACTTTTCTCCCTCGTGGTTTTTGGCCTTTCATTTCCTATTGTGTGTACATCCGAGTTGGCTTAATTTATCAGTTACCTCCAACCAAGTACCATTTTTCGTTTTTAATTGCATGCTTGCTCCACAAGCAACCGACAACAGCATCAGGCGAGTTATACGTAAATTCGTTGCATTCTTTCTTTATTGTTGGCGGAAGATACAAGGTAAAACGATTGATTGGAGATACACCACCAAATACTGCCTAAGAATATCAATCGATGAAAAAAATACTTCATTTAAAATTCTTCCGTTCAGGATAATAAAAAAATATGGAAGACGTAATGAGCAACACCAGCGTCTAAAATATTCTGAGGAAGAATCTCTGTTTGTTTGCTCGATTCTGCTTTAATTTATTAGCAAATGATTGTTCAGCAGTTTAACAAACGAACTGGTTTGTAATAGTTTAAATAAAATATTAAATCCCATTTCGGCCAGAAATGTGTGTGGGGGTTGTGGTCTCCCGTCTGTATGGTTGTGGGAGCAGTGGGTCTCCCGTTTGGTTGTTGGAAGCTGTGTGTTACTGATTATTTGGTGGAGCAGTGCCTCCAGATTTGTAAGAATGTCTCAGAGCCTTCAATGTAATATGTGTTCAGATGTATGTAAATACATTCCAATTAAAAAATAAAATAAAATATTAAATAATGTTATAACACAACCAGGTGGCATGGACGATTGCTTCTTTTTAGTTTAAAAATTAAAACAGTATCTGTATCCATATGGCCGTAGGTGGCTCAAAAAAATTTTTTATTTTTTTTATTTTTTTTTATAAATGTAGTCCTTTAACCTCAGATTTTTCTCTGTAAAATTTGATAATTTTTAAAATTTATTTCGTAATTTTGGTGCGTGTATCCATGCTCTTTTTGTTAATCTTCGAAAATAAAAAATACCAAATATTTAGAAATTGCTACATTTGACAGTGAGTTAGATTTAAGTGTAACCCACACACCTATAAAAAAAACAAAGTTTAACCGCCCCTAAATCACCTGATTTACAGGTGGCCACATGTGATCACCGCGCTTGATTTTTTATTTTTTTTTTTGTTACAAATTTAAATTGCCTATAATGTCCATCAACAGATTTGTACTTATAATGTCAAAAATGAGAAGTGATTTTTTAAGCCCTGTATACAGAAATGTCTTGCTTAGTTCACCTCAAAAGACCGATTTAAAATATTTTTTGTATTTTTATACACTTATTTATATTAGTGTATTTACATATAAACTAAGTTTTATTATTTTTTTCGTTATGTATATATATATATATATATATATATATATTTAAGATTTTTAAACATCGGTCCAGCCTCTAGAAAATTCTTTTTCTATATAACCCCTTTATATATTTAAAATCTTAATAGTTGATGAAATATCTACTTCATTCATTGTATTTAGCATTATTTATAATATCCTGGAAACCTTGTTTAGTTTTGTTGCATATGGGTCTCATCTATAAATATGAAAAATTAACATAATAAAATAGTTTAATATTAAAATATCAATTTTAAAGTAATTTTTTCATCATCTAAACTATTTAAAATATTACCACTATGTAGATAAATAATTTTATCTAAAAATACATTTGTAAATGAATCAGCGTATTTTTCATAATGTACATATGAATATACATAAACACACCCACACATATGAGCAAATGTGGCTCATGCGCATACTTAATTTGGAAAAAACTAGGTCTTCTAGTTGAACAAATGATGTTAAATACAATAAAAGTATGTTTGGCAATTTAAAAAAATGTCAAATTAAAACTTTTCAATTTTCATAACTACCTATTTTAAAATTATTTATTCACATTTGCTTATACAACTATCATATTTTCTAATCATTTCTACACTATCTATGCAACTAACCTATCCATTTTAACCTTATTCTCTTTACACCTCATCATTGTCTCTATCATATCACATCATTTCCTACTAATTTAATAATTTTTACACTGAAAATTTTTCATTTAAAAATTTTATTCACTTCAAAACACATTTTAAATGGATTGAATTTTACATCAATCATTAGTATCTTAAAAATTGAGTGGGTTACATAACTCTGTGTTACATAAAAGCGAAACTCTTTAAACATATAGGTTTATAAATACATATATACATATATATGTGCATGTGTGTTTAAAAAACTCAAAAAAAATATATACATATTCAAAATTAGTAAAACTTGATTTATATATTAAAGGTGCATTTGGTAAGGCATAAAAAATGTCAAGTTAAAACTTATCACTATCAGTGACTATCATATTTTTAAATTATTTTTTCACGTCTTGATGTATAACTACTCTACTTTTTAATCATTTCTACATAACTACCTATATAAATAACCTATATATTTTAACTTTATTCTTTTTACTCTTCATCATTACCTTTATTATGTCACATCATTTTATTTCATTTTGATAACTTTTATACTACAAACTTTTTACATAGAAGTTTTTTCACTTTCCAAACATACAAATACAATTAAATAAATAAGCATGTGTATAAACAAAAAAATATTTTACATGTCTTTTAATGTGGGCAATTTATTTAGCCAAAGCCAATAAGATAATTGTCATAAGTAATGCAAATTAAAAATTTATAGTCAATTTCTGATCTTGTATATATAAATATTTATCAGCTAACTAGATTACATTAAAGTTATTCTATGTAACCAAGTTACATAAGACAGTTCCATATAACATTAGCATGTTAATTATTTATACAAAATCCAATCCATCATTTAGCTAAGAGGCCAAAAATCATCTAAAATCAAATATATACATGAGCCACGTTTACAAAGACATATATATTCATGAGTAAAGTAAAAGAAATACTCAGATTTATTCATATATGTATTAAAATATAATAATCATTTATAATCATTTATCCATATAGTAATGATATTTTAAATAATTTAAATATTAAAAATACTATTTTAAAACTAATATTCAACATACTTAATATCTAAATTATATTCACATATGTTTAAAATATAATAATCATTCATCCATAGATTAATTATTAACAATATTTTTAACAATTTAGATATTAAAAATACTATTTTAAAATTAATATCCAACATTAAACAATTTCATTATGTTAATTTTACACATTTATAGGTAAAACCAATACACAATGAAATTAGATAAATGAAAAAACTTCCATCATAATATAAATGAAGCTAACTACTATAGATAAAATAGATTTTCCATCGCCCGATATTAACATTGCTTGAGAGTTAATATATGTAACTACTAACTAGTGAATTCTATCAAATTTGAAAATAGATAAATTGAATATATAAACATATCCAAAATATGTGATTTTTACATGCATAAACACAATGGATGAATTGTTATGAACATATTTTAAAAATAATAACACATTAAAAAACAAGGTTCCACGCAACCCGGCTCCATTAGATCATTACCCAACATTAAAATATACAGATCGATGAACAGAAGAATTCAGAAAATAGAGCATGTGCAACGTTCTGGTTCAAGGTAAAAAGAAGTCTAGCACTCAAAATGGATGGCCATCACCACGTTACATTCCATGCATCAGGATCAAGCGAAAACCAGAAACCCAACACAAACGGAAAATGAACAAGGCAAAAGAAAGTCGAACATGCGACAAAATTTCTCATAAATAGCTAACTATTTAACAATAGAAAGCATTGAGCACAAGAACACAGGAGGGAAAAAGGCTAACACCTTTGTCCCCCATGTCTGTCCATGCAAACCCATGCAAGTTCCCTTAACACTTACCTACAATTCACATCACTGTTTATCAAGTAACAGACAGTACCTTGTAAAACTATAACATGGAATGTGCATTCAGGATGAATGTCAAAAATACCGCATCTCTCCTTGGATAAGTGCTTCGCCTCCATTCCTCGCCCTATGTGACCTACTGACTGTCTCTACCAGGCAAATCCCTTGGCTGGTAAGCATTGCTACCTGACATGTTTCCAGCATCTCTGTTGGGCACGTACCCAGGCTGGAAATCCCTATTTGGCGTAGGCGCATAACCTGGACCACTGTTGGGCATGTTTGAATATCCACCACTGTTTGGTCCACCACTGCCCGGCACATTAGAGTAGCCACCACTCGGTCCGCTGCCCGGCATGTTAGAGTAGCCACCACTCGGTCCACCCCCAGGCATGTTGGAGTAACCACCACTCGGTCCACCCCCCGGCATGTTGGAGTAGCCACCACTCGGTCCACCCCCAGGCATGTTGGAGTAACCACCACTCGGTTCACCCCCCGGCATGTTGGAGTAGTTGCCACTCGGTCCACCCCCCGGCCTGTTGGAGTAGCCGCCGGTTGGTCCACCACCTGGCATGTTGGAGTAGCCACTGCTGCTTGGGCCGCCTGGCATGTTGGAGGAGTAGCCTCCAGTTGGTCCACCACCAGGCATGTTGGAGGAGTAGCCGCCAGTTGGTCCACCGCCTGGGATGTTGGAGTAGCTGCCGGTCGGTCCACCACCTGGCATGTTGGAGTAGCTGCCACTGCTAGGCGTGTTTGGGTAGCCACCACTAGGGCCTGAGGGTCCACCACTTGGGGACCCCCCTGGAGGCCCATATGCTCCACCTGGCCCACCACTGTTAGGCAAATTGGTGTATCCGCCACTTGGCCCGCCAACATTTGGTGCACCTGAGTATGGTGCAGCAGGCCCACCAGTGTTGGGGGCGTTAGCATACACTCCACCAGGCCCACCGCTGCCTGGAGGAGTTGGATATCCTGCACCAGGTGCTCCGCTACCGGGCGGCCCAGAGTAACCTCCACCAGGGGCAGCATTAGGGGTCGGTGTGTTCATTGGAGGCACATCTCTTTGGAAATCACGATTCTGCATGTTCTCTCTCCGTCTTTCAAAGTTCCTTGATCTATCAAAATTCCGAGGCCTATCATTCCGCCTAGACCGCTCATTAGCCCTGGCATTGTTTCTAACCCATTCTTCATGATATTTAGGATCGTATGGAACAGCTTTACCGTCAATGAAAGGTTCCCCTGAAAAAGCAAAAAATATGCAAATTAGGAATGACATCAAACGCAGGGGGCGCAGGGAATGCGCATGCCGGGAGTTGAACACAATGTTGATACAATCAGCAGTTGGGCATTTATTAACTATTATGTGGTTCACACGTACAAAATTAAATGAAAGCAGTTCTGCAACAACCTATGAATGTACTGATACAATGGCTACTATAAGATTAGTTTGCCTGCTTACATATAACCCATGCGATGCAAGTGTTCTGGCAGGTAAAGAAGTCTCAAAAGACAAAAGCATCCACGTGGCGTATGCGCATATTAGGATCCAATTTTCTAATTTGATTGATGCGTGCATCACACAGACATGGATTCAGAACATCATCAATCACCTTCTCACCGACGCCGAAACTTCCAGGAAAATCCTACCTCGCTGCATGCCAAGCTATGCTCTAATATGGCACATGTGATTAATAATTTTCATGCATGCATACAGAGACATTGATTCAGAACATCATCAGTTGCCAACTCACTGAGGACGAAACTATCAGTTAAATTTTCTCCCACTGCAAACCAAAATTTTCTCCCACTGCATACCAAGCTATGCTCTAATATGCATAAGGGATTGAATAATTTCATGCATGCATGCATTCAGAGACATTGATTCAGACCAACTCACTAGGGATGAAACTGTCAGTAAATTTCTCTCTCAATCTCACTGAATACCATGCAAAGCTCTAACATGCACAAGACAATCAATAATTTTCAGTTTGCATCTTGTTGTTCCTTGACAACATATTCTTTATGCTCATTTACCCTCAATTGTGTAATTTAAGGTGAAGTGGTGAAGTGGTAAACTTTTTTGGAAAAACATGATTGCGAAAACATAACTACAACTTTATAAGCATCAGACCACAAGACGACTCGAACGTACAAGCATCAGACAACAAGCCAAGTTAGGAATCCCAAGCTGACCACAATAAAACAAAAAAACTCAGCAATGCAACAAATCCATTGTCAGTTTTTAAAGAACTCGTCAGATTCTATCATTACCTCCATAATCTTTGTTCTTAACATCCAAGTAGGAATCTGGAAGAACCCATCTAACCTTGGGTAATTCTGCACTCGGAAGAGAACTCAGCATAAATTACATAATCGAATGTAAATAACACAAAAAATATAAAAACAAAAAACATAGGTCAAGCATACCTTTTATCTTGTAAGAGAGTTCCTCTGAAACAAGGCATCCAAAAGCATAGTAGTGCCTAGTTGATACTGAGTAAATTTTCATCCTCGCCTCTTCTTCGCTGTAAAGAAGTAAAAACCAGGGAAACAAACGCTACACTGAGAGGATGACGTAACAATAAAAATAATTCTTTTCATGGAAGATTATTAACCTTCATAAAAGAAAAAGAAAATTAACAGGCAGGTAGATACTCCTAGTAATAACTGGAAGGAGGGAACAGATTTTCTCCAGATCCTTGAGAATAAAACAAAACACAATCAACGAATGCCCTAGTAAGCAAGGTAATGGCATTGGAATCGTATAACAACAAGAAATTCCCCATATGGCAAAAATAAAAAGTCCCCAGCCAAACAAAAGAATAAGGTAATGAAAAGGAGAGGTGCAGAAAGTTAAGGAAAAAAAAAAAAAACCTAACCTTCCAATGACCTGCGCGAAAGTCTTGATGTAACTATCAATGATCTCGTCCCTGGTTGGATTTCCTTCGGGTGGCTCCATGACAACAAGCCAGTGCTCGAAATCGCAGCCATCCAAGAGAATCGTCTCCTTGGGAGGGCGATTACTCCAGTTCGGCGAAGGATCATTCAGCGAAGAAGTTGTCGGCCGGCTGGAGAAGGAACGGATGCCAGGGGCGAAAGAGAAGCGGCGGACGTCGGCGATAGCAACAAGAGGGCGCAGACGAAGAACGGGAGCTGAAGACCGAGAGAGGAGAGAAAAAGAGCACGATAAGGATCTAAAAAGAAGAGGAGACAGAGGCTTCGCAACCAAGGATTTGAGAGCTGCCATTTTCCCCTATCTCCTTCCAAAACCCTAGGTCGTCTTCGATCGTAAAACCCAGCCAGACTACGGAAGCAGCAGGGAAACCCTGATTTTATAATGCTACGAAACGACTTGCGCCGGAGGATCCAGATTGCGTGCCCAAAATCTAAAGTCGAATTAGAGATCGGGTTAATAATTTAAGGGTGCGTTTGTTTAGCATAAAAACATGTCAACTAAAACTTTTCAATCTAAAACTTTTCACTCTCCATAATTACTCTATTTTTTAATTATTTTTTCACATTT
>JAXCLR010000105.1:9036381-9091410 GCA_035584095.1 Annona squamosa | reverse complement strand
TTTTAATATTTGATCTAGCAAATGAATGGAATAGATTGAGATTTTGTATATATATAATACAAATTTTATCAAAAAATAAAACGTACTCACGTTTTTTAGTTATCATACTCTCGCTGTAAAATTACCAAAATAACCAGCTTCCTTTTTTTTTCCCAAAGGAAGTGCTTCCTATGGGTTGGGTCTCCCCTCCTCATCCCCCCTGCAAGGATGCAATTTCTGCACACCTCCTTCCGTTCGCAATTAACAAGGTTGATGGAGCATGAATGAACTCTTTTTTAATTTTAAATTCGAGACTGATAAAAATGAATCGCAAGCTTCTCTGACTGCTAATTCACCGCTTCAACACAGTGGACGAGTTTTCTGCACTATAAGAGAGCACAATGATCGAATGTTGCAAAATTGGAGGCAACGATGTCAAGGGCGGCAGCTCTGTGATGGTGGGAATGGGTTTCGTTGGATATGGGGGCCTGACCTCGTGAGTTAGCTTGGTTTAATGGAGTCAACAACATCAATTGCGGGAGATCTATGATGTCGAGAGAAGATGGTAGCAAGTTTTCTTCACTGCTACATCTGGTTTGGACAGGTTTGCACATCTAGTTGTTGATGGAGAAACAACCGGCACCGACGAGATATTTGAGAGAGAAAGGGGGAGCCCTTGCGCAGAGAGATTTCGGAGAGACAAGGAACTTCTCTCGCTCTTCGCATGCATTCGCAGTTTGACAGGAACCTGCGAGCAAAAGTCCCGTCGCGTTAATTGCAGGTTCTGTGACGGCTTTTTCCAATTTTGATCGAACGGCTGAAATCAAGCCCGCGAGATCGAACGGCCCTCTGCAGTGGTCCAAAATCGGGGTCGAGAACGACTGGTCGGAGAAGATCACAGTTCTGCTTTTTGCCCTATTGTATCAGTAAGAATTCTATCCGTCCACCACAGAACGTGCTTTTGCAAATCTGCTCGTCGGGTAGATCCACCATGGTAACCATGAACCGAAACGCTAGCCCTCTGTTCCTCATATTCATCCCTCGAACTTTAACAATTTCGACCCACCTTCGGCCGTCGATCATCCGGATCCGTCACCAGCAGAGCTCCGATAACCAAATCAATTCAATCAAAGAAACCGGTGCAGCACCCATAAAGCACTCACCTCCAATCATCTAGCAGCCTATGAGCCATGGTAGTGCCGTATCCGTCCTCCGATCGATCAGAGCCATCGATTTCAGTACTGTCCAATCTCCACCAGTATCACGCCTACCTGCTCATCAAAATACCAGCCACATTCCATCATCTCGCTATTCGATAGTGTGCTACCATAGTGTGTAAATAAAACTTTCTTATCTTCTTTGGCGGATGTGTTTCCTCTCCGCAGCATACAACTGAGAATGGTGGTTTTTCAACAGCGTTGTCTAGCCCGATGACGATCGTCACAAAGGGAGAAGATGCAATGCCAACGAAGAGAAGAAGGAAACAATTTGGAATTATGAAAACGATTTTTCATTTGACGCGACAAGTTCATGAGAACTGTGCAAATTTTTTTAAAATTGTTAAACTATATTTTATTTAATTCAGTTATTAACTTTTATAATTTTTGGAGATACATAAATATATATTTTTGATTTTTTTAAAAATTAGAGTATTTTAGTCACTTAAAAATCACTAAAGTACCATTGTTTTTAAAAAATCAAGAAAATATATACACTATCTAAAAATGGTAAATTTTGATTATAGATTAAATACAATTATATTAACAATTTTATTAAAAAATTTGAAAAAATATTAAAAAATGAGGTTTTGGACCCTCATGCATTGAATCGGTTTCACAAGTTCATCGTCAGAAGTCTTACATGGGCCATTTGGTAATTTTGAAAGATTATAATATTAAAAAATGCACATCATCTAGGTTAACTGAATGTAACAGATGGCATGAGATAGGAGTGGAATTTGAGGTAAAATATGTGGGTATGATAGAAATGAGTATAATTGAAATTATGAGTAAAATTCATGAGCATTTCTAAAATTCTCCAGATACAAATAGGACCTTGAGCTTAAAAAATGTTGAAAGGTTTCATTAATTATGCCAACAAAGCTGATCCGAGATGTTTTCAAAAAATTAATTTTAACTTAAAATTGAAGAGTGTGATCTAGTACACTTGGGTACAAAACTATTTTTTTTTAAAAATTATGCAATTATTAATCTAAGTACATTTAACATGTAAATCAAGTTTTACTATTTTTGGATATTTATAAATATTTTTTTTGAATTTTTAAAAATCAATGACATTTTTGTGATTCAAAAAGTTATGAAAATGTCACTAGTTTTAAAAAATTCAAAAAATATTTATAAATATCTAAAAATAGTAAACTTGAAACACATGTTAAATACATTGAAATTAACATGTATATAAAAAAATTTCAAAAATAAAAATAAATTAAATACACCTAGTTGTACAGAGGCTAAGTGCACGCTAATGCATTTAAAAACATTCCAAAATAGAATATGCTAAAATGTAAAGAATACAATATACTATTAGCTAGTTAACATAATCTACATTATTCTACACAACTACCTTATATATAAGTCAACTAACCCAAACTTAATGTTTGAAGGCATCATTAACTTAGCCAGTAAAGTTGATATAAGACGTCATCGAAAAATTAATTTTAACTTAAAATGGAACATACTCAAATTAAAAATGGATAAGTTATGGTGAACTATGAACTAAACTAACAAAATCTAAAGGCCTACGGCACGAATTGGTCGCCTCACCCAAACTTAAATAGTGATACTTTTTAACATTAATTCTTAAATAAAAATTATAAAATAGAAAAGTCTCTCAAGATAGATATAATAACTTGTAAAATACACAAAATTAATCCCCGAATTTATTGAGCATTTACAAGTTATTAATCGATTAGATTGGATTTTAAAAAGCAAAAAATGATGCAATTATAAGAATAAAGTGGTCTCAAAGTGAAAATAAATAATCAATTAAATTTTCTTCTATGGAATGTCTACTCAACGTAACTCCTTGAATTTTTTTTTATAACTTTATGCTTGATGAAAAATTTAACTCGTCTATTTTATCTCTCACCATTTATAATATTTTAAAAATACTTTCATTTGTTTAATATTACTACCCAACACTCCATATAAAAATGAATAAAATCAACACAAAAAATATTTAATAATGAAAATCAATTCTAGAGTTATTTTTCCAACATCTAAACTATTTAAAATATCATTATTATATGGATAAATGATTTTATAAAGTATTATTAAATCTAATATATAAAAATGGATATAAATGCATTTCATTTACACATAGATATACATTTTTTCGCAAATGTGGCCATGTCTATATTTAATTTAAATGAAACTTAGCCTCCTAGTTAAATAAATTACATTTGATACAATAAATGGATTAAATTTCTCATCTAACATCAAAATGCTCAAAGTAGAATGAATTATTTCTATATAACCTAATCATACAAAGCGATATTGATAATTAAAACCTAAAAAAAAAAAAACATAATTAAATATTTTTGTATGGGCATATATATTATAATCATCTCTGTATTATGATTAGGCTGCTGAGATATTCTAACAAATTTTTCTCACGCCAAACAACTAAACTTGACCAAAATTTCTATTTTTAACCGCCCACTGGTGGACACTCCACTAGACAGTTAAACTTTCATATTGTACGAAGAGCATGAGCACGAATGAAGGAAATAATGCATTTCAGTACTTTCCATTTGCTGCTTGTCAGACAAAGACTGAAAGGAGCACGTGCGCCAAAAAAAGGCTTCTTTTATTTTCCAATATTATGCGTTAATTATATAGCATTGACAATGTCAAAAACAGATATAAAAATCATATAGAAAATAAATTTATCTAGTTTATGATTGAGCGCGCTCCTATGCGTTCGGTGCACAAGAGTTTCCATGCATGTTGCCCATTTATCTATTTTAATATTTTTTAGTTTTGTAAAAAGATTTAATTCAATACACTCCTTCCCATGGAAACATTTTTTTTCAATAAAGTAAATCACTCTAGCCTTACTCCCTAACAATAATGAAGGGATTAGAGGTAGAGTGATCCAAGCAATTCATTGCCAAAAAATTATCTATACAAATATTTCTACAAATAGCTGCAGGTAGGATACCCCACCAGGATTGATGGTCCTCACAAGAAACCAAAATCAATTCGGCTAAGGAATGAGCAACTACATTTTCTTGCCGAAGTACATGATGAGCCGAAAATGAAGCATTGTTTGCAAAGATAGACTTGATCTTATCAATGATAAAACCTACATCAAAGGTTATGGGTTCCGAATTTGATATGAAATTGCATAAAATGAGGGAGTCGGTTTCGAATTTTGCATGGTTGAGACCCAGTTGGAGTGCCCATCTAAATCCCAAAAGGAAAGTCGTGGCCTCCATAAAAAGTGGTTCCCTTGCCCCAGCCCGTTTCCAGCCACACGCCGCAACAAAAGCACCAAAAGAATCTCAAATTACAGTTGCACATCCAAAATTATCTAGATTCTCATGACGATGCGCGTCCACGTTGAACTTTACAAAAGTTGGCGGCGGTTTGGTCCACCGGGGCACCAGGGAGTCATCCAAAAGCCCTGACATCGAAAGCTTTCTTGCACACCAATGCTGGTAAAGGAAATCAGTACACCAGGCCAGTGTGTCATTGAAATTTGGTTGGATATTCTTCTCCCTAAACTTATTATGTAGATACTACACCCTTCAGTAGCACAAAATGAAGAGGGTGAGATCCATAATATTGTTCCTCCGCACAAGAGTTTCCATGATTTCCCTGACCGATATCCCATGAGGAGTCAATCTCGCCGCCCTTCAACAGACCCTTATGGACTTAGCACACCCCAAAAACAGGTGATTCACATCTTCAATATCATTCATACATAGCAGACGACGTTGATCAATCTCAATACCCCTATGACAAAGATTCTTCAGAGTGGGGAGGGCATTTATGAAGAGTCGTTATTCAAAGATAATGACTTTACTTGGGAGCATTAGTCGCCAAATTGCCTTTTAGCAATTTAAAAGGTTCGGGTTCGCATCATGTAAGCACAGAAGTTTATATGCCGACTTAACTGTAAATGAGCCATTTGGTTCATGCATCCAAAACATAGAATCATCCACCCTCTTATGGGATAGAGGAATCGAGTTTACCTCACGCCATGTCGCCTCCCCTGCGGCCGTCAGAACCTACTCCCTTTTCTATGATTTTGTTGCATTATCAATGAAGTGACTAACAGTTGCATCCTCAGGAATTGAAATTGAGAGAGGACCTGCCTTGTTCACCTTAGAATTGAGCCAAATGTCATCGACATTAGCGTACCAAGTTGTATATATTTTTTAAAATTTTGTATAAAACTATTTATATGGGTGTGTTTAATTTATGAACTAATTTTTACGGGAGATATGTATATATATTTTTTATTATTAAAAATAGGAGTATTTAAAATTTTTAATTTTACCCGAGTGCATAATCAACGTATTTGACGATTACTGGTGGGCCTACGTGGGTCGTATCGTGAAATTGGTACAGCGTGACCCCATGCACATACTCCGACCATTTTCTCTTTATGCCGGGTCGTCTTTGAATCTTCTCTCACTCCATTGCCTTTGCATCTCTGACCATATCCTCGTCTTCGCTGCGTCTCTCTGTCGATCGAAAGCCCTAGTTCCTAAAATCTTTACCTTTAAATTTTAGGGGATTCTTCACTTCTATTTTCCCTAATCACATTGACTCCGCAGATCCTGCTCGTTTTACGAGGATTTAAGTCCTTTTTGGCAGAGCAGAAGCTGGACTTTGCGGATCCTGGTCGTCTACGGCTGTTTAATGGCGGAAAAAAGGCTGGCATCTTTGAATTTTGTGGAGCAAACCGGGGCAGAAATCTTTCTTTTTCCGGTAAATTCCCGTTCTGATTTCCCCATTCGTGTGCGTGCTTTTGTCATTTCAATTTTGGGGAACGTCTGCCTGCATGTAGGTTGTAGTCCCGCTGGGCCTTTTTTTCCCCACCTTTTCATATTTGTTTTCCCTTGGGACTGACTTTCGGTAACTTTTGGTTGGATGCCATTGAAAGGTTAATGATATATGATGTAAAATGCCTTCTGTGCACTTTTAACATGTCATTTGGGAAATTCGATTCTCAATCTTGAACACGGCTTGAACCCGTGAGAAATTTGTGTCATCCTTCTCACAATGCATCTGTCGTATAAAATAGTTTCTTGAGCTGGACAGTGACTCTGTGCAGACTTTTGTCCCCAGAAGTTTACAGGAATAGGAAAACTTTTTGGCTACTCTTTGTACAAGTCAGGCTACTTGCACGTGGAGCGTTGCACTAGTCTGATTTTCTGAGGATGGTTGCATCAGAAGCTGCCATGCTTTTCAACTGGAAGTTTCCTGATATGTAAATGATGCAGTGGCTCTTGTGATTAGCATGCAATTTCAATTTTCAAGTGCTTGGCTTGTGGTAACCACTTTTTGATGGAATGAAGATTCCATGTATTGTCACCCTTCGTGTTATAAATCTTGCCATTTCATCAAATGACAATGGCCTTTGTTTATTGGCTGAACGATGGTCAAGCTACAACTATGATTCAAACTCTATGAGCTCAGTTTTTGTCCTGTTGACATAGGCTTCTTCTACAATGGGATATTCCTGTAGCTTCACATTACCAAATTTATAGGAGATGGAAGTCTGAAAGTTTGAAACATATACTGACATCTGTGGGGGGCAGGTAGTGCTTATTTAAATGTCACCAAAAAAAAAAGGCTATAAAAATAGTCTATTTCATGTTTTTAATGTTGTTTGTGGCATATCTTAATGAAAAAATTAATTAGTCTAATTAAACAGCATAGTTTTTACTTGTAATATAAGTTTTAGCATCCATCAAGAATAGAGCAGTATACCATAGTTTTGCCTAACACGTATAATTTGGAGCATAAGCTGCAGTGTCTAACAAGAATAATGCAGTCTTCATTGATTTTACCCAACAGGTAGTACACTGATCTCAGTGGATGAGAGGTTATTCTGCGCAATGGGTTTGGCAACCTTGTTGGTCTCATTATACTATCAATGCCAATTAAATCCACAACATTAATGCATACCTACCTTTTTGATCCGTAGATCTAACTGCTTGAATGTTACTATGTTTGATGAGTCAGATGCATGAATCTGCTGCCTGTGAATAGTCTGGTATTACATGACTCATAGTTGATGATAGGCTATACCTTGTGCATGATGGGTATGGCTATGGATAGTTTTACCCTTTCCATTATACCATCAGTACCAACACAATCTAAATATTGTTTCATACACTTTTTGGAGGTATAGATCAATCTGTTGAAATGCTAGAAGAGTAAGGCGTGTCTTTATTTTGGAGCTACGGATTAATCTGTCCAAATGCTAGAAGAGTAAGGAGCATCAGTATATTGCCCATAATTAGGACCTAGTGTATGAAGATGTTGAAGATGTTGCATTCACTGAAAAATCTTTGGTGGTATCCTGAAAAGTTGATCCAGATCATCGATAAGATGGCCTGATTATAAACAGAAAAATGTCTGCAAAAGCATATAGCAGAAGATCCTAACAAACATTCAGGCTCTTTTCTACAGATTATATTAAAAAAAAAAAAAATTTCAATTCTTTGCTGGAATATTTTGGATTTCCTCCCTATGCAATGAAGTATATTGATGCATTCGCTCAATTTCCTTCTTGGCCTTAAACTGTAAGCTTTTGCAACAGAACCATTTAAGATATTTCTCAAGGACAGACCAAATGCTTTTGTTTGAACTGTCTGATTGCCAAGCATTTATGTCACATATACTGGAGTGACATGTTCCTATGGTGCACAATAATCATGTACGATCAAGACTTGGAATGAATCCTAATAGAAAAGTGGCCTTATTGTCCTTTAACCACTCATTATCCTTGTTGAATTAACTTTTTAATCTTTTTCCACAAGGTGGTCAAAGTTGTTGGTCAAAGAAGTGAATTTCTGTCTAGCAAAAAAAAAAAAAAAAGAAGTGAATTTCTGATAGGGAGGTAGTTGATAGTTAACGAATTGTGTACACCATGTCATGTGGCCAGTGATATTCTGCTTTTACTTCATTTTGGCCTAGGAAACTGAATCAGTATCATTGAGTTTAAAGAAGCGTTCATGGGTTGTATTTGCACCATATGATATCCCTAGTGTCAGAAAATGTTGTCTGTGTTTTCTTCAAAAGTTTTCAAACTCAGATGCGCAGATATTCTGTTCTTCTGACATGTTACACTTATAAATTGCAAAAAAGAGTATCAGAAATTTGTTGCATATGTTTCTATTAGTTCTATCACTCAGATTCCATAATGGGTGCAAATGAAATTTGACTACATATGGTAGTGGAAACTTTTTACTCGTGATCATTCACACATGAGTTATATGTAACCTTTCCAGTCACTTCCCTGACATAACCTTTTGCTCAGCAAAATGAATTTTAGTAATGCAGTGACAACTCTTTCAAAAATTATCAACCTCTTTTTTTTTTTTTTTTTGGCAGGTTAATTAAGGTTTGCTGGTAGTCTTATTATGTGAGCTGTCTCTGTTCAATTTGTTTCTACTTCTATCAATAAGGTATCTCTTGGCTGTTTCATATCATGGATTTCTGTCTCTGCTGAATTAATCATCTCTCTGTTTTTGATAACTTACTATTTTTTGGGACAGGTCCATATGGATTCCCATTCACAGTTGATTTCTCAGGGATCTCCACATTCAGCAGCTCATGCATTTGCAAATAGAAGTCCAGTGCATCATTCTGATCATCCAGAGGGGCATTGCTTCTTGTGTGGAAGAATGTTCCTGCAGGATAATGAGGAACCTGAGAATATGGAAGAAATGCACTTATGCTGGCAATGTAAAACTGATCTGGAGTCGACCGCACAAGGCTCTCATTGGAGAAGACGTCGTCGGGGACGATCCAGGCACAGGAGTTCCGAGTCAATTGAAGATTTGTTCTCGCAGCAGTTCTCTCACTTGATTAATCTGGTGAGGCATGGTCAACACACAGTCAATGGACCTACCTGGGATGCTGAAATTCATCCAGATGGTGATACTTCCATGCCACAGCGCAGTAGCTCTCGTACACCTCAGAGCAGGTCCAGAAGATGGCGGAGGTTTCTCCATTCTGACAATGAAAGTGAGGGTGTAGATAATTTGGACTCCCTTTTTAGTGAGACAGACTCAAATACAAGCTTTGGCATGTATGGCCCAATCAATGGTGAGACTGATTGTATTTCTTTCAGTGCATTTGGGGGGGAGTCAGATGCTTCAGTGGATCATCATAGCTTTTTAGACAGGGAAATTTTCAGTCAAGCAGATGATCACAGCAGCATCAGCTCTGATACAGACATTGACCCCATGCATGTGGGCCTGGACCATTGGAATTTGGATGACGAAGATGGTGAATGGGAAGAAGACGATGCTGATGAGAACACAACTGATGTTGCAAGAATGGATGGTCGAATTGGGGATAGTAGCCATGCTAGTGAAGACAACAGCCAGGTAGACTACCAGGTTGAGCTTGAACTTCGTGGAAATGGTGGTAGGGTCCACTTGAGAATGGAGGAAAGCAGGAGCATGCATAATGTCCCTGGCACTTCTGCTTACTTGGGGGGATCTGAGATGCGAACCCATTATGTTGGTGATGCCAGGGGGTTTGAAGAACTTCTCTGGCAGCTTGCAGAAACTGATGCATCCAGGCTTGGGGCTCCTCCAGCCTCTACATCGTTTGTTCGAAGCCTGCCACATGTTTTCATACGAGAGGAACATGAGAAACATGGTGGAGTTACCTGTGCAGTCTGCAAGGATGCTCTAGGCATGGACACTGAGGCCATTCAACTACCTTGCTCCCACCTTTATCATCCTTGTTGTATCTTACCATGGTTAAATACTAGGAATTCCTGCCCTTTATGTCGGCATGAACTCCCAACAGATGATAAGGATTATGAGGAAGGGAAGCAGAATGGCAGCAGGGGCCCCGAAATATGGCCATGGCAGGATTCCAGTGACAGTGATAGTTCATCTGAAATTTCCATTGTTGATTCTAGGGCTATAGAAGCTATTCAATTCACTCATGGAATCACCGAGCAGGCTAATTTTAGTGATAGAAACAATTCAACATCTCCCTCAAACAGCAACAGCAGCTCCAGAAACAGGTGGTTTTTCCTTGCTGCAGCTCCGGTGGTTAGTATTGTTGGCATTGTTTTAGTTCTATGGTTCCGAAACACAGAGACCAATAGACAGGTGCCATCTAGCTTTGGAAGAGGACAGGAGTGGCAATTATTTCAGAGATCATCTGAGGCCAGAATGGGGCCCCCCGACCATAGGGAAAACAGGGCCAGAAGATGGTGGTCATTCTTTTGATGGTTTATGTGACCTCAAGTTTGGTTGTGCTTGCCCATCCCATATTTTGATTCACGCGCTCCTCATTGTGATGTAGTTGTGGAACTCGGGTGCACCCTGCACAGGAAGGTAATAAGGTTTCTACGTGAAGACTATATTTCCTCCTTTGCCTGTTTTCATTATGCCTCGATAATCTTCAACAGGAGATGGTTTGGCCGCTTCTTGGGGCTTGATTGTCTGAGACAAATTTCTGTTCAAGACTTGCTATAACTTACACTGAACGTCAGCCTGTATAAAAACTGTGGGTGATTCTTTTTGTATAGGCCCTTGATTTGTTGTGAATCTCTTCAGTGCTTCTCCTTGAAGAATGATTTCGTTACCAATCTTGAGCGTGTTTGCAGTGGCCTTGGTCCATCCCAAGTACACGTTTTTTTTTTTATTGATATTTATACTGTAGCAGGTGATATTACAATTCAAAATCATCACACCATGGAGGAAAGTTTCTGAAAATAATCTCACCTCGGCGTGGGTGGGGGGGCTGGCTCTGTAAAACCCCTTTACCAGGGAAAAATTGCAAATAACGGATACATTGCTCTGGAAACATTGCCACATGACCTCGACCCCGGTCCACACCAAGGTGGCGAACGACATTACCAGCCGCAGCAAGCTCTCGCTGGCTATCCCAAATACACGTTGAATATCAAGATTGGAAACATCTGCATATGCTCGGTTGAACAGCAGTTTTTTCTTTTTTCCCCTTTCCATACATTGGACGTGTTTGAACTTTGAATGGGTCCGGATTCAGATAAATTTGCTATGACTCGAAGTGTGTTTTACAAGCGTCAGTGCAGTATATAATCCAGTCGGCTACTCGGATACCGCATCACTGTTGTAATGTATAACTCATAGGGAAATGTAGACTGGGATGCGACACTGACGATTTCTAAGTTCTCATGCAGGCTTGAAACAATTTAGAGACCACGCAGATGAGGAGAAATACTAAGCGTGGGCAATAGGAGAATGGATTACCCAACTGGGCAGTTTGAAAAGAAAAAGCAATGATACAGTTGTGTATTGAAGAAGCTGGGAGGGCTCGGAGGGCTCCTGATTTTTTTGTGTAAAAGAGTTCAATTCTATTAATTATTGAAAATGATCTGATGAACTAAAAAAATAAATAATCATTAAGGGCTATTTCCATTTTACAACCCATCATTTGCTTGATGCAAATTCCACCCACCAGGAGAGGATTGTTTCCTGCTATGTTTCTGATCCAATGCAACTCTCTCATTTTGACGATTGGTTTGGGACAAGACCAATTACAGGACCTTATTTACAAGCATATAGTAACATGAATTTTCGGAACATCGAAGACAAATAAGGGACCAGACCATATCCGTGCAGACAACAAGATCAATCTCCATGCATATCCTCTTGAAAGTAATTTCATATCCGAGAACCAATTGTGTAAATAAAAACACTGCAATCACTGCTAGCATAAATTTGTGCATGTGATTGCATTTGATTGAACATGTTACAGTTACACGATGCCCCCTCTCTCCACTACTGATGCCCCAAAAATTATGTTATAAAAAAACCGAAACGATGTTACAAAGCATTAAAAAAAAAAAAAGGAAAGCAGAAAAAAAGGCAACATGAAAAACAGAAAAAAACTATCCTAGAATTTGTATCAAGTATACGGACAGCTTTCAGAATTCTATAAACCTTCTCTCTCTTATTTGATGGCCACATCAATCGCCTCAGTGTTATTTTGCTGTGCCCAAAGCTGTGCATATCGTCCAGCCCTTGACAAGAGAAGCTCATGCGGGCCCTGCTCTACTACCTTTCCGTTCTCCAAAACAATGATCTGAAAAACAATTCCCAGAATGATAACATGAGGCATAAAAGGACGTCAGGGTTCCAATTTAGTGAAAATGATAATGGTGTGAATGGTGCACCACCTCAACCCCTCCCACGTACAAATGCAGAAAACAATTTTTTATGGTGACTCTTGACAAACTTGTCAGGCAAAAATCCAAATATATGTGCAGACAAGAACATGGGCAAATTTCAAATTCATGTGCATGTGAGAAAAGATTTGGAAGATGTCTAAAAGATTAGAAGATGTAATCAATAAAACACACATTCCCCAGTTTACTAGATGTATAATTCTATACCTGATCACATTGCATTGCAGTCGTAAGACGATGAGCAATGAAGACTGAAGTCCGATTTTTTGCTATAGACTTCAATGCGCTAAGAATTTCAGCTTCTGTTGTGCTATCAAGAGCACTAGTAGCTTCATCACACAACCTAAAAGATGACGACCAAAGACATTATAAAATCCATGGAAAATTAAATTATCATGAAAAACCACAAGGAGACATAATCAAGGGCAAACAATAGCTTTCTTGAATTTCTAACTGCTAAGTTCTTCCCACATTGCTTATATACAGTTTATGGGTTCAATTTATTTCCTTAATCTAAAACCATATAATTATTAATTTTTCCTTTCGTCCTTATCTTTTAGAGTCTATCATCCAAAAACTATTTATTTTACTTATGTTTTTCCTAATTTTTTACATACTAACATCCATGTAGACAGTTGCAAAGTGGACTATAAATGGTGGATGGTGTGACAGGACTAATTTTTGCTTGAAATTTCCACTTCCTTTTTCCCTGACAAAAACCCTGTTTTGAACAACAAAATTGCTGTAGATGGGTTCCTTGCCTGTAGCTTTATTGTTAGAATGCTTTGTGACAAACTTTAAATTGTGGAAAAAAGAAGAGGGGTGATCAAGTGCCGCCGGATGCATGGGGGCAGCCATGAGTCTAGCCAAAAAACCCATTTTTAAAATCTTGTCTTATAAAGATGTAGATCCAGGTGTATTTAACCTATAAACCAAGTTTTACCATTTTTGGATGCTTTTTAAGTATTTTTTTTTTTTTTTAAACACTAACATTTTTTGTAATTTCTAAGTCAGAAAATACAAAAATGCCACTGTGTTTAAAATTTTAAAAAAATACTTAAAAGCATCCAAAAATAGTACAACTTTATTTATAGGTTAAATACACTTGGCTCTATATGTTTATAAATAAAAAAATAAACAATATATATTTGAAGGGGGAGGGCTCCCATGCGCCCGGACGCATGGGATCACCCCTCCAAAAAGAAATACATTGGTTCTGTCCTTATCTATAATTTAGAGCAGTCAGAAGAAGTTTGAAATTTTATAGAGACTATTCAATACCAAGTCATGTTTGTAGAGGCAGTCCTATGATTGATGATGCTTCAACTTTCAAAGTAGGGTTTGGAGATAGAAACATTGCCAGGCGAGGATTTAAAAAAATGTTGCATGTGAGACCAGTGAAGAAGCTAGGGTTTGGAGTTAGAACCCAGTTCCAGGAGAGGGTCCATTGAAGGCCTTCAAGGAATATCCAATATGATCTTGCAAGGACTTTATTTAGAAATATTCCACATTATTATGCAATCATTGGATATCTTGGAGATTACAAGGCGTAAATAAAAGGAGTTCACAGTGATCAGGATGCCAGGTCACTAATGGGCTTGCTATAGATTCACTTCTTCTCAGTTGGAGTATTCTCGTTGTCCAGAAAAGGAAAATGAATTACCAATCCTCAGGAAAATATCTAATAATAGGAAACGCTAAACTCTAATGAGGTTGCTGAGTGCCCGGCGTCATGACAAATTAATGCAGCTTTTCAGTAATGACTACACTGCTTGAATATTCTAGCAATATTTTACTCGTATGGGCTAAATTATTTATAGAGATTATTCAATAACAACTCATGTTTGTTAAGGCAGTCTAAACGTAGTCGTCAATATTATACTTATTGACTATTCAATACCAAGTCCCGTTTGTAGAGGTAGTCTTCAATATTATTATCTACTCCTAGACCTTTCCAAATATAAACATCCTAGTCTGCATCCACAAAAAGTGCAATATAAATACAAAAAAAAAATTAAAAGGATGGTCAAATTAAAGCAATGAAAGTATAGCTTTTTTTCCTTTTGGCTGCATCCATATAGCTATCATGATGGTTGGCTAAGATTTTCAATTGGGGCCATTCAGAAAAGTTTGCAAGTAGTTCAAACCAGTTAAAAGAAGAAAATGTCCCTATTAACAGTTTTGACACCCATTTGACAAATGTTCAATGAAGAAAAAGGAGCTTTTCTTCAAAGAGACAAAAGATCACTTACAAAATTGAAGGCCCCTTTAAGAACGCGCGAGCAAGAGCAACCCGCTGCTTTTCTCCACCACTTAACTGCAAGAAGGCAGCATGTTAAACATTGGATGAAAACTCCCAACCCTGATAAAACATAGTTATCCTCACTGAAGACGGAGAAAGTTTAAATGGCGCCTGAAAAAGTTGTGACTTCTCAGATATCACAAAACAGGAAACAAGATACAAGCTAATTTGCACAGACGACTCCAGCTACATGGCTAGATTTATTTCCCCATCTCTCAAGACTGCAGCAATAAAAAGAAGCATGCATGCAGATCTACAGTGTTAGGAACATGCACCATAATTAGTTCTCAGCAATGCTCAACTTGTTTTGAATATCTAGATTCTAAAGTGTCCGTCTTGCATCCGCCCCATGCTTGAATTGATCAAATCTTTGCACTGTGAATAATGTAAACCATGATGTTCTAATGACTTTGTCATCCTCTGCAGTAAAACTACAACTCAATGTGTTTTTACCTAGTCTGCGAAAGGGGAAGTGCATCAAGATGGCGACTTCCATTATGAACACAGAATAAACATATAGACTCTAGCAAAGCCATCATATCTTGACAGATGGTTTCAACTTTTGAATCTGTTTTTCAAAGATAAGAATCTGGATGTCACCTTCAGTCCTCGTTCTCCAACTACAGTTTTGTATTTCTCAGGGAAGTTCATGATTGTATCATGTATAGCTGCACGCCTAGCAGCGTCATACACCTGAATGTCAAAACATACAATGAGTCCTCCCTTACAAATTGTATATTAGTGAATAGAGAAAATTTTCCCTGGAAAATACCAGAGGGAACAACTTCAGCTACCAACCTCTTCTTCTGTAGCTGACAGTCTGCCATAATGTATGTTATGAAATATTGTGTCATTGAAAAGTACCTGCTCAAGAGTTATCAATAGAAATCCAAGAATCTTAACAAACAAAAAGCAGACAACATAAAAAGAAACTTACAGTATCCTGAGGTACAACACCAATTGACTTCCTTAGACTCTCAAGTGTAACACATCGTATATCTTGGCCATCTATTTGGATCTGTAAAGAGTTATTTACTAAAGGTTAACAGGAGAAAAATCTCAAAGAGAAAGGAGCATAATGTCACTTAAATTTGGATTTCTTCCAGCTCTCAGCGTGGAACTTCAACATTTCATCTTATTTTGATTTGTTGAAGTAAAAAATGCTCAGTTTCTGGTTCACAGTTGATAAGTACCAAAGATGCTTAGAATGATGACAAAAGGATTGAAATGAAAAAAATATTGTGAACTATATGTCAAAACCTATTAGCTACATAGTTATGGTGTGCCCTTAATTTCTTGATCCAAAGTCAATTGGTTGCATTATTGTAAGTGTTCCCATGAAAACAGAGTGAATCCACAATGTCCTACATAATATTAATAGTGTGAACAAACAATGAGTATATGGATGCAGAATGACCACCTAACATTCACCAGAGAGTCGAGAAATCCATTGCCCAACCGGAGAGTCAAAACTGATGGACGTGAAATGTGACAAAGATCTAAGCCAAAAGCAACATGAACCCCAGGCTCAAGGGCTGGGCTATCTATGGTAAGGAGCACTTAGCCGACCACTCAGGGGACGTTCGGGAATGTGAATTTTGGGGGGGATTTTGGGATGGGGTGGGAAGTGGCGAAGCAATATTTTGAAAATTGTGTGAATGATGGAAAATGATAGGGGTAAAGTTAGAATAAATAAGGTAGTTCTAAGAAAAATGATTGAAATATAGGGGTAAAGCTGAAAAAATAGGGTTGTTGGATAGTTAAAATCATTTATGGGATAATGTGTAAGAGAGAACCATGAGAATGGCTTACCAGACTTGCCCTAAATCAATCAGACAGGCAATCACATTGTTGGGTAATCAGATGAAGATCTAAGCCTAGTGCTGGTGCGAAACCAAAGGCTTAAGGGCCAATCCCATCAAGAGTTAAGAGCATGTACCTAGACATACTAAATCCCTAGCTTCTAGTCACTTCCAATTTGGACTGTGGATAAAGTGTTCCATCCACCAACAAATCAAAAGGCATTTTGGAACAATGGAAAACTATCAAAGCTACATTAAGCCCATCCCCATCTTCATCCTCATCATCATCATAAGCCATTTCCCACCTAGATGGGGCCAGCTGCATGGATTTTGTTGCGCCCTCCTTGATGATTTGAGACTAAATTTTCAGTAATTTTTAATATTTTCAAATCTTGTTTAATTACTTTTTTGGGTCTTCTTATCATTCTTTTATCACTTTCTACTTGGATAAACTTTGCCTTCCTAATTGGTGTCATTTTAGGCCTCTATTAACATGATCAAATCATCTTGATATGTTTTTCCTCATTTTGTCACTTACTGACCTTACTCAGATTATTTCATTTCTAATTATATCTTTCACTTTGAGATTTTCTCAAATAGATGCTCTAGAATCTAATGATTTTAGAAATAGTCACACATAAGCTAAATATATGAAATGCAATTTTAATAATGGTGAACACCTGAATGAGGAACCAATTAAGATCTCAGATTAAGTAGCAACAAAAACTAATTACTTTCAGTATTTAGGATCAATAGTTCAAGAGAATAGGGAAATTGAGAAATATGTAATACATAGAATTCAAGCAGGATGGAAGAAATGGCGAAGTGCAAACCCATCCTAACATCTGTAAAAAGGATAATGGATTCTTACAGTTCCACTATGGGAGTCAAAAAATCTGTAGAGCAATCTGAGAATGGTTGATTTACCTGCATATATGAAATGGTGCATGCATAAACAATGATGGTAAGCAAATCCAAATAAGGGAAAAAAAACATATACAAACGACTCTAGTACATATAAAAAAGAGCTAGAATGCAAACAAAATTGTATGAGCATGAACTTACAATATAGAAATGTTCAATACACGCCACCATTTAGATGCAACAAAGCCCCATTAAACAGACATCAGTACAAGCATCAAAATTTACCACTGGAGTGTTGCTTTTCTAGAGTAAACTTTTATCCTTTTCTTTGTTTTTGTTTTTAGAATAAACTCTTATTTAATATAAAGAAGAATAAAAATGAGGCTGAAATAATATGTCGCAAACTCCTTATCAAATCTAGATAATAGGTTGCTAGAAGGGAGGGAAAACTAAATTAACAGAAGAAAAAATAAAGATAAGAACAAGCAGCTCACAAGTCACAACCCTCATGAGGGAACAGAACTTGTTGGAGTTCTTTGCTCCAGTTAAGAAAATAAGTGATGACCCAACATTCCCAGATTCAAAGAAATCTTCAAAAGGCAAAAAGTACACCTCATAGGAAACTGGAATCTCTTGTTGTCTCATCATCATCTACGACACAGCTCTGCTTCATTGGAAGAAAGAACAAAACAGACTTGGGAAACCGATCGGGACAAAGGAACATCAGGCAGGAAGATGGGCAGCTAATCCATCTAGCCACCCAAATACACAAAAAAACATTTGCAACAAAATCTTCTAATCTTAATACACCCTTCAACCCAAAAAATCCAGACCAATAATAAACCAAATAACATATTATTGGAGATGGCAGATAAAAATTAAGATTGAGAACCTTGTAAAATGCTGACACGGGATTACCAATACATAATAAGATCTTTTCTGTCTTACCACTGCCACTCGTTCCAACAATGGCTACACTGGATCCAGCTGGTGCAACAAAAGATACGCCATCAAGAATCTTCCGTTCTGGCAGATATCTGAAATAAGATGGGGACAAAATATATTAGCGAGAAAAGCAGTTGGACAGTAGCACATAGATGAGAAGGAAATAAAAATTACAGAAAGTACTAATAACAGAACATATTTTAGTATAGAGCCTGTTAACTAAGCTTCCAAAACAAAAACTCAAGCAACCTAAACTCCTACCCTAGCACGCCCCATAATATAGGAAGGGTACCACACATATAAGCAAATCAAAATTGAGATAACTATGATGACAACAGAAACAGAATAATTCATTACAGGAGATTTTCCATTTTTTTTCTTTTATCTTCAACTAAAAACTGCCCTCGACAATAGTGTCATACCTTTTGTTTTGCCATGAAGGATTGTATCTCAGAATTAAAGGCACTGTGCATAACAGAATTACCTTGCTAGTCATGTCCATGAGTGAAGCTTCCATTCCATGTCATTTCTACACAGTTATTATATTTCCATCATTTCTTCAGACAACCTTGCGAATAAGAGTTTTCCCCCTATTCGGTCCCAAGCCCAGATAAAAAGTGCCAGTTAGCACATCAAGTTCACAGCTGATGCTACAGAAATTTCCTTCACATCTTTTCTCATGGATTTTGAAGTGATATTACAAGTTGTCTAAGGCGTTCCCTATAAGCAATGCATTGCAGCAGAGCCAACTACAGTAAAAATGACAGTGGTTATAACACATTGAAACCTAGGTGTAGTAAGAAATAGGGAAGGGTTGCTAGGGCATCTCCCCAAAAGTGACGTGCTACAATATGTAGTTGTGGTGAAAAATGGACAAAGTTTTCATGTCATCCTAGACATGGTTGGGTAAAGAAGATGGTCTCATAACACAAGGTCCACCACATGGAGTGTTGGTACACTTTTAGGTGAAAAAATGCAATTAGTGGATATTATGAGGAAAAGAAGAAGAATCAACATAGCTCATCTCTAAGAGACTAAACGGAAAGGAGCTAAGACTAGTGAGTTTAATAGGTTCAAATTATGGTGTGTGAAAGAATGAGAATAGACACGGTGCATGGATGACGGCAGAAAATTGGAGATGTTATAGAAGTAAATGATAGAATTATTCAATTAAAACTTGTGCTAGGTGAAGAAGTCATAAATGTGATTAGTGCTTATACACCAAGTAGGATTAGATGATAAAATTAAAAAACAATTTTGGAATGACATAGATGGTCTAATGTAAATGATACCAAACCAAGAAAAGTTGGTAATAATAGGAGATTTAAATAAACATTTATAAGAGAGAATGTGGGTTATAAGAGAATTCTTAGACGTTTCAATTTTGAAATAAGGAATGAAATAGGGCATGGCATTTTAGATTTTGTTACAACATATGATTTAGTTATAGTAAGCACTTGACTTTGACACTCCATTTTTTGATGTGACATCTAATTACTCTACTTTTCAATCATTACTTCTACATTTTAATCTTTTTTCATACAACTATGTCATCTATTTTAACTTTATTCTCTTTACTCCTAATCACTATCCTACCATATCACATCGTTTTCTCACTTTTTAAAAAATTTCACCAACATTTTTTATTCTTTTTTTTTTTTTTTTACACAATACAAAACAGAGCATTTACTTCAGAAAAGAGATGAATATTCAATTACCAATTCTAATGCAACATAGGTTGTTAATATAATTAAAAAATTAGGTACTAACATGAACCTTTTAATAAAAAAATGATAGAAGAAGGAAAATGGGATGTAAAAGAAGTTGAAATAGAATCATATGGAATAGAATGACATAATGCATTAAAAGACTTAGACAAGGTATTCTGGTAAATCCTTATATAGAGAAACTTGGTGGTGGCAGACGATGTTCAAAAGGCTATACATGACAAACAAGAGAAGCTTAAAAAATAACAGACTTATAAAATGATTTAAATCTACAACAATATAAACTATTAAAAAATCTACCGAAAAGATTACAGCCAGAAGTTATATACAAAACCTATGATAATTCATATGACAAATTATGAATTAGATATAGAAAAAGAAATATTTAAGTTAGCCAAATTAAGAGGAAATAAAGGTAAAAACTTAGCACATGTTAGTTGCATTAAAAGCAAAGACCAAAGAGTTTTACTAAAAGATGATAAAATCAGAGAGATGAAAAATTTATTTCTCTACTTTGTTAAATGATAATCCATTAGAACATTTAAGATTAGATGATAATTTGAATATAAAAGAAGATAGAGATATCATCTATTTTCCAAAAATTCATGCAACTAAGCCCACATAGGTGAGAAGCAACTTATGATGATGATGATGATGATTTCTTTGAGATGGATTATTATAGGCATGGAAGAAAGAAATCAATCCTTCTATCAATGTTTGGGCTCTCTCATATAGTGATGCGCTATTCAGAAATCTTACATTAAGTATGACATAGAAAAAGCATAAGTGCAAAAGGCCAAAAAATATGTACACAAAAAATTAAAAAAAAGTTATAACTACCCGAAGTGTACATTGTCAAATTGAATGTTTCCTCCATGTAACTCCAAAGGCTTAGCATCATGGTCATCTCTTATTTCAGGCTTCTCCTACAAGAAAACAAAAGATATACATCATACATATGAAGTTTCTTTTGTGAATCAAAAGAAGAAGTGCTTTCCTTCAACCCAATTAATGCAAGGAATTCCTGGTTAAGTGCAACTGAAGATCAAAATCTGATCACAAGAGAACCTAAGTATGACTATATTAACAAATATAGTGTAATACAAGTACATTGCCAGCAACTTGTTTTTCAAAAGCTTCCAAGCCAAGGGTAATTGTCATGACAATTGACTACAATTAACACTAGCATGACTAGTAAGGGCACCACTAGTCCAGGCAGTCTCATAGGATCCCTTGTTATCCTGGTATATAGGAGATACTGCATGCAAACAGTCCATGAAGTTCAAAATTCTAACTAATAGGTTTTAGTTTACCAACCATTGTTCATATTCAGTATGGATTTTCCCTCCTATATCCGCATACTTAAAAAGATTAATGTTAGTTGCCAACCATTCTTAGCATACAGATGATGAGCCATCTACAGGCTCGTTTCTTGAATCACCTTTGGTGCAACAAGACTTTTATTTGGTTTCTTAATTTACCACACAGGATTGTTTTCTAAAATATCAAGTAATGTTAACACTGATGGTAATCATGGTTGATAAGTTATCACTAGCAGAGTTACAGTTAACAAGCAACAAGACATTTTTTGGCACTTTATTACTACCTTTTGGCTTGTCATATCAGTTGAGTGGTGATCTTATTGGAAGTGGTTAGAGAAAAGAATGAATGCATGCATCTCCCAATTCATGTTAAAAATCCTCCCAATCAAACAGAATGATAGAAAAACTTAAAAGAAAAGAAAGATCTGCAGCATCAAACATACCTCAAGCAATTGAAACATTGACTTCATGTCAATAAGACTTTGCCTAGTTTCACGGTACACACTTCCAAGGAAGTTAAGGGGAATAGAAAGTTGAAATAGCAGCCCGTTAACCATAACCTGATCAATTTCAGCAATATTTTCAGTCCCAGATGGTAGCTTCTCAAATCAAACAGTGATTGCACAAACTCGAACAGGCATTTTGAACAAAATTATAACTTGGAGAACTTAAAAGTTGAAACTTTCAGTTTGCATATGGTACCATTAACAGCATGGACATGACGGTCGATGACTATTACTCAACATTCAAGTGCAATAAAGAAAAAAAAAAAAATTTTAAAAAAAAGAAAAGAAAAGAAAAGGAAAATCATCAATGTACATATCCAAGGGATTGCAGCTGTAAAAACATTTGTGCTCAGACACTGGTCCAAGCATGACTATTGAAAATTTATCATGCTCTTGGCACATCATCAAAGGAAAACCTAGATGTATAAAACTCAGTATAAACAATAACGAAGCCTCCTGAAAATGGATTATAAAAGTCAAAGCGTCAAACGAATGTTTCCTGATTCTAAATTTAGAAAACTTGCAGACAAATATAAACAACTCGTACACAACAATCAAGGGATCCAAACTTGGTCTTTGTAGTCAGAAAGCATCTTCTGCAGCACGTACTCATTTACAGGCCAATTTCAATTCAATCTTCATTATAAACAACCTTTTTCACCTCAATGTTTCTGACACCTTGTTACATTTTTAAGAGTTCAATGTGATAAACACGCCGAAAATTTCAAATATAAGTAGAAAGAACTCATACGCAACAATCAAGGGATCCAAACTTGGTATTGGTAGTTAGAAAGCATCTCCTGCAGATAAATACTTATTACAGACCAGATTCAAACACAATCTTTCTTACAAACCACCTTTCACCTAAATCCTTCTGATACCCTTGAAATGTTTTCAAGAGTCCTATGTGACAATATGCCAAAATTTTCCACTGTAGGCATGAAAGAATTCTGAGAAGTGTGCTAGGTAAGAGCCAGAGTTAAAAGATAAAAACCATAGATAGCTGCATGACAAAAGAGTACTACCAGATCCCCAACTGTCATTGTGCCACTCATAATACCATGAGAACTCAACACCATGGCTGTTGATAGAGCTATGCTAAATATCGCATTTTGACCGAAGTTCAAGTATGCAAGACTGGTTTGTGTTTTCAGAGCAGCATCCTCGTATTCTGAGAAGAACACACCCACAACACATCAGCCAAGATGACATGATATACAACAAGACTGCAAGGTTCAATTGAATTCCATCACAAAGAGGGAGATGTACAAAATTAGGATTTCAAAAACGAAGATATATGGCGGCAACAACAAATAATAACATGAAAACTAATAAAAACAACAAAGTCGAAAGAACCCATATCCCCAGTTGTTTTGTACTTCACTTGGAAAGAACTAAAAAATTAATCATGAATGTGGAGATACTTTCTTAATTAAGAGCATAGCTTGTTTGAGTATCAAATTTAGACAAGTTGCAAAAAGGAAATATTACAATTAAAGATGAATCATCTTGGATAATAACATGAAAAGATGAACAAAAGGGTAATATTAGTTGACCCAAAATCTACTAAATAAGAATAAGTTGTTTCAGAAACTGCTGATTGCTAGTACAGGAATAGAAGAAACCTCAAAACAATATTGGATTGGAGGCTGTGAATGCTTCCATAGGATCAGTTCATCTAATTGAAGAAATCTTTAACAAAGATGAAAAGCAGAAGGCCCCTAGGGCCAGACTGGATATGTATTTGAGGATTAAAGTGGACGATTAATATATGTTGATTGACAAAATTGTACTTTATGATAAGATCATGTTCAAAATGAATGGGGCGAAAGTGCTGAAGTGACTATAATTGAAAACAGAAAAAACAGGGGGAAAAAACTCTCTTCCTCTTACATAGCAGAAATATCAGCAAACCAGAACTTTGGACAAGACCTTTAATACAGAATCAACTTACTCTTTAAAAATTCATCATATTTCATGACTTCATGGTGCTCATTGTTGAAATACTTTACAGTCTGTAAAATTCAAAGACAAAATGAATCAAAAGAACCACAATAGAAGAGAATTTTTCTTAAGATTCAAATAAAGGCATGTTCCGAATGCCTAAATGACAACAGAAGAAGACCAAACAATTTTTTTATGCCTTGCTTAAAGGAGAGTAAGTACCCAGCATGTTTCATCATCCATTTAAGGAGATATATCAGTCATCATCACACAGCTGGGGAAATATGAAATGAGATAAAAGTACATAAGAAATCGGTTGCTAAATTTACCTCATAATTAATAAGTGAATCAATTGCTCTTGAACTTGCATCATTATCAGCTTTGTTCATGGCTTGCCTAAACTTAGTTCGCCACTAAAAAGATAACAGACAAAGAAGCCACATAAGGTACATCTTAAGACTTCTACTCTTTCAGGAAAAGAATTAGATAATTTTAAACTCCATCCTTATCAGCAACAATTATAGCCTCTAATCACTAAACAGCACATTGAGCAGGAATATTACCTGAGTCACAGTCAATGTAAAAGCAACATATGCTGCAACTGACAAAGAAGTGATCCATGCAAAAGAAGAACCAAACTTGTATGCAAGGATACCTGAGACCATAGATATCTGAAGAAGAAGAAGAAGAAGGGTTAAAATTTTTTCCAAAGTGCTTTAAACAAGCATAGGCCTGCAATATTACAAATGGATGAGTTTTATTTTCAGACATAATCATACTGCCAAAAAGGAAAAAACCAAGTGCGAGGTTCTGACAAGATTGCAAAGAGTAGGTGAACAGCCAAAGAAGAACCATACCTCTAAGACTGTTGGAACAACATTGAAAACCATTGATGAAAGAATAAAATTAATAGCCCTACTGCCACGATCAATTATCCGATTCAATGCTCCTGTTTGGCGGCTGGAATTATAAAATTATGTTAGAAACACATGCGACAATTTGCAGACACTGGAATTTAAACAGGAAAAGTTAAGAGCCATGCCACTCTCCACGTTGTGCGATAGATGAATATTTTTCGGTTTTCACCTGTGTGTCTATTTTATGTTAAGTAAATTGGACTAGAGTTCGTAGAAGCTCTCGATCATAAAATTAAATACTTGCAAATGAGAAGGTTATTATCAAAAGTTTCCCATAATCTTTCCAAGGCTTGAAAAAAATTTCACAAATTCAAAATGAAAAACCTTCCTAACATTCAAATAACATTTCCATCACTGCAAGGACCATAGCACACAAATAATGCAGAGTATAGCTTTCATAGCTCCTATCTAGCTTATCTATTATTAATGAGTGTGTTTGGAAAGTCATAAAACTTTTGAATGAAAAGTTTTTTGTGTAAAAGTTGTTAAATTGATGGAAAATGATATGATATGATAGGAAAATGACGAGGTGTAAAGAGAATAAAGTTAAAATGGATAGGTTAGTTGTATGGGTAGTTGTGTAGAAATGAAATAAAAAATAAAAAAAAAGAGTAGTTCACTAGGAAAATGTGAAAAAAAATAATTTCAAAATATGGTTGTTATAGAGAGTAAAAAGTTTTTGTTAAAAACAAACATGCCCTTTATTTCCATCATTCTTACTGGTCAAGTAGGCTTCTGTTTTAAGAACAGACCTGTAGTAATCATCTTTTCAATTCATAAAGTGGAATACCATGAGAAAAAACACAAGAAGACACAACAACACATTTGGTAAGTGGGAAGGTTTCCCTTTGGAAACTTTTGTGAAGTGCTTATCACAATATCTCACATAGATAAATGAATGCGCTTATGTCAAAAAGGGCTCAACAAATGGAATGGCATATCATCCTTCGATGAGATTTAAGATCGCACAGTACCTTAGATGAAAATTAAGATCGAGCTCATGCAAGTGCGAAAATACCTGGCAAAATAACAGAAATAAGAAATAGAACAATTTGATGGATACAAGTTCATATAAGTTCATATTAATTTAGAAAACAAGAGAGGATAAACTTGTGACACACATAGCAAGAAATGTAGACGCATTGATAAGATAGAAATTTCCAAGTTATCAAAGCACCTGAAAAAATAAGATAGAACCATACACATTGATAAGATAAAAATCAACAACAATGTTGGACAAAAAACAAATTACACACCTTTCTAGAAACAGTCCGTATTGCTCGCAAGGCTACCTTAGAAAAAACAGCATTCCGAAGCTCTATTGAAAAACAGAATGTCAGGAACATTAAAATGGCAAATAAACAGCGCTAGTTTCAGGATTAAGCATTGAAAACAAGCAGCAACATAAACACACATCAAGCCAAAAGAGGATACAATACCATTACAGGCAGATGCCCCTGCACGTGCTATTCCATATCCAACTAGAACAGCAGCAGGACTCACAAAAAATGCTATCAAAGTGGAATTAGCAGCAGTGAAAGAGGTGAGTGCATTAGCAGAGCCAGTTACAGTTGATAACCAGTCGACAGCAAGCTTGAACAAGAAGGGGACTTGAACATTCAAAACCTGAAGCATCATCAACAAGTTACAGATTAGATAATTCCTTAAAAAATAGATGAAAAATCACCATCCAACAGTGACTAGGCAAATCAAATGAGATGTCTACCATCCATGCAAAGAAGTGACCAAATACAGCAACAAAACCATTAGCACAAGCACATGGTTTATTTTTGCATGAAAAAAAATCCTGAAACATCATACTCACTAACCACTGGCATTTGTTACAACAACATGATCATACAGAAACATTGTGTAAATCATTCCACATGACCTTATAGACGAGTTTCCAAGCAATTTAGAAGATTGTGATTTGTGTGAGTACTTGTTCTTGATAAAGGCTACACTAGTGGTCACATTGTACCAACTACAATTAAGAAGACCTGTTTAGTTAATTATCTTGTAAAGGAGGCTAGACTAGTGGGTATATTGTAGCAACAACAATGAGGAGGCCTATTTGGTAAATCATTTACTGTTATTGAAGACATGAGGATGTGTCCAAACACCCACAGCAAAGAGAGAAATTCAATATTAAGAAGTTGCACGACCAATTTGAACCAAAAAGCCATACAAGTTGTCTCGTCTAATAATTCGACAAAATAAATCATTAGATGATCAATTGGACAAGGCTAGCAATCAAATCCCATGTGAAGTATACTGGATGCAAAATAGCAACTCCATTGATTATTCCAAAGGCATAGATTATAGATTATTATAGAATCATTCCATTTGAAAGAAACTGCTCATGTTTGAATACCCATTCAATTGGCTTTTAAATGGAACCACCATTGCACAAAGCAACCACGTCAGTAAAAGTTATGTCCTTTCTAAAAAGGACCTCTGAGTAACTTTCCGAAATTGGTTCCTGATAAGGTTTCCAGAGGTTAATGTCTCCATGTCTATGATTAGTTTCTACCTTTTCTGTACTTGGCTCCTGTTAAGGTTTTCATAGATTGATGCCTTTGATTCCTCTATGTCTATGATCGGTTTCTGTTCATGACTTGAATTGGATAAGGATGAGATGGAAAAAGTTGTATTGAAAATGAGAAAAGTTGTATGAGAATTTAGAAAAGCTTATAGGAAATGGAAAAAGAACGTTATTATTTTTTGTGAATGAGAAAAGTATTATTGAGAAATGAGAGATTCCATCCCATCCAACTTGTGAACTAGGTGGTATAGAGATGAGAAGAGGATGAGATGAAATCTCCCATTTCCTGATAAAACTCTTCTCATTCTCAAAAAATAGCAACCTACTTTTTTCATTTTTCATACAACTTTTTCCAATCCCCATACAACTTTCTAATTCCCAATACAATTTTCCCATTCCCAAATCCCAATACACTTCCATCACAAATCCTCATCCAATCTAGGTCACGAACAAGTTAAAAAAAAAAAAAAGCTTATGGAAATGCATGGATTGAGTTAATCTAATAAATTACATAGAAAACTTAATAACAAAGCAGCATGACATCAACAGATGAACTAGTCACTGTTGAGGAAAAGAATCACAATCTTACTTGTTAAAATTCAAAAGATGCATTACTCTGTTCAAATTTCACTCTCTGAAAGTAATCCTTTTCCTCCAACTAAATTTCTACTCAAATTGTTTCATAAAAAACAATAAATGCCACATATAATCACTTTTCCAAGAATCTGTAACTTCCCACCTTATTTAACTAATTAACAGTACAAGAAATGGAGCAAAAAATCATATCGGGTAATCCTATTACACTTCTTTCACAGGTAATAAGTCTCAATCCAGAATCCAAGCATAGTCTATGTAAATCCCCTCAAGTAGCAGTTACCGATGATTCCTTAAACAAAAAACTGAATCGAGCAAATGCCATAAATGTGGAATTAAAATAATCATTTGCAATAGATTCATAAACCTACCATCAGCAAAAGAAATGCTGCTCGGTCTCACCTTTGCCCCCACAAGAAGGCCTAAAGCCATTAACACTCTCATACGGAATTCAACGTTATCTTTCAACCATAAATACTTTGCAAGAGTACGAAGCATTTTCACATCTGCAACTTGCTCTGATTCTTTTTTAACTGGCCTATCTTGGGTTAGCTTTCCTGACCCAACTTGCTTTAAACCTGTCGTATCACCCGCGGACGTTGAAAATAAGGCTTTTCTTTTCTGCAACCAATCCTTTGACCAAAAAAATTAATAATAATAACAATAAGAGAGATGATTAATGTGTTAGAACATTCAATAACATTCTAATTCTGCACCAGCAGATGCAGTAGCAGCACAAACAAGGAAGTAAATTTGAATACATAAACTCCAATCGAGAGCAAAAAATACACAAACTAATAAATATACTGTTTTAACAAATACTGAACATCAGAATTCACCATTTGCTAGCTGTTAAAAAAATGGGTGGCAAAGTTTTTTGAGTAATAGCAATTCAAGATGACCCCAAGAAATTGCTAAGCCAAAATCAACAATAGTCCAAAACTTAAAAACTGTTCTTCAGTGTTCATTACATGACTCGCCCCTCCAAGAAGTTGGTAGATTCACACTTCAAGAAACCAGATAACCAGTAGCTTAGGCAACACTCCATAGAAGGTTAAGTATGTTAAATATTCTAGTTTGCGCACTTGCAGATCTCAAAATGTATAAGCAATGCAATTGGTGTTTGCATTGCCCATACATTGGACACTCATCCACCTGATCACGGGAGTATCAAATTGAGTGATGCACATTATCATCTAATGATACATATAGCAACAGTAAAGCAGCTGTGCTTCATTAGTTCAATACAAGGATTACATATTACTGCAAAGAACCACTTCCACAGAAAATTTCAGTACTACATGTCTTCATTTTCCCACCATATCACCGTTTTTGCCACCGTAATGCAGCAAAAAGATGAATATCTATATCAAACACATCGTCTGGAAATACACTTGGTGCTCCAGAATATGGTAGAAGTAGTAGCATAAGCAGCCTTACTGATTCATCAGAACCTTCCCTCCACCTCGATGATGAAGAATCCGAAAGAAACCCGTTAAGGTGCTTGTAAAAACTGTATCTGTTCACTCCGCCCATCCTTTCGCGCTCCGCATTTCCTCTGGAGAGAGCATAGCAGCCTCTAAGGGCATCAAAGCTGCTGCTGCCGCTGCCGCCGCCGCGAAGAAAATGCTCTCGTCGGATCACGCCGAACCCACTGTAAGGGCCCGATAACCGATGGACGCCAGAGCAACGGTGGAGGTGGCTGAATAAGTTGGAGCTCCGACAAGCTCGTCGCAAGTTCGTGAAGCCGCCGCCGTTGACGAGCTTGTGGGCGCCGAAGCACCTCGAAGCAGCCATTTTGCTCGGCTACCGTGGGAGTGAAGCAGAAGAGGGGGGGCAATGGCAGGGATGAATGGACGGTCAAGATGAATAGTAAGGAGAGAGTAAAAGGGATATCTAAGGTAGTCGAAGCCAATTGATTATTTGCGGCGAAGGGAAGAAGAGCGCTGGCAGGGGAGGAAGAAAAAGATCGCAGAGGGAGGTTGGCGAACGGAATCAATCATACGCTATTTGGGGCGTGAGCCCACCAGTTGTGTAGGCCATTTACCGTCCGTCGGCAAGGTTCAATGAACCTCTCGTCTTCGCTGGACGGTCGAGATGAGAACGATGCGTGATGGACGGACCGGATGGGATGGTGGGCCATAGGAGTGACAGGCGTGGGCATCTCCAAAGACACGTGGTGGCTGGGCTTCTGTCCCGTCATCGTTTTGGTGGGGGGTGGGGAGTGCGCGCTGCGGGGCGGTAGACTCGGGTTTCAGGCAGTAGTGTTTGTAAAGAACTAAAATCGGGGCAACTTGGGTTGGGCTGAACTGGCCCAGCCTGACTGATAATTATGGTAATGAGTTGTAAAATGGAAAAATCATATAGGTTCCTTTGCAAAAAGTCAATGCTCTGTAATCCATTAGACCTGAAGGAAGTGGCCTCCTTCGCGCGCATAAGCATGGCGCATTCTAAGCCCTAGGAAAGCCTGCAAAACCTCCTCCCCGTCTTCTTCTCCACCTCCTTCCGCCTCCTCCATCTCAGGCAATGAATTTCGTTGCGTTTGATGAGTAGTCTGACATCTCTCTTCCGGATATCAATCAAATGCCGTTCCAGCCGGGCCCTTTTTTACCTAGCAAATCCTTTCTTCTCCACCGAAGTCATCGGATATCCTCTCCAGGTAAACAAACAAACAATCAACGTAAATGAGGATTGAATCCTGTTTTATGCTGTAGTATTAATCGAAGGAAGAGACTCTAGGTGTGTTTGGCAGCCTTTTGTAGATGCCGTCGCCGTTTCGTGCTTTGGCTCTTGTTTTATGCCGTTTCGATGGAAATGGGATGAAAGACGCGTGTGCTTTTCCAGCAATACTGTGGCCTTTTTTACTCCTGATAATGAAATCCGAGAAAGTCTCTACCTTTGGATGCTTCCATGGCCATCCATGATTTCCAATTGGTCAGTGCACCTGCGATGAGTGCCACTTTTAATGATTATCGTCATCCCATACCCGTTTCTCTCTCTCTCTCTCTCTCTCTCTGTGTATTTGCATGGTATATTTGTTCTAGCAGGCGGTTAGTGAGATGATGATGGTGATGATTGCCGATGCTAGTTAAGATGAACAAATTATTCCATTTTCGGGAAGTAACATTAGTCTGCTAGTGATAATAATTGGATGATTCTAGTTATTTTAGTGTCTCGGTATTGCTAGAGGGGATTAGGAATTAGGGAATACGCTGAGGTTTAAGTTGTCCAGTTGTCAGTGTGCGCTTTTGAGTTTTAGAACCGGCTGAAGAAGCAGGACATTTAGAAGATTTGATGCAGGGCAAGTTATTTCCTCCATGCTGCTGGCAGTTTTGTTTAGTGGAAAAAAAAAATCAGAATTGAAAATAACTGTTCAGCCATTTCTGTCTCCTCTTCTGTAGAGTATGTAGTATTTGACATTTTCATCTTTTCTGATGCCTCTAGATGGTCACATGGTCCATTAGACCACTTAGGATGCTGGAAAATCAAGGTTATGTCCTGCTAAGATTTTAGCTATGTGAACTCTTATGATTTTTTCCTTGTATCAATGGATTTAGTAAAAACAAGCTTAATGTCAATGTGCAATGATCCATCAAATTGACTTTTATTAGAGTGCCAAACGACTGTTGCCCGCTGTGGGAGGTCATGTAGGCATGTTTCTCGGAGCAAACTGAAAATGCCTTCCTGCGAGTGCAAGGTCTCTGAACCATGATCCAGCTTCCCCTTATTTTAAAAAAAGAATGTCATAGATCATACAATGTTTCCATTTCAGGCCAAGCGTGCTGCAATTCCTCAGTTTCTTTAGATTGTTGAACAGCTTAACGGGTAGCTTTCATTTGTGTTGTACATATTCTCTGTTTCAGGTGACAGAGATTTATTGTTCTTCCTGTTTTTGCTAGATTGGAGGATGTTTTGCTTTTTGCCACATTTGATTGCAAATATGAGCATATACATATATATATATAGAGCATAATTCTGATGCAGCATCGCTGAAATGGGCCCCACATGATCATCAAATCATAATCTACTCCACCCATTGTATTTAGAATAATATATTCTATTACAATACTAATTTTCATCTCAATCAGATATGTATATGGGCCCCATCTGAAAATGGTACAAATTCAACGTAATAAAATAGTTTGATATAAATAACAACTTTAAAGTGGTTTTTTTAACATGTAAACCATTTGCTATAATATATATATGTATCAGAAATATTCAGGTGCAATATTGTTAAAACGGGCCCCACATGATCATCAAATCATAATCTACTTCACCCATTGTATTTAGAATAATATATTCTATTACAAAATGAATTTTCATCTCAATCAAATATGTATATGGGCCCCATCTGAAAATAGTATAAATTTAACGTAATAAAATAGTTTGATGTAAATAACAATTTTAAAGTGGTTTTTTTAACATGTAAACGATTTGCTATAATATATATATATATCAGAAATATTCAAGTGCAATATTGCTGAAATGGGCCCTGCATGATCATCAAATCATAATCTACTCCACCCATTGTATTTAGAATAATATAGGGTGTGTTTGTTTAGGATAAAAAAGTATCAACTAAAACTTTTCAATTTAAAACTTTTCACTCTCTATAATTACTCTATTTTTTAATTATTTTTTCACAGTTTTCTACACAAACTATTCCACTTTTCAATTATGGGTGTGTTTGGTAATGAATAAAACTTTTGATGAAAAGTTTTGAGGAGTAAAAGTTGTCAAATGATGTGATATGATAGAGGTAATGATAAGTAGTAAAGAGGATAAAGTTAAAATAGATAGGTTAGTTATATGGGTAGTTGTGTAGAAATGATTGAAAAGTAGGGTAGTTGTATAGGAAAATGTGAAAAAATGATTAAAAAATATAATAGTGATGGAGAGTGAAAAGTTTTAGATTGAAAAGTTTTAAGATGACATTTTTTATGGATTGCCAAACGCACCCTATTTCTACACAACTATCCATACAACTAACCTATCTATTTTAACTTTATTCTCTTTATTCTTCATCTGTTCATCATTACTCCTATTATATCAGATCACTTTCTATTGATTTGACAACTTCTACTCCAAAAACTTTTCATTAAAAGTTTTACCTCCAACCAAACATACCCATATTCTATTACAATACCAATTTTCATCCCAATCAGATATGTATATGGGCCCCATCTGAAAATGGTATAAATTCAACGTAATAAAATAGTTTGATGTAAATAACAACTTTAAAGTAGTTTTTTCAACGTGTAAACCATTTGCTATAAAATTTATATATAAATAAATGATTGTATTAAGTTTCATTGCATTTTAATATGTGTGAGGCCCACTTTTGATCAAATATACTACTGTTTCATTGCAGTTGTGCTGCACCGGTATATGTATATAAGGAGTATTCAAGTGCAGTGCACTGGATGCTAAAATGGGCCCCACATGATGATCAAATTAAAATCTCATTCAACGTAATAAAATAGTTCATTGTAAATGAGAACTTTAAAGTGATTTTTTCAACATGTAAACTATTTTTTATAAAATTTATATATGGATAAATGATTGTATAAAGTTTCATTGCATTTTAATATGTGTGAGGCTCAAAAATAGGCAAATGTACCGCTGGCGCTGCACCGGAACAACTTTCTCTCTGTGTGTGGATGTTGTATTTTTGCTCCAAACAGAATGTATGTTCAATGCTTGGGCAGTTGCTAACTAAGAAGAAGCAATAGTAGCAGACAATAGGGTTTTGTAGATATAAGGATGTTGAGATGCATGTGTGGGAAGGCAGGAATCATCGAATCAAACCTTATGCTATGATGAGAACATGAGAGATGATCATTAAAGTGGGAAAAAAAAAATTCCTGGAGGAACTACAAGAACCCAAAATGCTCATTGTGAAGGAATTTGTTTTGAGTTGGTGTGCATGACAAGCCTGGAAAGAGGTGAAGATTTGTTCGCTCACCAAGTCCAAGTCCTTGGAATTTTCTGTGGCTTTGATTCTCTAATGACCAGTTTCAATATCTAGTTAGTCTATCATGAAAGCTTGAGTCTATAAGTTTGGTGGATGTTCTTTTCCATCTGCACCTTCACTAATCAATTTCTCTTGATGCTTGTATGATGTTTTCTACTGTGATTTAAAGATAGTATACTTTTGAATGATTCGAGAAACTGGCAGCTTTCTGATTCAAACATCTGCTTTGCAAGACTGCATGATCTAATCTCATTTTCGAGAATTGCTGACCTTTAAATTCCATCTGCCATTTATCTCTAAGATTCTTTGCTTTCTTCTCTGTAGAATTCCACACATCACACCCCATCCAAGATATTGGTACCGTTGCTTGTTATTAAAGATTGCTTTGCAGCAGCGTATGGCAATTACCGGACTGTATCAACTCAGACATCAGCTGACGAACGGGAGTTGCCAAATGAGATCATTAAACAAATTCTTTCAGAAGCAGAACGTGATCCCTTCTCATTTAAGAGAACTTGCTGCACTTACATTGAGAAACTCTGTCGATGTGGCAGTCTATCAGACATTTCTTGCTTACTGAAAGATTTGCATGGTAGACAAATACTACTGACCCAGGAGGCATACAAGATACTTCTTTCGGAAGCAGCAGAAGGAAACAATTTTGAACTGTCATCTTTGGTCTTCAAGGATTTATTACAAACTAACTATCCCTTGGATTCATCCACATTCACCAATGTTGCCAAGGCATTCAAGAAGACAAATGACATCGAGCTTCTACTCAAGTTTGTTAGGGAAGTGTCAGAGCGCATATTTCCCAGAAGTGCAAATGTTATCAATAGGATTATGGTTGGCTTTGCTGACTCCAGGCAGTCTGAAAAAGCCATCATAATATTCAGGGAAATGAAGAATCTGAAGTGTAAACCGGACACAGTTACATGGAACATAGTCCTAGCAGTTCTGGTTAAGGCTGGTCAATCAGATCAGGTGCTCAGTGAATTTTCCTCCATGAAAGAGTCTGGCCATATTCCTGACGTAGTGACTTACAACACGCTAATCAGTTGTTTTAAGAACAAGGGAAGAATGGACTTGTGCTCCAACTTTGCACGTGAGATGCATGGGAGAAGGATCAACCCAGATCTGCGAACCTATACAGCATTGATTGATGGTTACGGTCGGTTGGGGAATGTAAAAGAAGCTTTGAAACTTTTTGATGAGATGAAGGAAAAGAAGGTCCGTCCTTCTATTTACGTGTATCGCTCACTAATTAGTAGTCTAAAGAGGGCTGGTAAGTTGGAGTCGGCCTTAAGTATATCCAAAGAGATGACATTCTTGGCGCCAGAACTTGTTGGTCCAGAAGACTTTAAGCGAAAGTACAGGTGAGTAATAATTTAGGTTGCAAGAGATTGTCAAAGAAGGTAGCACGGAATGGGAAGCGATTGGTTGCTGGGGAGATTTCCCCCGAAGCTAACCGACTGGCCGCATATATGAGACTTTGGTGAACTGCATCGGAGTAAGAGGATGAAGGGCAGACAACTGCAGAAAGTCAAAACACCAGGAAAAGGCCGAACTCTTCTTCAGCAGTAATGGCCTCGAAATGCTTTTATTATGCTTTTATTCGACATCTTTGGCTTTACACCTCCCTCTGGTGCAGGAAGATAGGGCTCATGCGCCCTCGTAGGGTCGGATCGCCTCCCAAAAGGCTCCATCCAATGATCAAAGAAGCACTTCGCACCCCCGCCCCCCAATCAGCCAGTGAGAGGCCTTGGACTTGAATTGGTGCATGAGGCGCATGCGCTGCATTATCTGCTAGAGTTCTACCATTTGTGTTTTAGTGCAATTATTTTATTGTGATTCTGATTTGACATTATAAGAATAGAATCACGTACCATTAGAAAGTTGTAAGCTCAAAACAGGTGTACGATGCAACATTCTTCGCGGTGATTGCTTGTGTAGCTTACATTCATCAGTCTATGAATATTATTATTTTACAGAATTTTCGGTGAAGATCAATAACAATGGTCGATGTTTTCTAGTGTTGTAAGAACTGGATTGGAACGGTTCGATTATCATCGGTTCGGTTCAATAAAGTTAAACGGTTGAACCGGCTACATCGGTTGAATTGTCTTTGACCGGTTCAGTGGTTATCCAAAAAATGAAAGCCCATTAAAAGCATTTTGGGTTTTCCTATTTTTCTTTTTCCCCCCAAATCAGTCTCCTCTCCCGGCCAGCCACCCACCCCTAGCAGCACTGTAGCAATTTGTCCAGTCGCTCGAGCTACCATCCCCTGCCGGCTACAACTTCCGTTCCTTCCTCATCTCCAATTGTTGGCATCCTCCTCTTGGCAGCAACAGCGGTACCCCACAACAACAATTACAACACAGCTCGTGGCCTGCGCGAGCTGCATCTTGCTGCCTCTAGCTCTACTGGCAAGCAGGTTCATTCTTCACTATCCCGGACATCAGCAAGGTCATCCCGACGGCGACAGTAGCATCAAACAGCAGCAACAGGCTCTGTTCACAACCCCTGCCTTTTACGACATTTTGTTTTAATCATGGAAATGGTCAAATTTTAGCAATTGTAGGTATGTTTGCAATCGAAGAAAACAACTAGGGAAAAAAGGTAGGAAAACTTTTTGGAAAAAAAATTAAATGGTTGATTCGATGTGATTTTTTTTGTTTTTGAAGATAGTGAAAAGTGCGCAACGTTGATGAAAAAAATTCCTTTGGCTTGTATGCAAATTGAGACAGCCTCCAACGACCACACAGAAGACAATGAAAATGCAATAAATCCAGATTTTCCATTTTTGTATATGAAGTAGAAACATAGGATTTCATGGTTTTTCAGATGTTCTTGGACCATTAAAATCAATTTTCATTATTGTTAAATTATTTGTGGCATCGTTTTTAGCATCAGTTTGATAGCTTAATGGACTAATATTCAAATTGTTCTAAGAAAACCAGCATTATGAAAATTGCAAGGATACTTTTGACATTTTAAATTTTTCTTTGGAGTTTTATATTATTATAAATTATTTAATTGTTCAATCATTCAACAATTTTTAATTTATTTTATTTCTTATTGTGTTAGATACATTCATAGCAGTGTGATTAATAAATGCATGAAGATAAATAGGGAGAATTTCAAAGTCAATGTTAATGCTTAAGACTTATCACACATTGCAAGTTAGTTAATATAGTTAATTTTTTCTAATTTAATTTATCATATTCATGCTTAAAGATTTTTGAAAATTTTCTATTAAAATTTTCCTCTATATTTTGTTGTGCTTATTAAAATCTAACATTTAAATTTAGGATTTATGAATATATAATTGTATCAATACACAATTAAAATTAAAATAATTGAACATTTATGACACATCAGACGAGTTCCTTTGCCAGTTAAATCACTAGTTTGGTTTTTACAACATCCATGGTTTCCTTACCCTTTCTTTTTTTTAATCAAAAACTCTGATGCTGCCTCTGCGCATCATTTCCTTGTTTTGGTCCTGTCCACTCGTCAAAACGGCAGAAGCCGCGTCATCGCATTCAATAATCTGGGGCAAGCATTCGCTTTACCGACACAATTATGGATAAAACATAGACGACTAATATAAATTATCTCAAAATTAACAAAAAGTCAAACTCTTCATTAGAAATAACATTGGAGATGACGATCATCAACAAATGCATTTCATCCACCCTAGCAAATTAGCAATAGATTACATTTATGAATAAAGCAAAAACTAAGACCACCACCTAAAAGGCCCTTTTTATACATTGCTATACAATTAATGCTACAACACACAAGATTATGCGTCTCGGATTCCCTGCACCAAGGGGAGTCAAAAGGCCTATTCGCATCAACATCGGGCATGTAAACATGGTGCAGTGAGCTGAAACTAGATTTTCTTCTTGCCACGCCTATGCGCATCAATATCACGCAGCCTTGCGGAGGTCAAAGTAGGAGGTGGAGTGAAGAGGCCTACAGATTCTGGGATGTCAAGATTCACCTTCGTAGATGGCCCTGCAATTGCTCGCTTCATGTCAATCTCATGCAGCTGCTTGACTTGTATCCTCCTTGCGTCAATCTGCAAGAGAAAAGCATGTCAAAATGGGTAAGAGCTGAAGAATCAGAATTAATCTGCATCTGAAAAGGCAGCTGAATAATGGGAAAGAGCTGAATGGCAATGAGATGCCCTCACCAGTTCGAGATGATGAATTGATGACTGTGCATCCAGTATTCTCTTGTGCAAGTCATCTGCTTTCTTCCTTTCATACTCCAAGTTCTCCATCTCGTTTCCACTTTCACCCAATTCCCGATACAAAGCTGCAACAGGAATCAAATCAGCAAACTAAATCATCTTGGATTTATATCTGGAACTTGAATGAATACCTACTATATGTGAATCATTTCCAACTATGAAAAGAGAACATATTTTTCTGGGAAGTATCATGTGTGGCGTTAAGGCATAAGCATGATTTATTTCTCAGAGATTCGTGCAAAATTAAACTTCTTATTTAGCACATACTTTTTTCAACCTAAATCATTGCAAAGTGACTACGCTGACATCAAGATCATTATCATTAGCAGGCCAAGTGGTAATTTGTAATAAATAATCTGATGGGAAAAAATAATAATAATAATCTGGCTCATGGGAGCTTGCAGCCCACCCACATTCATATGATCCACAACTGACATCGCTCTAAAAGTGGAATCAACTTTGACTATTACATTCCAAAATTTTGGTGCTCTCATTATGTCTACTCCAGACAAGAAAATAGCTGTTCCACAAATAATTGGTTTTCTCTTCTTTTTTTTTTCTTTTTTTTTTATAAAAAATCTGAAGACAAACAGACTTGTTGCTGGAAAACGGAAGACAGAAAAGTATATTGAGATGTATACCTGTAAGAACAGACAGCACCCATATCTGAGTAGGGATATCATAAAGTGTCTTTGCCAATGTCAAAGATGACTTCAAGATTTCTCTAGCTTGTCCGGTGTCATGTAGAGCAAGAGCCAGGGTGCCAAGGACAGTCAAATACTGTGAAACAAGTTGAATGTTTCCCAGGTGCTGATGTGTAATCCTCAACCCAGTGGCTAATCGAATTCTGCAAGATGGTAGTTGGTTTTTATAATTAACATAAAGAAAAAATTGGGGCCAATGAGCTTTATATCATGACTGGTAGAGGTGTCCCTGCAGGAAAACCTTCATGCATAAAATGGTATAATTCAATGCTCCAAGGTAGGAACATCACTTGTAAACGAAAAACACAGAAGTGAAAGACAAAACTTGATTTGGCATTAGATGAAGTCTTCTAAATGGACCAGTAAGTCTGGGTCACTCTGGTTCCTTAATGATCTGATTAGTTTATAGAAAAAAGATCATACCGTGCTTCTTGCAAATTATGTTGCTTCATTAGAAGCAGCCCATAAGCAAAAAGAACACTTGTTTTCTCTCGCACTCCAACAAAAGAATCCATGACTCTGAAGACAGGTCCTATAAGATCAAGTGCCTGTCGAAAGCAAATAAAATATCATTCAAAATTGAATTCTTTTGTATCAGACAGAAGAAACTACAAATAGCCACCAGTCATCAGCATTAGGCGAGAGGTGAGGCAGAGACACACAGTATATGGAGTTTACCTGAGAAGATGATTCTGCATCACCTATACAAATGTATGATACTGCTGCATATACTTGACACATTGATTGCATTGATTTGCTCTCAGTTAGCTGAAGGACGTAGACATGATCTCTCATTAGTAAAACAATCAACTTCAATAAATAAATAATATGGGTTGAAGAATGCAGATGACTGAATGACGAGAAGAACAAAATTATGACTTGTCTCATCACCAAAGTAAATCTAATAAATTGGAGAGAAGAAATACTAGTCATCAAAAAGCAAACCATCAACTTGAAATTCAAAGACAAGTCCAATAAAATTAAGGACCGAGTGACAAAAATGAACAAATAATAAATAACAATCAACAAAAAATTCCCCTGTTCTATTCTCAAGCATGATAGATCCATTTGGAAATAGGGCAAAGAGTGAAGATGTTGGGAAAAGACTCTAGAAAATTTAAGTGAAAGAGGGGGAATGACGTGATATGGGGATGATGGCTTGTGATGGTTTCCCATGACAAGTGGACATTAAAGCTCTGCAAGCAGATTTAAAGCATCTATTGCTGCGAACTGAACGCCAGCAAGCCAAAAGGCCACTTTAAAATGGCCATAGTGAAGGACCATTTCCAATTTATAAGGACATAAACACGTAACTTCGAAATGCTTCTTATCAGAATTAACTTGGAAATGGGAGATTCAAGGAGTTAACCTTTGCTGCTTCAATAAAATGGAAAGCTGCCTCATTAAGGCACCCAAGAGAATGAGCATACTGCCCCCTAAGCATTTCAATAACGCTTTCACACCCCTGCAAGATTGTTGGGAAGCGAATAAACCAACTCTTCATTTGCACCAGTGCCTGCAATAAGTGACACTTCTTAGACATGGAGACGATGTAAACAGAGAAGACATGCAAAAGTGTCACAACAGTAGATATTTCAGTAGAAGGTAATAAGAGAACTAGATGAAAGCCAAAAAACAACATGGTTAGAGTTTTTTAGAAAAGATTTGAAAATTCTTGGCTGCATGAGGACACTGAACTAAAAACTTGATTCTGAAAAGGATTGGGGATTCGAAAAGATTTGAAAATACTTGGGCTGAATGACAACACTGAACTGAAGTAACTCGATTCTGGAAGGGCCAGGGATTCCTTTTTTTTCCCTCCTTTTTGCAGGTCACTTGATTAGGTCACATTTATCTCATTCGAGGAATGGAATGAAGATTATGAGTCCATACAAAATAACATGCTGCTTCTGTCAATTTCTTAAGATCATGAATTTCTCCAAAGCACCAGATTTGAAATTTTCTTATCCTCTGCTTCCTTGTTGTTAGAAACCCAAGTGTATCTAGAAACAGAATGTAAGGTCAAATGCACGCAAGTTATCAATGTTAAAAGCTGTATAACCTCCTGTGCTTCCACAAATTCTGACCGTGTGAGCTCCACCGCAACCTTGTTTTCCAGAAACTGCATCAGAAGCATCAAGTAAACACCAGCCATCCAGATAGCTGAATGCTGTAGATCCACCTCTGCATAGATAAATTGCCCACCTTCTGAGTTCCATACCATAAAGCCCATGATTGAAAATGGAACAAAAAATGACAACTAATGGATCACATTCTGATTGGTATTGAAAGATCTAAAATATAAATTATAAACAGGAAGCTACGAGGTTGATATAATTGACTATCCAGATGATCATATTACGCATTATTGTGATGTATGTAAAGATTAATTAGAGAAAGAAGCATAATAGTGGGTTAACATCACTGAAAAAGATTTTACACCAAAAAATAAAAGAAAATAGAAATAGCTCATCTATATTTTGCAGAGCATCTAACCCTTCAACTGAGAAAAGAATTTCTTCTTGCCCCCACAGTGAAATTCCCTTTCTAAAGAGAAAATGGAAGTTTACTGAACCCAGGGTTCATATATATAGCTTGTAAGCAGTTGACAAATGTTTCACCTTTGAATTATGTCAAATACCACTAGCACTGATAGCTGCTATCCAATAAGCAAGAAAGAGTATAACAGGGAAAGAAACATTCTTTGTAAGTTGACAAGAATAAATTTGCATAATTTCGAAGCAAAAGAAGCTCACCTTTAGTGGCATTGGTGATTCCAAGCTTCACCAGCTCATCTGCAAGAGCCAATAATTCTCTTTAATAACCACAGGAGATAATGATATTCATACCTGAATTAACAAGTCAAATCCAGAATACTAAAAAGATTAGGTTCTTCACTACTTAAATGGAAGACTGATCTGTGGAGTGTATGCCTTTCAAAACCAAGAAAAAATGCGGAAGCACACTTAGATACTAAGTCCACTCAAAGTTATACATGACACAACCAACCTAAAAAGTGAAAAGGGAGGAAGTATTTGAACAGTTATGCCCCATAAAGCATAAAAATACACAACATTCGAGTCCAGTTCAGACATCAGCACAAGTGCATTATAAAAAATGAGGGGGGAAAAAACCACCAATGGAAAAAAAGTATGCAAGTAGATATCCAAGTTCCTATTCAAAGACAACCTTATTCCCAGAACATGGCAGCAAAGTTCTTATCATTCATGAGGACTGGCATGTCATTAAGCACTGGAGAGTTGCAACAAGTAAAAGTCTCTAAGGTAATTTAGAGAAAAACATACATGCCAATACTTGCTAACATTTATGACTTCACATTCATCAAATCCAGCAGTTAAAATTGTTTTTCAGAAAGATTTTGGATATATCATCTACATGGATAATCCTTCTCTTGAGTAATTTTTATTTCCCAAGCATGACACCAACATAAATGTGTTGTTAACAAGTGGGAGAGTGAGTAATGGGTCCAACTGGAACTGGCGGGCCTCAGGAAAAACATGAAATGCTGCCATGGGAAATAAATTATGGATCCTGAAGAAGATAGCACTCACCTTGAATTACATGCAACCCTGATTGAATCCGTCTTCCACATTCCTTAAATAGCCCTTTGGGACGCCCAAAAATGACAACCATTAGATCAACTAATGCATACACAGCAGTTTTCGGCAGCCATTCTCCATCCACAGGTGGAGGTGCCAAATCTAGATTATCTGCCCATGTCCGCCTCGTGTTTCCAAAATAGGATGGTTCCTTGCCTACGAAACTCAATCCTGTAATACTTTTCAACTGCTCTTGAAGCTGACTTTGTTTCTCATGTAATGCTGACTTTTGCCTACGCTGCAAATCAGCCTGTGAGAGACTTTGGTTTACTGCATCAAGCTCAGAACTCAACTTCTGAATTTGTTGATCTTGCTGCAAGCTGTCCTTCATGACAGCATCCAGTCTGTCAACATGCTGAGAAGCAGTCTTGTAGTCACAGGTCCCAAGTCGGTAGAAAGTCTGCAGCAGTTCATTGTAAAAAAATAGGCCAATGCACTGTTGTCTCTGTAAAAAGTAGCACCAGCAGGTAAATTAAATAGTTAACAATGGATGCAGCATCAATTCAATGTTGTCCGCATATGATCTAGAAGCAAAATCACATTCATTGCAACAGTCTGTGATCCATGGTTTCAGGTAGAAAATTTTTTCTTTATTTCTAAGCATACTTTAATACATCATAAACTAAACCATACATTAATACATCATAAACTAAACCAGAAAATCGGTCCGATGGACTTGACTGATTGTTAAATCATTCTGAAAGGGAAAAATGTTATTCAAGTCATTATGGGACTGAAGCTTGCAGTTTAACCAACACAAGAAAAAAAAAAAAAAAAAAGATGTTGACTTGAGACCTTATATTGAATCCTTCCATTTCACAATGCAGAAATATTCATGTGTAACTTTTTCCGTCATTTATGCATTATGCATCAGCAGTCACTGGATACTGAAATAACATTCCTTATTGGATCATTGATCCAACTGAACCTAGATTACAAGGTAAGTAGAAAAACAAGACCAGCCAACATCAAAGTCAGATGAGATATGACATATCAGTTATAGACTCTCCAACAGCACAACCTAGAAAAATAAAACAAAACAGTTACTAAATGTGTCACTCAATTAAAACTTGTCGCTCGGAAAGACTTGGAAACAAGCAAGTTGATATTTATCATATTGTTTTTTTGAATAGAAACATTATGATGGCATTATTATGAGAGGAGAGAGATTCTAAGAATTTCACTTTTCGTAAACAGTACGCAATTTTTGAGAGAATTTTCTTACTGAGGGATATTCTTAGCTCAGGATTTATCCAGAAGACTGAAGACCAGTAAATTTAATGATGACAAAGAAAGAAATTACTTCATCTGGCTGGATAGAGTCCCAAATGCTGTTGCAGGTTTCCACAGCCTTATCGACCAAACTAACATCTTCCCATTGCATAAGACGGACATGCAAGATTGAAGTTGCAAAAAACATCTGTCCTCCAGCATATATCAACTATAAGAGTCCAAGCAACAACACAATTGATAGAAAAACTAAAAAGACATCCAAAAATGACTCCCATGTAGGGCTGGCAAACCTGAAGATGAGAACAGCACATCTCAGTGGCACACATATGCCCACGTTCTAAAGCAGATATAGAGCTTTGATAGTCTCCTTCAATAACCAAAGCATTTGCAAGTTGGGAATTGAAGTTGCACGACCACAATTTCACTGCAAACCTTCAAGGAAAGAACCAAAGAGAAAAAGCATGTGATCGCATTGGCAAATAATTTGTTCATCCATTAAATCTTTGATAAAAAGATGCTTAACATCAAGGTTAAAGCATCTGAGTCATAATGAAAGGCTATATCAATACATATCACATGCACCAGTGAGAATACCCGACAGTGACAGGTCGTGCTACTAGCTAGACAGACAATAGATAGAGGATGCATAATGGGCCACTCATGGCAGTAGAAATATAATTTTAATTATGTGACCAGTTGCTTCACGCACCAACTCCGATAATCCAATTTTTGGTCAATCCGAGCACTCAAATATGACATATTAACTAAGTTAAGTATTGACATCCCTAGCCGACCCCACCTAAGTGGGAAATGGCTTGTAATGATGATGATGAAGTATTGATATCCCTGATGACTTATCAACTTTCCTTTTCTACATATACATTTGGCCAATTAACAATAGCCAAGAGGAACAAGTTTTCAACCCAGTGCACAGATATAGTGGAACCTATGCACTACATGAATGGATTACATGAATTCAGGACTCAAAATATCTTTTCAATAAGAATTTTGGTTCTACTTCCTTGAGTGGTAATTTTTCAAGGATTTTCCCTTTTTGTTTTTTCCGCTTTCATATACTTGGAAAAGAGGTAGATAACTTTTTTTCCCCATCTTCTCCTCCTCATTCATGAAGTTGATCTATTGGCCAATGTTTTAATCACTTGATGCTTACATCAAATCCCAAATCAAGCTACATATCCAAAATCTCAAATAAAATACCTTGAAAGCAAATGTCTTAACGTGTGCATCAGTCTCATTGTGTTCTTCTTCAATCATCTACCTGCAACGACACCAATTTTCCACTCCATTCCAATAATCAGCCCTATTTATTTTGCGTCTATTCCCTTTATACCTAACACCATTTCATCCATTTTCTTGAATCCTATAAATTCCACTTTTCCTTATCTTTTTCCAAGTATTCAAACAACGGAGTTTGAAGTTGAAAACATAATCATCATGCACAACTGCTCACAATCTCACAATGTGCATTGCAACACACGTTTGCACACCTGCAAGTACACTGATAGCTAAGCACATGCACAATATCTACCCAGTTGAGCAGCTGGAGACATGACCCTAGCAGCCTCAGATGTGTTGGCATATAAGATGTCAATGACAAATCGTCAGTGCCATAAAGCAATCGACCATAATTTGAGCTATCAAAACCCTGCATTTAATAATGTTTAAGAAGACAAAGCACCAAAGCACCACATCCATCAATATAAACAGATAAAATTGCATACCCATCACCAGAAGATGTCATCATCTCTAAACCTTTGTTTAGAATCTGTTTCTGTTGTGGGATGGCTCCAACAAGATGATAGCACTGGCTTAGCAAGCTATATGCTCTGAATTTCAGTTCAAAGCATGAAGGGATTGACTTCAGTAGCAATTGCTGTATAGCAGCAAACGCAATATTCCATCAGTATAATGAAGCTATGTGATTTGACAAAGTTTACAAAGAAATGTTCCATTATTCAACATTAACACATTCGCATAGCTAATGTCCTTTCATATCAATTCACTAATTTTTACAGTAGTCGAATATTAGTGCTTCATTTGAAGAAGTACTTATCCGAATTCAAATGGCCATACCTTGGATGGATAATCCATCACATGCAATCCACTTTCAGATTTCAGTGTAGGATAGATTATTGTTTTAATTGGAGTGCTACACATCACAAGATTGGGATTTTCCTTAGTCTTTTGCATCTTTATTGGTCACTAAAAATTGCTCCGATTAACCAACTTTTATTTATTTATTATCAGTATAAAAGCACAAGCAAAGAACTCACCTGATACAACCTGGGTAGAAAAGGGGTAAAAATCAGAATCTAAAAAAGAGCAAAAGTAAATAACTGCTGTACAGAAGGTAGTGGGTAGAAAAGAAATAGCAGGCATACATTACTGGAGGTAGATTCAAATTGCCAACAACAATACAAAGCACGAGATAGTGGCCAAAAACCAGATTACTACAGTAACAAGTAAAAAAAGTCTTGCGCCAAACACCATAAATTTATATGCGTGTCATCTACACTTATCCAACTTGTTAATTAAGGGTGTGTTTGTTTACACCAAAAAAATTTCAAACTAAAACTTTTTAATCTAAAACTTTTCACTCTCCGTAACTAACCTATTTTTAAATTATTTTTTCACGTCTTGTTATACAACTACCCTTCCTTTCAATTATTTTTACACTATTATGCATACAATTAACCTATCTATTTTAACTTTATTCTTTTTACTCATATCATTACTCCTGTCATATCACATCATATTCAAAAACTTCTAAACCAAAAATTTTTCATTTAAAAGTTTTATCACTTCGCAACACACCCTAGATACATCAGAATTTCGAGATCTGAATTTGTAGAATTCCATTGTGAAATGTATGGTAAGAACACTGCCCGACAACGCAGCATGAACTCAGGCTCTGCACACGACCAAAGAAAAGTGTCCACCTCAATTTACTCGACAGAAACAATGTAGTCGCATGTCTACGAATTCCTCATCAAGCCACTAATCCGACGCAAACAGCAAATAAAAAAAATTAAAAATTAAAAAAATCACGAACAAAAGCACAATAATCCAGATAATCGAATACATAGAAGACGGACCGATCGCTCCAGATGCGCTTTGGCGTGGTTGATGTTGTGGGTGTGCTTGAGGAGAATCGAGGCGATGCGGAGCCGCGTCTTGATCTCGATGATGGGAAGGAATGACATTTGGCTCTGGCAAATGGCTTCCAAGCACTTGACAGCCTTGCCGAACTCGCCGCCATTCTCGTGGAAGTCAGCTAGACCCCATAATCCCTCCGCCAGCGCTTCTGTCTCCATCTCTCTTCCCTAGTTCTTGCTCTTCGGCAGCTAGGGTTTTGACTCAAGGACGCGCATTTTCCGGCTCGAGGAAATTCGCTTTGACGGAAGCAAGAGCAGCGGATGAGAAAAACGAAAATTAGTAGGAAATTTGACGTTAGGGCTTTATGTGATGAGGACTGAAAAGGGCGGGAATCGCCGTAGTTGGAAGCAGAAAACCGGCCCAGCGCGGGGACGAGCACGGAGAGCGCGGTCCGAAAGCCGAAAATTTCTGGGTCAGGTGCGTCCGGAAAGCATGAAATTTCCGTCTAAAAATTTTAGAAAATAAAAGTTTTTAAATAATGTGATATAATAGAAATAATATAAAAAATAAATAAAATTAAATTAAAATATATTAGTTAATTATATAAATAGATGTATAGAAATAATTAAAAAATAGAATAATTATGTATGTAAATATTAAGAAATAATTAAAAATAAGAATAGTTAAAGAGAATAAAAAGTTTTAAATTAAAAAGTTTTAACTTGATATTTTTTTATTATTGTCGAACATACCCTTAGTTTTGCAATTGATAAAACTTTTGTACATTAATCTTATTGCTTAAAAATTTTTAAAAGGAAAGAAAATAGTATTATAAGATTGAATAATAAAGATAATGAAATTAAAATTGTTAGATAACTATATAAACAGCAGTATAAAAATAATTAAAAAATAAAATAATCATAGAAAAATATATGAATAAATAATTAAAAAGGATAGTAATTATAAAAAGAAAAAATTTTAAATTAAAAAATTTTATATTTAAAAAAATGCATTCTTAAAATTTATAGGAAATCATTGCTGCTCGCATTTTCTCAGTTACGCTTATCCTGTCAACTTGAACCGGATCCCAACTTCCAGGAGTAGTTCCATTGTATTTAAAGCCATACAAATTCTTGAAAGAAATCCGTATTAAAATATGAATATAATAATATGTAATAGAAATAAATATATATATATAAAAAGTCACATTAGAAATCAAAAAAACTGTTTCGTGAATTGAAAAACTATTTTAGAAATAGAGACATAAATTCAATTTAAGAATTTTGCATAACTTAAAACAGATCTTAAAATCTCAATCGTATTTTATAGCTCCTAAATCCTCGGCTCTAATTCTAACATACTCACAGAATTAGTTTGGGCTGCGATTGTATCGGGCTGTTAAAGTTGCGCAAGGAGGTTTTAGAAGTAAAGCAATTGGATGAGAAAATTACGTGGAAAGGTTATCTTGTATTAAAAATATAGAAATGATATTAAAATTATTAAAATGGAATAAGTAACATTATTATGAACTTTTTTATGAAAAACACTGTTATGTACTTAAAATCAGATATTATATCGGAAACGATATAAGCTTTTTCTCAGGAAAAAAAAAAAAAAAACAGAAAATCTCGTTCCATTCGCATTATCTTAGAACCCTTTGTACACCGTGGAACTGGGTTTGTGAGACAAAATTTTGGAAGATGGAAAAGTATAATACAAGTAATGATTAAAAAGTAAATAAAATAAATTTAAAATAGATCATCTAATTGCACAGAAATATATAGATGGAACAGAAAAATACTAGTGGTACTAGTGGAGATTAGTAACAATTGGAGTTCTCATCTTATCCCGGGCGCATATATTTTTTTGTTTTGAAAATTTTTTCATAAACTTGTTAGTCCAAGTGTATTTAATTTGTGTATAAATTTTTATTATTTTTGGAGTATTTTAGATATTTATTTTTTATTATTTTAGATATTTATTTTTAATTTTTGAAAATCAGTGGTATTTTAAGTGATTTAAATTTATTAAAATGCCACTGATTTTCAAAAATAAAAAATAAATATCTAAAAATATTCAAAAATGGTGAAAATTTATACATACGTTAAATACACTTGGGTTAACAAGTTTATGAAAAAATTTTCAACATGCAACTAAGGTTCTGACAATTGTGTTTGATTTTATTTACCAGGGAAGAAGAAAAAGTAATAATTAATAAAGTAAATGTAAAATAACAATCTACAATTGGAAGTTGGAACCCGTTCCAATTCGAGATTAAATTGGTATTTTTTTGCTTTTGTATTTTCTTAAACAGTTTGTTTTCTCATCATCTGCGATGCATATCCAATCTGCAAATGAATTTAAAGAAAAAAAGGGTTTGGATCCAATGCGCCTTGTGTAAAAACTTATTTTTAAATTTTTTATAAAATAATTATTATAAAATTATTTAATATATATATTAAATTTTACCATTTTATGAGACTTATAGATATTCTTTTTATTTTTCAAAAACATTTACTTTTGCTTATGAAAAATCAAAAAATATCTAAAAATTTTTAAAAATAGTAAAAATTAATTTATAGATCAAATATATTTAGATTAATAATTAAAAAAAAAATTAAAAAATAATTTAAAAAAAAATAAAAAATAATTTTTTTTAATACTTGGGTGTACTTGGGCTAAATAACTTCAGACATTTAATCAGCCGTCAAAAAAATTAAATAAACTATATTATGAAATTTTGTATTTGAAGATGGGCTACCAATGTAATTTCATAAAAGTCTAGCACTGTACCCTAATATAATTTTTCCAAGAAAACTTACTAGATAGATGGAAAAGTTGACAGAAAGATGGATGAGATTTTTTTTTCGTTCTCATGAAATTTTCTTATTTTCTATACATAATAATTTTATTTTTGAATTTCTAATAATACTTTTGCTATGTCAAAAACTTTTCAATTCAGAACATTTAAATATCTACAATTGACATATTTTTAATTATTTTTTCAAATTTTCCTATATAACTACTCTATTTTTCAATTATTTGTATACAACTGCACATGCAAGTTCTTATTATCTTTATTTTTCATTATTATCTTTATCATATCATATTATTTTCTTTTATTTAAAAATTTTTATATCAAAAAATTTATCATTCCTCAAACACGCTCCAAATAAAATTTTATACATACCAATTTACGACAAGAAATAATCCTTGCCTTATTTCACTATCCTAAGCAACCCCATGTTTATTTCTCGATTATAAAACTGCTACCTAGACGCCACGTGTTATTGTTGTTGTTGCCGCCCATGAGAAAGAAAGAGAGGTGATTAGATTTCCCTCTAAGACCATTCTAGCGAAAACACATAATGTGTACATATTTATGATTTTGTACGAATGAGCAGTAATATTTGGCCGAAAAGGTAAAACTTGTGGCCGTATTTTGAGTTAACCTCGTGTTAATATTGTTGCTGCTGCAACTTATTGTTTTTAAAATACAGTTTAATATTGTTGCTGCTGCAACTTATTGTTTTTAAAATGCACAAACTGTATAATGTAATTTTTTAAAAATTCACAAAATGTACGATATAATTAAAAAATGCACAAAAAGTAAAGCATGCTGACTGGATGATCTAATGTAGGGATGTTAATGTTGATGGTCAACCGGTCAATCCTTTTATAAATGGGTTTAGGTTGAGATTTTTGAATAAATGGATTATGATCCGTCATCCTATTCAACTATTTAATTAAATAAAAGGATCAGGGTTGAAATTTTATAACTCGTCAACCGTTTAGTAATCTATTTAATTCATTTGACTTATTTATGTTATATATATAAATTTAAACCTTTTGATTATTTTTCCTTGTTAAGTCTTTCTTCTGTCATCTAATTTTTATTTTCCCACTGCCCTTCCAATTCCGTTTTCCAATTACTACCTTATTTTCATTTTTTTTCATAAAAATTACCCTTTAGTCTCCAGTGAGATCGTCGTCGATCAAAGTTTAAGCTTTTAGATTATCTGCCATATAACTCATTAACAACCCATTAACTCATTTATTAAATAGGTTAGAGTTGAGATTTTTTAAACATATTAATAAACAAATTAGGGTTAAGATATTTTAAGTAAATTAGGATTATAATTAAGTTTTAGCCTATTAAACCCCAACCGTTAACACCCCTAATCTAACCCAATGGATTGTTATTTTTTCCCCGCTCATTTTGCCCAGGATGTAATATTTGTTTATAAAATACATGTCATGGGTGTCCATGCAATAGAAAAAGGAATACGTAGATGCCAATCATTTAAAGAGGAAGACACGATACTGGGTATTACCAACTCTATTTCCCAGGTTCAGCCGTTTCATGTCAGTGGGCGCTCCTAGTCTACAAACAGCTGTAGAATCCAAAGATGATAAAATTTAGGAATACAGCAATGAATGAGGAAATTAATACGAGGAAATCTCTCAAAAGATTTCTCGTGCTATATTGAGAAAAAGCATAGTTGGGCTGCAAATACAAGATCTTGCAAGATACTGTGGATAGATAATTTTTTTAAAAAAAAAAGAACAAAAAATTAAAATTACACAAAATCGAGAATTAAAATCTCAGCTTTGTCTATGTTGAGAAAACGAGTTAGCTCTTTTTGTGATGCCTTCTTTTTCCTACACTCATTCCATTATCTAAGACCTCATTTTTGTTGTACGATCAACATATTTATGGATAGTCCAAATTTCTCATAAGAAAAGTCTAGACAAAGGGAATTAATTAAGGGATCTGCAACAATCACGTTGTGTCAATCTCCACTTTGATACAGGTACAACAAAATGCTCCTAGCACCATTCGAATTTTTATCTACTACTAGTGAATATAATAGTGCTACCAAAGGGACAAAGGCCAGTCAGCAGCCCAGTGAAATTTTGAAACTACCTTCTCATTAACCATGGTCATCTATAGTTTAAAGAATAGAAAACGACGGAGTAGTTAGTTCAAGAATTTTAAATACAGATAACCTTCCTGCCATGCTTCATTCTTTATTTGCTGCCTGAATTGCGGGCGTAACTTGGGTGAACAATTATATAATACCTATTCATATACAGACGTAGTCCGCTGTAAAATGGGCTCTACGCATATTAGATTATAATAAAATTTTATACAATCATTTATCTATATAAAAATCATATTTTAAATGATTTAGATGTTGAAAATTTCACTATAAACTTGATATTTATATTAAATTATTTTATTACGTTGATTTTACACCATTTTAAAATAGGGACCATACTCATGTTGGATTTGAATGAAAATTGGTGCGCTAATAAAGTGACTAATTCTCAATACAATGGGCGAGATGAATTTTCTATTCATGATCAAGTAAGGCCTCCAGTACATAGACTGCATAATGCAGTCACATGCACTGAAATATTATCCTGTATATATTTATAAAGTGTGGGCTTCAAGCACATGTATTTATGCAAACTAAAAGAAACAAATAAATTTAAAAAATTATAGAACTTCACAAAATTATATAAATGGAGCTCACATATATTTATAAACAAGTAAAAACCTAGTTTTTTCACCACATGTGGTGTTGCAGGGATGCGTCTTTATTTCTTCACAATTTTAATTTTTAAATAATTATGTTATTTTTCAATAACTTTTTACTTTTTTCCATACAACTATTCCATGTATTTCAATTCTATTTACTTTTAATTCCTAATCATCACATTCCCTATCCAATTGCATACTGAGAATAAACAAAGAACTTTGAACTTCTAATCCAGCAAACCAGGTCGGCAACTAGAGTGAGAATTTAGAAGGGGTATGTATTTTCGTCTGGAGAATATTGTTCTCCTCATATCCTACCTACATGTTCCTAATATTTATGATCACACATCAAATGATACATGGATTCTTAATCAATTTTTGATTTAAACTAGCAATACACAAGTTTATCGGGAGCTTGTTATTTCTCGCATAGACATGTGAGAATTTGTTGTCTTATCTATAAGTAAATGAAAGTTTATCATGTCCTTATAAATTACTAAACTTCATTGTAATATGAAATGAAATATACCTAATAAAACAAACTTGATTAGGATTGACAAAAAATACCATGGAATATTGCCGACTAATTGAAATTATTTTCAAATACCATAAATTCTTCTTCTATTTAGTGCATCGGGTACATTTTGTTTCTCCAATTGCGGTAACTACTAGATATTGGGTTCAAATAATTGTATTATCAATTATTGTTTATCTATTTAAAGGGAAGTGTTTGAGTGCTGTAGATACAATGCATTGAAATCTTCAGTATTGACGTCCCATTTAAACTTAGCCTAACTGATAATTAAATTAAAATTTTAATTTTTCATTTTTTAAAATTATTTGTGTTACAATGCTATTGAAAATCATTTTGATCAAATTTTTAAATGCGTTTGCTTTAAAATATTTGTAGCGATATACAAAATCTGAAAATTACTATAATCCATTTATAAATTTGATTGAAATGCTACACTAACTTATATTGTCATTTATCTCTATAAACAGAGTGTTTTAAGTGACGTAGATATTGAATTATTTATTTCAAATTAAATGTACGAGCCAAAGAATTTTATGGACTTCACACTATAAGCATTGCTTAGTTAGTCTCCACAAGTGAAACACGAACAACTACATTTGGTGAGAGTGATTCAAATCCTATGTTCAAATTTCCACCAAATTTTACGTATTAGCTATAAGTTTTCTTTAATGAGATGGGAGCAATTGATGTCTTTTATAAATAGATGAAAGCTTGTTGTCTTTCTACATATAGGTGAAGCTTGTAGTCTCCAGAGTGAATGAACTCGAAATGTAATATCAATGTCATGATTTACAATACTAATAAAAAATGATACCCTAAAAGCATGATTTATAAAAAAAAAATGATGCTCTAAAAACATGATGTATATGAAACTTTCACAGTGAAACGTACTTTTAAATGTAATGGGCGAAATGTTTCTTGTCTTAATCTTCAAGATAACCTCAAAACACAATAACAACAGTAAATCATACATAATACTGTCCACACAATAAAAGTATTTCTTTAATTTAAACGTATAATGTATTACCATGATCGCACAAGCCTACGCTGCATCACACAACATTTGTTTTAAACCATCAGCTTATCAAACATGCATTTTTTAGCTGCTTTTTCTATATTCGCGGTAATTATCCATGCATGGTTAGCAATATATTACTTCCAGTGGCTTACATCATTTTCATATTCTTATATTATTTTTTTTAGTTCCTTAGTCCTTTAACTAATATGGTGTTACATGGACGCTTTTTTTTATCTGATTATCCATCTCGAATAACTAAATACTTGATAGAGACATATTTTAAGAAAAGTTAACTATACCATTATCTCTATCCAATTTCGAATCCTCAACTTTCTATTCTAATATCTTATATATATTCATATCAGTTTCTTGATCATCAAAACAGTGAAGTGCTATTTGCAGTCTATATTTTAAAGCAAACTAATTAACCGTGGGCTACATCACATTATTAATATCATCTAAAAATGAATGAATTTATACTTGGCATGAATGTCACCCATGGCTCTTATCCAAGCATCTAAAATTTTTCTCAACTACGCATCTTCCTTCTCATTTAATTAATGTTGAATATTCAACGTGCCTGTCATCTCAATTATCGAGCGAGCTAGCTAATAGACCATGTTTCTACACAACCTGCAATCCACGCCAAATCTCCACGCTACACATGCACCCATGCACGCGCACTGAACGTTCCCGAAAAGTTAAGCTCTACTACACATTATTAGACAAGACAATCTGAAAATATATATGGCAGAATACATAATCAATTGCTAATTTGATTATATACAGTTGTACTCGTTCATTTTAATTTTCAGATACTTGGTTTCTATTTTGCCTGATCAACGTGTCCATGTTTTACTTTATCTATTTATCCAAAAATAAAATATGCTGTTCTAATTTTTTAATGTAGGATTGACTCAAAATATTTTATAATAAAGCTTTTTTTCCTATTACATTTGTTGTAAAAAAATCATCATAGCATATCGGCGACTATTTATTTTGATTATGGAACTCCGCGTAGACCCTAAAATAATTATTTTTAATTTTCGGGGCATTAGTTTTTTCTTAAAAATTTTTCAACCTAAAATTTTTTATTTAAAATTTTTCATTATCTATAATTATCTTATTTTAAATCATTTCTTTACTTATTCTTATATAACAATTATAATT
>JAXCLR010000105.1:9003173-9014210 GCA_035584095.1 Annona squamosa | reverse complement strand
ATAGATAGATAGATAGATAGATAGATAGATAGATAGATATAGACACACACATATCTATAATAAGTTAATAACCTCTCGATAATAACATCATAAATTTCTTTACAACTAATAAAATTTGTTGTAGGTGGCACAGTGCTTATAAACACTTTGCTGACTACTTAGGAAAGAGAAGGAAAGAATTCAAAAAATATTAGTGTTTTGAAGATTGATTTGACATGTAATCAACAAATCTACCTTTTTGTTGTAATTAGTTATAAGCTTGATGGTTATCTCCCATCTATCTATTTAAACTTCAATTACTTAACATCTTTTTGAAAATTGTTTCTATCCAATCAATCAGCCGATGTGGGCGTGGTGAGATGAAGGATCAGAAACGGACCATTACAAGAAAAGTCAGTTTTAGATCATGCCGATTGCATGTAGCCTGATGCAGTTGCTATGTAACTCTTTTTTTTAATTTTTTAAAAAAATTATCCATAGGCTTTCCCCACTTATATTTTTCTTTCCTTGAAATTTGAAAATGAATAGAATAGGTATGGATAGATGTGCGGGCGGCATCTGCATCTTCCTCCCTGTGAAATACAATAACTTGCTGCCAATGCAACGAAAACTATTTGCTGCATACAAAGATCATTTGTGGCTAGAGCTTGCAAACCATGCAAAATAATATTATTTTTAACAAAATTTTGCTGCATGTGCGGATTTTTTTGTAATGTAGAAAAAGGAAATTATTAAAACAATATATTTTCGAGAGAACAAGTTAAAATAAATGAAAGATGTCGTTGATAGTTTAGCAATATTGGTAAGTACATATGCTGCACTTACCAATATTTTAAAGCTGAGCTATGTTTGTGAAACTCCTATTTTATTTGTAGTTTCTTCTTTACACTATCTATTATATTTAATATTATTTATATTATCATAAAAAAATTTATTTGTTTGCAATGTTATGCATGAGATTCATCTAAAAATATGTAAAATTAATTTAATAAAATAATTTAATGCTAAATATTAATTTTAAAATTATATTTTCTTCATTTAAATCATTTAAAATATCATTACTATATAAATGAATGATTTTATAAAGTATTATTATATTTTATAACATCTGTAAATGAATCCATGTATTTGTCATAATTTACATATAAATATCTTTTTAGGCAAATGTAGCCCATACACATTTTTTTTTGGGATAAGTAGCTCATGTGCATACTTAGGTTGGATAAAACTTTGACTTTTAACTAAATAAATAATGTTAAATATAATGAATAAATTAAAGTTTTTATTAAAAGTGTGTTTAGAAAGTGATAAAAATTTTGGATGAAAAGTTTTTAGCATAAATTTTTTTAAAAATAGGATAAAAATAATATGATATGACAGAGATAATATCGAATAATAAAGAGAATAAAGTTAAAATAGAGAGGTAAATTGTATAAGTAGTTGTGTAAAAATAGTTGAAAAGTATAATAATTGTATAAAAAGATGTGAATAAATAATGAAAAATGTGATAATTACGTAGAGTAAAACTGTTAGATGAAAAAGTTCTATTTATTTATTTATTCAAACATGCCTTAAATGTTAAAATCTAAAAATTAAAAAGGACTACACGGAATCGCTTCCTTTAAAGCTATTCATGATAAAATCCAATTGTCCTTCGGAATTTATTGCTTCGATAAGTCTCATGATCGTTTGGAATTTTCCTCCAACTTCTTCAATAATATTCCACATTAATTAGCTCAAATTCCATCAGTATTTTTCACCTTTCATTTGGCACGACTGATCGAGAATTGAGTAGCAGTATATAAGATTAGCTTTAGTATAAATACAAAGTATATGGGGTGGAATAGTTTGGGCTAAGCCATCCGAATCACACCTTTTAGTGACAGTGTCATATCATGAACATGGTTATCAAGTAATTGGTTTAACATAAAATGTGCTTCTATTTGAACATTTTGAATATGATTGCCACCATTAGGTACGATTGTCTTACTGGATGACCACATGATGAATCCACCAACAGCCTCGAATGAAAGGAATTGCTATATGGTGGCGATCTTTTCAAGTGATGATGAAACCTCTCATTCTACTTAATCATCACAAATATCAATCTGGGGCAATACATATCTCCTACATACATGTGCCTAGCATCATTTGCTGTCTTATTGGGACCACCTTTACTCAACTTTCAAGCCAACATAGGGGCACAAATGAGGAGTCCTTCATTGAAGGTTATCCATAAAAAAAAATAAAATAAAATTCATTTGCGTTGACTTTGACCAAACAAGAGAGAAATAAATCATTAAATAAGAATTTCATCATGGTATGCATAAAATAATCACAAGCACACATGTTAACATGTGAATATGTCGATGTTGGTATGGAATCCACTTCACAGGATTTTGATTTAATGGTACTCTGGTCATTCGCCAATTGCTGTTGGGCGTTGTGAGAAAATTAAGAAGGCCTTGACATTGTATTTATTATAAAAATACTCTTTAAATTAAAGGCAGTGATTTTTGCAACTTTTGACATTCTACAACGACATCTAACTAATTAATAATTAAAAATTACTCCGCTAAACAAGCTCAGCAAATGCTCTCTTATGTTAATACTGGGTCATGTACTAGACTTCCCGGCTGATTAGTTCTAGTAGGAATCTAGTCTTCCTCATGAAGTGCTGAAAGCAGAGAAAATACAAAAGATGACAGGGAACCATGTAGACTTTTATTTCAGCTTTAATCCACCCCCCAACTTGTGGATATTAGCAGTGCCGATAGCGGATGTAGGGAAAATGCTTTTTTTTTTTTTTTTGCGGGGGTGGTGAGGGATGGATTTTAGAAGAATATGTGTGACTGAGGACGCCATGCATGATTACAGACGGCTCAACCAATATCTACTCCACATCTTAATTTGAATTGCAATGATATTTACATTTGAAATATTAGCATTATTATAAGGTTGCTAAGAGCATGGAGAGCGAATGATCACGTGGGGGGTGGCCTCCGTGGTCGCTTATCATGCAATTAAGCAGGGTGGACCACTCCATGTGATGATTTCGTTTATATGCATGAAATCTCCCATGAAAATAGTAAAGGGGCGGAGCATGAAGCATGCAAAGCCATAGTAAGAATTCAAACGGCTAGCAGGAGATTCACCGGCCTGAGATTCTAGTGGTGGGAGATAGCTAGATCGCGAAGGCGCAGTGGGCCATGCTGCTGATGTGAGCTCCACAGCTTAATTGAAATGGAGTGATGAAAATTCCTTGCTTGCCCGGAAAGTAACCGGCCAGGGGAAGGGCAAGTTGGGGAAGTTGACTCTATTTCGGGTCTCCATCAAGCCAGCAAAACCCATTGTTAGTCTCTTTTCCAAACAGCTTGTCTTAATTTATATCTAGAAATAATCGCCTAATGCTCCTCAATGATTAATTCATATGCTTTACAATTAGTCTATCAGTAATTTCTAGCATCTACCATGGCCAGGTTGTCACACACAAACATAAATAAGATAACGCACGAGATCAATGATTCCTAATTAGAACCCTTTTCAGCTTGAATACAAATCTTCTTCCTCCAAGCCCAAGGAGATAATTTTTCTTCAATTCTATTTCATTTACTTTGGCATATTAATTGCTTAATAATGTTTAATATAGAAATACTTAATAATTTTGCTTAATATTTTTCTTTTTTTTTTTTATTACATCAATTGAACTCTCTGGCATCATGCCACAATGTGTTACCATTTAGATAAACCCATAGACACTGCTTAATATTGTTTTAATTGAAAATATATTCATAGTTTTGTATGGGTATTTGTACATCGTCTCAGTTAGTATTACAATTAGGCTTTTGGGACATTCTTTATAATTTCTTACCTTATACACGTTTTACTAATGTTCTTAATTTTCACCTAATCATAGATTCTAAACATCCTAACAGGTGGATCCTCTCATAGAAATTTGGGAAGAAATGATAACACCGCAAATGCTGTGAGGGGATTTGAACCGGGGACACCCATGCGGCAGTCCCCGATGCCAACTGAGTCGTCATAAATTCATAGTTGAAATAATGGTTTTTTTAATTATTAGTTATCTTTCTTTGTCATTTACCAAAGAATAAGATTCAAATTAATGACCAGTTTACTACTCATATGAATACTGATTACTCACCTTAATAAGCCACCGACATGATATCAATTAATGGTTACTATATTTTGCTGGCCACCATGAGTCCCAATTGTGCTTGGACCATAGCAGCGATATACATAGGTAACTTGAAAGATAACAAAAAAATCATTTGATTATTTAGTTACATAAGTATATGTTGAAATCATATAGCTAAATACGATGATGGAGTGAATTTTCCATTATTGATCAAGGTGAGCGAAAATGGATAAAAAGTTTCACCCAAATGGATTTCGTATACGCAGGACATCACATACATATACATCCTCAACCCAATTAAGGCATATACGGCAGAAAACACAATACTAATCCTTAAATTATCCCCATAATACGCAATCCTAGCCGCCCACAAATATTTTTATCGGATGAACACATTTATAATGTTATTTTTTCCATGGTGGGGCATCCATGTTTGAACACATGGTAGATATGTATATCCAACGTCTGGACTAGAAGATTACAAAAATGACATTTAGACCCACATGCACGTATGGCCCACATATATGCAATCTAGGGGCAGAATCATATATAATAAGAACTCGACCCTTGAAGAACAAACGAGAATAACAAGAGAGGGCGACGAGAAATAAGAAGACGAGGAACAAGAGGAGCTAGATATGGTGGAGATGGTGCTTTTCAAGATCTTCTTTTCCCTGCTCTTGGGAGGGTTATTGGCCTCGCTGGCATGCCTGTACTATGTTCTATGGTTGGGCCCTGAAAGGAATAGAGAGCGGCTGCGAAGGCAGGGAATCAGAGGCCCACCACCTTGTTTTCCCTACGGGAATATGTTGGAGATGGAACGGTACTGCACCCAATCCACAGAGAAGAAGCCTCCAGATGATCAGGAAGGGAGCAGCTTTTCCCATAACTACGCTCCCATGCTCTTCCCTTATTTCGAGCAGTGGAGAAAAAGCTATGGTATGTTGTCCATAGAGGTAGCAGTTCTCCTAAGCAACTGGTTGTATGATGCAATCCCTTTTTTTTTTTGATTTTTTTTTTAACATTCAATTTATACATTGTGTATAAAACTATTTATTTAGCCTATATATATAAAAAAATCAACTGAATTAGAAATTTTTATAATTTATAATGTTAAAAAGTATAATTATAAAGAACCTTATGCATTTATACGTAAATGTTGGTTATGATGGATTATACATAAACCTCATTAAAATGATTTTTAATATCATTGGAGGAGACCATAATGCATAGTTTTGATCTAAACAAAAAAAAAAAAAAAAAAAAAGAGAAATCCAGGGAATTACATGTTACAACAGAATGCATGGAAGAAGTGCTGGCGTGTGCGTGTGGTGTTCTCCATCACTAATTTCCTTTTGATAAATCATAATATTCTAGGTAGTAGTTCCCCAGAATGCGAATTTTCTTGGTAGTAGCCATGCAGATATCATGATGGTTCTGTAGATAATGCCAAACTGTGTCTTAGTCAGATCTCCATCTTCTCTAATAGATATATATTGTTAAAAGGATTCATGGTGGAAAGAGAGAGATGAACACATGAAGTACACAACATCAACAGCAGCTAGTCCGATGACAGCCGACAAGAATTGCTAATTTAACATCATCATCGTCACCTCAAACTAGGTGTGACATGTAAAGTAGAGGGGGTTGTGATATTTTCACCTAGGTTCATGCACATCACCCTAAAATTTTTGTGGGTTTCTTTTCAACAGGCCCGACTTTCATGTATTCACTTCGCAATGTTTTGATATTGTATGTGAGCGACCCGGATCTTGTGAAGGAGATTGGACTGTCTACATCTCTTGATTTGGGTAAGCCTTCACATCTTCAGCAGGACCATAAGCCTTTGTTTGGTCTTGGAATCCTTAGGTCGAATGGGCCTTCCTGGTACCACCAGAGGAAGATCATCGCCCCAGAGTTCTTCATGGACAAGGTCAAGGTATGGTGTAATTCCTTTATTACTCTGACTATATTCTTAATTATTTACAAGCCACTAGCTTTTTGGTGTCTTGTCTTGCATTATGGCCTCAACAAAGTTAATATAGAAATTTTATTGTTTGGATGGTCGTACCCCTCCTTAATTCATTGGCCTTTAGATTATATGGATCAATCATTCTTCGCTTAAAAAAGTAGAATTTCTCGTATGCACCGAAACCGAAGGATGAGAAAGAGAAAGGCCATTGATAGTCGTAGCTATGACATGGGCTGATCCAATTCATCTGATCAAATTAAGTCTGTGCTTTGGAATCTCAAGCGGCAGCAGCCAGCAGTGCATGTTTCTCAACGTGGAAAAGTGTTTTGATGTCCGCTTTTTTTGACAATCCAATATTTAATTAGGTGAAGTTTATAAAACATCAAACACGTGCAGATCTAGTAAAAGTTCAAATTACATGAGCGCATTCAAAATGGATATTTTTATTCATGAGGTGACCCTTCCTGTGCATGGGGCCAATCCAGTGATGATATTTAATATTATTTGTTTGACTAATTAACGGTTTATTTGTTGAAAAAAAATTTAACAGTTCAGAGATCATCCCAAAATACAAGTTTTACACGACCCCTAAAATAAACGTTATTTAAGAGTAAATAAGGTCCATTAAAAATTTTATACATTTTCATATAGTATAGCATAGTTGAACTTCTGAGTAAAATATTTATTTATAAAATAAGTAATTAGAGAGCAAAAAGCTAATGGTGGGTTTGGATGTCACTAAAATTTTTACTGTGCGCCGAACTTAATTTACAGATCAATCGAACCCAATCTTCACATCATTCAGTGAAAGTATAGATCTGTAATTAATTAATAAGCGTGTATGATGAACTAATACACAGACAAGACATATGGTTGGTGTGTTCCTAATATTCCTATTGCTTACTTGTTGCGTGGATGGCTTAATTTGTTTCGAAACAGACTAACTATAGAATTAATCTGGAGCTAGGAGGCTAAATTCGGATGGGTGGAATGGACTTTTCACCTGCAAGAGGATTGAGAGGAAAATTAAAACGTTCTCAGCTCGCTAGCTAGCTGGCTAGGTGCAAAATAATCAACACAGCAGTCAGCAAGCAGTCCTTTTCATGGGATATTTGCACTTTGCAGGGGATGCTGGACCTCATGGTGGAGTCTACAGTCCCGATATTGGAATCATGGGAAAGCAAGATCGACTCTGACAGCCGGATTGGAGAGGTAAGAGTAGACGAGGAGCTGAGAAACTTTTCAGCTGATGTGATCTCAAGGGCCTGCTTTGGAAGTTGTTACTCGAAAGGGAGAGAGATATTTCTAAGGCTCAGGGCCCTCCAGTATGCAATGCACAAGGCCGGCTTATTTACCGGGGTTCCCGGCTTAAGGTGTGTCATGTGTTCTTAATTAGCTCAAATAAATAAATAAATATAAATGGGTCTAACTCAAAATTATTAAATTGAACCCTCAAATACTAGATTAATACTTGGGAACCCATACTTCTCATTTTGTTTGTTGATGTTTTGGCATGTGTAAGACATATTCCAACCCAGAGAAATAGACACATCTGGAAGCTAGACAAAGAGATACGTTCATTGATATTAGGCATAATTAAGGAAGAAAAAGGAGGAGGATACAAGGGAAGATGTGAAAAGGACTTGCTAACAGCGATTCTGGAGGCAGCCAGCCTGAATCTGCAGGATGAGCCAGACGCAGCCACACGCTTCATCGTTGACAATTGCAAGAACATCTACTTCGCCGGCTACGAGACGACGGCAGTCACAGCAACTTGGTGCCTCATGCTGCTCGCGCTCAATCCTGCTTGGCAGGCCCGAGTTCGCAACGAAGTGCTGGACATCTGCAGAGGCCGAACGCCTGATGCTGATATGATCCGCCGGATGAAAACGGTATATATGCATTTCATATTCTCATCATTCCTTGTCAATGTCAAAATCACTAGAACAAAACATCTTAATGGCAATAAAATTATTATCCCATTCTTTTTTGTGAGGGGTTATGTTGCTTATGCTCATCAGTAACAAAAACAATCCAAGAGAGGAATTAATTGAGCAAAAACGATTGTCATTTTTGGCTTAGATGCTGCAATTTGTTATGGTAAGTTAATACAAATATAAAAATATTTTGTCCACCTTCATTCATGTACATATATCACTAATTTTAACTATTATTATGTAACTACTGAATTAGTTTTGATATCCATTATCTATCATCTTCTATCTTTATTTATGCCCAATTAATTAACAACACAGAACGGAAGTTTTTTTTATTTTTAATTTTTGAAGTAACATAGAACGGAAGCTAATTAATTAATTAAAGTGAAGATTAGTAGAAGTATGTAGGATATATATAGGTGTGCATTATTAATTCATATCTGCATGCAGTTGACAATGGTGATCCAAGAGACGCTGCGCCTCTATCCTCCGTCGACGTTTGTGCCAAGGGAGGCATTGCAAGAAATGAAGATCGGTGGCATCCAACTGCCCAAAGGAATCAATCTGTGGATATCAGTGCCGACATTGCATCAGGACCCTCAGATATGGGGCCCAGATGCATCCCAGTTCAATCCAGAGCGGTTTGCACGTGGGATCTTTGGTGCGTGCAAGCTCCCACAGGTCTACATCCCCTTCGGCATTGGCCCTCGCACGTGTTTGGGTCAGAACTTTGCCATGATGGAGATGAAGGTTCTCCTCTCCATCATCTTGTCCAAGTTCACTTTCTCCCTTTCTCCAAATTACTCCCATTCTCCTGCTTATAGGATGGTCGTAGAACCCGAGCATGGACTGTACCTCCTCATAAAAAGGCTTTGATATATACGTATAATGTGTAATACATACAATCAGATTGGTGTAATGGAAAGAATGTTTCGTTCATACAAAATTAACCGCTATGGGAATCATATTCACAACAGATACGCGTACGTATGTGTGCCTTTTTTTTTTGGTTTGCAAAATAAGAAAAAGTGAGTACATCGCATTATATGCTTTTGTATGCAAAATAAAAAAAAAAAGTCGAATTAATAACGATAAAGCATCACATCAGTATGGAAAGCGTATAAATTAAAAGAGGCAATTTTGGTTTGTATCCTCTTCCTAGCTATTACATCCGAACAAACCCAACAAGAAATCCTTCTACTCCCTCATAAACATGGTATGATGTCTATAATTACAAATGAAATGAAACAAAAACAGAATCCTAATTAAGATCCGAGGGGCGATTCGCAGTCGCAGCTGGTTTAAGATCATCATTAACTGGAAGGTGGTGGCCTAAGGGTGAGATCCCACATGGGCCCCCATTCGAGATGAACCTGGTAAGGGGTTTAGTTTGGGGCTTCTTAGAAACTAATAAAGGGCTGTGATCTTTTCAGACTCGCTTGAGATTGTCCCATCTTAGACCGATTTGAAATATTAATTTTAATTTTATTTTTTTTGCAAATTTTGTAACAATATTGCTAATTTAGACTATATTATTTATAAATAAAATTTTATTGTTTTTGAACATGTATATATGTTTATTTGTATTTTTAAACATAAGGATATTGTTATGGTCATTTCTATATAAGCAAAAATTACTACAACACGTATATATTTAAAAATATAAAATAAATATATACACATATTTAAAATTGATAAAATTTAGTTTATAAAAAATATAAATCAAGATCAATAATTTTTTTAGAAAATAGGTGTAATGACCTGCCGACCGGTCACGGATGATCAGTTGACATTCACAAATGTGCCCTGAATTTGGTCAATTTTTTTATTACAAATATGTTGATTGTTTAAAATTTAATGATCCTATTTAGATTGTTGACTATTCGGGATTATGAGAATTTAGTTCAGCTGAAATTTATTTCAACAGATCATGTAGCACGGTGTTAGCATCTGTAAAAGCATTTATAGTGAAAGAAGGGGGAAGACGTAAACACAGATTGACATAGTTTTCTCCTTAATTTTAGGTTTCAACAATCCAGGTAGGCAACACTTTATTCGATGATTAAAATCTACTCTTGATCTTATAAATAGAATTATTTTGAAGTAATCACATATTTTTATGCTTGACTTGATAAATAATTTAGGGTTTGATTTTAAATAAATTCTTGTAAAGTTTATGTGATTAAATCTATAAAATTGATACATATAAACCCCTGTAAATTCTATCGGATTTTAATTCTTGTGTTATGAAATTATTTTATTATTCATATGAAGATAATAGTTGTTTAATTATCGATCTGTTGGGAATTAAATTCTAAAAATATTAAATCCCTGTGATATCTTGTCGGAGTTGTTGTTGTATAATAGAAATAAAGATTGAAATATAAAGATCCATTAAACATAAGTTTATTTGGATTAAAATTGTAAGAAGGGTATTTTAGTTTAAACCCCTACAATTTTTCAAAGTTCATATGATTTCGCGTGATTTAAATATAAAAATCCCAAATATAAGTGTTTATTTTAAATATATTCGTCCGTTGTGAAATTTGTTTTGGTATTAAGCTTGACATAATTTTTTTTTTTTTTTATCTATGAGATTTGAGTTAATGCATAAGAAATTTTATTGGATGCATTTAGCGATTTTAATATATGAAGTTATTTGGGACGACATGTCTGGAGGAAGAATAAATTGTTTTAATCCTTAAAAGAAGATAAATTCATAAAAAATTCATCTATATGTAATTACGCATTACAAGATTACAAACGGATGTTGATCCTATGCACTTGGGTGCACTTAGCTTCGGTGCACTTAGCTTCGGTGTACTCGAATGTGAATATTCAATTTTAATATTTTTTGAATTTTTTCATTATTATTAACTTAAGTATATTTCAAATGTGTATCAATTCTCACCATTACTAAAATGTCATTAAAGTTTAAAAATAAAAAATAAATATTTAAAAATATCTAA
>JAXCLR010000105.1:8987210-9003073 GCA_035584095.1 Annona squamosa | reverse complement strand
CTCACCATTACTAAAATGTCATTAAAGTTTAAAAATAAAAAAGAAATATTTAAAAATATCTAAAAGTAGTAAAAATTAATATACATGTTAAATATACTTAGATTAATAATTTTATCAAAAAAGTTTTAAAAAATAAAAAGATTAAATGCACCGGGGTGCACTGAGCTTAAGTACACCAAGGTGCATGGGATCAAAATCCATTCCAAACAGTTTCATGATATATCTATTTATAAATTAAAAAAAGAAAGAATAGGCCGCCTCCCATTACTCCCCTCCCTCCCAAATTCGTCTCGTCTTCAGTTTTTTTCTTTTTTTTTTTTAATATGTCCACTCTCGTCTTGAGTTAGGCCATCGCTGGTTGGAACAAAACCAACAAAATGGGCTCACACCCATGCCCGAAAGACCAGAAAGACCCTAAACGATGTTGCCGGCACCGAGTGACGGTAGAGGCAATTATCGGCGCGAAACAAAGTTCATGTGTGATATCAATATTCGGATTGGCAGAAGAGTGACGCCATATAATTTCCTTAATTTTTAAGATTTTATTTTTTAATGAAAATTTTAATTTATTTATTTGTTGAAACCCCACCATTGGGCCCGAAGTTGGATAAATTGAAATGGATTCCAAGCCCAAATAAATTCGAGACAAAAAAAGAAATTCAAGCAAGCTAAACAGGTGTTTCCAAACTCAGCCAACGGGAACGAAGCTCCACCAAGCCTCGAAGCAGGATTTTCAACAAACTAGGTCCGGCCCACAAAGAGCGAAACTCTTACAGGCCACCTCAACAGGCTTCACAAAGCAGCCCACTAGACGAAACAAACGGGCTTAGCCAAGCTCTAGCCCACTAAGCCTCAGAAGCAGACTTTTCTACTACTTTGGGCCACCACAACGGCTCATCCAAAACAATGCACTAAGCCAAGCTCTAGCCCACTAAGCTAAGCTTATGGACCAAGTCCAACCTCTCAAGTGGCCCAAAAGCCCACGATCCCAACACAAGTCCAAGCCCATGGACCAAGTCCATGACCTCAAGGGAGCCCAAAGCCCACTCTTACATCTATAAAAGGAAGAGCACCCCCCCTCATTTGGACACTTGAGGAGAGGCATTCCAGAGGGGAGGACGGGAGTCTGCAGCAACGCCCCGACGTCCCGGCTTTTCCTGCTCTACATGCTTCACGCTCTCTCTTCCACGCCCCCTTTCCATCTCTCCCGTTCTCTCAAATCTTTTTATTTTCTTCCTTTTACGCTATGTAAATTGCATCGGGTTGGCAGATTTCTCCATATTTGCTTCAACTCGAAGGCCGGAACTCAGAAATCTGTACTACTAGTGCCTTATTTCTTCAAATAGGGACTGATCTCCCTTTAAAGATCAGTGGCGACTTCGTTTTTCTTTTTTTTTTGGTGTGTTTGAGTTAACGCCCCGGCAAGGTGGGTGCACGCGGGTTCGCGGATTCCAGCATAATACGCTGCCGTTATGCTGTTGAATTTGTAACTCGACCCGTGTACGGAAAGCCCCGTCTTAGCCGTTATGCTGCCAAACTCGCAAGAAAACGCCCATACGCCAACTTTCCTGAAAGATATGAAGCCTAATGCATGTTATCCCATGTGAATGCAGGAAATCTAAGTCCACGTTGCTTTCTAACACGATCCAGATTTTCAAGGCCCGGAAAACTATTCCGAGCCCTTCGTAGCGCTTCCGGCGGGTGCTACATTATTATATTTAAAAATACAACTTTAAAATTAATATTTGACATTAAACTATTTTAAATTTTCAATGGGCCATGCACAATGACAGTAGATAAATAAAAAAATTTCAAGATATTATAAATGATGCTAAATACAATTAATAATTAAAATTTTCTTCAATCATTAAGATTTTAAATATGAATTGGGTTATATAAAAAAGAGTTTTATAAAAGTAAGAATGATATATATATTTGAAAATAAGCAAAAAAATTAAGATAAAATTTTTCTACCTAAAATTTTTCATTTTATATAATTACTTTATTTTTTAAATTATTTTTTCATATATTTCTATACAATCATCTTACTTTTCAATTATTTAAAGAGTTTGTCCGGCCACATTGAATGTGAGCCGAACGGTGCATATTTTTTATTTTTTTATGGGCTGAATGGTGGACATCTGAAAGCTCACTATCGGACGGTGTAAAGCCCATGCTGCAAAACGTTATTTATACTACGTATCGTATAAAATCGGGGTCGTTGTTGAAATGTTTGAACTTTTTTTTAATCTTGTCACCCTTTGGTTGACCAGACAGCAGACGCAAGGCATCCCAACCTACTTACTTTTACACATGTTCGTGTCAATCACTTAATCAGTTAAGTCGTGACGTTAAAATCTTTAAACTTATGCTTGTGTTTTATTTTCTTTCATGTGATGGTGATTAAAAACGGAAAAAAAAAAGTTCTTGAAAAGCAATTTAATTTGAGAAATGTTAGTGTAGCATGTTAGTTTTGGTGCAGTACGATAGACCGACAATTGTGCTTAAAAATGTAAAATATGTGCAATGTAAAATGCTAAAAAAAATATAAACTAAGTTGAAAAGTAAATATGCATATGCATGAGAGCAAAAAAAATAAATATGATGCACAGTACAAGAAAATTAAATATGTCATTCGAGTTAGCGGATTAGCAAGTGCAAATAAAAAAAATAAAAAGATACAGAAAAGAGATTCAAGTTCGGAAATGCAAATTTTATCAAAAAAAGTTCAAAAATGCAAAAAAAAGAAGGTTAAAGAAAAGAAACGTAAGCGTTAAAATTTTTAAATGATGCAACAATTAAAGTTTTTCTTTATATGATACAAAATTAGTCAAACAAGTGTATCAATCAGTTGCCATTAGAAGTTAGTAAAATGTATTAAGAAAACGTGCAAAATAAAAAAATAGAAAATATGTAGAAGAGAGGTTCAAGATAAAAAATGTGAATAAAAAGAAAAGTATAGACATTGAGGTTAAAAAAGAAAGATGCAAGCATTAAAGCTTTTAAATAATGCAAGTAATTAATATTTTTAAATGATGCGAGTTAGTCAGACACAAATATATGTCCATATTACTTAGGCGCAATTAGTAGTTAGTAAGATAAATAGAAATACAGATACACATGGTAAATATAAAAACAAAATTAATATATTAATTTTTAGAGTAGCCACTAATTAAATACCAACGATTAATCTGTGTACAATAAGACACTGAATATAGAGATTATCTGGGCGAACTTACAATTAAAAAGAAATATAACTTTATTTTTCTTCTAATACATTGGTTTTAAGAGTGCTGAAACTTAATATGCATTTTATTCATAAAAGCTCAGAAGGGCGGAGACGAAAATTTAATCCTTAGACCTTTTTTCAGGCCTTCGCTCAATCTAGAAGTTGAATGCGAAAATTTATTTCCTAAACTTTTTATGAAGTCCTAACTTAATTTGAGAGGGGAATTTCATTCTTGTTGTGCAGGGTAAAAGTATTTTTTTAATGAGGGTTTAATTGTGTTAAACGGTCAATTATAAAGGGATTTTAGTGTCATTGCGAGGGAGACATGATTGCGTACAAGATGGAAATGAATTTCTAGGTGATGGTTCTAAATCGTCAAAATGACATTTGGGATGATATAAATGGACCGGCAATCATAACTTCAAAGGGATGCTGCTGTGATGAAGAAGGAGATATCTCAAATGGTCATGCGTGTCTTGAATGGATGTGAAAAACAGATTTTTAAATGAAATACTCAAACCATTTGAGTAGGGAGGACATGCTTAAAATGAACCAGCGGGAATGGACAATGTTTGGAACCAAAGTAAAATCATCCAAATGAATTTTTTTTTTTTAAACACTGAAGTGTCCGATCTCGTTCCCTCGTATGGGTGGGCATGAATGGTAGCACAAAATGGACTCAGCTAATGTAAAGGCGTGGAAAGCATACCCATCATCTGGACCGGATTCAAGCAGATGGATGGTTCAAGCTTTTTTTTTTGTTTTGTTTTTTTTGGGCACCCACGATTGGAAATGGAAAGCAGCAGCTTGGAATTTTTGTTTTGGGCATCGGCTGTCCGGAGCAGATGGAAGGAACGGTGAGAATAAAAGTGGGAAATTTCTAGGTTCCCATCCGCTGGTCCATGAGCACACAGAAGCTGTGCAACAAAACAGAAAATTTGGACAAGGGGTGGAAGTGGCCGGTGATGGATGATTAAAACAGGACAGAGATAAACTTTGAACAATGGAGCGCTCTGTCACAGCGGAAACGGAATGAAATAGGTAGCAATGTTTTTGGGAGTCCACGACCTATAGGATGTAAAGCAGTAGGCAATTTCCAGGGGTTGGGGGCGGCAGAAAAAGTGGGGAAAGAGAAGATGGAGCCGTTCCCTTAATGATGATATGAGAAGAGTATAGGGCATAAAAGATTGGACAACGTTGATGATTGAAAAGAAGCAAAGGGACAATGGAGGTAGCGGATGGGATTTTGGGAGTGAGAATGCCCGGCCCCCCTCTTTTGAAGGAGAAGTAAGCCTCTTTTATAGGCTTTAGGGTTTGAAAATTTGCATATAAATGGGTTGTAAAATTTTTGCATAAACTTCCCTTGTCTATTGTGCAATATTCTGACTTAAGGAGTCCTTCCTAGCAAATTTATAAGTGGTTTTACAAAATTACTCATGTGTCCATAGTTTTACTTAGCTAGTAAGTCAACTCTTTCTTAGCAATTATTTTGTGTATTTTGTGTCCTTCATTCATGCACTGATCATCACTTCTTTTTCCTTGATTTGGATGAGGCCCACACTTGTTGATGTCCCTTATTCACTTTAATGGCTTGTATCTTCACTTGGTTGCTTGGATCTTATAGTTTTCATTTCTCTTTTGAAATGCTGTAAATCCATCTCTTTTTTTAGTCAAACATATGTTGACCATTAAAGTTTTCATAAAATACTGATAATTTGTTCGATCTACACCGTTCATCATGTCGCTTGCGTTCCATTTGTCTTGAAAGAAATATTTTTGTTTTGTCACAAGTGTAAACTGCTCTTTTTTGTTGATGAGGGTTTGTGACTGTAGCTTTCAAAAATGGGCTTGTGGGCATTAGGAACTCATCTGTCCAATAGTACCTATACAGGTTGGGCTCGCATATATATATATATAGATTAAAATTCAAATATAAATCGACAACAAAGGTTCACTACTTTCTAAATAGGTGAGCCTAATGGTAGGAAGCCTATTTTAAATTTAATTTTCAATTTTAAGTAGGTTTCAACAGTTACAAAGAATTTAATGTTTATCAAAATTTAGTTTTTCATAATTATACGTGTTAAAGTATTTATTTGTAAATTTGTAACTTAATTCCATCTTATTTAATAAATTGATCAGGTTTTTTTTTTTTCAACCTTCCATGTAAGTTATCTTGAGTAAATAACCGTGGATCGTATTATTCGAGTTGGATAATGAAAACTATAGCGAATTATTTGGGTTTGATTCAGTTGATGGAATTGGACCGTCACAATGTTTTATGATTTTTTCTGTGCCAACTAACGCTGAATAAAGGGCAGTTTAGCGTCAGATATACAGATGTTGGCGTCCACGTATGCATTTTAAAAAGCTTAAACTCATTTCTTAGTAGTATAGCATATATTGGCCTATAGGGGCTTACATGAAGATACGTACATTTAAAACCGATTCCTCTTATTATAGAAAAAAAAAAAAACCAAAAAAAAAAAAAATCCTTTCAAACAGCTTCATCTTCTGACCAAGAATTTAGGTTAATTTGTAAATATATCAACATAATTTGACTATAATTGCAAATATATTTACATAATTTTAAAAATCTTATACAACTCATATATAATTTGATTATAATTACAAATATACTCATGTTATTATAACAGTATTAATGTATTGTCATAATAAAGATATATTTACAAAAATATACAAACTATGTAGGTACAATGGTACATTTGTAATATAATATTGTCGTAATACTGCAGTAATAACATCGTAATAGTATGAGTATATTTATAATTATGGTCAAATTATATTATTATCTATCATTTTTGAAAATATAAAAGTATATTTACAATTTTAGTTTGAGTACTCGTAAATCGCCCAAGAATTTAACAATAAATACGTCCAACTTCATTGAATTTTTATTATCTGCAGATGTTATTTACCTATCGTCTGACGAAGACTTTCTAGGCAGCTTTGGGTTGGATGAATCGACTCTGGTCAAGTCAAAGCTTTTCAGACCGTAAAAAAGTAAGCTCCAAATACTTCTAGAAAAATTAAGGGCAGGATTAAACGATGGGTCAGGCCGATCTAAGCACTTTCTAGAACAATTTTCCCGGCCCGTACTTCTCCCCTTGTATTGACGGAGAGGGGGAGTTTTCCTATTAGCTATGTAAAATCTTTTGAACAATTTACAACAGCACTTAGTCAGGATGGCCGAGTGGTCTAAGGCGCCAGACTCAAGTTCTGGTCTCCGAGAGGAGGCGTGGGTTCAAATCCCACTTCTGACAATGTTTTTATACTTTCCCGAAAAGAAATTGGACTGCTGAACAATTACAACATTTTCTGAATTATGAATTATGACAATAATTCCCCTTTATTTTCTGAAAAATAAATCAGATTTCTGAACATTTTCTTTTTGCATCGATTTTTTTTTTTTCTGAAAATTGGGACTTCCGAAAATTTCAACGTTTTCTATTTTCCATTTTCAATTTTTTTTTTCCATTTTTCCTAAAAAATTGGACTTATCAAGATGTTCTACTTTTTTCTATTTTCTATTTGCTGTTTCCAACTTAATTTTCCAAGGTTGTTGATGGGTGGAATTGTTCCTTTTTATGTCCTTCAATTAATGCGTTTATTTGTTTCTTCGGCTGATGGTTTTGCTTGACTTGACTTGTGTTTTGCCCAATCCACCCAAGCTTTTTATGTAGCTGTTGGAAAATTTCAGTGTCAGATGACATACAGATTCAAAGCATGGGAAACGGTCGATTTTTGGCACTTTCCAAGTCAACGCTTGCTCTTTGGCATGCGACGCAGGCGTGTTAGACTGTTGGGCAGGAGGCGTGGGCCCGGGTTCTTGAACAAGGGGACCCACAGATAGGCAAATAGATATAAATAAGATAAAGTGGTTAACTTTCAAACTTAAAATATATTAAAGAGTAAAAAACATTTGGAGCATTATCTAATAATTAAGTTAATTTTATATTTAAACTAAATAAATAATTAAATAAAAATAATAAAAAGATGAAAAACCGAAAGGGATATAACTTGCAACCAGGCGCATGGTAGATGAGCCCTCGGGAACAAAAATACATTTTAGGCTTATTTTAAGTCAATAAGGTGTAGCCAGGGAAATTTTTTAAATGGAAATCGGCCCTACTGACCTTTCAAATTTGTGCGACTCGTTCCCGCTATTAGAATCTTGCACAACCTTGTATCGGTTAGGATACAGATTTTTTCATTTTCGCAAAATTTTCAATTTTAATATTATTTATCCCATTCTTAAAAATCTTTCATTTCTCAATGCATAATACTCTTATTTTTTTCCTTCATAATATAATTTTTACTTTTTAAGACATAATAACTACTCATCTAATTGTTTAATCTTGGGGCCCGTTTGGTTTAGCTGCCATATAAAGCAAAACTACACCATGTACACTTCAGTGAAAAATATCAACAAGATGTTTTCTGCAAACATAAGAACTTTTATTATTATGAAGTATTTTCAACAAAAGGCTATGTTTTTCATTTCTGGCCAAATGCTCCTGAAATTTCCAAAAGCATTGGTGCATGCACAAAATGCAAGGCCAAATAAGCCTTAAATTCTATTTCATCTCTTTTTTTTTATTGATATTATATATACTATGACATCTTGATATTAAACTAAAGCTTATTCATAACCTCGACAATAAAAGGATATTATGTAAATACTCTCATACTCGGGAGACCAACTATAAATATCTTCATTACCAAGGAAGACACAAACAAAGATTAACAAAATTCCACACCAAACTACAAAAAGTAGATTTTGAAATCCAGTCTAATAGCAAGCAAACTGCTACTACCACAAACTAAGATAAGCCTAGTTGGCCTCATTTCATCTCTTTGAGTGTGTTTAAAATCATTTGATAAGATTTGTCATTCTCTAAAAAAAAAAAAAAAAAAATTCATTCCTAATATTATTCATCATATAATTTATTTTTTCATTTCCAAATGATAATAACTATGATTGTCTCATTTCAAATACCAAAATTTCATCCTAATTCAGCTCATCCAAATCACATCCCATTAGATGCTTCCAATAAGCCCTTAGCCTCGTTTAGCTTTGCTTATATTAGGTAGTTTTTTAAAAAAAAAAATGGATGGAAGTTAGTGAGCTAGTATGGGTTTGAACCTCGAATTTCTTACACAATATACACTCATGTTAACCTCACTGCAAATTAGTTAATCAAAGTTGTTGAAAATTAAATATATCATGTTGTTGTTTAGATAAGTGCCATTTTAGGTAAGCATTGAGGAGACAAATGATGACTTAATAGCTATATCCATGTTTGGTTTTAATTAAAATTTAAATTTTGTAAAAGTATCTTAACATAAGCAAAGAATTCTTTAAAGCCTGGATGCTTTTTTAGCGTTTTACACGGATTGAGCAAAGATAAGGAAACAAGACTCATAAACTTGTTAATACAGATGTATTTAACATATAATATATATTGTTAAAAAAAATTTAAACACAGATATTTTGTTTAAAAATCTAAAAAATATATACACATATTTAAAAATAGTTTTATATTAAATACACCCAAATAAAAAAGTTATAAAAAAGAAAAAAATTTAACGAATTTTTTAGGTGGGCTAAGTAACCTCAAAAGTGAATATTTTTGTGGTTTTTTTGTGTATATATGAGAGATAAATGCTCTAATACAATCAATTGTATCTTATAATCACTTGATTTTTTATCTTTTCACATCTAGTTTATCCATGATGTTTAAAATTATTTATTTTAGAGTATATATCAATAATATTTTAAAATATAATTATAAATAAACTTATACATTCACACTTCTCATGAATTTTGTATACATCTAAGTAATATAATTTTTCATGTCATGCAAATATTAATAGAGTAAAATATAGTGCATGACTTAGATATAAAATAAAACATAAAAAAAAAACAACTAATGGTACAATACCATGGTTATATTGGAGCATTTCTTATACATATATAGATGCATGTTCTTGCATTTCTACGGCACTTTCACATTCTATGTGAGATAATTTTTGCGGTGTGTAGGTTTGAATGCAAGAGAGAATTGAGTTTCCATGTAAGATTATGTGATTGTTACATAACATAGACAGTAAGGAGATAGTAAGTTAAATTTTTGAAAAGTACGAGGATGATGTAATATAATATATGTATGGTGAGAAAAATAGAGTTGTTGTGTGATAAAATAATTAAAATAAAGACATAAAAATAAAAATAGTTAAATAGTTAAAATGATAAAATATTGAGTTCAGCGTTGTGGCGTAATAGAAACTCACTGGGCACAGTTGCCTCTTGGTCTGGGGATCGAATTGTTACAACTGTAAAAATGAAGATCGATAAAAAAAATGAGTAAAAATTTTCAGGTGTAGAAAAAATTGTACTTTCATACGTAACGACGTGAGAATTATTTACAATTATGATTATATTATGTAGAATTTATTTATAATTTCTGAAACTGTAAAAGTATATTTATAATTTTTATCAAATTAAGTAAGTGTATTTACAAATTATCGATTTTCAATCCATCAATAATTAACAAAATTATATAGAAGCAATATTTTCGAATATTTCAAAAATACACAAAACATTTTTTTTTTTAAGACAGATACACAGCGCATGTTTAGTTACGCATGGATTTGGATTCCGAAATTGTAAAAGATTGGAATTTTTCTAGCGACGACCTCTACGGACTCTTTCTCGCGTCCGGTTACCAATCGACGAAAGAGTGAATCAACGGGCTGAGTAGGCCCGACCTTCAAATACGAAACCTTGTCGGTTCCCGAACCGAGAGGCCCTATAAAAGCAGCATCCCTTCTTTTCCTCCCCATGAACGGTGAAGCGCACACGGCTACTTCGTTTTCCTCTTTTCCGGCTTTTAATTTCCCCACGCTCGCAGCAACCTAACTAGCAACCCATGGCCGAAGAAGCAGCCCAGCACCAACCCGCTTCGCCTCTGCTCCCCGTCTTCCGCGGCATCGACTGCGATGGCGACGGCATGGTCACCGCCGACGAGCTCTGCCGGGCCCTCCACCGGCTGGGGTTCGAGGCTGCCACCGACGAGCTGGAAACCGCTGTGAAATCCCACATAAAGCCCGGAAAGTTGGGCCTCGAGTTCGACGACTTCGTTGCGCTGCAGGAGTCGCTTGAGGCCGTGGGACAGTCATCCATCTTTCTCGACGGGGACGGGGACGGGGACGGGGACGGGGAAGGGGCTGCTGCTGCGGATGAGTCGGACTTGTCGGAGGCGTTCAAGGTTTTCGACGAGGACGGCGATGGGTTTATATCGGCGACGGAGCTGCAGTCGGTTCTGCAGAAGCTGGGTGTGCCGGAAGGCAGGGACATGGATCGCGTGAAGCTCATGATCTGCTCCGCCGACAGCAACAGTGATGGGTTTGTGGATTTCCACGAGTTCAAGAACTTGATGCAAGGAGTTCCAGTTCGCACGTCCTAATCTACCAATCGTGATTACCATCGCCTGTGGCTCCAACATTGATCGTCCAACAAGCTTTAATTTCAGTCGTCTGTGTCCCTTTCAATGTTTTCTCCTAAGATCGTTTAATTCGATTGATGTCATATTCTGAAGTACTCATTTATAAATTTTACTTGGTTTTTTTATGGTACTTGTTATCCTACTTAAATTATAATAATCATTGAGCAAACATTCAATTTATCAAGTTTAACAAATGATCAATTGGCCGCGTGGATATTTAGAAATTTAATTATAATTGTGCTTATTTTGATTCGAGAAGCGCCATTAAGCTGTTTAAAGGTTTAAAATTTCTTCAACCAATCTTTATACGTCGAATCAGCAAGTCTATATGACTTTGTCTTTGATATATGATTGAGATGTGATCTTTTGTGACCAATCGAACAAGAGGACTGTTTTCGACTACTAATTTGGGCCATTTGATTGGGTGGAGAACGCATCAGCTGTGGAATCAGGAGTTGCGTCACCTCTCCCATCTGAAACCTCTCTCTCTCTCCTCTCCCTCTTATTCGTCTACTCTCTCCTCCGCCCTCCTTTCTAGCGACCTCCTCTCTGCTCTCTCTGTTATCTTTGTCCTATCTCTCAACAAGAGACTCGCCGGAAACCAATGCCCAATGGCTTGGATATTTCCCACAAACAAACACTGAGACGAAGGAGAAAATAGAAGAACATGCAGGTTTAAGATCAGTAATCGAGATTGTACGTTTTTATTAGAGACAATAATCAAGGAATATGGCATCAAAACTCTCAGGGAAATCTCTATCTGTTTTTCTCTAGAGCAAAATACGCAATTAGCTTTCCTCTCTAGAAGAAATTTAAACAATGAAGAAAGGAGATTAGAAAAAAGAAAGAAAATTGATTATTGAAATCAAAAGGGTATTAACTATCTCGATCTAAAGACCGTCGCCGATCGGCCTCCATCTACTACTTCGGTAGAGATGGGCTATTGAGGTCCAAATCGATGAGCGTCAATACAAACCAGTTTCCAACCTCTGCAACATATGTTAATGGATTGAAAATTAACAGGTTGCCAGTCCCAAACAGAATGTGAGAACATAACATCTCGAACTTCTGCATCAGCAGCATGGCAAAGCTAGCTTGGAGAGTACTAAGTAGAAATGAGAAAGAAGATGTGAAATGAGGGAAGGGTGAAGAGCACAATGTCTTGCTGCTTCAAATGCAACTCATGTTTCTTTTTTCATTGGCGGTCCTTATTGCGTGGTTGAAAAAGTTTTTTGTTTTGTTTATTTTTAATTGCGTGGTTGAAAAAGTTTTTTGTTTTGTTTATTTTTATTTTCATAAACATGTGAGGGAGGAGGTTACAATTCTCCTCAAGTCTGTGAGAACCGCCCACTGGTGAAAAAGTTTAAAAGTAGTAGATAATTATTAGCAAATTGTAAGAATTTCTCAACTTATATATTTCTTGTAGTCATCTCACTGTTACTGTGGCCGCTCATGATACGGTTCGATTAGAACAGTGAAAACACTGTTCTAAGACAACAGTGTGCACCTGCTAATGCCATGAGGGAGGAGGTTGGCACGGAATACAAGATGGGAGGAAGAAGGAGGTTGGCACGAAATAAATTGAGTGATGTGGAGGAAGGAAGTGGGCATTGAGTTGGGTGGACACTGCCATTGCATTCTATCGGTGCACATGCAGTTTTTTGCTTTTTTGTTTTGTTTTGTTTTTTTTTCTTTTGATTAGGCATGCCGTTTTAATTCTCATTCAATACCAACCCTTGGATGGGACACGGACGGAATGCAAAAGAACTAAATAATGTTAGGTTTGAAATGCTACGGGGATGCTTCCATGTAATACTCCTTATTTTTAACGTCAACAGCGATGTTTAGCATTATTTATATTATAATAAAAAAAATTATTTATCCAGTATTACTGTGTATGAATTCCATTTATAAACTTATAAATCAAGATGATAAAATAATTTAATATTAACTATTAAGTTTTAAGTAATATTTTTAACATTTAAATTATCTAAAGTATCATACTTTGTAAAGAAACGATTCCGTAAAATATTGTTATATTTCAATAAATATGTAAAAAAATTTAAATGTTTTTCCTAATTTACATATAAATGTATTTATTTTTAAGCAAATATATCTCCGCACATATTAGATTTTGATGAAAGTTGATTTCCTAACTAAATAAATAATATTAAATACGATAAATGAATAAATTGAATTTTTCATCAAATATTAAAATCTTAAATTTTAAATGAGTTACATGGAAGTGTATCTGAAAATACTATGGCCAAAATTTAAAGTTTAAAATATAAATAGATATAGTTACAGTGATTAAAATGTAATTACCCATGATGAAATGAGGATGAGATAAAATTTTTAGTTTTAACTTTTTTCAATTCTTAATATGTGATAATATTTTCTTGCATCTTATATCGTAAGTCTTAAAACTGGCCTGACGGCTCACTACGCCTGCAAATGAGTCTCGTCAGGCTCCACCTGCCGAGCTGGGCATATCATCAGTGGGCAAATGTCAGATGACAACCCCGCTTTAGAAATAAAAATTATATTACAGAAAACGAATGGCTGAAAATATGGGAATTGCGGCTGAAAAATAAGTATAATACTAAAGAAAAACGAAAGGTAGAATATTGTGGAAATCTAGAATGGGGCTTGAGCAGATCAGATAAACAAACCATGGTGACTACCTTTCTTGGATTCCGCTTCGTAAAACGGGTAGTGACGGGTAGTTCGTGAGAGAGAGCGATTTGCGCGCAGGACGGTGACGGAGGTCAGCTGTCCTGTCCAGCCCAAATGGTGGGGATGATTGCCGTAAAGGGCCGAAAGAGTTTGGTGAGGCTCTTTCAGCCCAGCACTTGATAGATGTCTGATACATCGGCTGCCAATCACATCCCTCCATCTACTATTCATTGTATTTCTGTGATGGGCCTGACGTGACGTCATGTAACACTTCTAAACCAAAACTGAAAAACCAAAAAATAATATTGGCTTAAAACACTGGCTGTAAATTCTATTTGAGTGCATACTTTTTTTTATCAGTTACAACATCTCATCATTTTTCCATCTTATTTGTTACAAATTAAGCCTATAAATGCTTAAAAATATCCTTACAACTCAATTTTATTCACATCCCGTAAATTCTTACAAATTTTCTAACTATGCAAGGGACCAAAGCTCCTAATAGGGAAACATTGCTCTCAAAAACGGATATTACAGTCAAGCACATTTATAATCCTTTAGCGATAAGAAAAAAATTTTAATAGTATCACCTAAATATCTTTACTAAAGAGAGAGTAATTTAAAAAAAAAAAAAAAAAAAAAAACTCTAGCACCACCTAAATAAAAAAAAGAACTAACAATAAGTGAACATTAGCATCGTAGCCCCAGGAGGCTACTGCTTGGTTTTTGGGTACATGCTTTAAGCCTTTAACAAAAGCAAATGTAACAAATGCATGTGACGCCAATGCAAGTAAAGACCATGGGACTACAATTCGCATAAAAAGCTGCTCAAATTGCATATTTGTTTCCGCTGAAAGAAACCAGAGAATCGCACTGGTAATAAATGCATGGGACGCCAATGTAAGTAACAAGTGCAATACATTGAAATTTTAATAGGTGCAAAATTCTTTTTTATTTTTTATAAAATTATTAATTTATCCGTATCCAATTTATAAATTAATTTTTATTATTTTTGAAGGCGTGTGTATATATATATATATATATATTTAATTTTTAAAAATAAGAGTATTTTAGTCATTTAAAAGTGACTAAAATCCTTCTATAAAAATTTCTAAAATTCTTTTATTTTTAAAAATAAAAATATACACATATCTTTAAAAATAGTTAAACTCAATAAATAAGTTCGCACCTGGCTGCATTAAAATTTGAATGCGTCCAGATGCAATGAAACAAGATTCAAGAACAATGCCTACTAAATTAGAGAAAGTGATTCAATATACTTTAGTGTATCGAAATAAAAAACCTATTTAAAATTTTTTAATCAATTTTTGTATATTAGATGGTATGTATAAATATCTTACAACTATCTTAATTTATACTATATTTAAGTTTTGAGACATTTTTACAATTTTGTAAGAGAAACGACAATCTCACATCATTAGACTCCCATCAAACATAAAAGAAGTAAAACTCTCACAAATTAGGAAAAAAGTAAAATATTAGAACACATATGTCAAGAATTGAACACCTGAACACCGAAACAAGTCATGGGCGTTACTACTAGTGGCTAAATTAGATGATATTTTAAGTACAATGGCCACGAAAAAATTTTGGGGGATAATATTTGCTCAGCACACAGACTAACTTTTGGGATGTATCTGTGGAACTGATTAGGCGAAAAGGAAAGAAAAATTGATGTCCAACGGCCATTCATTTGACAGGTCGAACGTTAATTAGATGGACCCATCAGTAATCGTACCACTAAATATATTAATTCTTGGTGGTAGAACTTGGAAGTAGACGCGATAAATTTTTTTCGTTACTCCTATAATTAATTGGGTTACGTAAATTTGAAAATAAAATGAAATGTGAAGTGATTCGGTGGAAATATTTCCTACTTTCCTGTGTAGAAATACGAAAAAAATGTTTTGTATCGCCCTAGTAAGGTAATTTTGTGAAATCTAAACCATTTATCTTACTTGAAATGATTTTTATGAATTCTAAATAAAAATTATTTAAATATATATATGCATCAAACTCGATGTAAATTTTTTTAATTAATTTATGTACAATGAATAATCTTATTAACTCGGGTAAAGCAAATATCTAACTTAACTCACCTCAAAAACTTATTTATAATATGTTTAAAAATTTATTCATATATTCTTTTATCTACGTGTATTTAATATATAAACTAAGTTTATCGTTTTTCAGTACATGTGTCTATTTCTTTGATATTTTTAACATCTATGTGTATATATGTATTCAGGATTAATTTTAAATATACCCATAACTTTTGTCTTTAATTTTAAATATACTCATCAAATATATGAAAAATTTCAAGTATACTTAGGGTGTGTTTGGCAATTTGAAAAAGTTGTCAAATTAAAACTTTTCAATCTAAAACTTTTCACTCTCTATAATTACTC
>JAXCLR010000105.1:8956266-8970467 GCA_035584095.1 Annona squamosa | reverse complement strand
ATGAGTATAAGTAATGTTTTTATATTTTTCGGTTTATTTTTAAGTAAATTGGTCTTTTAATGGGCTTGATTTCTTAGACTTTGCCATTGATAATCAGTCGCTCGAGTCGAATTGAAATTTGATTTGTGCTACCGGAAAAGTAAGGTATGCTACCGGAAAAGTAAGGTACACTGCTGGGGTATTTTCCAATAGACAATGATTCTTTTCTTGGTTCCCGCATAAAACCTGATTGACCATAAAAGTATCCGTGAATATCGAATACGGCGTAATCTATGTATATTGAACGATCAATTCTATTTGATTCATTTGAATTTTCTGATCTTTGAATCTGAGCCGTTGCTCCTACTTTCTGTACCCGTGTGATTTCATGGGTTTAAAATCAAAAAATAATTGTTTCCCTCTCTTGACTTCGATCGCCAATGCCGGTCCTGAATTTCGGTGGTCGTCGAAATATTCCTTACACGGGCCATGATATTTGGAGTACGGCCTTCGTATTCCCTAGGTGTACAGTATTGGCAGCCTTCTTTAATGCTTCGACCGAACAACTAAATTGGACGAAAGTAGGGTAATCAATGCTGCATGACTACGTGGTTGTTCATACACGCAAGTCCAACTGCTCTTGAGTGATCCTGGCCGTCGGTTTTCTCAATTTAGAAGGTGCCTTGGTTTTTAGCTCGAGAATACGAGAGGCGGCAAACCGTTACGAAGTTGAACGCTGATAGTGGCAGTCCCTGAATTGTCCTCAGACAATATGCTCTTGAACTGATGGAATCCACACCTTTAGTAAAGTGCCTCCATCTTTTCTCACCATTTGTCCCTATGTTATACATTTTTTCATAAATAATTTAACTATTCCACAAGTTTATATTTTCTAACTTTATTGGTATGCTTTAATCATTTTTCTTGTAATTAATTAATTTATTTCAATTTTACTCCCATCATTTTATATTATTTATATAATTTTAAAAATATTTTTTTCTTACTTCGAAATCCCACCAATCAAACGGGTTAAACCCGCGACCCCATCGCACTTGATTCCCATGTGTTACCAGCTGGGAAAGTCTCCGAGTATGATGGGTTCGGATCGTCCACTCAACACCGCACGATCCGCTATAGAAGATGTTACACGGGGGCGCAAGAGGGTTAGAGACTCGAGTTGAGCAGACTGGGTGAGAAAATCAACGGTTTGGATCGAGTGGCCAGGTCAGTATCACCGTCCCTATAAATGCGGGGACCCATGTGGTTATGCATTCGCATCAGGCCCACGACTTTGGGGATGGGAAACACGCTAAGATAGGGAAGGGCAAACTGACTCTGCCGGAGTATGTTTCTCAAGCGCGGGAACCCAAGTTTCCACGTGTTCAAGAGCCGGAGTTTTAGTCGTCGCTGGGCCTAACTTTTTTTCCTTTCCTTTTCTTCTTTTTTTTTGCTAATTTCAGTCGAGCATGATTGAAATTTGATGCAAAAACTGCTTAATCAAGCTTTATTTATAAAGAGTTTTATTATTTTGGATCCAATTTTGGTTGAATGCGACGTCCACATCCAAAGTTAGATGGGGAATAGCAAATATGATCATGGGTCTTGCAGGAAAGAATTTTTTTTTTTTTTTTTTTTTTGAAGAAATGTTGAAACAAGGACAAAGTGAAAGGATATAAAAAAAATAATGATAATTAATAAAACAAAATAACGTTTAAATGAATAAAAGATACTTGTATAAAAGTCTCCGAGAAATGATCGAAAAGTGTCATAGTAGCACATGCAAATGTGAAAAATGATTGAGAAATATGTAAGTTATGAACACCAAAAAGTTTATGGAAAAAAAAATTTTAATACATGGGATGAAAATTTTTTATTTTGGTGAACACCAAACCTATGTGTACGCAAGAAATGTTAATTGGTCATTCTCAGGAAATCCTGTATGCGGTTAATTAATAATGTAGTTTTCCTTGATAACCTGCGGCGCATGGCAGGTTGTTCAAATGGTTAACTGAGGCAGCATCTCATTAATGTGAACCATGCTCCCGAATGAAGAATTAAACTGATTGGTGGGTACAAGCGCACTCACTATTTCCAAGTCTTATAAAAGAATCGCCTCAAGTTCCTTATATATCTATGACATCATACACAATTTCCTCATACGCATAATATTCACTTTAAATTCTTATCACACGTGTAATAGTCATTATCTACATCACCACCTAGATCATCCAGTTGCTTACATGAGTGTGTTTTGGGTGCTACGGTAGAGAGATATAAGGTTAGAAGTTGGTAGAAACAGTAAGTTCATTGTCCTTCTCCTAAAGTATACCTCCATCAAGTACTTAGTCATCCGAGTTGGGTGGCATGAACAAAAAAATTTAGTCATTATCTATCTACTAAAAAAGTTATTTTTATGAATCCAATTTTTCTAATTTAAGTAATTTGGCTCTAATATAGACTTATTTAAATCATTTGATGCCACTATTTAACAACCTATGAGGCTATGACTATTAAGAAATGTGCATAAGGAAAATTTTCCCTTATACTCATAACATATACCACTAATTACTAATGTACTCACACTGTTTCAAAATTTTCTTTTATATTTATAATATTTCATCCTAAATTCTTATGATACTCACGCTATCAAAACAACCATTAATTATCTCATTAAAAAGATGATTTTGCCCATCTAAAATGTCTTAATTGAAACAATTCAACCCTAATATTACTCAATTGATGCTAAAAAATCATTAATCTAGTACATCAAATTATTTAATCACTATATTAAGGTTGTCTCATTTCAATTGGGAAATTTTCAAATGAACAAAATAATTTTTTCAATAGCTTGCATAATAGTTATTTTGGCCATATTGGTTACAATAAGATTTTAAAATAAAATGTTATAAGTATAAAAAAAATTTATGAAAGTTGTAAATATATTAGGAATTAAAAAAAATTATTATGGATGCGGGAGAATTTTAGATGGGAAAAGTCATATTTTCTTAAGATAAATGATGGATTTTTGTGACCTTATTAATGTCACGAGTATTATAGAAATTTAAGGTGTAACATTTTTAGCATGATAAAACGTTGTATATATATTAGAAATTAGGAGTAAAAATTGTGGATATAAAACTAACTATTTCAAAAGAACATGTCAAATTGATTATTTAAGAAACACATATAACCATTTACTTGTAATCGATTCAGTTTTTTTTTTTTAGCAAAATTTGTATATGTTGCTAATAAGCTAATTTTTAAGATAAGTCTAGCTCCATATAGGTTCGTAAAAATTTTGACTTTTTGAAACATCTTTAATTCTATGAAATATTTTTTACTTATGAATACATTTAGGAAATGACAAAACTTTTAGATGAAAAGTTTTTAAAGTAAAAGTTCTTAAATTGGTAGAAATTGGTATAATATGATAAGGATAATAATGAGGAGTAAAAAGGATAAAATTAAAATAGATAAGTTAGTTATATAAAAACAATTGAAAAGTAAAATAGTTAAGAAGAATATGAGAAAAAAATATGATAAATAGCGAAAAGTTTTAGCTTGAAATGTTTTTATTATTAACAAATACGTGCTATATTGAAATATTCATATGCTTATGAAACCTTCTTTAAACATTGATATTAAGCAGTATATAAATAACCTTTTGAATGAAAAATAGCAGAGACTGATTGAAAATGTAAGTAATTATATTTAGATGATTATTAAAATGATTTAGAATGCTAAATCAATCTTAAGAAGTATATAAAAAAGCAGTGGATTTCTAACACACCACACGATTGAATGCATAGAACCACCGTTAAGTTATTTGGTTAAACTGTATTATAAATTCTTTTTATTTAATTAGTTACACTAGATTTGAATTTAGTGGAAAACTTACGAAAAATCGAAGAGATTAAAATAAGTATAAAGACCCTTTTAAGCAGGTATCCATATGGGTCATTATCAGCAGGGCATGCGGCCCAAAAACGAAAAGCCTAGTACTGTGTTGTGAAAAATGACGTTTCCTATCCAGCTTTAGTTTGATAGCCCGGCTGTTTGTTTTAGTGGTTAATGAACAGAAATAAGACACGAAGAATGTGTGCAGGCTGCAACAGCAACCCAGATTAAATTCTCCCTATCCTCCAAGCAAATGCCTAAGACGCGTAAAAATATTAAGCATATTAGGTCAGTGGAAAACAACTATTTTTTTTTATGAAAGTTTGCTTTACTTTCGCATTCAAGCCATTACCTTCCCTACTTTTTTTTTTTTTATCGTTCTCTTAAAGAAAATGATTATCTTTTTTTCTCATCAATAGTTGCTTTGCCTGCAACGAAAACCTATTCCACTCAAAACCCACCATGCGAAGATGCATGCAAAGCTAAAGCACCAAGCAGGGTAGCTGGGTAGATATTCGTCTCTCTTAGAACCTTCCCATTGCTGTATGTTCGACGTTGTCACTGTTGCCCATACTAACAAAATTAAAAATATCAATGCTCTCTATCCTATCATCGACTTCAAATATCCCAGATAAAACGAATCCTAGCCTGATCTTGAAATCTCTATGAATCAATTTTAAATCCAATTTTGCTGTATGCCTACTTGATCCAAGATCAATATATACACCTTCAGATGCGTTTGTGAGAACCGAGAAGGAAGTGGGTTGAAGACGTACGAATTTTTTTTCAATGCAGATCACGACAGATATCAGTTATGATTGTTTTGAACTCTCAGGGTCAGTACATCCAGTCCTGATTGATGCTGACCAGATAATATATGATACCCGGATGATATAAAGGGCCATGCAGAAGATAGCCTGATTTGGAGACCCAAAATTTTCCCCACATCCTAATTTACAATCGCAGAAGTAAGAACAGAGGCTATCAATGAGCTTCGAATGCAGAAATGCTTGATGATCCGCTAGTAATAAATCCATGTTATAATGGATAAATTGAATGTCATTATACCGCTGCAGTGTCAAAAGACACTGCTGGAGCTCATGGCCATTAGCCGATTAAAAACCCTTTCAACAATTTCTTGCACAATTCAATCTACTTGAATTGTACCCCAACATTAATCACGTTAGCAAGCGACGAAGCCCTATTGTCATGGCTTACGAAATAGAGCCTGAGGTATCATGAGTAGCAGATGATGCTTTATCTTTCTAAGAAGCCAGCTTCACACTCACAGACTCATCCCAGTTGAAAACATTTTTAAGATAGCCATGGTGTAATCGGCTCTTCAAGGGAAGGCAACAGTTGTCAAAATTCCATTGGCCATCCTAATTCCTAAGATAATAACATAGGGGAAACTAGGTGGGTAATTGAGTTGAGGCTACGTGTTCCTGACTAATAAAACTGCTGAATTTCGGAATAAAAAAGATTCTAACAACTTCATTAAACATCATTTCAAGAAATCAAAAATAAGAGCTGCATCGACTTGGTTTGCTACTAAAGAGCTAAATTCATTCATTTTTAAAAGTAATTGAAGGACGGCAGAATCCTTACGTGTTTGCTAGACCCACAAACTCTCACCAGACTATTCATCCTACATGATCACCACGGACTCCTACAAGAACATGTCCATGCACCTCTTTGGTGTTCGTTCATTGCCAGGACTAATCCAAAGGAGGGAGACAGCTTCAGGTTAACATGAGAAAAGAATTGATTTCTTGTCACCGCAAGTAGAAATATTATATTATTATTGCCTTGACAAGAATCCAACCCAAGCATAAAACTTAACAAACAAAGTATCATAGTTATCTTGCTAAAGATGGTCTGACCACTAGCTGAATTATATTGTCCTTCTAAAACGGCTGTCAACTAAAGCCAAGTAACAGTATCAGCCTTGCAGAAATCTTCAACCGAATTTCATAATCATGCAGCCATGAGCTCTTCCATCACCAAAGAGCTAACTTTTCTGCTTTGAGGATGCTCTTCTAGAAGCAAAAACAAAGAACAGCTAATGTAGATGCAGCCACGTAGAAGCATGCGTTTTTAAACGAGTAGTAGTGGATAGGTGCAACAAATAGTTTGAAGAATCATGCAACCACGATGACTCAAACTGAATTGCAATTGTCCAAGCTTCTGGTGTGCTCAGCAGCTACGTTTCATTTCTAATGTTCTTCCTCCCCAAGTTACAAATCATCCCAGCGAAGCCAGATATCACAATTCTCTGCACTTACAGACCTAAAATCACCATAGTTTTGACTTCTGAGTTCCACGCTTGCCCCTCATTTTCATTGGATGAAGCAACTGACACTTTAGTTGTGCTCAAGCCAGCATCATGAAATCTAAAATCTCCTTCCATTTGAGCAACAGAACCCAGTCACGTGTCCTTTTTGCTCTTGTTTGATGCAAATTCCAATGATTAATGTCTAGGTCCTCTATCCATCAATAGAGAAATTCAACTCCAACATTGACAAAATGAATTTGGATGTGCCCAGGAAAATAAAATAAAAACAGAAAAGGGCACTCTGTTATCCCTGATTCTCCCTCACGCATAAGTCATAACAAGTCCACGAAAGGCAGCAATTTCCAGCACCCAAATGACAAGATTCAACAGCCCATATACTTATAAACTAAGCAAAATCCAAATTCCTTCATTGACAAGAAAAAAAGGAACAAAAACAGAACTCCCAAATCACTCAAATCTTCGTCCTGTACTTACAATGTGATTCCGCTACCGTGCGATTCGAAATATCAACCGACAGATCGCAATACGTATATGAAACTACATGATGCTTAAAAATATTCAAGACTTTGACTTTGCCAGAAATCCTAGAACTGGTCTGGAAAGGCAACGTACCAGATCTGACATCCGAGAGAAGATTGGAATCCGACACGAGCCTGTCCGCCATGAGTGCCAGCGACACGTTCAAGCCCATCGTCCCGTGAGACGAAATCGCACCGGCGGGAATTGGCGCCTCTCCGACCATGCCTTCCCTGTAATACAAATAGGCGGTGCTGTTGCCGAACCTGAAGCTGACGGGATTGGGGTTCTTGACGGTGATGCCGAGATCGAGGGTGACGTTGACGTCGACGCGGAGTCTGAGGAGGTCGAAGGCGACTCGCATGCCGGAGAGACGGATGGAGTCGACCGTCGTGACGGCGTGCTTGGGCTTGAAGACGGTGAAGCCCAGGATCACGAAGAGAAGGACGACAAAGATGAGGAAGGCGCAGATTCCGACGCAGAGATACCTTCGTTTGCGGATTTTGGAGAACTTGGTCTTTTTCGGAGAATTGGAAGAAGATATATCCATCGCAAGAACATGGAATTTCAATCCGAAGTTCGAAAGGCAAGCGCAATTACAAAGAAAAAAGTGCAGATCCGATTCTGATCATACCTGGCATATAAAAAAAAAAATGCAAGAATAAGTAAAAATTCAAGCTTGGGGAAGTAAAAGTAGCAATTGAGATTCCTGTGCATTGGAATGTGTCGGAAACATGGGATTACAGTTACTGAGACTGAGATTTTGCCAGAAAAACTGTCTGTTTTTTTTTTCCTGTCAATGATGCATGTTACAATATTTATTAATGTTTTTTTAATGCGAACGGGGCTTGGGTGACAAGTACAATCAAACGAAGCCTACTTTGCTGGCGCAGTCACAGGTGGCACGTGACATTTTTAGGTAGGGTTGGTGTCTGTCCATGACGGCATGACTCATTCAAATGTTAATTTGCATCCAAGGGATATGCTTCGGTGTCTGGGTACCGTTAAAAATTTCACCATGTAACACTATTTCGAGCATATATTGATGATTTTCTTTATCATCTATTTCATTTTATTTAATGTATTTCGTTTTAATAGAATATTAAAATTTATTATTTCAATCGAATTCTTGGATGGTTCGTACTAGAATATATCATGCTTAACTCAAACTGATTAGAATTAATTTAAATTAACTGGAGTTAACACTCGTTTGTTGGATTTTTTGTAATATTTGTAGTCAATTCTTGTAAATATATGTATGTAAACTTAAATCGTACCCTATTTTAAATTATGTTTTTGTATTTTTCATATGAATTAATTGAAATTTAACAATTGGAGCAGGCCAAGTGGGCCCATATCGTTACATCAACGGGTCAAGTACTACTTGCAATTATTATGACCGGTTATGATCCTTATGCTGGCATCAATGGGCCAGATGGGCTAATCATTATAAATATGATGATGAGTCGTTTAAATTAAATAAAATGAAAAATAAAAAAATAGCGATAATAGTATGAGGCACAGCATATGGTTCATTTATGCAAACAGATATCATGAAATAGAATAAATGAAGTATTGTGGGAGAATTTCTATATATACCATGAATTTTAGTCTTAATTTCTTATAAACAGATATCATGAAATAGAATAAATGAAGTAATGCGGTTGCTCATGCATTAGCAGATTTTGTGTCTATTTCTAGTATGGATCAACAGGTTTTGTGGGACAATCCCCCTCATGTAATACAAGGAAAAATCTGTACAGATATTTTTTTGGCAATGAATTGCTCGGATCATCTTATCCATTCTCCTTTCCATATTGGACGGGAGAGTGAATAAGATTTTCCTTTTCCATAAAAAAAAAACAGATAATTATGTTTAAAAATTTAAAATAAATACTTAAAAATATCCGAAATAATAAAATTTATTTTATAGATATGTTTAGATTTACTTATTTATGAAAAAATAAAAAATTTAAAAAATATATATTTTTGGACAGGACGTACATAGCATAGAAGATCACGGCTCACTGTATCCACATTCAATGCTTACATTTTGGGTAACAAGAAAACCAAACGGGACCTGCAAATACATGTGCAATATCCTGACCATTGATTTTATTTTCCGACCTAGTGGATTATCAAAGATCTTAAGAGATCATAGATATTGTACTAAATTACAACATGACCTAAAAGAGAAAGGGGCTGGACGAGTGGAGTTTTGCCCTTTGTGATCGATGAGCTAGAGAAGAAGGCGGTGGAGATGAAAAAAACTTAAACATTTGAAGTTCACAGCCAGAGCTGATGGATCGATGGAGGACATGCTAACTGGTATATGTAATTGATATGGGTTGATCACAACCTTTCATCTTTTCAGCGTGATGGAGACGGAAATGAAATAGTCGACATGAAGGTGCTATTTTTGAGAAGAAAAAAAAAAAAAAAGAAGGAAGAAGAAATGACTGTAATGTTAATATATTACCTTTGGGAGAGTCTGTCTTTGAAGGTGCGACGATGGATAGGCTTCCAACGGGCTGCCCTGGTGAAAATCCAATAGATTCCAAACCATATCTCAGCTGTAAACACGCCAACCCACGCCAACCTTCCTTCCATCGCAGGAACATGAAGAGCTCTGTACACCCAAATAGCGCAGATGCCCACAAATACTGAGACCGAGTACGCCCTGAATGCATTCCTGCCTCTTACTTCCTGGCTTTCAACTAAAGGTAAGTACTCTTCTCTTCCAATTCCCATCTCTCTCTCTCTCTCTCAACTCACAAGCATAGCATTGGGGGAAAAGAATCTCAGGCAAATACAAGCGCGCAGGACAGAAAGCAGTTCTTTCAATGATATTTTTCAAAGCACAACACCTGATTTTAAATAAAAGAAAGAAATATGTGTGTGTGAATGTGGTAACTTAAACCGTCTTGTCAGATGCGATTGCAACTCAAATTCATAATTAACGAACAAAAAGATTTAAGTCATCACATATGTTAGTGGATATTGCAAGTATACCCTTCGTTTTAAAAAATAACAGAAAACCTCGCAACATTTGATAAAAATTGCGAGTGTACGTATCCATGACATGATGGCTTCGCTCTTGGTGTTGCAAACTTTGCGAAAATATCGAAATTTCCCTTTTCTTCTCCGCTGCCATTTTTATCTTTTTAAAAAATTAGAACCTATATAATATTATTTAAAATAATATAATTAGAATAAAAATAATAATTTTACTAAATATAAGTCTAATTATTTTAAGCAAAGAAATGATTTAACTTTTTAAAATATACAAATCGAAGAAGCGAAAAAGGCAATGATGTGCACGCGCTACGCATCAGGGGCACATGGACTTGTTGAGGTGTTAGGTTGGTTCGGTTCACAACTTCAGGAGATGCGATGAGGATCAAATTGCATCTTATCCCTTCTGTAAAACTCTTGTTCTACTTAATTTTTTAATTTCAAATATGTTTATGATTTACTAAACATTTACTTTATACAAATCTTTTCATTTATTTAATATAACTGTATATGAGCTTCATCTATATACGTATAAAATTAATATAATAAAATAATTTAATGTTAAATATCAATTTTTAAGTATTATTTTTTATATCTAAATCATCTAAAATATCATTATTATGAGATAAAAATTTTATAAAATATTATTATATTCTAATAATATATAAATAGATTTAAATATTTTTCTTAATTTACACATGAATATACTTAATTTTAAACAAATGTAACCCCAAATAATTGATTTGAATGAAACTTAATCTCCTAACTAAACTAATAATTTTAAATACAATAAATTAATTAATTTTTACATAAATTATCAACATCTAAAAAATAGAAGGGGTCACGTAAAATCACTTCAATTTAACCGAGTTATATAGAAACAGAGTCCTTTTAAAAAAATTGCAATATATATTTTTATTTTTTCATATGAATTTTTAAATTTTATATTACTCTTAGTACGCAATAACATTTTTTCATCCCACGTCCTCATCCAATCCAAAACTTCATTATTCATGCGGACAGCAACCTGTCTCCTAGTTGAGCAAATCACATCTTCTATTTTTTATATGTAAATACATGAGTCACGTTGGCCAGTCTCCATTTATACTTACATCACAATTGAAGATATACAAGCCCTACAATGTTAAATTAAAATAATTAAAATCCTGATGAACGTATATATCTTTTGGGAACCCAACATCAAAGCATGTGTATGACAGAAGCCAACATGGCCAAGCTAATAGATTTGAATGCAACCGATGCGGGCAGGCGGCCGATGTCCTTGCGCAAGAAGAGCCCTTCGTAAACAGGCCAGTTGATGATGACCAGCGCCCCACAAAGAAGCAGCTGCAGCACCGATGCTTGGGCATCATCATCTCCCCCATGTGCATGCACACCAACCATCTTCTTGAATATTGCAACAACAAAACAGAAGAGGTTCAACATTGCCACAGTGGCTATAACAGTAAGCATTGGAGAATCGGATCCAAACTCCATTTTCTCTTGCTCGTACCTCTTCCTCACCTCCTCCTCGTGGTCTGTAGCCTTTGCTGTCACTGTAAATCCCGTATTGCCGAGACCCAGTAGCTGGAGAGTAGCGTTGATGGTGGCAAACAAGAAGGCCGATAGCCTTTTATACAGCCACATCCTTTGTGTGAACCACCATAACCTCAATGTTTCTCCAAACCACAGTGCCTCACACAAGTCGTATGCGTATGAAGCCACGATTACATGAGCGAATGGCACGAACCATGGGCTCGACATCTGGAAATTAAGACAATATTAATTAAAACGTTTCAATTTCATCAATAAGACAATTCTTAGCCCATGATTGTGGATTTTTGCCAAAGATCCCCATTTATGGAGTTTGTCATAAAAACACTCTTAATAAGAGTTAATGTTCGATCGATTTTAAAACTGAATTTTGTGACTCATTTAAACATAATAATCATAGAAATTGTAATCTTCAAAATTCGTATTCGTTGTATAACTCATGAGGTGTAAAATGAAATAGCTATGACTTTGATCATGTTTAAGTGCATTGTGAAATTCGATTAATGACTTTGATCATGTTTAAGTGTGTCGTAAAATCAATGGTTATTAGTGCAATGTGTAATTTTGTAACCAAAGTTTAAATATTATGATTTTTTTAGGGTTAATTTCAAATATACCAATTACATTTACCCTTAATTAGAAATTTATTCACTAAGTTTGAAAACTTTCATATATACCTACTAAGTATGAATGGAATTTCAAATATACTCATTCCGTCGGACAAAATTTTAAATCACTGTTATCCATCATATAAAATGTCCAAAATGCCTCTTATTTAATAATAATAATAGTCATTCAACTATGATAAAAGTTAAATAACATAATAGAAACACAACTAATGTGAGAGAAAAACTAAACAAAATGTTTTAACAATTTGAATATTGCACAAATTACAATAAATATTATATTAATCAAGGGTATTTTGGATTATAAAATTATTAAACGTTTATAACTGTAATAATCAGTATATTTGAAATTTCACTCATACTTAGTAGGTATATGTAAAAGTTTTAAAACTTAGTCAGTATATTTGTTATTAAGGACAAATGTAGTGAGTATATTTTAAATTAATCCCCTTTTTTTTCAAAATCTTATTTAGTTATGGGTAAATTTTATAAAATTGTAAAAGGATGCGAAATGAATGCAAAATTGCAATTTTGTTGATAGTTATTTAATAAGGCGGAGCACTGATTTTGAGTGGAATAGTGATTAATTCTTACCCTGGGGAACAAGTAGAAGCCATTAAGAAGGGAAATGGATGGAAGCACCGCATAGAATACAGTGGGAATGGCATTGGCGGCCCATCCATTGTAGACAGAATAACACATTTGGAGTCCAACACTTATCTTCCCACGGCCCTGTATGAAGGCGCAATCCTTTGAGAGAAAGATTTGAAGGTGACCTTCCATCCATCTCTTGTGTTGCACCAATGTCTGTTCAAGAGTTGTAGGAGCAAGACCCAAGAATGCATTCCTTTCAGGATTGAAATATACGGACTTCCACCCTCTACATTGAATTGCCAAGCCTGTTATCACATCCTCCACTAGACAACCATACTTCAAACCCATCTGCCAAATATAAGTCCATGAGGCTTTTGAAAAATTGTGTGTGTGTGACACAGTGAGAGAGAGAGAGAGACCTCTTTTCCCCACTGGGTGTTCACCTCGCTAGTGCAACTCGCAAGTGCTTTTGCTTTCTCCTCCAACTCCACTACACTACCATTTGCCCCCTGTTGCACTCCTCTCTTCCATTCTCCTTTGAATGCTTCTCTATATATATACTTCTTACCACATAAGCTCTCCCTCCTAAAAAATGCTCCTGTACCAATATACAGTGGGCCTCCTTGCCCATCCATACCAGGCAGTTCCACCTTCGTGGCCAACCCAAATCAAATTAGATCTAACGCCACAATGATGATCACATCCATTTATATATTTTGGTGAGGCAATGTTAAGTGGTGGTTGTGTAAATCTATACTTCCATCCATTTATATAATATGCAAAATGTTGATTTCCTTGTAACGCTATAACATATTGCAGTATAACAAAAAAATTTGTTGTCCATAGCAGAAAATGGCAACAAGAAAATTTGTTGCAACATCTATTGGCAATAAATTGTCGCTTTTAAGTAATGGCCTCGAATTTCAGTATGTAATTAGTTGTCACTGCTATAAATGTTTAGAGGCCAACAACTACGTTGAAGACGGGTAGCAACGAATTTTTTTTTTTGTTGCTGAATTTATCACCAAAGCAAAGTTCTGTTGTAATGTAATTGCTTGTGTCTAGGTGGTGGCTAACATGCATGCTAACTAAGTTCTCAAAATGAGTTGATCGTGTTCGATTCTTACCTTAGTAATTACCCCGAAGGAATTAGAATACAAATCATTCCGAGTGATATTATCGAAACCCTGTGGATACTGCACGTAGGCAATTTGGTGGCCCTCATCTTCATCCATGAAAAAGCACATAACATCTCTCACCGTTTCCGCGTCATTTGAATACATGTCACAGTCTAAGGTTAGGATGATCGGCCTGTTGCTTATAACCGAAGAAACTCGCATCTGCAAATCAATTAAGTACATTGCATCATGTACTGGCAATGATTATATATGATGGCATGCATAATACACTATAAGAAAATATGTTTTTTTGGCAACCTTATTGGCAATAAAAAATTCTTTCTTAGCAAGAAATGGATATGTAAGGAAAATTTTCTTTCCTTACAATAGTGTTTTTATAAGGAAGGAGAATTTTCCTTGTGATTATATTTTCATTGATGATAAAAAAATTTCTTTCTTGTTCATAATAATATTTTGACAACTAATTCAAAATCAGTGTTGTCAGAACCGAACCGGTAATTGAACCGATTAAACAAACCGGTTCGAACCGGTGACATCAGCATGACACATTTATGATGTCATAAATGTTAAATTATTTTTAAATTT
>JAXCLR010000105.1:8899817-8941428 GCA_035584095.1 Annona squamosa | reverse complement strand
GAGGCTTAATTTCATAAACACATGCATGTATATTTTAATAATTTTCTTTTAGATTACAACTGAATTTGGAAAAAAAAATAGTTTATTGGTAACCCGAATTTTAACCCGAAACCAAACCAAAACCAATGCGAACCCGACCCGAACCTGGTCCGAACCCGAATTACATTCTTAGAGTTTGGGTTTGGGTTTGGGTTTACTCCAACCCGGTTGGTTTAGGATTTGGGTTCACTCCAACCCGGTATAACCCGACCCGAGTTGCACCCCTATCGTCATCTGCTTCATCGCTGCTCGCTGGTAGGTCTCTTTCGTTTCTCCTCTTCTCTTTCTCCCCTTTCTCTCATTTCCCTCTCTCATGCTGATGATCCCACTCTCTTCCAGGCATCTAAATGGAAGCCCCCTCTTTCCTTTTCGGTTTTGTGCAGTTCCGGAGCTCCTGATCTTCGCTGGAAACAGAGATGGCGTAACAGAGGGCAGCTGCAGGATTTGATGGGTGGTACTGCCTTAGAATGTAAAGGTAATTTGATTTGCAGCAGTTTCTTTAGGGATGATGGATCGGCAGTCAATGATGGATTTTTTGCGAAAGTTACATTGAAATGGAAGTTCAAATGTATTTAAGGGTATCCAAGACCTTGTTAGCAATTCATCCCATTGGAAGTCTTGTTGAAAATGTCTGTAGTAAAATGTCTTATAAGGGTGTGCAAAGCTTATAGTTTGTAGATGCAGAGCAACAATTTGTTGAAAATGTCTTGTGACAAAGAAGATGGCTGATACGTCTGCAACAAGTGGTTGAAAGGGATTATGGATGTAATGTACCTTCCGACGACAATACAGTAGCTAATTACAAGGATCCAAATCCCAAACTATAAGCTTTGTAGGAAGCGCACCTAAGTGACATGGGATTTACTAACTTGGTATTGAGAAATTTTAGAAATTGCACAAGTGATTCCGTCCAAGGAAAAATAGTATGAGCCAGCTATGACGAAAAAACTGGGAAAAAATTGAAAAGCGGCGGCTATTGCATGAGGACACATGCAACTGCTTTCAATTTCTTCTGTTAGAGATAGAATGGAGACCATAGAGGTGTAAATTGGGTGCTTCCAACTCTGTTTTTCGCACTATAAAATAACCTATCGAGCAATGGATGACGACTAGAGAATGGAGATGGAAGAGGTGGTGAAGCAGGTGATGGAGGAAAGAGGGCGAGGGCTTTTGAATCAAGGCCAGGACAGTTGGAGAAGATGAAGTGGAACGTCATAGACAGGAAAGAAACTGATTGGTGCAAGCGGCAGCGACAACGATCAGCGGCGACCGAGAAGATGGTGGCGGCGACCAATGCTACCGATGGTAGGGACGACTCGTGCACAAGAGGCGTGAAGAAGAGGGAGAATCGCGCAGGGAGATGACGAAATTCGTTGGTGTAATATTTTGGAAAAAAAATTGAGTTGATATTAAAAATGATGATGTGTCCCAAACCTGACTATACCACTTAACCAAGTAATGAGCAAGAATAAGTTCAAGCTATGCCCGGATAAGCACATTTAGGATAAATGGGTTGAGTTATATAAAATATTGTGAGTATTTAACTCAATAGTTTGAGATGTTTAAGTAGTTAAGGTATTGATCTTTAGCGGACAAGGTCTTGAAATTGAGTTTTGGTGAAATTGCAAATGGTGTGTCTTGCCTTTTTTGAGCTGTGTGAGCCCCACGAATTTCAAATTTCAAAATAAAATGAATCGGATTATGAGTGATTACGGTGAAAGGGGAAAAGCCGATCTAATCCGTTCAAGTGATCCATTTTATTTTATTCTTTAAGATAAAAGGGATTTTGCCTCTTTAGCCTTCAATTCTGGCATAATTTAATGAGAAATCACATGATTATGTTAGTGATTATGTTAATATATGATTTCATGGTCGTTAATCGTGCTGAGATTGTGCTATAAACATCACATAATTATTTGAAGAATGTATTATTTACATTAAAGTTAATTATGTAAGGAATTATTAATAATTTGAGAATTTTATTAACATAAGGATAATTTTGGGCAAGATGGAAAGCATAATGACATAATTATAATTTATTTTGAGTAAAATAAATTAACGTATATAATTATGTATGTTATATTATGCTTTGATGGTCTAAAATTAAATATTTTAGCCAAATTATTGATGGGAGGAATTTTAATGCATTTAAGATATTTAAAGGAGATATATATGAAAATAATATTAAAATATTATTATATATCTTATGTAGATGGCCAAATGGGAAAAATGGAAGTCACTGCCTATTTTTTAAATTTATGGACATTTTACAAATCCCCCTTGTAGTTTTCTGAAAATCATGAGTTGTCATGAAGTTTCTGTAAAATCAGAAGATAGCAGGAAAATCTATAATTTCATAAGTTAGAAGTAGATTTCCAAGCTGGATCCAGGCTTAGCCCAGTAGCAAACGAGCCCAACTATTGTAATGGGTCTCGGGAGGAAGTCTAGTTAGCCATCCCAGGGCTTACAACCCAAAGCTGAAACCCAGACAGAAGCCCGGACAATGAAGCCCAGAGTGACCAAGACGCCTTAGAACCCAAAGCTGAAACCCAGACAGAAGCCCGGACAATGAAGCCCAAAGTGACTAGGATGCCTTAGAACCCAAAGCTGAAACCCAGACAGAAGTCCGGACAATGAAGCCCAGAGTGACCAGGATGCCTTAGAACCCAAAGCTAAAACCCATACAGAAGCTTGGACAATGAAGCCCAGAGTGACCAGGACGCCCAGTCTGGCAAGACTACCGGCGAGGGACACGTGGCACCGTTTGGTGCGTCTATTTTTAAATTGATATAAATTGAGCTTTAGAGGTCCGATTTGAGTGATTCAGGAGTCGTTTACTATGAATTTGGACATTTTGAGTTCGATGGAAATGTTAGATTAGCCAAATGATGCATAAAGGTTTGAGTTTTAGGGATAGAGGAGTATCTTAAAATATTTAAAGTTTTAAATCCTTAGAGTAGTCCCTAAACATAAAAGTGAGCACTTTTAGGAGAAGATGACGGCATATAAGATATATTAAAGACTTAAAAAGTTGAGCAATTGAGAGAAGATATATTCTTATAATCTTAATTACAGCACATAATCCTACTTACTTAGTTCTTGTGAACTTACTCCTTTTTCTTTGACTCTCAGATGATCTAGTAAATGGTGGCCAATGAGATGGTGGTGGCGTGATAATAAATTTATTTCATTTATTTCATTCTATCTAATGAGTGACTTGTCTTGGATATGAACATTTTCATTTCATATGGGCATGCTTATAATAATTCTATGGACATGATGGTTCGGATATAATAATACAAGTTGATTTCTTGTTACCTAAATGAGATGGTTTTATTCAATGCAAGGAAAAATCCTGGAGTTTTAAATGACTTGGATTGAAAATTAAGGAAAAAGCTTTGATTTTGAGTTCATGTCACTGCAGATGGAGACTTGGGGCTCCATTTTTTCTTCGTGGAAATTGCAAAATATATTCATAATTTTTAACCATAATTTCTTTTATACCTACATATTTTTGAAAAGTTTTTTGATACCCATGAATTTTTACCAAAATTCTTTCCATACTCACAACATGACAATTCCATCATGGTGTCTAAATTTTTGAATTTTTTTAATTTTTAATATTTTCAAAATGACCATGGTACCCGTGCATTAGGGCGAGCTCATTCCATGACGCCATGGTTGTTTTCAATTATGAAAGCTCAAAGCAACCAAATTCAAGCAGGATGCCACCTCGTGTTTCTCTGAATTTGAATTTTTTTAAGTTTGGACCATGAATCCTCTCTTAACGATGTTGGCCTTTTGAAATGACCATTGAAAGGTTTGTTTTCAAAGGAAGGGATAATTTGTGAAATGCATCACGTTGTTTATCTATGACCCTGTCTCCAGTACCTTGTGGATGGTCAATATGTCCTCTAATTTGGGGTTGAAGATGACGATGGGTGTTGTAGTCATGGTTGAATTTAAGAATCAGATAGATTAAAAATATCTTACAGCTAGAAGGTGAGTTTTTATAATAGTAGCGAGTGGGTTTTCCAGGTTCACTATTTCGAGGTTGAAATGATGGGGGGTGTTTCTATTTAGCTTCATCTGTTGTTAAAGAAGATGATGTTTGCTAGTGACTGATCAGGAGAAGTGAACAGATGTCTATTCGACTTAGCTTGTTGCCACAAAAGATGATAGTCGCAAGTGATCGATCAAGAAAAAGATGGGTTAGGTTGCATGTACATATAATTATAGGTTGCAACGCCAGAGCATGGGAGTCTAGCACTCCATCATCATGGGTTCGAGCATTCATGGCTGCCCCTTGGCTAGCTACCGATCATTGGATGAAACCACCCAACTGCTGGCATCTTTCCTCTCCAATGACAACGGCTAGGTAGCCTTCTTCTACTAGCGGCCGAATGGCTTCTCTAGTAATAATAATCGGCAAGAAAAAAAGGAGAGCACTCATCATGCAGATACCATTGATCCTAACTTACTCATAGAAATCTAATTTGTTCAAACAAATTGATAGCATGAACCAAACATGCAAGATCTGTTGGAGAAGATAACAAACGATGCAAATCACTGTCAACGAGAAAGTAGAGAAGATAGTCGGAGCCATACGCAAACTGCAGTTGGAGCCCTAACTTGGGAGGACAATTGAGTCATTTCACCTGATTGTTAACAGCAATTGCAATTATAATCAATGGCTTGAGTAGGAAGGAAATAATGGGAAATATTGATACGGATAGGAGGAATCTTATAAAATTCATAGCTATATAAGGAATTTGAGTCAAAATTCATGGGTATATTTGAAAATTAACCCTTTTTTAAAAAAAAAAGTTGGCCTCTTTACTCCGTTAGCAGCCTAGAGGGGGTAAATTGAAAATTTTCAACGTCTACAAATCCGACGGCTAACGAAGCCCCGGACGCGCTGTATCACGCACGCTCCGGAATTTTGCCATGGAAGAATGTCAGGCCAAACAGGCCTGTAAGCTAGTTTCTGGAAAAAAGCTCTAGCTCTCGCCAACCTGGGCTATCTGGCTTTGTCATTTTTGGAATGATATGGGCTTGATTGGGCATGGGAATGAAGACAAATAACAGGGGCTGACCCATGGATTGAACTTGAGCCCAGAAAACAAACCCACCGATCCACCAGAAATCAAAAGGAGAGCAACACATGAGGGTAGATTGTAGTCGTAGAAGAACTTGCATCAATCAATTAAAGTTCCAGCATTCCATATGGATCGCAGCTTCTAGAGAAATCGCACTTCTGATTTTATATGATTGGACTTGCAGTCTTCCACATGATTCTGCAGGAGTTGGACTGCCGCGTACCACTATCAAAGAAGAATTTGAGGTGGCCACCCAAACTATCAAGGAAAGAAAGGCAATGCAGTCAAACCGCAGAGCGGCACGTTAATGGAACTTGTGCCTAAACGCATGAAGCACAAAATTTCATTTTTCAAATACAGAATACTTAAAAATATTGCAGAGTATTACTCGATTTTAATCAAATTGTAAAATAGAGGATCAATTTAAGTGCATTTTTGTCGTCATTACTGCGACCATGCCCTCAAAGATGGTTGACATTAGTAAGCTATTGCAATGCCGTGGCCCTCCCGCCAAGTCACGAGCCAGCCTGAGTCAATATTTGCTGATGCAACCATGAATTGACGTTTCTCTATAGAAAACAGCTGCAGGGTGTGAGGTCCCATCTCGATTCACCAATGGCATGGCGGCAGGTTGATTCTTGCTGTCTTGACAGCGAAGGTCAGGAAGGTTCCGCTTCGGGAGCGTGCATCTCCTCTGCAATGCAAATTGCAATAACAAAACCCAGGTTACCAGACCGCCGACTCGGACTCGCTTGCTCCCTTTTACAAGGAGTGTGGACAGGCTACGCTCACTTGCATCCAATGTCGTCAATACCGGATCGAACCGGACCAGTTCGACCGGGAACTGGGACCATGGACGGTCCGATTCTGCCGGGTGTCGATTGGGAGAACCAAATCGTCCAGAACCGGTTTAATTAGGACGGTTTCCGGTTTTTAAACCGGACGGTTAATCCAGTTCGATCAGCACAGTGCATATATATAAAAAACCCTAAAATCCATTTCTGCTTCTTGGCCATTCCCGTCTCGTCCTTCCCCCATTTTGTTGTTTTGAAAAAATCTCTCTGCTGCTGAGAAAATTAATCTTCTGGTACAGAAACTCAACTGCCACTGCTCCCATCATCTGCTAAGAAAACCGATCTCTTGCTGCAAAAACTCACCTGTCATTGTCATTGCCTTTTCACCTTTCTTGCTTTAGACTGGCAGGCGGCAGCTGCCGCAATATATCTTCTCTCTGGCAGTCAACACTCCAGGATCCAGCATAGCTTCTCTTCTTTCCAGCCGTCCATCACAACTTCATAGTCTACTCCTTTCCAATCAGTAACATCGTTTTTCTCGACGGTAACATCATTTTCTCAAATAGAAAATGAAACATGCACATACAAAATGCCGAGTCCGGGCTCACCCCTCTGTTTTAGACTTTTAGTAGACCAGGATGAAAACATTATAGAAACACTAGACTGGCACACTTGCGGATTGGAATGCAAGTTTATTTGTGTGGAAATCATTATGACCCATCATTGCATTTAATTGGGCTAACATGTCAGTCGTCCAACACCTCACCTGTGCAGTATTGGTTTGTTGAATTTATGGCCTATTGAATTACTTACTTTGATATTACCACTTTATTTTTGTAAGAAATTATATTTAATTTGTTACCATTTTTATATTTCTGTAAGACATCATATTTGATTTGCTATCACTTGCCAGCCCCTGTTGGTTTCTATTGCAATTTAGCTTCTAAAATTATGATCATAATCTCAATTATTTCATTGATTTTTATACCTGAATTTTAAAATTTTTATATTAGAAATCCATGACACGTCTCACATAAATTACTAATATACCGGTTTAATCCGGTTTTCAAAAATGGTTGACGCGGTTGGTTCTGATAGTATTGCTTGTATAGTTGTATCTACCAGCGCTAACGACTTTCTGTTTGTGGCTGACGGTTACGCATTTATCGAGGCCGTCAATTAACTGTGATTTCGTTTTCGAAAGTAAGGGATGTTTAGTAACACGTAAGTTGGGATGTAATGAGAAGTGAGAAATAGAATATTTTGAAAATTGTGTTATTAATATAAAATGATAGGGATAAATTTAAAATAAATAAGTTTGTTATGAGATATTTATAAGAAAAATGATTGAAATACAAGGATAAAAGTAAAAAATATGATAATTAGTCATGGGATGGTGGATCTTGAAAACCGTATTTATCATGATTTTACGTCCCATATTTTACATGAACATTACCAAACGTACGGTAAAACTTGTTCTGGTAAATGTCCGAACATATTTATCTTTCTTCAAACGCATTGAATTTCAAGAGAGGAAACAAATTTGGTCGGATATTAACTTATCAATAAGACAAAATTATATTAAAAAAATGGGGGGAAGAGGACCCGCTAGTAGGGACTAATATGGATTTTATAAGCCATGCCTTCCATGACAGGGTCAAATGGATGGATAAAGTCTTGTCTGTGCATATTCCAATTTCCAGCCATGATGTTAATTAATACAAATAATTTTTTAAATAAATCATATAGTGGAATGGAATAAAATAAAATTGACCGTGCCCTCAGCATAAAGTATAATTAATGTAAATCGTAAAGTAAAAAGTCAAAATAGGCAAAATAATAATAATTTGAAAATAATAACGATGAATATATATATATATATATAAAATAACGGTAAAAATCGTGTATGTATCAAATGGAGCCTTGGGCATTTCAATCCAATGACAGATGAAACTGAGGATAAAGGTGAGGGAAAGAGTTGTAAGACTTTTGCCAATTACTGCTGTGGGCTTGTTTGATATGCCAGAAACATGTATGGAAATCGATTTTTCCTTTATTCAAACATCTCTATTTTTATTAATATTTTTCATCGTTATCTTCAATTATATCATATGAAAGATCTATCTACTTTATTTTATTCAAACGGTCAATTTTCAGCAGTCAATTGTGTGTGTATATGATATCATTTTCTTTTATTTTTTATTTTAATATTTTACTCCTTTTTCATCATTTTTTACGTTCACGGTGGAATCGACCGCTATCCGGTTTTATTATTTGTCGCACACATTTGGCATGTTTCTAAGTTTCCTCCCATTTCACGTAGCCCTGTGAGAAACCCTGCGGTGGAACCCACCAATTTTGAAAACGATGGACAACCACAGCCCACAGGTTAATTCAAGTAGCTGGAATTATTGGCCAATGGCCACCAATATACCTATATTTGCTGATAATTTGCAAATATATCAATATGGTTTCAATATAATTATAAATCTACTTATTTAGTTCTAGAAACATAAAGATGATATTTATATAGTTTGATTATAATTCCAAATAGCTAATCTCATTATTATTTTTTTTATGGTTTATATTTACATACATCTCAACACATATTACATTATAGTTCTGAGACATTCTTACAAACGATGAGATACATAACTCCTCCAAAGAAATCTGGAGACACAATTTCATTAAAGAATTAAGAAGAACAGCTTCCATCTAGCCCAAGAGAGACAACAGCTCCCACCGCACCTCAAAGGGAGACCACAGCTCTTACACCATTTTTCCGGGTCGAAATCCCAACGTGGGATTTGAACCCACTACCTGCGCTAGGGGGCCCAACACCCCTGCCACCTGCGCTAGCCGCGGGTGACTAATCTCATTATTACTTAGTTCTTGAAACATAAAAATGATCTTCGTACAGTTTGATTATAATTCCAAATAGCTTATGTCATGATAACATAAGTATATTTATGATTATGATTAACTTTGTGAATGTTATTTATAATTTTCAAAATTAAATGATTTACAATTTTTAAAACTAAGTGTATTAGTAATTATCCTCAAATTATGTAAGTATTTTTACAATTTATATTTATATTTTTTTAGAAATATATGTGTTTTGGGGGAACAATTATAGCCGGCCCAAAATTATATTTTTTATGGTTAAATATTTTATAAAACTAAGTGATTTGCAATTTTTAAAACTAAGTGTATTAGTAATTATCCTCAAATTATGCAAGTATTTTGACAAATTATATTTTATATATTTTTAGAAATAAATGTGCTTTTAGGGGAATAATTATGGGCAGCCCAAAATTATATTTTTTTATTGTTAAATATTTTATAAAACTAAGTGATTTGCATTTTTTAAAACTAAGTGTATAAGTAATTATCCTCAAATTATGCAAGTATTTTTACAAATTGTATTTTATATTTTTTTAGAAATATATGAGTTTTTAGGGCACAATTATGCCTAGCCCAAAATTACAATTTTTATTGTTAAATATTTTATAAAACTTTTAACCTAAAAGAATGATTCAATACTTATGAAGGCATCTCAATATAAAGTATACTTATGCAAGCATCTTAATATAAAACATTTTTTCAATTAGTGGATATCTACGTCACATCTTAACTTGTATTACAACGAAGTTTCGAGACAAGTCTTATAATTTTCTAAAAGGAGACTATCAACTCCCAAAAATCGAAGGGGGAGATTATAAACTCATAAATATTAATGGAAAAATAAAGCTCCTAAACCATGTAAACCTGAATTTGATACATGACCTAACAGAGACAAAGCCTCTAATTACCTGCACTATTCACAAGTGGTTTTAAAAATCTAAATCATTCATTATATTAAACATATCTTACTTTATCATGTCAAAAAAAAAAAATTTCATTAGATAGTTAAATATTATAAATAACAACATCTTTCGAGAATCTATTGAAAATTTTGAAAAATATATAGTATATAAAAGTTTGCAATATTATAGTTTTTAATCATAAATAAATAGGTAAATGGCCGAAAATTTTCGAAAAATATTTTTAAATTAACAAAATTGATAAGCAAATACTTTTCCATACTTACATAAGTATTTAATCATTCCTCTTTAATCAAAATTTATCATTTTTGATGATGTGCAGGTATGTTTTAAATTTTTAAATATAAAGATATTTCGTCATTTTAATGGTGAAATTTTACTAAAATACTCATGTATTTAAATATCCATAAAATACTTATATATCCAAAACTAGTAAAACTTAGTTAATAATTTTATAAAAATTTCAAAAATAAAAATACTTTTTAGGTCAACAAAATGACTATAATTTATTTTGCAAATTATGTGATATATTTATAAAAATATTTTTTGGAAGCTGAAAAACACCCTCAAAGATATTTGAGGAGATTAAGGTATTTTATTAAATATTTGAGTGCAACTTGGGTTGAATAAACTTAATTTATGGTTGAGCATACTCTTATATTATTAAAAAACTCATACTCTATTCTATACTGGTTGGTTCCATTAGAAATTTATCATATCTTATTTCTTAAGGGTCGGATTAATTTCAATTTAAATTCCAAATTAGTATCTTCCCGTTATGTCTAAAATTTGTAATTTTACCATAAAACTATAATCAATGTTATAATAATATAATTTTAAAATATATCTATTGTATGTACTAAATAATAAAAATATTAAACAAATTTACTTACTTATAAAGATATATTTTTGTGATGAAATATATTTATATTTTAGATATACAACATGTTTTACAAAAGATTTATTTAGCATATATTAGTAATTATCTTCGGGCCTTTTAAACTGAATTTTTTATTTCGAAAATTTTCTATCTTATGAATATAAAACTTCGAACCTACCTTGTAAAATTTAAAATACTTAAAGAGTCGACCGACTTTCATTTAAAAAAAAAAAAAGGGGTCAAACCTACGAATATTTTGCCCTAGTAACCAATTGCATCTCTATAAGTGCTGAAGTATAATTCTCACTGAACCTAGCTTATTTTTGGTATTTTTTTTTTTAGAAAAAAAAAAGGGCCGAATCAAACAGGACGTTCATGTTCCTTGGGCATAATCAATTGCAAGCCCCGGAATGCTTGACGCTCTTGACATGGATGGAATTTAAGGGAATATTTGGTTAAATTAAAATGTTTTCCATTTGAAACTTTTCAATTTAGATTTTTTACTTTCCACGACTACTCTATTTTTTAATTATTTTTTTACATCTTTCTATATAATTATCTTATTTTCATTTATTCTTATATAACTTTTCATATAACTAATTTATTTATTTTAATTTTATTTTTTTTGCTATTCATTATTACTTTTATCATATCATATCATTTTCTACTAATTTAAAACTTTTACGAACAAAACTTTTCATTCACAAGTTTTATTAATTTTGAAACGCTTTATGAAAAACAATTTAAAAGTAATATATTTGTGTCAATGTGAAAAATAATTTTAAAATAAGATATTTCATAGAAAAAATTTTGAATGTATTTGTTTACACTTACAAATTTTCAAATCAAAACTTTTCAAAATGCACAATTATTCAATTTTTATGTTATTTATTCACGTATTTCTAATTTTATATACAATTATCATATTTTCAATCAATTTTACACAATTATACATATAACAAATCTATCCGTTTTAACATTATTTTCTTTATTTCCCATTATTATTTTTATCATGTCATATTATCTTTTTCTTTTTCTTTTTAAAATTTTGTAACTTCCTAAACTCATTCTAATGTCATTGGTATTTTAGGACAGATAGCATCTTTTATAAATCTAAGTTCCTCGTCGTCAACTGGATTCTTGCTAGCTCGAGAGTTTCAACAATAGATAAGAATTTATTATCCCGGTATGGATAGTGCCACTTGTTGTCTTCTAAATAAATAGGTAGAAGCTTGTTGATGTGTCTCATGTTATGCTTGCTTGTAATATAAAATATAAGATATAATAATTACAATCAATAGAAAAAACACTGTACAATCAATAAACAACCACTATTTCATAAAAAAAATTAAAATAACACTAAGTCCCTCGTCGATTGGATGGACTCGGTATCAATAAATGATAATGGTACTGAATAGCTATTGGGAAATGATCAAACGTTTCCAAAAATATTTTTTAGTTTTTTTAAAACTTTTCTATAAAATTATTATGCTATATATATTTAACATATAAACCTCATTTTTGGAATGTGTATACATGCATTTTAGATTTTTAAACATACGAATCTTTTAGTTCAAAATGACTAAAATATTTTTTATTTAAAAATAAAAGTAAATACATATTTAAAAATTGGTAAAACTTGATTTATAGATTAAATATATATATATATATATAGATTGTCAATTTTATAAAAAAAAAGTTTAAAACGAGAGAAATACTTTTTTGGAACGGCTGGCTTGAATGCTCATGCCCCTTAGTTATTAGGAGATATTTTGGGATAGATTTCGAAAATGTAAATTAATTAAACTTTTTATGCTTGTGCGCGTAACACCAATCTGCGTGACAGCACCAAACGGTGGTGCCGCGGTTCGACGATAACAGGTAGACATGTGGGCCATTTTGCTTCTAGAAATCTTTGAAAATGCTGTTGACAGACGATACATTCTCGAAGCGTTAGTTGTACTAGAAAAAGGAGAAAAGCACTTCATCTGGTCATGAGCGATCATGTCGAGGACGTGGGATAATGAAAATTTTTGGCACTTCATCTGGTCATGAGCGATCATGTCGAGGACGTGGGATAATGAAATTTTCTGGCGGTTGTCTGTGTTGACAGCGTAGACTTGCCACCAATCATGCCAGCAAAATAATTCGAAGCTCACCATACATAATTGCTCAACAAGGGTCATTTGATGACAACATGCTACTCTAGATTGTTTATTGAGATGCAATCTTCTGATTCCGGAATTATAAGCCGATTACAACTTGGCAGTAACATCATGGTTTTTTTTTTTTTTGGGGTAGAGAAAGAACGAGAATAAGGAATAAAATGGATATTACTGAAGTACAGCGGAAATAAAGAAAAAATAAATAAATTGGAAAGGTAGGAGGAAAAATATGATAAAATAATTATAAATATGAGTAAAAACTTACAAAATATATAATAAGGGTGTGTTTGTTAATGAATAAAATATTTTATAAAAAGTTTTGAAAAGTAAAAGTTGTTAAACGATGTGATATGATAAGGGTAAAATAAGTAGTAAAAAGAATAAAATTAAAATAGATAGGTTAGCTATATGTACAGTTGTGTGCAAATAATTGAAAAGTATAATAATTATATGGGAAAATGTGAAAAAATAATTAAAAAATATGATAATTATGTAAAGTAAAAAGTTTTAAATTGAACATTTTTAACTTAACATTTTCTATCAATTACTAAACACATTGTTAATAACCATTTTCATTTTTCTCACAACAAACAGACCGGTAGTGAATATGCTCGACAGCAACATCATTATAGCAGGCTTCATGCAGAGCGCAAGTCGGTTGGGAAAACCTGAGTAGCTCGAATTTTAAATAATCAGCATTAACATTGTTTTTTATATTGATATTGTTTTCTATGTTATTTGTATTTCAGGTAATGAACCAAGGTTTAACCAAACTGGGATACTATATGGTTTGGTTTGGTTAAGTGTAATCCGAATGAACGAGATAACTCGAAACACAAACCAAATTACATGATTTAGATGACACAAAAATTCAATTAAAATGATTTAGGTTAAACAAATCAAATAATTTTAATATCTTCTATATTTAGGCATGATCTTATGTCTTATATTAACTTTGTATGCATAACTAAATTGCTTGTATTTAGGTCTTGTAATTTTGGATTTTATTTAAAGTATTTCTAATTGTAGCATTTATCTGTTTTGCTTTTAATTAAATAGTTACTCAATATATTGAACGATTACTAATAATGCTAAATAATATTTTTAATGCTCAACAACACTACATAACACTCGTAATATTTTTAGAAACTTCTCACTTATTTATTGATATAGAGCATATTCGACTACACATAAAACTTTGTAAACTAAAATTTTTTTATTATCCACAGTAATTTTATTTTTAAATTTTTTTATATCGCTTTATATAATTATCATACTTTTTAATAATTTATACATAACTACTTATGCAACTAATCAATCTATTTTAATTTTATTCTTTTACTCTTCATCATTATCTTTATAATATAACATCATTTTCTTACTTTGAAAATTTTTTATTCATGAAATTTTAATTTTAAAATTCTATCATTTCTTAAACACACGTTATGTTTGACGAATATTATCCGAGGTAGTATCAAATATTTATAAAATTAATATTCCCAAATTATTAACCGAAACTATTAATTCATTTGACTTAGATTTAAGTTTAAATTTAATAAATTTGGTTCGATTTAGGCTTACTTTCTATGAAATGTATCACGGTTTGGTTTGGATATAGAATTTTCAATTTAAGAGTGTATTTTGCAATAAGCAAAAAATGTTAAGCTAAAATTTTTCAATCTAAAATTTTTTATTTTTCATAACTACCATATTTTCACATTTTCCTTTATCAACTACTTTATTTTTATTTCTACACAACTACTTATATAAAAAGTTTGATTTAGTTACGTCGGGCCTTAATTAGCCCGGCCAAAAACACATATTTTTTTATTTTTTTCATTTTTTCATGAACATGTAAAGCTATGTGTATTCAGAAATTTACGAAAATGCTAATGTGTTTAAAAAACTGAAAATCAAAAATGGTAAAACCTAGTTTATAGATTAAATACACTTTGCTTTACATGTTCTTAAAAAAACTAAAAAATATTTTTAAATATTAAAAATATGTTTTTTAGCCGGGCTAAATAAGGCATTAACTAGCCTAGCCTAACTAAATTAGGCATCTTCATGTAATCAGTCAATTTATTTTAATTTTATTTTATTTATTCCTCACTGTTACTCTTCTCTTGTCATATCGTATCATTTTCTTATAAATCAATTTTTTTACATTAAAAATCTAAAAATTTTATCACTTTTCACGTGCTATTAATTAAAAGGTTTGTGGTATAAAAAAACAGCCCCCCTTTTGTTTTCTATCAAAAACAAACAGCCACTTATTTTAACGTTTCGACTCAAATCCCCAACCTATACAGGCCTACGGTTTACTTTATGCATCAAAAATAAAATCCACAGGCTAGAAGTTTTTCATGAATCTAATGAGAATACCAAAAAAGCGATTCTTTTTTAATCAATCTAGTTGGTCCCCCGTGATTTCCACATGATAAATTCTCTAGTGCACGTGCATAGAAGCCATCTGCCCGTGTATGAAATGAATCATTTTCACGTGGGTTTCCGTCTCTTTTGACGCTCTGGCCTCGTGGGGCGTAGCACTGTTACGGCATCCATCAAAATTCAGACGTCACCACTCACCAGTCGCAGCACACGTGGGGGACGTCAGCGAATGTAAAACTGTGGGATTAGGTGCGTAGAAAAAATAGAATATTTTAAAAATGGTGTGATTCATAGAAATAATATTGGTAAATTTATAATAAATAAGTTTGATGAAAATAGTTAGTAGGAAAAATAATTAGAATATAGAAATAAATTTGAAAAAAATGACGCAGGATATATATCATATCCATACTCATGCCGTTTTCCTATATTTTTTCACATGTTCCAACTTTAGTCGTTTCCCAAACGGCCCCATGACTTTCATCCATTTTTTTTTCAGGATTTTTTACATTTTTTGTATTTAAAGTTTAAACCTCGAGGTATATATATTTGTTTTTTAAAACATTGAAAATTTTCCTCTGCTTTTTAAATGGTAAACGAAACGAATATGAGATGAAATTTTAGAACGAAAGTATATTAGAAACGGAAAAACAAATTCAGAATTATGAAAAGATGTATCGAAAATTTAAAAAGCATCTTGTTATTTTTTGAAACTAATATATATATATATATTTTTTTAGAAAACATGAGATTCCATTATAAGATCATCCATCCTAGAGCTATGAACAAGTTTTATATCATGAATAAACCCATGCAACGTCTATTGTTTTCAATTCATATATTTACTTTCTAAACCTTTTAAATTTGCCTCTTTCACTTTTTAAACTCTAAAATTTTAATCATCAATAAACTTGTGCAATGTTTATTATCTTTGATTGAAAATATGAAAATATCCATCCTTTTCCATACGATAAAGTCGACTTGATTGATGACTCATGTAGGTCCACATTTACTTTTTTTGTACATACGAGATGTTGACTCGTGTGAGCCCATGTGTACTTCACTCTCTATATGATGAGTTGACTCAAATGAGCCCACATCTACTTCTGTGTACAAGAATATTTTCGTTTTTTCAATTAGAGGTAATGGAAGTCATGTAGATTTATTCCCAATACAAAACTTCAAGATTTACAAAGCAAAATAGGAAAACGTATGAAGTTCAAAAAATAAATACGTAAACCTATTGCTTAAAATATAAAGAGACATGTAGAATGGTGAGAATACAACAACTCTTTTTATTCGATACAAAAGAATCATTGGTCATTTCCACGTAGAGTTGGCACAAAATACAACAATTCACGCGATTGTTGGAAGCCAACAACGTGTGACTTGCTATTCCCACAACATGGGTTGGTACAAAATACAAGACGCCATCCATGGCTAACGCAGGTGGCAGGAAACATGGTTTCCTTAACGCCGACTGATCTTTTACGACCGACCGGTCAAAAAATATATTTTTTTTTATTTTTTTTTGAAAAATAATTTTATAAACATGTTAATCTAGTTATATTTAATCTATAAACCAAATTTTACTATTTTCGTTTATAAAATATATTTTTCATGTTTATAAAATTATTTTTCAAAAAAAAATAAAAAAAATATATTTTTTGACCGGTCGCAAATCATCCGACCGGTCGTAAAAAATCAGGTCTCTTCCTTAACCGCAGTCCTTTGTTGGAAATCGAGGCTTAGGGGTTACATCCCTTTTATTGTGTTGGTGGACTTGTATCTCCATATTGTTTGATGGGGTTGTGTCCCCATTATGATGGACGAGAACTTGTTGTCTTCACTAAGCTTGATTGTGATATCTGGAACGAGTTGTATAATATACACCCAATCAAGAAAAATACAAGACCAAAGACAGGGAAAGAGGTACACATGGCATCAGATAGGATAGACATTGTTACACGTAGTGCCCACATTGTTTACACGATGTGTTTAAAAAATGATACTACTTTTGAATAGAAAAAATTTAATATAAAAGTCATTTTTTTACAAGTATTCACGTATTATAATCATCTCAACCGATATTACAATTGAGCTCTTGAGACATTATTGCAATTTTTCTAACAATAATCTTACAAATATCCACTGGTGGACAATGGTAGATGCTTTCACAAACAAGAGAAAAATAACATCACTGCGCATAATGCCACAACACACAACACAACAGTCCGTGTTGTGCAAAAACTACAAGTGTTGCGGTTCAAATAGCTGACGTCCACGCTATAGACCACCTGTCATACCATTGAGGCACTGCTTCAATGACAATATAGAAGTTATTAAATTCATAGAAAATAATACAATATAATAAGAATAGTGACGGTGTAGAGATACAACCTCAATAATACATGTGTCATCACACGTGTCTCTTAATCAAATGGATAAGATATTAAATAGTGGCATGATACGAAGTCCTTCACCACACTTGAAAACTGCTCCAGTTAATCTTTTGTATAACAGGAATGCAAATACACTTCGTGGTTACATTCCCTTAATATTGGAACAACCCCATTACTACTTTAAAATGAAAGTTCTCCCCGTAAAGAGGACAAAAGATTAGGCTACTACTAATTCTATACTTTTTGTCACTCTCAAACTCCAAGATCTTTAGAATGTATCTCTAAGGATTTGTTCTGTGAACCCCTTTGTTTTCACTACCTCCTCTCGAAACTAACTAGGTTTTCAGAAACTCTTCAGCACCCCCTCTAGTGTTGTTTTAAACCCTCTGGAAATTATTCCAGAATCTATGAGGATCGCGTTGAACCTTCTGTTAGAACTTCATTGAACTCGTCCTAATCTTCTAACAAGCCCTCAGTAAGACTTACTCTCTTACAATGAAGAATACAAAATAAAAATTAAAATAGATAACATTATTATATGGATATTTGTGTAAAAATGATTAAAAAATATTATTGTATAGGAAGCAGTGAATAAATAATAAATAATTAAAAATATAATAATTGTAGAGTAAAAAGTTTTAAATTAAAAAGTTTTTGTTTGAAAAGTTTTGATTGTAAGCAAACATATCCTTAATTAGCATTTGTTTACATTTTAGATGGGATGAGGATATGATAGAATTTCTTATTTTTTAAAGACATTTTTCCATCATTAAAAAATAGCATACTCTTTCCATTTTTCCATATAATCTTGTCAATCTCAATATATATTTTTTCATTCACATCATTAGCAACAATGATTTTTAATCTTATATCCTTATTTAATTTTTATCTCATTTTCATCCCATCATCAAAGCTTTGTGCAGTGTCAGAGTTCGGACGCTAAAGGGCATAAATACAAAATATCATACGTGTTAGAGATCAACAAAAAAAAAAAATATCATAAGTGTCAACACGAGCCAACCAAAAATATTCCATAAACATTTTTTATGGTTATTTTAATTTAATTCCAACATCAGCAATATTTTACTATAATTACCATGACATTGTGCTGAAACAATAATTTTTTTTACATATTGTTACTGCAGTAATTGTTTAATAAAATTTTCATGTGCATCATGCCATGCGAAAGACCAAATCCTTTATTTTTGTAATGGGGGTTTTGCTAATGCGCGAACGTCCTTTGACTAATATTAGTACCATCGTGTCCATTGCTTTATAAAATTATAAATATATCGGACGTGTACAGCTAGACGCAAAATATAAATAATTAAATATATCTACGCTATTAAAGTTGGAGCTCGATCACGTGTCTGGTAGCATGCAGCGTTGCACGCTCCCGTGCACATACACTCTTTTTTTTCTAATTTTTTTAAATAAAACTATTAATATAAGTGTATTTAACATCTTTATAAATTTTTACCGGAGTATTTTAGATATTTATTTTTTATTTTTAAAAATCAGTGGCATTTTAGGTAATTTTAAATTAAAAGATATCTTTTATATTTTTAAATATATAATTTTTTACATAAAATATATTGAATACATATCAATGATTCGGATCAATTCTAGTGTATGTATCTTATAACCTATCATATCACAACTAAACTAGGTTTTTTTTTAACTTAGAACTTACTTTAATTTATGGATAAAAAAATTAAATAATAAATGTTTGCTCTAATTCCTTTTTAGTATCCTATGAGTTAACCCACGATACCTTACCCAACTTGTACATTTTTTTTCATATCTATTTTGAGAATTGTGGGTACAATTTCAATTTTTTATTTTTTATTTTTAAATTATACGTGTAGGCTTATATAAAAACAAAAAATAAAGATGAACAACAACAAAGATTCAAATGCATTGAGGTTTTCAATATATACATATTTGAAGGATTGGACCTGTCTTACAAATACTGTGAATGTTTCTGTTAGCTAAAAAATTATAAACCGCCCATATAGTTTACTACAAATTCATAGTTATCCATGTTTTCTTAAAACTTTTATTCGACTAAATGATTCTCAGGTGTTTATTAAAATATAAAACTTTTTAAAATAAAACTTTTCAATCTTAAATTTTTAACTTTCTATAACTATTATTTTTTCACTTTCTCATTTGCAATTATAATACTTTTCAATTATTTATATATAACTATCTATATATATAACTTATTTATTTTAATTTTACTATCGGATCTGTCCCCCTGGTAGTAACTCATTTGCCCAACTATACAATTGGCATAAGTTCTAATGATAGTTGAGACATTGTGTCCCCCTTTTTTATTTGAAAGTCATGTTTCCGAGTTTATTTGATGGAGTTATTAGTAGGTTTTATTAGGTGGAGTTATGCCTTCAAGCTTTAATGGAATGAATATTAACATTTTCATAGACATATCAATAAAAAAACTTTATTTAATTTATTTTTTATTATTATTTTTATCATATCACCTTATTTTCTTACATTTTTAAAAGTTTTACCAATGAAACCTTTGGTCAGAAGTGTTATCACTTTCAAAACCCGGGGGTTAAAAAAAAATAAAAATAAATAAAAATAAAAAAAAGCAAGCGGACCCCACAGCAATTCTAACGGATTGAACGAGAACGCTCGTTGGGGGCTCGGGCTCGCCGGATGGTGATCTGGCAGAAAAGCGCGTTGCGGCACAAAAAACTTCGTATTTCTTTCAGCTAGTCTCGACACCGTCGCCTGTCGCTAACCTGCGCATACGTTAGCCGCCAGCCAAAAAGCCGGCAGCGCTTCGTGCCGCCAAAAACCATCACAATCGCAGCCTGACGCGCTGTTTGACACGTCAGCATGTTCTTCTCGGAAATTATACCCCTTAGATTAACATTATTAAAATGTCATTTATTTTTAGAAATTCGAAATAAATACCTGAAAATTTTGCTAAAATTCCATTTATTTTTAAAATTTTCAAATAAATATTTAAAAATCTTCACAAATAATAAAAATTAATATACATATTAAATACATTTAAATTAATATTTATATAAAAAAATTTTAAAAATATAAGTATGCACCTGTAAGCACTGAGGTTCGATGCTCCGGGAGCACCGGATTAGAATTCTCTTTCCCATTTGTTATCCTTTCAAATCCTCAAAATGATTATAAAGTATTAAAATAAAAAAACAATTACCAGTTACTCACGCCAATCATTCCCGTCGGAAACTAGATGGACGTAAAGTCGCCCGTCATTGGTGAGGATGGACGATGTAAAAAAATGTTACAGTGTGTTGTAAATAAAAAATATATATGGTAATTGAAAAAATATATTATTATTATTATCATTGGCATGAGAAGAGTATTTTTTTTATACATGATCTTATAATGCTAGCTTAAATAAGGCTTTACTTAAATCCGCCTAAAAAATTGAGACTTTTTTTGAACTAAGTTTATTAAATTTATATGCTTTACAAAAGCGTATTAAATTTATAAATTAAGTTTTACCATTTTTTGATATTTTAAGTATTTTTTATTTTTAACACAGCGACATTATCATAAATTTCTAACCTTTTTTTCATAAACATGTTAAACTAGGTGTATTGAATCTATAAACTAAGTTTTAATATTTTTTAATATTTTGAAATATTTTTATTTTTAAACATAGTAGCATTCTCGTAATTTTCTGACCACCTCGCTTAACATGTTTTTAAAAATTAAAAAAAAAACTCAAAATAAGTTTTTTAGTCAACCTAATAGGATTATAATTCTTATTTTATGGATATTCATGTATTATATCATCTTTACAAGTATTACAAGTAGGCCTTGAAATATTTTTATAATTTTCTAACAACATTCTACAAATATCGTACCAAATAACGCTATCACTTTTGATGTCAATCACCATTACCACTGAGACACTGCCTTAGTAGCAAGAATATTTTTTTTAAATAAAAAATAATAAGAGATTTCATCGAGGAGTGTGTTTGAAAAATAATAAAAAAATTTATGAAAATTGTTGTGTTTGGAAATAGATAAAACTTTTGATGAAAAATTTTGGCAAAAGTTTTAGAAAGTAATACTCGTAAGATAATGTGATACAATATAGGTAATGATGAGGGTAAAAAGAATAAAGTTAAAATAGATCGGTGAGTTGTGTAGGTAGTTATGTAAAAATGATTTAAATGTACGGTGGTAGTTTAGGAAAATGTGAAAAATGATTAAAAATACAATAATTATTAAGAATAAATAGTTTTAACTTTACAACTTTTAAACTTTGTCAAACACATATTCAATATAAAAGTTTTTGACACGTGAAAAAATGTTATAATATTATAATGATAATGACGAAGAATAGATAGAATAAAATTAAAATAGACATATTAGATGTATCAATAGTTATATAGAAATAATTAAAAATTATGATAATTATACAAGAGGAAGAGAAAAATAATTAAAAAATGATAGTTGTAAATAATAAAAAAATTTAGATGAAAAGTTTTAGTTTGAAATATTTTATAAATTATTAAACACTCTTTATTTCCCACTTGTTGGGGACAGGTGTTCTCTAAATTCTAAAAGTTATGTTGGATTAAATGTCTTAGTTTAAAGATTAGACTCCCCTTCTATGTAATTAAGTTACATAAAAATGGTCTTATGTAATTCCTTAATTTTTAAGATATAGATGACTAATTTAAAATTCAATCAATTCATTATATTTAACATTACTTATTTATCTAGAAGATTAAGTTTTATCCAAATTAAGTATGCGCATGGGTAACATTTGCTAAAAAAATATATTCATATATAAATTATAAAAAATGCTTAGATCAATTCACACATGTATTAGAATTCAATAATACTTTATAGAATTATTTATCCATATAACAGTGACATTATCGATGATTTAGATGTTGAAAATTTTACTTTAAAATTAATATTTTAGTATAAAATTATTTTATTATGTTAATTTTATATATTTATAAATGAAACCTATATACAATGAAATGAAAAATAAAAAAATTTTGAGATGTTATAAATGATGCTAAATACAAAAATAAAGTAAAATATTCATGGATTATCATGATTTTAAAACCGAGAGTTGCATGGAAAAGAGGTGGGCTTTTTATCCTTTTAGAGAAGCGGTGCCGATGATCTGATGGTATTTGGATGCAGTAAAAGGGGATATTTGGTAATGTGTAAAATTGTGGGATTGTGTGAAATTGTGGAAAATGAAAAAGAAAATATTTTGAGAAATGTGTGATTGTTAGGAAATAATAGATGTATAAATGAAATAAATAAGTTTGTCGTATGTAGTTGGTAAAGAAAACGATTGAAAAGTAGGGGTAAAAGTATGAAAAATAGTGTGATTGATGAAGTAATGATTAGTCTTGGAAAACCAAATACCATAGGAAAACTATAGTTCTCATACTCATGTGTTACCCAACATCTCTAAAATTCCATAACAATTATTTTTGTCGATAAAAACTATGCATTTGTTTTTTTTTTTTTGTTTGAACATGATAAAAACTCTGCATTAATTGCATGGGACTAGGGGCATACATCAGGTCATTCTTCTCCGTACTCGTCGGTTTCTAATACTTGCAGCATTACAGCTAATGTTATAAGAACCGGACCAGACTGGTCCGATTTCCAGTTCAATATCCGCCGGTTTGGTTCTTTTATCTAAAATCGTCTGAACCGGAGAACTATCAGTTGAACCGAGATTACAGTCAAATTGGATTCGACTGGTCGGACGATTTTATATAAAAAATAAAAATAAAAAGGAACCAAGTCGCTGTTATGCATCTCACTTCCTATTGCCCTCTGCCCCTCTCATTTCTCCCCCTTCATCATTGCGCCCGCCGTTGGCTGTGCTCGTGCCCACACCTGCACCCGCACCCGAACAGCGCTCGCGGCTGATTGGAATGGTTGTCTTAGTAGGATGTCGTGGCCAATTGGATTGACTGGAGGTCGTTCAAGTCGATCCCCACATGGTTGTTGTCTATGTCTCCGTATTCGGGATTGAGTAGGGAGTCTATTTCAACCCCAAAAACATGGTTTGACGAATTTCCGTTGTTCCCGGAACTGAACACTCTGAAATATTGGCTCGGAAGGCTCCTGAAAATCCCCTGAACAATGAGATTGTGAAGATGAGGTCGTGACCATTTGTGCCTGGGAATTGGGGAACAATTGTGAAGACGAAAGACGATGAGAAGAAGAGCAGGCGGCCAAGGGGATGAACAAAAAACATGGCCTCGACGCTGGTTGGATGTGTTTGTTAGCTACAAAAGGCCACTTTTGCCGTGGATTAATGCAATGCCCTCGATTGTCACGTTGGCTTCTTTGAATCCATTGAAGGTGGACTAATCCAAATGACCGAAGGATGCTAATCCAATGGACAGAAGAGAGAGCAGTAGAATAAATTGGATCCATGAGAAAGAAGTTGCCGTTGAAGAATAGAAGAGAAGGGGGTTGTAGGAAGGAGGAATCGGAATTCTAGATTCTACAATAAAAATCTCAAAAAACCTATATAGGTTGCTTTGAAATGACGAAACAAACAGTCAAAGTGCCTTAATAAATAATAATTGATTTGAGGAATATTTTTTTCTTACACCCGCCCCAATTGCAAATAATTTCTAATATACTCGTAATATTTCATTAATTTTTTTATATCCATAATATTTCACTATAAATTCCTCCAATAACCACGTAATTAAAACCACCATTATTTGTCTCATTGAAAGAATAATTTTATCCTTTTAAAATTTTTTCTAATTAAAATAAATCAATCTTAATATGACTTTCAAGTTATTTAATATCTTATATTAATAATTTACTATCATATATTGAGTTATATTAAAGTTAAATTATCTAAATTAAATTTTTTAAAAGAGTATAATTGTCTTTATAATAGGATAGATAACAGTAGTTTTAATGACATTGTTATAAAAAGAATTTAAGATGATATATTATGGGTATAAGAGGAATCTTTAAAATTGAAAGGTTGGGTGAAATGTTGTGGTTCTTAAAATGTAATATATATATTTAGGATTTATAAAAATATAATTTTGTCGATATATTTATTTAAAACTAAAAAATAATTTAATATTTATGATATTATTAATATGTCATGCGGACGTCACTGGTTCGAACCGATTCGAACCAAACCAGTCCCTTACCGATTCGATTATGACAGCATTGATTATATCAAGCCAAAATTGTCACCAGCAAGCCTTGAAATGTCATCTTTTTTACTGCCACCGCTTCCATTGAAGAATTTTACGGAAAATATGGCTATATATTTCATTCTTGGTCCGTATTACATTCTCATTTCATTTTCCTAACCTGAGATTTCGTTTATAAAATGCACACCTTATTTGCGGTAAGTCGCTCTATTTAGATTCCTGCAAAATGTTTTATTGATTTGCCAAACATTGTCGAAAATTCAAAACGAACTTTTCGTTGATCCCATTGTAAAACCACATGAAACCAAAGTTAGAAGTAATTTCGTGTGAGCGAATTTGGAAAACTTCTAAAATTTTTGAAAAAAAAATTTCAATAATAATTATCTTATTTTTCTGATTACTTCCGCACATCTTTCAAGATAAATATTTTATTTTAATTTTTTTTTACAAAATTTTCTATACAACTATCACTTACTCCCTGTAATTATCTTCAATTTATCATATCAATCTCTCGTATTTTTCTAAATTTGTTTAGATAAAAACTTTTCAACATTTTTTTTGTGTCCTTTTCAGCGGATCGCATGTCCAGAGAATGACGGAAGACCGGATATTAGTGGAGTGGTAAACGATACCCTTGACGCGCGCGTGGAGCTCTAAAATTGAAGCGATTGCGTGGATTTATAGGATAAAAAAAGGCGCTCCTCTCTCCTTCCTGCGCCTGCGCGCATTAGGCCCCAACCCGTCAGTCCACGGCGCCCAATTCAAAACGGAAGGCTTCCGTGCGCCGCTGAGCGCACAGCGAGCACACCACCCCGCTTCTGCTCCCGATGGAGTCGGAGCCTAGCAGCGATTTCCAGCACCGGGTGCTTTCCACCGTCAAATCATCGCAGGAGAGGAAAGATCCGCCGCTGATTTGGGCGATGGAGGTGAGCAAATGCGTGCAGGAGACGGGACTGGGACTTCCGAATCCGGAATTAGGGCAGATTTTAGTGTCGAATCTCTGCTTCAGCAACAACACTCCCATGCTTTGGAAATTCATCGAACATGGCATCGGCACTCGCCTCCTCTCCTCCGTCCACGTGCTTGCTCTTCTCACATCCAGGTATGTACGTGTGTCCGTACATGCATGTCTTCGTCCCTTTTTTTTTTTTTTTTTTCGCTTTTTGAAATGTTGGCGCGCCGGCGCGAAGTTAGTATCCAGACCGTCTATTTGGTAGCCGGCGGAGCACGTGCGGTTGATGGTCGTGGAAAGTGTTTTCAGTCGTCGGGGAAATTGTATTGGCGAGATGGACAGTGAGGATGGTGCTCTGCAGCACGGGGCCTGGTGGATGGACGGTCTGGATAGTAGGAACGAAAATCTTATGGCGAACTGCACGCTGTGAGTGTGAAATCCTTTTTGTTCATGAGACTGCAACCTTGTCTGTCCCAGGCCTTGGGAATAGGGATAATAGTGATAAGTGGGCCATACCTGGGGAACTTCGTGGATGGAGGACAACAGTTTTTTCTATTGGTCGAGTCCTGGTGAATTTTGATTTGGTGGGCTCCACCAGGTGAATTTGAGATATTTATTTATTTTTCTTTCGCTTGGCCATTCCTGTAATGCTAGTTGTCTTTAATCCAGCTGAGGCGAGCTTCTTGACGGTCCAAATGAGTGGTTGGATTTTAAATGCAGGGCCCGCCCAAACGCTATCATGATTGTTATACATCCAACATTGTGCTAGGCATTTCAGAGCAGCAGTTGAGCCCCAGGGCAGTTTTTGGGTGGCAGTGAATTCATCATTTCATTGGTTTACATTTACTTCTTGGACACAGCTCAGGAACCATTTGGTGCCATTCAGCACTTGGGCCCAACTTTCAAGTTTCAACCGCTATGATCCCTGTTTGATTACATCTGCATTGCATGAAGGATGCCTCGTGCCTGCATAGTTTCATTGTTAGCAACTTGTTTATGTGTAGAAAATGTTTACATGGTGTTACTTCACCAAGACGATTGTGGCTTTCTGCTCATTCTGGGCTGAACCATCCTTTGATTGCACTGTACTGATCCAATTTGGCCAATATGATAACATCAGCAGCCAATATTTGTTTTATGGCCTAAACATTCTAACATGACCAGTCAATAGCCTCACAAAAGTAGATTCAAGATCGTTTGGATCCATAATCACGCCTTCTGGTAACAAGGAAGACTTGTTTCACAGTTTTGCTTAAAATTGGTTGCTCCCATGAGGTTTGTTATTTCCTCTTTGATTGTTCATGCACTTGATTTATCTTACGAATAGGATTAAAGTTGTTCATGATTTACTTCACTTCAGACAATTGATCTGAAATTTACTTGACTTCAGAAAATTGATCTTAAATATTTGGCCTTACCTTCAGGGTTATTCCTCATCGACGGAGTCAACCAGAGGCCTATAGGCTTTATCTTGAGCTTCTGAGCCAGTATGCTTTTTCAATGGTTCACATGGGTGCTGATCCTGGAAGAGAAAAGTAAGTGATGTAATCTGAAATTTGAGATACTTGATGAGGAGATTGATATTTAATCAAGAGCAGGTTACTGATCTACAGTAGATATGGGGTTTGTGTTTAGTTGGAAGGGCCTGGTGGTCGTGTTTAGTTTGAGAGTCAAAAGCATCCTATGGTGGTCATGTGATTAGACAGTAAACAGAAAGCACCATTAATGTAACTTGACGTATTTCAACTCCTCAACATAGGGCATGACCCAGAAATCTTATTCAGCGTTTTAGGCTAACCCGATTTCATATTTATCAAAAAATTTAATCAATTGGTGTAGCTTTTCCGAAAGATCATGTTGTGGAAAGCATCACAGAAAACTCCTTGTAGAAAATTTCTTTTTGCTTTTTGTAGGATTTGTGAATGTGTTTTCCGGTTGGAGTTATGTGGTGAAAATCATCATCTGCATGCTTCCTGTAAAGTCAATAAGTGGCTCATATCTTTGAAAGATTGGCCACCCGGCAACAAGGAATTTACCAACATCCAAAGACCAAAAGTGACTCCTCAAATTCTTTTCTTGCTTTTAGAAAGCTAATCTCTAGCTACAGGGAGCTAAATATCCAATGATTTTAGTTTCTTTTTCGGGTGAATTAACAATTCTGGAAACATAATTTCTAAAATCATTGTTTCTAATTATCTTTTGCAGGATCGTCAAATCCATTAATGATGCTTTACAGCTTTCTCATACCTATGGTGTTTGTGTAACTGAACTTGGACATGCGACTGTGCTGTTTCTTTTTAGTGTCATCATCAGCTTGATCGATTGTTCATTAGAAGACTGGGGACTTCAATTTGCACCTATGGACAAACTTGGTATTTCGTATGGTAGTTCTGGCCACCAGGATATTGATATAGATGCTATGGGAAGTTTGAGTGACAAAAGAAATGAACAACGTGAACAGCTCCGAAGAGTGAACGCTTTTACAGCACTTGAGGTGGTGGAAAAACTTATGGAAAACAGAAAGGCTATGGTTCTACTCCGTCTTGTTCACCTCAACATGTACACTATCATTCCTTGACTTAATTTTCTTGTGATTTTGCTCTTCATGTTCTTGTCAGCTCCAGGGAATGTAATTCTCATGGTCATGCATGCTACTGTCTGTATCTTTTATTAGCTTTAATGATACACCATTTTGATATTATTGTATGAATACTGCTGATAAATCCATGTTAGATTTACCATAATCATAATGCTGCTGAGTCAATGATTTGCACTGAGATGGAAATTCCTTCCTTAGGTTGGCCTAGTTGACTTGAAAGCTTGGTATTAAATATCAGTATTTGTTTCCATAAAATCTCATTGACTTTTAAGAAAAGATAACATAATGGTACTGTTATGATTCTTTTTAAAAGTTGAAAAAAGATCTATGGTGCTGAAATGACTACCTTACCTGCAACATCATACAATGATCATATGCTTTAAAGATGTAACAACCATAATGGCAATTCCTTGATCAATTTAGAAACCTTTTGTTCTTGGGTTATGTTTGTTAACGTACATGGAAAATGTGGGATGGGAATCCATGGGATTATGGATTCCCATGCCCAATCAATAACCACATTTTTACCCTTTTACCCTTACATTCCAATCATTTCTCTTTCCTACTACACTTCAACAACCTTATTTATTCCATCTTTACCCCCATTATTTCATTATCAATCACACCATTCCCAAAATATTCCATTTTCCACTTCCCACCCCATCCCACGTTTCCCACAACTTTTACATTACCAAATAAGCCCTTGGTCTTCCTTTGCATTTTCTCAGAACAATTTCCTTTTTTTTTTTTTCTTCCTGTTTTGAATAAATCATATTCTCTCATTAGGACTTTCGAGGAGTTACTGATTTAAGGATTCTTTCAAGCTATAGGCCTGAAAAGTTCAATGGCCTACTGCAGAGACTGCAGTTTCTTGAGGCACACAAGTCAACCTCTCCAAACCTGACATCTGTGAACCAGATTTTGGTGAGACTGTCTGCAAACATACAGAGAGCTTTACGTCGGGAATATCAGCTCAACAAACGCCAGACTGTCAGTGCACTTATTGATGTTGGGTCATCTAGCTTCTCATACTACCACAATTTTGGATCTAGTCAGTCTGCTTGCTGGTTTCCTTTTGACATGTACATGGAGAATGCAATGGATGGGAGACAGCTCCCTGCCACATCTGCTGCTGATATAATTACAGGTGGAGTTCCATTAGAGCCATGCGGCATGATGCAAATGATTTTTGCTGTCATTGCTGTCATCATCATTGCTATTTTGTTCTTATTATCAATCAGTTTTTGATAACCAAATAAAGAATTATGAGCAAAATGGTCTCCAATCAAGTGTCTTGATCTTAAACCTTAAGACTACTATTGGGTTGATGTATAAGAGGTCTTAGGTAATTCTTAACCCTTGATGTTTCTATTACCCAAAGGCTTTTATCTCATCCAAACTAGTTGAACCATTTTTTTCCCTATAGAGCCTTCTTCCCCCCTACGTGGGTAGGTTGGACCAGTGATGGGCACATCATTTTTACATCTTCATCCATCAGGATCCCAAGTCCTACCATTCTGATTTCATCATCTGCTTTGAAATCCCAGGGAAATAGATGCATTTTCTGTTTGTAAATATGCATATTCTAGTTTTTCCTGATTTAAATTACCTGCCTTGAATCAATAAATGCAGGGCTGACCAAGACTCTGCAAGTTGTCAACCGGGCAAGCTGGCAGGAGACTTTTCTAGCACTTTGGATTTCAGCTCTTCGGCTTGTGCAACGAGTTCAGATCAATTCACTATACCCATTGCAGATTCTTTTTCCTTAAAGCAGAATTTTGCTAGTTAATTTCCTTGTGTAATCTCGAGTCCATGATTCCTTGTGATGTGGTGAACCTGTTGCTTATGAATGGAACCCATTTTTTGGGTGCTGCTGCTGATGAATCTAGAAAGCCCCACTGTGGTAAGAAGATCCAAAGAAGGCCTTGGATTTGCAAAACCACTCACTCCATGAACAGTTGTCTTCACTGCTCTACCAAGTTGTTTCTTGAATTGTTTTTAATCTGACAGGAAGGACTTTTGTGTGGACTGTGAATGTCTTACCAGCTCTTTGATCTTTGAACCATGGGCTCTGCTGGTATGACTGATCGCATAAAAATTCCAACGGCACTAAAATTGTCAAGCACCAGGATTAGTGACTTGCTTTCCATTCTATTAATAGAGGATAATAGTGTACACACCTGTTTTTGCAGGAGAGTGATCCGTTGGAAGGACCTATACCTCATCTGGATGCACGAATGTGTGTTCTTTTATCTATCATTCCCATGGCAATTGTTCGTATTGTTGAAGAAGAGGGTGAAATGCCCTCACCTTGTGGCCGTGCTGCATCTGGTAATTTAGCTGCCACATATGATAATGGCATGGATGGCAATGTTTATGCTTCCAGAAGACAGGGGTTGATATCATCCCTTCAGATACTGGGGCAGTTCGCTGGGCTCATTTCACCTCCACCATGTGCGGTTGTTCCAGCTAATAATGCTGCTTCTAAAGCAGCAAGTTTCATTTCTGGTTTTAAGAATGGGAGCGATGGTTTCAAGAGCTTTGGCCATGGTGAAACACCAATTAAAGCAGGTATTCTTTGGAGCCTTGATTGTTTTATGCATCTGGTCCCCTCTTAAATGATTGTTTGTGAAAAGGTGTTGTAATTGGCTAAGGATAGGGTTTTCTCTGAAACTCTTTTCCTCTAGCCTTTATGAGGTTATGGTTGGATCTGTTTATTAGGTGGACCCTCCATGTTGCAAGAAAAATAAGGCAGGTTGAGCACCAGCTGTGCTGGTGCTTTCACTAATCAAGTCTCCTTTCCTGCCACATTTTTCTCCAGACACATGGGTCAACCTAACTTCCACACACAATCCATGATTTCAGGCCATGAGAACTCAATGTTGGACCTACTTGATGAACAACTTGGATTTGCATTAAGATGCTGCATCAAGAGTGTGGGGAGTGTAGGATCCAATGCCTACTAAGGTGAATAACCGCTGGCATTCACCTCCTTAACTTGGTGCTCTAAAATTTATTTTCCTGTGAATCTGTACATTGTTATGATCATTTATAGGTATTCCTTTTCTTCCTTTCGGGTTGTAAGAATATGTTGATCAACATCAGTTACAGCAGAGTTTTTGGGGCATAAACAGTGAGATGAATGAAAAGGAAACAACAGCAACTCCAACTGTTTCCAAATGATAAATCTGTCCCACAATCAGCTTATATTGCAGAATACAGTAAACAGCAACTTTGTCAGCTGAGCATGAAAGTCACGTGCATTTATCAAACAAAGGAAACTTGGTGCTTATCCCATACATGTTTATTATTAAATTGTGGTGATTTTAATATTATGTATTATTACATGAAATATACATTGCCTAGTTTGGCTTGTCTACAGCTTCAGCTCCCTTGGCAAAAAATTTGTCATGAAATTTAATTTCTCTGATTTAAAAATGAAATCCTTAAATTGTATGCTTACATTATTGTTAAGTTCAATCTGCAATCTCAGATGGTTTATAAGTCTAATTATGGGTTGTGCTAAGGTGATTCTCATGGATTTCAAAAGGAAACTGACTAGAGAACTTGGGAGTCCTAATGTCATGTTCCTTGAGCTCTGCCTCCTATTCTATGCAAGAAATATTTTTTGAAATTTGGCATAACCCGGCAAATCAGTTTTTCCAACTGGAGCCACAAATTTAACATGTATTTCTCAAAAATTTCCCTTGACTTGTTTGGAATTTGCTGGTTTTGAAACAGTACTATTTTTTTAGAACTATCTTGTCTGGTTTGGTCCGTTTGGTTTAATCATTTGCTTTTTTGGCAGTTGGAAACATGCGGCATCTCATAGTAGAAGCTTGCATTGCTCGAAAGTTGATCGATACATCAGCTTACATTTGGCCTGGTTATGTTGTCGCATCTACGGCGTCATTGGCTGATGCATCACACATTCAAAAGTCACCATGGTCAACCTTCATGGAAGGAGCTCCATTAACTGAACCCCTAAAAAATGCCCTGATTGCAACTCCTGTTACAAGGTATGCCGATTTTTCCTCGTAATATTAGGGCTAGTTGTCCCCCCTCTTTTTTGTATAAGTATCTCTAGAAATGGTCGGAAGGAAAATAACAGGATCCGTGTTCATTTTCTTGATAAGTAAGGAAAATGCACTGGTTCCAAATTTGTTGGGCACACAATGAGACCCATGATCGGGGTGATTATGAACAACATGAACTAGTGGAACATCAACCATATTCATATGCAGTTCTTGCAATACCATTATTACTCAAGTTACTGTTTTATACCACGTTGTTCATTTAAACTGGGAAACTGCTTACTGCTAACCACATTGTGTTCAAGGCAAGTGTGGCTTTCCTGGCCAGGACTGACTGATATGATTTGCAGAATTGCAATATAAGGTAAGACAGCCATAGAAGATGCGCATAGTTCCTTATTACTTGACCATAAAAGAATGCATATGATTCTTGAGTTCTGCATTAGGATTCTGCAATTATTTTTCTAGGTTGTATGGCTAAAGCTTTTTTCTGTTTTTAAAGTGTTGCAGAGCTTCAGAAGCTATATCACATTGCAATAAATGGATCAGAGGAAGAACAGATAGCTGCTGCTAAGATACTATGTGGAGCATCTCTCAGTCGTGGCTGGAATGTTCAGGTATGCAATGGGTCTAACAATAATTTCTACTGGGGCAATGAAGTACTAGAAGTTCAGGCCAGCGAAAGGTCTTCCATGTGCATGAATTTAATGAGCAAGGGAATGTATTATTTTCTGGACATTTTTTTTTATAAAAAACTCGTATTCACAAAGACAGCTGAATGATGTGAAAGTACAATCTGTACTTCTCGTAATAATGTCATCAGTATTTTGTTAATGATAATTGCCAAAATATCACTGATCAATTAATGCTTTGGCTATGATATCGTCTCCGCAAGTCAGCGGGCAATAATTTGAAATTTTCAGCTATCATCTGCTGATATTGCGTCCAGATGATTATGCAAAGACTAATCTACAATGACTCAGCTATATGAATGCTAATGATTAATCAGAGTTTTGGGACCCTCCCCTTCCGGCCTCTCTGTTTAGGTAGATTAATGTTGACCTGTTAGGATGATGTACGTCTGAGTGAAGGTGTAATAAGCCATATACTACTAATACCCTAATCTTTGACCATACAAAATTTTAGTTATGTCAGGAAGAAGAATTTTTCATGGCTTTGTGAAATGATGTTACGAAGAGGAAACATTTCTTATAAAAAACACTATTTACAAAGAATGAAAACTGCTTCAAATTTTGTTGTACTTTATTTTGGGGCTCAGCACCTGAAAGGGAAAGAGGGGTCATTCATGGAAAAACAACGTATATTTTGAATTTTTTTTTTTTTTTTTCAAAAATGTGTGTGTGTGTGAGAGAGAGAGAGAGAGAGAGACAGAGTCACCCTTTGGAAACTCTGCATGCGTCTGAACTGAATAAATAAAAATGTGGATTGAGATTTATAATTTCATTTGGGTTGTTCTGTGTTTCTCATCTCAGTATGTTTCATTTTGCAGGAACACGTGGTTAACTTTGCAGTGAAACTCCTATCTCCCCCTGTTCCTCCTGAATTTTCTGGACCTGGGAGTCATTTAATTTCTTATATGTCTATGCTAAACGTGATCCTGTTTGGGTTATCCTCTTTTGACACTGTGCACATCTTTAGTTTGTATGGTGTGGTGAGTAAATAATTTCCATGCTAATTACGCCATTCATATTTTTTGTGTTTACATAATTCTTCTTTGATATTATTTTTTAAGGCATTCATGCTTTGTTTCCCTTGTGAGATGGTGAAACTTACAAAGACACTGTAAATTGAATTCAAGTAGGGTGGAATAAAATACAGTGCTTTAGGAGTTTTATGTGATTGATATGTGCCAATCAAATAAGGGCTTGTTTGGGAGGTTGTAAAAGTAAAAAAGGGAAGTGGGAATGGAAAATTTTTTAAAAAGTGAGAGAATGATGTGATATAATAATGGGTAATGATTAAGAATAGAGAGTGAAATTAAAATAGATAGGGTAGTCCTATGGAAAGATGTGAAAAAGTGATTGAAATATAGAGATAATAATCGAAAAATAGAGTAGTAAGGTATTTAAGATGTCAAATCATATAAAAAAAAAGTGTCGATTGAACCCACATATGTGTAAAATGGGTGTAGCAGAAATGAGAGATGCCAAGATGTAATATGTATGAGTTGTAAAACAAGAAAAGATCGAAGAAGCATTGGAGTAAATAAATGTAATAGATAGTTGAACCAATATGTAATAAAATGAGGGAAACTAAACTAAGGTGATTCGAGCACGTCAAAATGGAGGTTGGAAACTTTACCTATTAGGAGGTATCACTTTTCAGATGGAGAGTTGTGAGAATTAAATGAAGCCTAGACGTAATTAAGAGAGAAATGAAGATGTTGGAGTTTATCAAGTGCGCAGCTTGTGAGCAGCCTCAAGGATGTGTCATAAACTCATAATCCATCCAGCCGACCCAGCGTATTTGGGAAACAACTTGTGATGATGATGATTCATGCTTTGTTTCCTTTTATCTTCTCAAAATGCTTGGAATCTATTCATTGCATTTGGCATGCTTGCATGCTGGAAAATTGTGGCCAAATGGTTAATCATGTGCATGGATTATTCTTGTACTTTTTTCCCACTCCTCGAAGCTAATCCTTTGCCTGTAGCACAATATCTTCTGAGATTGCAAGCTAATTTCATGTTCGTAATTGCATATCCATCTATATCGTTTTTCTTTTTGTTCTTCTTTTGGTGTTAGCATTTATTCTATCATGGTGATCTAATGTCTTTGACAGGTTCCTGAAGTTGCTGCTGCTTTAATGCCGGTCTGTGAGGCTTTTGGATCACTCATCCCAAGTTCAACTCACAAAGTAACTGCTAGTGATGAACCATCAGCTTACACAGTTTTCTCATGTGCTTTTCTGTGCCTCCTTCGTCTCTGGAAATTTTATAGGCCACCCCATGAACACAGTGTGCCAGGGCAAGGAGCAATTGCAGGCTCTGTTCTTACCCTAGAATATCTCTTACTGTTGCACAACAACCGTGCTTCTTTGCACAGCCCTATCACTTCAAACAGCAGACCGACAAGCACAGTTGATGGACCACCAGCTCGGCCTGTTTATATAGATTCATTTCCAAAGTTGCGAGCTTGGTACCGGCAAAATCAGGCTTGTGTAGCTTCAACTCTTTCTGGGTTATGTAGTGGAAATCCAGTTCATCAAGTTGCCAACAAGATTCTGAGTATGATTTGCTGGAAAATGACGAAAGGTGGGTCTGCATCTGGTAGCTCTTCCAACCCTTCCAGTGGCACCATGAGTGGGTCACCGGTGAGTTCAGGAGACGAAGCCTATCAGAGGCCCATGCTCCCAGCCTGGGAGGTTCTAGAAGCCATTCCTTTTGTGCTTGAAGCAATTTTGACTGCTTGTGCCCATGGAAGGCTGTCATCTCGGGATCTGACGACAGGTTGGTCAATGATAATGATGTTTTTAAGGTCTTTTATTGACATCATTCTTCTGTGTATTGTCTTTTTTAAAATTCCTTTCTTTTCATCCCTTTTGACTTAGCAGCTTGTTTCTCTGTCGTTTAGCTGTCAACTTTTATTTTGCTTTCTTTCAATGCAAGGAATTTCTGATGCACCACCCAAATAGACAATTGACTCATGCTTTACAAGTGGATGGATACTTATAGTTTTACCAGACCACAGTAAGATTGCTGAGTGTCCAATAGACTTCTGCTACCAACCTTCAGTGATGCATGATGCAAGCACCGGGACTTAATCAACATGCAGCCCAAATGTTGATAGTGAAGTACCAATGTTGAAGTCTGATTCCATTTGATTCATGGATAATATCAAAATTGGTTTGCATCGTTGTGGCTTCTTCTTGTTGTAAATAACTGTCTCAAGAGCTCATGTGCTAGAATATGACTTGCAGGCCTGAGGGACCTCGTAGACTTCTTACCTGCATCTCTGGCTGCTATTGTTAGTTACTTCTCCTCTGAAATTTCTCGGGGTATCTGGAAGCCTGTTTCAATGAATGGAACAGATTGGCCTAGCCCTGCTGCAAATCTTCTCCTCATTGAATCTGAGATAAAAGAAATCCTCGCTTCTGCTGGAGTTAGTGCTCCCAGCTCATACCCAGGTTTGGGTTCCTTATCGTATTCTCTGCTTCTTTTATGTCTTGGAAGGTGTTTCTGTCGTGGGGTTGACAGTCGCACTAGGGCGAAGTTATATCTTATATACTTTCCAATAAAAATGTTCTTTCAGGTGGAGCCATGCCTGCAATGCTTCCATTGCCAATGGCTGCAATGGTTAGTCTAACAATCACATTTAAGCTGGACAAGAGCTTAGACTACATTCATGGTGTTGCTGGACCTGCCTTGGAACATTGTGGATCTGGGTCCCCTTGGCCGAGTATGCCCATCATTGGAGCCTTATGGGCTCAGAAGGTACGCCGGTGGCATGATTTCATTGTTTCATCTTGTTGCCGGTCTGTTGTGAGACAGGACCAGGAAGCCACTTCCCAGCTCCTCAGGAGCTGTTTTGAATCCTTCCTTGGACCCTTCAGAGTGTCAGCTACTCCAGGAGGTGTTTCTGGCCTCCTTGGGGGTTCTGTGTCTACCAATGGAGGCCGTATCCACATGGCACCTGGCTTCCTCTACCTCCGCACATGCAGGGCGATACATAATGTCCACTTCATTAATGGTGTCATCGTGGAGCTTGTTGCTGAGTCAGCCCGGGAATCAGCTTCTGGGTGGGCATACAAGGGTTCAGCCCGTTTGAAATCGAGCCGTCCATCACTGGCATCTGCAGCTGCACGTGCAAAGGAAGTGGCTATGCTTGGTGCTAGCCTCCTGTGTGCAACTGGTGGGGTCCAGCTGGTAAATTTGTTATACCAGGAGACGATGCCTACCTGGCTACTCACAATTAGGGAAGGGAAGGTTGGCACAGTGGCTGTGGGCCGTGCATCCTGTATCCTGGAAGGGTATGCTCTGGCCTATCTCTTGGTCCTGGCTGGGACATTTGCCTGGGGGATAGAAGCAATGTTATCATCAACCTCATCATCATCGTCCAGGCGGGCTCGGGTCTTTGGGATGCACATGGATTTCATGGCGAGGATGCTTGAAGGAAACATCTCTTTGGGGTGTGATCCGGCAACATGGAAAGCTTATGTATCATGCTTTGTGGGCTTGGTGGTGAGCTTTGCCCCTGCATGGATCCCTGAAGTGAAGCAGGAGACACTGCGGACGTTGGCCAATGGTCTGCAAGGGTGGCACGAATGTGAGCTTGCACTTGCGTTGCTAGAAAGAGGGGGTGAGGCTGCCATGGGATCTGTCGTTGAGATGTTCACGTAAAAATGTTGATATGCTTGCAAATCCACTGCATGGTCAGTCTCCGGAGCTTGTGCTAGTTAAGAGGGGAAGCCTTTGTACAGATGAGTCGTCAGATATCATATATCTGTTTGGGTTATAATCCAATCGTTGGCAGTTTTAAGATAAAGATGATGTCAACGGGGTAATTTTTATGCGATCCAGAATACGAGAATGCAGGCATTGGATGGACAACATTGCAGGTGCCAAACATGTTCCTTGCATTTCATTGTTCCAAGAAGAAAAAGGGGGTTGATTTGAGAGTTCCAGGAGTGTCTGTACTCGTTCTTGAAATGGGTGCTCTCTTGCAGCTTCTTACCAGCCATTTGGTAGGGCTTTTTTTTTTTTTTTTTCTGTATCATGAGCCTGAGTGATATGTAGAAAACTTCCATTTGGAATTTTGTAATATAGTATTATCTTCTTTATTTGGCTAATTTTCAAGCTTATAATTCTTTAAGCTCTTCTCACGGGTAGATTTTGGGCAAGCATGAAATTAGTATGATACCTTCAATTGTACTTTTAATGCTTAATAAAAAAGTTGACTCTATGTATTGTATCCTTTCGTTTTTCTAGTTTCCATGTGGATGAGATATTAAAAAAAATGTACAAAATAGTTTAATGCTATTATATTAATTTTAAAGTTCTATTTTTAATGTATCAACTTCCATTTTCAACATCTAGATGGTTAATGAAGAATTTTCTTCATCTATTGTGTTTAACATCACTTATATTATTATGAAATTTTTTTTATTTGTTTAATATCACTATATATGGATTACGTTTTCAAACATGCAAAATCAACATAATAAAATGATTTAATACTAAATATTAATTTTTTACTAGTATTTTCAACATTTAAACCATTTAACATTATTACTACATGGATAAATGATTCCGTAAAGTATTACTACATTCTAATGTATATGTGAATGGATCTAACAATTCCGCTTATTTTACACATGGATGGACCTATTTTTAAGTAAATATGATCTATGTACAAATTGAATTTAGATGAAATTTAATCTTATAATTAAAAAAAGATGTTAAATATAATGAATGAATTAAATTTTCTATCGAATATTAAAATTTTAAAATTTGAGGGTTATATAGAAATGAGCCCCTATATATATAGGGAAAATAATCAAGTGCATTTGGAGTGCACCATAATTATAGTGCAGTTCGTTGCAAAATGGGGCCCATTTGACCATGAAATTAACATCTACTCTACTCATTGTATTAGAATTATTTACTTTAATAGCATATTAATTTTCATCCAAATCAAATGTATGTATGGGCTCCATTTAAAATAGTACAAGATCAACATAATAAATAAACTGTAAAGTTGTATTTTCAACATTTAAACCATTAAAAGTATGATTTTTGTAGGGATAAATGATTGTACAAAATATTATAACATTCTAATATGTGGAGAGCCCATTTTGTAATGGATGCAACAATAATAAGCCATAATTATTGTTGGTCCTGAGTTTATGGCAAAATCCAAGGGAGGAGGGATGAATTGGGTTCTTGAAAAATTCTTTGACAAATAAAAACTTAATCTCTTATGAGTTTAATGTCATTGACAAAACATGCTATGAGATAGAATGAGATTGTGCAAATGGAATATAAAAAGCAAGCAATTAAACTACACAAGAGAAAACAATATATAGGAGTTCAGACAACTTTTCTTACTTCACTCTTCCAAACACACACCTGTTGTGTTTTGGATTCTACTGTTGTATATTCAATACAATCTAGAACACCCGCTTTCTTGTAGATTTTAGCACTAGGGGCATATATAATAATCACTTGTTGGTGAGACCAACTCTAACCAACCAAGTCTGATTTGTTGATAAGACAAACTCAAATCAATCAAGCAAAACCCGTTAGTGAGACAAACTTAAACTAACCTCCTGTTTTGCTTATTCTTGAATTTGGTCTCCAACACTTATCCGAGGCAACAATACAAAATAAAATAGACAAAAAAGAATTTATACTTTACTACATGTAATTAGTAAGCTCCAGAAACTCCTTGTCATGTGAAGAAGATGATCTTGTAAGCTTACTTGAAGTACTAGCTCTTAAAGCTTCAATATTTGTTCAAATGATCTTAACATACTTGAATATTGGAAGGCGTAAGCCCATCTTGTGTTTCCCTTTTCTCTTTACGTTAATACTTTAATGATATTCATTGAGGAAAAGAAAATCTAGCTGTTGGAGTAGAGGTTGATGTGAATTTAATGTTTCAACATTAGAATTTCTAACCGTTATAGGTTGAAGTTGCTAGTAGAGTCGACTTGGGATGGGTGGAGTTGACTTGGGTTGCAACTTTGTTTTGTTTAAACCTTATTGTTCAAAATTTTGCCTTTGAAGTCGCAAACAAAGTCGACTTGAGTTGAAACTTCACCCAAGTTGCAAGTGAAGTAATCTTAGGTTGGAACTTCACTTTGCTATCTGTCCGAAGTTGCAAGTAAAGTCGACTTAGCTATGAGATTTCATCAAAGTCGCAAGTGAAATCGACTTGAGTTGAGACTTAGCTTTGCTGAATTTACTATATATGGACTTGAGCTTTTGAAACTTAAATTATTTCACATTTTCATTTTCATACACATAATTGGAGACAAAAATATCTAAGCACACTTGCATAAATTCATTAGAACTTTTTTAATGATATTTCAATTATTTGTTAATCGTCAAAATCAAGTTAATCTTTTTTTAAATCAAGCATATGATCAACAATTATAGTGCATACATACTACACTTGATTGGTTCTTTCACACACACATGATTAGTATAATTACATTTCAAAATTATGGCATATTTTTCTTCAAATGGGTCTTATATTCACTTAAATATATTATACCTTAAATAATTATTTCTCTATGTAAAATTATATTTTATATACTTTACATGTTGAAAAAAAATTTAAAATTATTATTTACATAAAATTATTTTATTATATTGATTTTGTACCGTTTTCAAATGTAGCTATACACATATTTTAAAAAAATTTAGATGAAAATTTGTATAAAAATGAAAATAAAAAATTCTAAATACAATAAATGGAGTTATTATCATTTCATGATTATGTGGGGCCTATGTTTTAGCTAATTATACTATAATTTTATTTATTTATATAGAATGTGTTTTAAGTATACTTTCACCGGAAGCTATTCATGTGTTGATGTGTTCCAAGTATGCTTTAAGTCATTCAGATTTTTACAAAATTTGGATAAATGCATTTATATTTGTTTTTAATTCTAAAAACTAAATCTTTTTTTTGGGGAGGGGGTGTGAAAATGACTTAACTACACCCCAAATAATAGCAAAATCACTGCCCTAATATCTTATGTTTTAGATTTCATTATTTCCAAAAAAAAAAAAGATTCATTAAAATCAGGTGATCGCCCGCAAATTTCAATAAAGTCAGGTATACACGCGTGGCTTTCTACCGTGGGGATTCCGCAGACGGCGGCCTGAAGGCGATGAACACAAGATAATAACCAGCGCGGCGGATGAGAGTGCAAGGTTTTCAAAATTGTAAAACTTTTGGATCGGACACCAAACCAGCTTCAAATCGATATAATAAAATATCGACCTGGCCTTCTTCCTTCTTCTTTAACACCTCTTTCTTACCCTTCTCTCCTTTGCTCTCGTTCTTTCCCTTCTCTCTCCCCTCCTTTCCATCTCACACGGAAAGAAAGAGGGAGCAGGAATTCTAGGGTTCTTCTTCCATCATCCAGCTATTTTCAAATTTGAGCGGGACGATCTCACTTTTGCGGCTTTTGTGCGCCCCCGCCCACCCCCAACCCCACCCCCACCCCCACCCCCCAACCTTCTTCTATTTCCTTACTCTTC
>JAXCLR010000105.1:8885285-8899717 GCA_035584095.1 Annona squamosa | reverse complement strand
TCTATTTCCTTACCCTTCTCTGAGGGGGCCGAGAGCGACAGATTTTGAGGTTCTGTTTGGAAGATAATATTGGCATTACGTGGTCGATGATTTTTTCCTTTCTGAAGGGTTTGAGCTTGAGAGTGTAATCAAGATTGTAATCAAGAGTGTAATCAAGATTGAGTCTCCTCAGTTAGAACCCACTAGTTTTTTTTTTTCTTTTTTTTTCTTTTCCTGTCTTTTGGACGGATCGGGGGAGGCATCTTGGGCGGAAATATGCTGGTCTGTCAGTGTCCCATCTCTCCGTCTTTTGGTGGTTTTAGGGTTTAGAGGAAAAGTTGAAGTTTTGAATTTTTTGGATGAAAATGGGCATTGAGATGGATAATAGGAGAATTTCTGCGAGTCCTCGGCCAGGTCGCACGCGGAGGGTTATTGCTCGGTTAAGGCCGCGGGCGGAGACTGGATTTGTCAACACTGTCAAGAAGCTGCAGAGGCGGGAGATGTGCTCAATGCGCGACCGAGCTTTCAGCATGAGCAATGCGCAGGAGCGGTTCAGGAATATACGGCTCCAGGTTATTTATTCCGACCTCTGTACTTATCTATTTTGGCCCGGCGTGATTTGTTGGTTTGCATTGAAAAGATTGTGATGCTTGCGAGGGCAAAGGGACGCTTTACTGACATTAATGGCAGCATTTGATTGGGAGCACTAATGTTAGGGCGGATGCACATCAGAAATATCTTTTCAGTTGAGTGCTGTTATTAGCTGCAGCGAGGACAAGGGGACGCTTTGCTGACATTAATGGCAGCAATTTGACTGGGAGCACTAATATTAGGGCGGATGCACATCAGAAATATCTTTTCAGTTCAGTGCTGTTATTAGTGGAAGCATTTTGTTAAAATGATTTTTAATAGTAATTTGAGTTTAATCCAATTCCTGAAATCATATTTACGGCACTAATTGATTACATCATTATTAGTGGGAACAAAGGATTCCTATTGTGCTAGTCCAGCATCACTTTCGTAGCCTATATGAGGGTCGATGTAGCTGCTTCCATAAGCGAGTTTAGAAGTTATCTTATTGCTAACCATGTTTGAATCAAAGCATACCTGGAATTTGGGATTACTGACTGTTATCTATCTGTTCGTTGGCCTAATTGCCATGAATAAGTTTTGAGCAATAATCATCACTTGGGCCATTATTTGAATTGCCCTCGTGCCCCACTACCCTCATTTTAGTATTTGTGGCCTTGATTTTTCATATTTGTATTTCCTCTCATGTGGGCAGTTGTTTAACCATTTCTGTCTCCTGTAGTCTTATTGGAAATTGAAATAAATTCTGATGTATGGTCTGATTTTCTCCTTTAGGAGGAATATGATACCCATGACCCAAAAGGGAGCAAATACTTGGATCTGCCTTTTCTGAGGAAGCAGTCAAAAATTATTGAAATTGTTGCAGCCCGGGACATTGTCTTTGCACTAACTCAATCAGGCATATGCGCAGCATTTAGCAGAGGTCTGTACTTATACGAGTACGCATCATCACTGGTTCAGTAATGTCGAATTATTCTACTTCTGATTTCGAGAAGGGTCTTTCAGAAAGCTTCACAAATGGGATGTGCGACTCAAGCTTGAATTTGTATTCAATAAAATAAAGGTTCATATTGGACTTTAGTGGGATTTTAAACCCTCTTAACTTTGCTTATTTGTGTTTTAAACCCCGAACTTTGGTTGTTTGCATTTTAAACCCCAAAAAAATTTAGCTCCTTTGCATTTTAAACCCTGAGCCACAATGCTGTTAAAAACACATGCGAACAGGCCACTCACATGCTTGTTTTTTTAAATGACGCATATAACCTTCATATGAGCAGCATACTGCCAGTCAATTAGAACGAGATGTGACCTCAGCATGAGGCTGCAGGTGAGCACTATAACCTTCTCGCACTGCTGAATTCCACCCCAGTGAGGAAAATCTAGTGGGGGCAGGACTCGGACTTGTTCTCCTTGACCTACTTCTGAGGTTGGATGGCTTTATCGAGAGCCCCCAACTGGATCTTCACTCCACAATTTCCTGCCCCAGTTCCCACGTATCTTTGGCCGATTTCTGCAGCTTCGAGAAGCGGCTGCTTTTCTCCGTCTGGGCGAACGCTAGACCTGAGACGAAATCTGCATTCCGCTGTTGCCGAGCTGCCGACGACTGTACAGATGACTGGGCGAGGCGGAACAACACTTTCCTAGGCTGAATTGTGCAGTTTTCTCCACCACATCATCCTTGTTCTGGAGGCTGGAGCAACTCTCCAGTTAAGGCACTCTCTGCCATCGAAGTTTTTCACCGTGAAGAACTCTGGGTATTTTGGGAGCAAGTAGGTCTTGAAGTCTAAAGGCAAACCCAATTCAGACTCAATGAATTCAATCTTCTCGAGAGAGATCCGACCATCCATTGACATCATCAACAACTTCCCCAAGTTCCTCACCAAAATGGGCTCCATTGCTTCCCGAACAATGGCTTCTTCAGATGCAATTTTCTCTGCCTTCTCAGTGAGATGAACTGAAATGGGTGCTCCACCTTTCACTCCAACCTTGAATATCCGAGTGTATTTTCAGTCCAGGGTCTAAAATGCAAACGGCCAAAGTTCAGGGTTTGAAATGCAAATCGGCAAAGTTGGAGGGTTTGAAATGCAAAAAATCCACTTTTAGTTAGAAGAATGTTCAAATTGCAGTTCTAAACTTGCTGATGGATTATCCTGCATTTAAATAGTGGACCTTTCAATCAGCATCCTAGATGAATGACAACTAGCAAACCTTTCAATCAGCATCCTGGATGAATGTCAACTGACTTTTGCTTAACACGGGCTTGGTTTTTGAACCTATTAATGCAGAAACAAACCACAGGATATGCTTTTTGAACGTGAGTCCTGATGAAGTAATTCGGAGCTTGTTTTACAATAAGAATAATGATTCACTCATTACAGTTTCAGTTTATGCTTCAGATAACTTCAGCTCCTTGAAATGCAGGACCACAAGAATTGAGTATGTATGACCATTTCATTGCTTATTCTTAGAAAACTGTGTGGATGCTCATCTGGAAAAGCGGAGATGCTCATTATGAGCCAAATTGTTATTGACCATTTTGGGAGTGCAAATTTATCCTCAGATCCTGCTCGACCATAAGAGATTAAGAGATTCAAATGTATGTGAACTATTGATCGATGATAATTAATCCATCTTTTATGGTCTGTAGTATCTTCATCATTGATCAAAGTATTAATAACGCATAGAGGCCTTGCTCAAATGTGCTCTATGGTCATGTCTGAGCTCATATTGATTGCATGCAGTGAGGCGCAATCTGCCTTGGAAAAGCTGTTATTTTAGCTGTTCTCTTGTTTCTGGGTCATTTATTCACACTATCTGTGAATGAATTACTGTTTCAGGTATATAAGGAGGGCTTTGCCAGATGCTGGTTTTCCTCTTTTTGAGTCAGAGTCATTGAAATGGCCTGGCTTTGTAGAATTTGATGATGTAAATGGGAAGGTTCTGACATACTCAGCACAGGACTGGTAAAATATCAAATTATGCCATGATTTAGGAATTCTCCTGTTTTTGTGGTTGATGGTCTAACATTCCCATTTTCTTGTTTCTGTTGCAGTATATATAAGGTTTTCGACCTGAAAAACTATTCGATGTTGTACTCTATATCAGATAGAAATGTTCAAGAAATTAAGATCAGGTTAGTATTTTTCTCTATCGAGATCCATTGGAATTAATTTTTGATTTATTTTTGAAATTAGTATCCAATTGTGCATCTTTCTGACACAGAACTGATGCATTGATTTTTTATTTTTTATTTTTTTTACCCGTCTGAGTAATCGGTTCTGGGGGTAGGAAACATGTTCTTTCTTTCCAAACCTTCCCTTCCAGCAGCTGGCGCTTTGGATTATTTGTCATTCTGAAATACAACTTTGGGTTAATTGGATTAGTTCTCGAGTTTTCTTTCATGGTTGAAGCAAATTTATCTAACCCGATTTTGTGCAACAGTCCAGGTATTATGTTGTTGATATATACAAGAACAAGCAGCCATGTTCCTCTCAAGATCCTATCCATTGAAGATGGGAGTGTTCTCAAATCTTTCAACCACCTTCTGCATCGGAACAAAAAAGTCGACTTCATTGAGCAGTTCAATGAGAAGCTTCTTGTGAAGCAAGAAAATGAGAATCTCCAGATTCTTGATGTAAGCTTTTGCAGTTGAATTTTGTAAAAATGACCAGATGGAGTTAGGTTTTTTGGTCTTTTGTTTCTTTGAGACCTATCAATTTTAACCTTGATTTTTTGCCAGGTGAGGAATGCAGAGCTTACTGAAGTTAGCAGATCAGAATTTATGACCCCATCAGCATTTATCTTTCTCTATGAGAATCACTTGTTTTTGACATTTCGGGATCGCACAGTTGCTGTCTGGAATTTCCGTGGGGAGCTTGTTACTTCATTTGAAGACCACCTGTTGTGGCACCCTGATTGTAACACAAACAACATTTACATCACAAGTGATCAGGATCTTATCATTTCATACTGTAAAGCTGACAATGATGATGCATCAGTGGCAGGAAATGGTACTCGTTCTCTATTTGCATCCCCCGCACTCATCGCCCTACATTGGTCCGCTAAACGTACAGAGAAATCACCATTTTTGGGTTTATTCGGCGCAAATGTGATTTGACTATAAAATGTTTATTCTCTGGAGTTTGCATGATTATGCATGCATACACACTTCCCATGTGGAGATTTCTGACAGTGGAAAATGTTTTCTTGTTCAATTAATATTTGAAAATGATCTTATACTAAAAACATTATTTTTCTCTGCAGCTGGGTCGATCAATATCAGCAACATTTTGACTGGGAAATGCCTTGCTAAAATTAGGGCAAACAATGGCAATGTCGAAGATGATGACTGCGGCCCAAAACGGAAGAAGCGACGCCTGTTGAGATTCAGAAACACTGTTGCAGAAGCTTTAGAGGACATAACAGCCCTCTTTTATGACGAAGATCGCAACGAGATCTACACTGGCAACCGGGAAGGTCTTGTACATGTATGGTCCAACTGAGGTTTTACTCGCCTGTGATGTGCAGTGCTTTTTGAAAGAAACCTGAATTATTGAGCATGGCAAAGTATCGGTCAAGAAATGTCTCTGTTTTAGTTTTTATTTGTGATCTCTTCTTTCGAGTCTTGAAATGTATTAGCAGGGAAGGTGCTAACATGTCAGCTAGAAATTTGAACGGCTACCTCTGTAGTTCTGCTGATTGCATTATAGTGTATGTTTTTTGCTTTACTTCCTGTTTACAAAATTCGAGCAAATTGCGCACTGGCTGCGAGAGGTCATGTAAGGCGAAAAATGAAATCCTTGTCTGCCGTCTGTTCCTGTAAATCCGCCAAGATCTTGGTCAACTCCTTAACTTGGATTTTTACGGGAATTACTTTTGGGAAGGAATAAAATGGGAAAAGCTTGTTTCCTGGATTTGGATCCAGTTAGCTCATCTTCATTTTCCACCAATGTCAGAGCTTGTGGATCCGGTTCACCATTTTTCTCGCCCTTGAGCTATATATTTCTCATGGTCTTCGGTTATGTTGTGTGCGTATTAGGGGATATTTGGCAAATAATAAAACTTTCCACTAATCGTAATTATTTTTTCACATTTTTTTATACAATTATTTTATTTTTCAATTATTTATACACTTATCAGACGACTAGTTTATCTATTTTAATTTTATTCTTTTAACTTTTCATATTTTCTTATATAATTATTTTATTTTTCAATTATTTATACACATATCCAGACGACTAATTTATCTATTTTAATTTTATTTTTTTAACTTTTTGATATTATTTTTAATATATCATATCATTTTTTTTTATCAGTTTCAGGAACTTTTACATCAAAAAGTTTTATCTAAAGGTTTTAATACTTTTCAAACACACCTGAGTTTTTTGTAATTTATTTGGAACAGGAGTTCCTGGTAGCGCAGATTAATACGATCGGAACCCAGGTACTTACCCGAGTGTGTTTTTCTGAATTTTAAAATGTACAGTGTGGGAGGTGGAGTAAGTATTTGAGTCTCTAAATTCTTGAATTTTGAGACTTGGAAAAAATATATGCATATAATTTAAAAAAATTATAAAATTTTGTATGTGAATCGACTATACTTGTCCTATATTTTCATGGAAGAACAAAACAGAAAAATATATAAATAAGCCCAGGCTAACAAAAATTCTATAAACAAGAACCATTTCTTGATAATCTCTAAGAGATTTTTTTTTTTTTGGTCTTCATTTAGTTTTGTTGCAATTAATTTTAATAAGTTTTTTTAACCTTCTTGTTTCTTAACAAATTGTTTGACTTTTTTTTTTCTATTTTTACAACTAATTTATTTTTATTCTTGTTGTTTTGCTTTCTAAAGTTACGCAGTTTTGTTGCGATTTATTTTATCAAATTTGTCCTTTGAACCTTCTGGTTTTTTACATAACAAATTGTTTGACCTTTTTTTTCTCTTTTTATGGCTAATTAATTATTATATTTTTGCCAGCTAAGCAGGCATTAGGCAGCGTAGCAGTCGACCCATGTTCGAGGGACTGCGATCTCCTGCACCTAGGTGCATTAAACCCATTTTTTTATTTTTTTGAAATTTTTTTTTATACAAGTGTTAATGTAAGTGTATTTAACATGTGTATTAATTTTTACCATTTTTGAGTATTTTAGATATTTACTTTTTATTTTTAAAAATCAGTGGCATTTTAGTAATTTTAAATTATCTACAATGCCACTAATTTTCAAAAATAAAAAATAAATATCTAAAATATTCCAAAAATAGTAGAAATTGATACACATATTAAATACACTTAGATTAACACTTTTATAAAAAAAATTTCAAAAAAAGGTTAATGCACTCTGGTACACTAAAGCTCAGTGCACTTGGGTACAGGAAATTGCGACCCATGTTTCAAGTGGGCCATTGTTCCCTTTGTGTGAGATGGGAGCTTGTCTCTTGATAAAAATCGCGACCCATATTTTGGGTAGGACGATGTCTTCCCATTTGATAGAAATGAGAGCTTTGTATCTCGGACTGATAGATGTGAGTATTTCTCTTTAAAAAATTGTAAAAATGTCTTAAAGTTTTAATGTAATAAAAATTGAGATGTATGTTTATAATACAAATAAAAAAAGTATTATTTTTTATTTTTTGTTTTTTGTTTTCGAAAAGTTATTACCCTCATGTTCGTTTAATTTATGGGTGTGTTTGGTAATGAATAAAACTTTTGATGAAAAGTTTTGAGGAGTAAAAGTTGTCAAATGATGTGATATGATAGGGGTAATAATAAGTAGTAAAGAGGATAAAGTTAAAATAGATAGGTTAGTTGTGTGGATACTTGTGTAGAAATGATTGAAAAGTAGGGTAGTTGTATAGGAAAATATGAAAAAATAATTAAAAATATGATAGTGATAGAGAGTGAAAAGTTTTAAGTTGACATTTTTTATGATTTGCCAAACGCACCCTATATGTAACATTATTCTTCAGTTATTTAGCATTTGCACTAGCATATAATAAAGTTTAAGCAGTTTTATAATTTATTTAAAAAATTAAACCACAAAAGAGGTGCCACCGAGATTTGAACTCGGACCCGGATTCAGAGTCCAATGTCCTAACCATTAGATCATGAGACGAAAACGGATCCCTGTATCGACATTTATCAATACATCCCTGGAAACTCGTTGGAGGGGCTGGAAAATCAATAATACCAAGATATTGTTTCTTGTTCGGTTCACGTCAATGTTCCTTAAGTGTGGGGTCCAACCCCCCTCTGTCACACTCATATATATAGGCCAGAGCATTTTGTATGTTTCTATAAGAGTCGGGTCCAAACTTGGATCTTGTCACTCACGTGGGGGTTTTCCAAACATTCATCATAAAATCCCTTCTAAATTCCTCCCAAGAAACTACATAATATCTTCCTCCCTATACATGCACTCTTCCTTATTTTTCACGTTATGCGCTCCCATTTTTATACCACAAGAGATGCCCCGAAATTGGACAGCCATTTATTACTCTGGCTGCATGCGACGCCTCATGTGCTGCCCAGGAATGCCTTCTAAAACCAAATCATGGGCATTTTATCTCTGACTTTCTACTAGCAAACCATGCTTGGGCCATTGGGAATGCAGAGCTGATTCATGATTGGAAAAAGCATGTCATTCCGGACATGTAAAGTGGTTGGATGGCATTAAGACTTTCGAAAATTTGGGCTGCCCGTCATTTTAGTGGGGACAAAATAACGGATTCAGGCAAACCCACAGCACGTGGGTTGGCAGGCCTCGTGTCTTTCCGCAGGTCAAATTACCCTCGGATATTCCCTTATTTAATACACCCGCATTTTAGCCGTTGTTTTCATACTTCATCCACTACTCGTGGATACGCGGCACATAAATTCGAAATCTGGACTGTCCAAGTTAACCATAAAGTATTCGACGGTGGAAATGACAATACGCGTATCACAGAAATGAGAACATTTAAATCGAAAGATAGGAAAAAACAGAGGATAGAATTAGAAATAAAATAATTCGACTAATAATAGTAATAATAAGAGAGAAAATAAGCTTAAGTGGTTTAATTATATAAAACATGGGTACAGATGGTACATAAGCTTGAAAAAATAAATTTATCCATGCAAAAGTGAGATAGTACCCTAAACACATATTTGGAAGAAAACTGATCCGCGTGATGCGATTTGAACATTTTAGGCGAATTAGATGATCGTGGGCCATGTGGATGATGGATTCAGCGGTGGGATGAAAAGGCATTGGGAGCGCGAGTACAGTCTCTTGCAAGGGAAGCAAGTTTTGCTTTGGCCAACCGACAGGAGTAGGATAGGAAAAGGCATTAGCCTTAGTGCGTGCAGAAGACATCGCATCCGGAAAAAGGACATCATTCGCCTTCACCAACGGTCCACGATGGATAAGTGCGGGTGGGCCCCTCGGTGCTCAAAATGATCGCCTTTCACTACACGCCAACCGCCTAGTCCGATGTGGGACCCGCCGCTCTCTCCCTCTCTCGTCCATGGTCCCGCGTCCCGCGCCGATGCGAGTGCAACCGCAACGTGGACAGCGGATCATGCGTGCGAAGGAAGCATGGAATAAGTGTTGGTACGGTACAATGGCACATGCTGGAGTACCGTTAATGGAGCGGAGCCATCTCCATCAATCCTGAACCGTTCATCTTTGTTTTTAACGGTTCAGAGCGACGAAATGGTGCGCTAACGGTTCAGAGTAGAAGATACGGAAATTTGGAGATGCAAGTTTTTCTTGAAATGACTAAAATACCCTGCCGCAGGACCTCGAGCGGTCGCGCCGCTGCAAGTCCGCCCCTTCAGACATGCGCATTTTTGCAGCGTATGGTCGGAACTTACAAATTACAAGATATCCAACGGATGCTCATGCGACAAGTTAGCATTTTATTATCGAGCGATGATCCATAAATGGCATACGTTGTTGTAAGTTAGCATTTTAAAATTTTTGGTTGAAAATTTTTTTTTAGAAGAGAATACATCCTTTATTGAAATTATTAATTAAATTATAGGAACATTTTTATGAAACCAATTTACAAACAAGCGATTCTACGTAACCCTTTCATATTTAAAATTTTTATTTTTCAATGAAAAATTAAATCCATTCATTATGTTTTTTATCAACTATTAACATTTTAAATATAAAGGGAGTCATATATAAAAAAGGTTTCACAGAAATCGCTACTGAATTAATTATTCGTTGTTATAAAACAAGAAGAAATATTTATACTCGCAACCTTAAACTCAGCACACTTGTATATATTGTCTGACTTGACTCGTTGAGTGAAGAGAAAAAATCTAAGTAACATACAAAACATGAAATAAAATATACGAACTAATGCTACAGAATATTCCATAAAAATATGCTACAGAATGGAACGATAAAAAATTAAATTAAAGGTCAAATTCTAATTATACCTATAATGTTACTTTAATTTCAAATATACTCATGATGTTTCAAAATTTTAAATTTTACTTAAATATATCATCCACTTTTAATTTATATTTATGTCGTTATGGATTTGTTAAATGAGCTATTAAATCTTAATGAAATGACAAATATTTCAAAGCTTTAATTATAATTTTATAGTTAAAAATTCATGTTCTAATAAGTTTTTTGTACTTAATAATTATAGAATCATATATTATATGAATAGGGCTTGGGTACATTCATTATTTCACAGAGAGATTTACGACCTCTTTAATAGCTCTCAACTAGGCGAGCATGAATGAAATTTTGGATAAAATTTAGGGTTAATTTTAAATATACTAATTACATTTATTCTTTTACAAATATGCCTACTAAGTTTGAAAATTTTCACATATACCCACTAAAGTGTAGATAAAATTTCATCCATACTCATTCCGTTAGGTAAGGTTAAAAATCATAATTATTCATCATAAGAAATGTCTAAAATGCTCATTATTATTTAATAATAATAGTTGTTCGGTTGTGGTAGAAGTTGAACGATGTGATGAAAATCTATCTAATTTGAGAGAGAAGTAGGGCCGAATGAATTTTAACTATTTGGACACGGCACCAATGACATTGGATGCCAGATCAATTAGGGATATTTTGGAATTTTAAAATTATTAAGCGTTCCTAATTATTATGTTTGGTAGATTTAAATATAATGAAATACTTAGTAAGTATATGTAAAGGGTTTCAAACTTAGTAAATGTCTTTGTAATTAAGGGCAAATGTAGTGGGTATATTTAAAATTAACCCTAAAATTTACGAATATATTTGAAAGTTTTAAACATTGTACACATATTTAGCATTAATGGCTAAATTTGTAGATGTATTTGAAACCTAAGTTAACTTAAAATAAAAAGGAAGATGGTTTAGTCTAGACTTACTAAGGCTAACCTAAAACACACACACACACACACACACACACACACATATATATATATATATTTTTTTCACGAACATATGAAGCCGTGTATTTAATCTGTAAACTGAAATTTACTATTTTTTAGATATTTTAAAATATTTTTTGGATATTTAAACATAGTGGCAAAAAATAATGAAAATATTATTGTGTTTTAAAATCCAAAAAAAATTCAAATTTCAAAAATGGTAAAACGCGGTTTATAAATTAAATACACATAACTTTACATGTTTATGAAAAAATTAAAAAAATAGTTTATGGCCAGATGCATGGCTGCCCTCATGCGTTTGGCTGTAAAAAATTAGTTAATGATAAATAACTGTGATTAAAATATATCTAAGAAATATCTATGAGATGTAGATTGAACTAGGGGTGGGTCGGGACAGGTCAGGGTGTGCTCAATCCTGATCTTACTTTCAAAAATGTAGTTTGACTCTTATTTTTATTCGGGTCAGGATGAGGTTGGATCGACCCTTACTTTTTTTATTAGGTTTCTAGACAAAATTCAGGTTGGATAAAAACTACGGGTCAAGTAAGAAATTTTTAAGAATTTATAAACCTATCAAATATAAAGACAAATCTATATTAAATCTAATTACTATATACTTCAATCTATTACTAATCCGTCAAAGTAAAACATAAATACTTAAATAAAACTTCGGGAGCTCGGGCCTTTGGGGTAGGTTTTGATTAGGTTTGGAAAAAATATTATATTATTAAGGTGCGGGTCAGCAGGTATAAGTATGTCGGGATCCGGTTGGTCCGCCCCGACCCGCGTTTTGTAGAAAATTTTAAACCTCGACCTGACCCAACCCAACCCAGCATAAAATAGATGCGGGTCATGGTTGACCCGATTCCCACAACCCGATCCTGCAGGCTTCAATATAATTCTGTCAGTCTAATTTTAGAATCATTAGTCATAATTTGTTGGTAAAATCCAGCACATAAATACAGTGGGGTACATAGATTTGAAGGTAAGCCGTCCCGATTGTCCTCGAGGCCACCGTCCACCAAAAACACTAGAGGGGACGTGGCAGGAGGACCTACAAAACAACATATCATTATACAGAAGAAAATCAGCTATACAATTTGGGATTGTTCCCACCAAAACCTACGGTCTTTTTCTTTTAATTAGTATATTTACATATATTTTAATATCTTTTATAATAAAGTCCTAAGACACTCTTAAAAATTGAAAGAGACATAACTCTATTTAGAACCTGAAGACACAATTTCACCTCAACATTTGCAGAGATGAAAGCATCCAAACACCCACTCCACTGGGAGAGTCGAGCCTGCGAACCACCCACTCCAAAAATTAAAAGAAAAAACACCAGAATATCAGCATTGGTTGGGAAGTTTCTTATACCAATGTTGAACAGCTAAGATGAAAATTGATATATGTTGCTGCTGCTTTTCACTTCGCATTCTGAAATTTTGAGTTAATGGTCACCGACTGAGAAAATAATTTCAGGTATTCAGGTTGCATGGAAGGTCTTGACACGAGTCACTGGAGCCTCACCGTCCTGCTCTAACTATAATAGCGGTCCAAATTCTAGTGATGTTTCCTGCGAGTAGTAAGTTCCTGAATACATCCCTTGCATGCGACGCCAACTCCACCTGTAAATTCAGAAAGCAACCTTGATTTTGTATATAATGAGAAAAGTTAATGATTTTATGAACATGAACGACAATTAAGCACTGCTTTTTTTTAAGGAAAAAAAAAAACCAACGAAATAACACGAAGGAAAATTGTACTAAAGAGGAAGGCCTTCCTGAGATGGAGTGTTTAAAAACAATAAAACAAAATTATGGAAACTCTTTATGATAATGATCGATTAACTTTAAAAGGCAAGCAATACTTGACATTAAATTTAAATTAATGAACCCACCCAAAGGGGTGCAATATGTACCCGGTTCCACATAAGCAAAATTCTTATTTAAAATGGTTAAAATAATTACTAAATGAAACAATATATAGCGTTTCAAATGCACACCTTGTTTGAATTAACTACTAACAATGGTCCCTTTTAGGTGTAATATTGTAATTACTTCTTTAAAAAAAAAATTGACTACTGTTTTATACTCTCAGGGCTTCTTCTTAGGTGTATAATATTACATTTTGTTTTGTATTATAATAAGCACGATAATCCACCTTAGAGACAAAAAGCTTTCACTCATCTACACTTGAAGCAATAAACTCTCACCACAACTTCAATACCACAAAGGATTAAACTTGTGTTTATGGCATCATTTGTTGCGCCACCTCTGATAATCTTAAGGCTTGTTCCGGATGAAGAGAATGAGAAAAGGAGAATGAAAATGAAAAAATCAACTTCTAAATATCTTTTTTCTATTTTTACTCATATATTTTAATAATTTTTAATATATTTTTAGTCATTTTCTCATATTTGTCTATATGACAACTCTATCTAATTTATTCATTATTTCTACTTTATCTTTAACATGTAAATTCCATTCATATTTTTCTTTTTCATTTTCTCCTAAACAAACACTCCTTTTATTATTATTTCTCAATAGGCAATTTCCACACATAACTATGAATTTTACTCTCAATTTTACTCATAGTTATGAGCTTTCATATTTTTTTCTAAAATTTCATTCACACCCATACCCTACATGAAATGACAAATACACTTAAGATATAATTATGAATTTATAAATAAAAATTTACATTCAAGTGATATATGATTCTATAGCGGTAAATAGTTATAAAATATTGAAAAAGTTCATTTAGATGTAAATTTTTAGCTCTGAATCATAATTAGAGTTTGAGAATCAATGAAATTTTAGACAAAAATGTACAGGTATACTTGGAAATTTTAGAAATTCGTGAATGTAAATGAAATTGAGGTGAAATTGATGGGTATAGATGAAATTTGCCTATTATGGATTCTACTGGCGTCATCATCCGTTTTTGTGACATCACCGCACACTCATGACTCGCTGCATGGATTGCAGTGGATAGTTTTTTTTTTTTTTGATAAAAGATTGCAGTGGATAGTTGATGATGCAATAAGTGGGCGTTCAGCGCTGCCTTCTCAACGGTAACTCTCTCCCGAAACTAATTTTTTGATTTTGTTTCAAAAATTTAACCACACATATTGTCTAAAATAAATATTAATTGTCCATAATGAAAATTTAAAAAATCAGTTGTTATTGACCTTCAACATGTAAAAATCATAAAATTGACATTCTAGCAAATAAAAATTAGTATAAATATTTTAGCAAAATAAATAATACTTTTTTTGACTCGTCTAAACCAAATATATGTATATAACGTTTCAAAGCATACAAATCTTATTTTGTATATTATTTATAATCTAAAAATATATAAGCTGCTATCGTGGGGAGGTAAGGAGGTGCTAATAAAGGCTGTTGCGCAGGCTATCCCTTCCTATGCGATGAGCATCTTTCTCATGCCCAAATCGTT
>JAXCLR010000105.1:8863125-8877339 GCA_035584095.1 Annona squamosa | reverse complement strand
AATTCTTTCTTCTTATTTAAATTTATAGAGATAAAAGCATAGTAAAAATTTAAATTTAATTTATCACATTTTTTAGCAAAATGGATGTAGATAGTCCATTGTTGCCGGTCAAAAGCGTAAGAAAAAATGGAGGAATCTCCTTCCGATCTTACTCGCGCGAAGGCAGTCTCTTGGGACAATCTTTCTCGCATAACTGGAATCTCCCAGTGGCATAGATGTAAATTCGTGAACATCCAGGAGCATTTTCAGACCTGCCTTTCGCGGCTATATGCTTCTTCCTGCACTCCGCCTTTCGCTTGCTGTCCTTCTCTTTGCCGTGTTTCTCCTATTACAACACTGCTGGGAGAGAGAGGGAAAGAGTGTTCTGCTTCTGGTAATCTTCTGTTTTGTTCTGCAGCTTTTTCTTCTCTTTCTCCTTTTCAAAAAGACGGAATGTAGGTTGGACGAATCGCTCGTATGGGTTTTCAGTAGGTTTTTTGAATTTCCTTATGTTTCTGGTCCTTGGTTGGCGGTAGGAAATGCAATGCGTCGAAAATACTCTGATTTGAGTGTCTTGATTTGGAATTTTTTTTTAAAGAATGGAGATTTTTTATGTCTGGATTTTGAGTACCGATTGGTGTCTTTAAGATGGTTATTAGCACCGGGATTTGTGTGCAATTCAAGGCATTGAGCTTTCCGTCGCTGGATTGGAGTTCACTTTTCGGAACTATCATAATGCTGGCTGCATTTCTTGTACGCGTGCGAAATCAGGTTTCTGTCTAGATTTGTCCCAAACTTGTTAGATTTGAGCTAAAACAAAACATATTTTTTACACTGCGGAAATATAGGAAGTTCGTTCGGGCAGAACTGGCATTTCGAAGCTCGACTTGACTTTTATGAGGCTTTTCATCTTTGGTTTCTTTTTAATCTGAGGCCTGTTTTCTGCATGCAACTGCTTGTTAAGCTTTCGTGTTCCACAGGTTTTTCTGAGTAGGTTTATGTCTCGATCAATGGGCAAAAAAATCCTTTTTGTGCAGTTTATATTGCTGAAATAATTTTAAATGAGACATCGATTGAGCCTGTTTTAGTCTCCTTTTAGGTCGTTGACGGGTCGCAATTGAGCCTTTTAATCGTTAGTTTGCCTTGGAAAGCATTGCTTCTCCTGTGGTTGTGAAGCGGTCATTTTCGTCTTTAAATTCTGGCGAGTGACACTGATGATATATTTCAACGCAATTCGTTTCATCACAGAAATATGGTGGAAATTTGTTTTATTGTGGCTGCTTTCAGGCCTTTATTAACCTAATTCCAGCGTTGGACGGCCCAACTTTTTTCGTTTTTTTTTGCGGGCATCATCAGACTATTTTTTATTATTGATTTAATCGTTTGAGGTTTTTTAATTCAAGTGTGATTCATGGTTCCATTTATTGGCTATAGTAGATCTAAATTGCTTCTTTGCCTGCTCCTGATTGGCAGTTGCTGAACGAATGTTAGTTTGCTAGTCCAGCTGTGCATTGTCCGTGTTAAGCCAAAAAAGATAGATTTGATGCTTTTGTGTTTTCCTTAATGGATGATGATCTTTATGGGGGACAGGATGAATTGCAAGCTGGCTGACTTCTGTTTTTTGTGCTTATTTGCGCAATTGCTTGGATTTTGGTTTTTGGATCTGTTTAAAAATGTTCCTGGCAAAGTTCTGGAGTTATGTTGGATAACTTTGTTCCTAACTGTTCGTTTGTTTATTTTCTTAGTTTTTTCTCCTGAAATTTGCAAAACAGTTAAATTCGTCACAATTTTTTCATTTTACATAGGAATAAGAGTTGCAAAGTCGTAAGGCTGGGGGCCACCTGCTTCCATTGGTGAATTCAGAATCTCTAGGGCATATTTTGTTCAAAGAAGGCAAACAAAGGACTTTGTATTCCATCAGCTGTGGAGATTATCGGACTAAGATGGAGGGAGGACTAGATACTGATTCACTATTGGATTTTGTAGCATTTCAGATTTCCAAATCAGAGAACAGGTTGCTCAAACAACGTGATCATTTAATGTCCTTTTTCCCCCCTCACTGATAATATTGTCCTACTGGCAATGTTTATTTATTTATTTTTGCAAAGTTTTGTTTGTATTTGATCTCCTTTCCATTCATTTGTTGATTACAATTGATTTCCTTAAGGTATATAGGGATGTTATGCATGTCAGGTATGATGCATTTGTATACAGTGAAGGCAGAATGGAGAGACTGGTTTCTGGCCTATTGGAGAACTTAGTGCTACATTTATCAGCTGCTGGAAGTTCCAGTTCTGATGCATTGGGTGACAGCTTCAAACTAAAGTTACCTGAAAGTCTTTGTGGCTCATCATGGTTCACCAAATCTACAGTTTTCAGGTTGTTGCCAAATCCTTGTGAACCCTTTTTTCTATTTTTTTGATTTATATTATCATAGTTTTGTTGGGCAATGATATTTATCATAAGAAACACTATCAAATTTGTTCTTGTTGTCAGGTTCCTGCAAATCGTTGGTAAACATGAGTTGTTAAAAGCTGCCAATGCAATAGAAAATGAGATGTTACAGCTGGAGGAATCTAGAAATTTTCATCTTACTTTGTATTCACAGGTGTCCATCTTAGATTTTTCTTTGATAATTCAAAGTTTAGACAACTTTGGGTCTTTTGCATTGACATTTGTTGTCTTTTCTCAGGGAGTGAAGAGTCATTCTGGCTGCAGACCAGTGGGTATGTTGCATGAGTTCTCACATTATCATTGCATTGTAGGATCGATTAATATCTTCCTATCTGCTCAAATCTCTCTTAATTCATAATACCAAGAAATCTCATTTTTGAAGGGGTTGAAGCCATGATCTTAAGAAGGCATCTTGTACTGCCTTTTTTTCCCTGTTACTTCTTTTGATGGTTTTGCGCAAGGACATTGTTGATGTGACTTCTTCAACATCATTTAATCTGAGGGTCAAACACAATGGCATGCACATTATAATTTATTTTAATTTAGAAATACCCAGTAATGTTTGTATCAATAAATAAATCATGCTAAATCCCTGGGTACTCTCCTTTTGAGAGGAATTACATCTTCTTGTGGTGCTTCCTCAACCATCACTTGCTTTCCCTTGTTTGATTTGGATTTAATTTGTTTTACTTAAATTAAAAAGAAAATTTTATAAGACTGCGATTACAATTATGCTTTATGAGGCAAAATGTTGGGCAGTTAAAGAACAACTTACACATAGAATGAATATAACAGAAATGAGAATGTTAAAGTGGATGAGTGATAAAATAAGAAAAAATAAAATTAGAAACGAAATCCAAAAAAAATCTCAAAGCAAGGTCAATAGGTGATAAAATGAGAGAAAACATGTTACGATGGTTTGGTCATGTTAAATGGAAACTTGAAATGAGACCGGTTAGGATAGCAAAGTCTATTCAAGTAGAAGGTGGTAAGAAAATGAGAAGAAGATCCAAAAAAATGTTGATGAAAGTAATTAAACAAAATATAAAAATATTAAAGACTACTAAAATTTTAGTTTCGAATCGTCAAGAATGGTGCAACAGAATCAATGCCAACCAACCTAGGTGGGAAGTGGCTTATGATAATGATGATCGTAATCATTCATCTACTATGTCTCTATACAATAAATGCTAAATGATCAGCTTTCATTATCTTTTGTACGCTAGCATTTTGTTCATGTCAATAATAAATGAATGATCCCTAGTTCATTGTTTGTTTATTACATGTGAAAAACAGTCATCATGTATAACAAAATGTTATTCATCTTAATTACTATACACTTCTTTGAGAAGGCGCTTGATCCACTTCTTTCTTGTCATCTCTAAGTTGGAGACTTTACATCTGTTTAGCTTTACTTTTGATTCAGCCTCCAATCTGCTTCTCTTTATGATTTTCTTTTTTCTTTTCCTTTTTGTTTAAACCAATTGATTCTGGCCTTCATGTCAACTGGAAACTCATGGTTCCTTTTCTTACACTTTGGCAGCCGGCAACTACTCAAGAGGCTTGGAATCGTCGTTGAAAGTAATTGCTTTTCTCTGTGAATGAAGTTTTTCTTTTCTTTTCTTTTAAAATTTTTAAAACGGACCTCTTATTGGACACTCTGTTTTCTATTATAATCTCTAGCCTGAAGTCCATGCAGGATCTTCTGACCCAACAAAGTAAGCTCTTTTCTTTGGCTGTTACTCTGAGTAAAAATTTTCCTTTTTCTCACTTCTGAACTGAGAAGTCAAATGCTGACAGGAATGAGCTCCTGCGAGCAATGGATTTGAGGCTAACAGTGCTAAGAGATGAACTGGCCTCGGTTTTCAACCGGGCTGCAGGTGCCTTATGCTGTCTTGAACAGATTGCCGACCTCGAAGCATTTTGTGCACATTTCGGAGCTGTAGAGATGAGGTAGTCTTAATGTAAATTTTACTAAAGAAATCTTACACCTAGAACCATTTGCTGGGGCAAAAAATTTGGTTCTAGTTTTTAACAGCAATAGTTTCAGCATTGTTCCTCTGGATGGTTTGAAAAATTTTTGCTATTCAATGATGGCACCAGCGAAGTGAAATATATTAGCTGATGAATTCTTTTTATCCTTTGCTTATTTGCACGAAATACAACATGATTTAATTCATGAAAAATATTAAAATTCAAATCCTGGACAGCTTGAAACTTTCTAGTTGAGGCAGATTTTTTAATCTATTTCTTGTGTGTTCGACAAAATACATGAAAAAACATAAAATTGATTGGTCCTCTCATCTTTGTACTTATTTATAATTAATAAACTTCCCATAATGATTTAGTTTTGCTACTTTGGATGACAAATGGTGTCTTGTCCTTTCCAGGGATTCCTTGGCCAAATATCTAGCACTATGCCAGAAAAACCCAAATGATGGTCCTGTAACGGCTCAGCTTACACACTCACATGATTCAAATGTTAATGTTAGAAAACTGGGAGCAGGGGTGGCTAAAGAAGATTTGCCAGTGGATACAGTCAAACACAGCAGAGTTGGTGTTTCTCCTGCAAAAATTGCCCAAGCTGAGCGCCAGAGCTCAACAGAAGGTGATAATTCATCCAGTTCAAGTGATGAAGAAACATCAACAGTTGAAAGAAGCCGGCCTCTCATAAGATCTGCATCACCTAGAAGGTCGGCATCCCCAATGCGACGGATCCAAATAGGGAGATCTGGATCACGTAGGTCCACTGCACTAACGATTAAGAGCCTTAACTATTTTCCAGCAAGGGAAAGGATATCAGCAAACAGGGATGTTGCTGGGAACAGCAGTGGAGATGATGAAGCTGACCAGACAGCAAAGAAACCTGAGAACACAGTTAGGCGAATGAGTGTTCAGGATGCAATCAATCTCTTTGAGAGCAAACAGAGGGATCAAAAATCAGATGCACAGAAGTGGAGGTCTTCAATAGATATGTCTAATAGCTGTGCCAACAAGGCAGTCTTGAGAAGATGGAGCGCGGGTATGAGTACTACTCAATGCTTGCCAGAAGTTTCATCTGAAGGTGGATTGCAGGATAGCGGCGATAATTCTGCAGCTGAATTACTGCAAAAGAATATAGTGGATGCAAAAATAGAATCTGATTTATTGGCAGCAAGTCCAGACCCTGTTGATATTACAGAAGCAACTTCATCTGGTGTTGCAGACACTGAGGTGCCTCCTTTAAATGAGAGTCCTGCAGATATGCCTGTTGCCAAAGCTGATGAAGTCCCTGATCGTGCAACTGCCTCAGCTGAATGGAGCCGACAGAAGGAAGCTGAATTGAACCAAATGCTGATGAAAATGATGGAGACTAAGCCTGCCAGACAGCGGAATACAACAATTGCAAGCAATGGAAACCAGGAGCACTCAACTGATCAGAGGGGTGGATTCTATGATCATTACAAAGAGAAGAGAGATGAGAAACTTAGAGGAGAAAATTCCAGAAAACGAGCAGAAAAGGAGGCACACTTCAAAGCAATGCAAGAAATTCTTGACCAGAGGAAGGCTGAGATAAGCTCAAAATCAAAGAATGTGGGCATTGGCAAAAAACAAGAATCAGCAAGCCAGTCTCAGAAACTGCGTAGAAGTTCATCCCCTTCTACACAATCTAAAAAAGAGCTCCCAAAACCAGCTGCTGTGAAGAAGCCTTCAAGTAAAACAACTCCCCTCCCTGCTACACGTAAATCGTGGCCATCCACGCCATTGCCTAGATCCACTGGGCCACAGTCTAATAAAATTCCCTCTGTCAACAACTCCTCTGGCACCACTCCAACCCACCGAAAGCCCCAGCCAACACCATCCCAAGCAAAACCAAGCCCCAAGGCGCATCGATCCCAGCCCCAACGAAAAGTGTCAAAGGAAACCAAGCCTGAGAATAAGCAAACAGTCAAAGGTGGAGAAGAGAAGAAGAATGAAACAGCAACAAAAAGTGCCAAGAGTGCAAAAGCAAAAGCTCCAAAAACTCCCACAGATGATCCTAGTGCAGTTCCATACAAGCCAAGTTTCTACAGTAAGGTGACTAAAAAGAGCAGTGTAGTGCCATTGGAGTCCAAGCCTTTCCTAAAGAAAGGTACTGGAATTGGTCCTGGTGTTGGTCCTGGTGTTGTGAAAGCCAAAACTTCCCAATCTGATGACTTTTCAAAAGACAGCTGTAACCTGACACATCCTCAAGAAAATGATGCATTGGCAACAGCAATGTTGGAAACAAGGGCTGAAGTTGTGCCTGATGCTGCTGAAGCTCAGCAGTCTGCAACTGAGGTTATTGAATCAGAAATTTTGATGCAGAGCAGCTCAGAATGTGAAAACACAGAGAATTCTGGAAAAGTCTCTGCTGAAGTTGATGAAACCCTCACAAAAACAGAAGAATCTTTTACACGACATGCTGTAGAAGAAATTGAAGCAGATGAAGATTCTGGTATCTCATCTGCTGCGTGGGTCGAAGTAGAACAACAGGAGCTGCCATTATGTATTGACAGTGGTTCATCTCAACTTGTAATACCAGATATTATTGCACCAGTGTCCGTATCAAGTCCACGTGTCCGTCATTCCCTTTCACAGATGTTGCAAGCTGACAGTGGTGAGCCAGATATTATGGAATGGGGCAATGCTGAAAATCCTCCAGCAATCGTATATCAGAAGGATTCGCCAAAAGGATTGAAGAGGTTCTTGAAGTTTGCTAGGAAAAGTAAGGGAGATGCAAACATTACTGGATGGGCCAGCCCATCGGTCTTTTCTGAAGGTGAGGAGGATGTGGATGAACTTAAAGCCAATGGTAGGAGAAACGGAGATGCTTTACTGAGGAAATCTTCCCATCAGGTGAAGGGTATCGGGCTACAGAAAACCATGTTAAGTGAAAGTTGTGATGGCGGAAATTCAAGCAAAAGAGACTACACAGCTGCGCATGAACTGCTATCAGGTACTCTAGAAGTTGTAACTTCTAGAACATTTCCTCCTCCCCATCAAACTTATTTCCCAACTAAAGTTGGCTGCATGAATTTTGCTATGTGATTTCTTTTCTCACTTATCATGTTCCAGGTCTCCTGTCATCCCTTTTGTTTCAATATTTTCTAAATTCAAGACATTGACAGTTTTTCTTTTCTGTCCTTCTGTTTACTGTCTTACATCCTTCTATTCAAACCAACACAACTGTTATTTATCAAAACTGAATCAGACTGGCGAGTACAACTGGTCTGATCGGAGACTGGTTATACCCATAATTGGGTGGTTCAACTGGTTAAACTGGAATAACCAGAAACTGGTCAGCTTTCTGGTCAGAAAACCAATAGAGTTGTAATTACATTGATAATGACATCCTTAATCTTTGTTTCATTACTCTCTCTGAAGACATCCTATTGTGGCTCAGCAAGCAACACTGCACCAATTGGTTGTGCATATCTATGTACATCCTCTACTGTTGTAACTTAGCATGATGATAGTTCTGTTCGAATCTCTCTTCATTTTTTACAGAAAATCTGCTGTCTCAATCCTCCTGAATTTGAATATTTTTCCCATCATCCACTTTCCTTTGTCTAATGACTTGCTGAAAAAAGGACATTTCTCCTTTCAAATTCCATAACCCATCTATGGAAATATTATAAATTCTGCTTTCTTAATGGATTTTGAAATTCTCACTGTTCTCATATGTAGCACAAGCTAGGGCCTTTTCTGTTTGTATACATATGCATGTATGCATATGAGGCTGTCTTGATTCCGTCCTAACCGAAGTGGGGCTGTACGTCCATCTAATTTTGAGCTCCATTTTGCTAATTTATGTCAAATTTGCTCCGTTCATTGTATTCAACACTTCATTTTACTACAACATCAAAAGTCATATCAATCGGAGTAATATGTGGGCTACATTTTCTAAAAATCTGTAAAAACATGCATAAATATAGAAAATCACTTGTATCCATGCACTAGAGTTCTAAAATGTTACAAAATTTCATAGAATCATTATTCTAGTTAGGATGAATATTTTAGATGGTTTAAATATTGAATTTGAACCTTATAGGTCCTAATAATAAATAAATAATGTTTAATGGCTTTAAAATCACTCTTAAATGATTCTTAGGATGATTTTTTTTTCTCTTATCTAAATATATGATAAAATTAATGGACAGATTGGATTTAACATAAAATAGTGAGATGGATGCCAAATTAGATGGATGTGCCAATTCACTTTGGTAGGATGGATGTATCCTATTTTAGAGTAAGTGTGGCTTATATGCATATTGGATTTGGTTGAAACTTGGTTTCTTAGCTAAACAAATTATGTTAAACATAATGAATAGATTAAATTTTGCATCAATAATCAACATCTGAAAAATGGAAGGGTTTACATGAAATCACTTCTATGTAACCCAGTTACATAGAAGCATGCCCTTGTGTATATATATATATGAGCTCCACGTGTATGTAACCGGATTACATAGAAGTGGACCCATGTAATCCCTTCAAAATTTAAAATTTTAATCTTTAATGGAAAATCTAATCCATTCATTATATTTAACATGATTTGTTTATCTAGGGATCAAGTTTCGTCCTAATCAGGTATGTTTATGGGCCACTTTTGTTATAAATTGTCATGTGTAAATTATCAAAAATGTTAAAATATCAATTTTAAAGTAGTATTTTTGACATCTAAACCGTTCAAAATATCATTTCCGTGTGAACAAATAATTCTATAAAGTATTATTACATTCTAATACATGTATAAATAGATCTTAATATTTTTCATAATTTACATATGAATATATATATTTTTGAACAAATGTGACCCATAAACATACTTGATTGGATGAAACTTGGTCTCCTAGATAAATAAATAATACTAAATACAATAAATAGATTGGAGTGCTGCAACTGCACCGGAACAACAGTACATTTGTCCAAAAATGGGTCCCACGTATTAGAATGCAATGAAACTTTATACAATCATTTATTCATATATAAATTTTATAGCAAATGATTTACATGTTGAAAAAAGCTTTTTTAAAGTTGTTATTCATATCAAACTATTTTATTACGTTGAATTTCAACCATTTTCGGATGAGGTCCGTACACACCTAATTGTGATGGAAATTGGTATGGTAATAGAATACATGATTCTAAATACAATGGACAGAGTAAATTATAATTTTATGATCATGTGCTTGAATATTTCTCCACACGCACATACACACACATGGGATCCATTCCCGTGCAGGCTGACTACATTGTAATACGGTACAGCCCGCTGTAAGATGGGCCCCCACACATATTAGATTGCAATGAAACTTTATACAATCATTTATTCATATAAAAATCATACTTTAGACGGTTTAGATGTTGAAAATACCACTTTAAACTTGATATTTATATTAAATTATTTTATTACGTTGATTTTGCACTATTTTAAGATGGAGACCACACACATGTTGGACTTAGATGAAAATTGGTATGCTAATAAAGTGGACGATTCTAAGATTTCCCATTCATGATCATGTGAGGCCCATAGTGCATGGACTGCACGGTGCAATCGCATGCACCGGATCATATTCCTATATATATTAAAAAGATCAGGACTAGTGGATTTAATCAGCTCCTTTGATGATTGATGAAGTATGGCATTTTTTATTAGGATTTTATGAACTGCATGACTGAATGGCAGCATGAACAAAGTGTAAAAGCTCAGTGGACAATAACGACAAGTTACATATGAGTTTTGGCAAGCCATAGTTAGATCTCTTACTTTCTGGATAGTCAGGAGTTCGATAAACCAGGTTGTTTGGGTTATCGATATTGGATTACCGCCTCTTGTTTGAATCAGCAAATGAATATGGTTGCACGTATGCATGAGCTGGACCCACAGACACGTAGAATCAAAATCCTGAATAGGTCTCTTGGCTACCCTAAAAATGGTATAAAATGCAACCCCATGTATTTGGTAATCTTTGGATTTCTAGAACAAGCAGAATTGGAGCTGGCTCTTCAATGCAACTGTTACCATTTCCAAAGACAAAACAAAGACAATTTTGCCATCCTCACATTATTGACCTATTAATATTGCATATTCCCCAAGGTCTCAAGCTCAAGTGTATTGTGCTTTAATATTCTGTCTCTGCTTTCAGGACCTTCAGGTGGAAATGTCTTTATGAATCAAGTATCACACAAGCTGCACGAGGGACAAACACCAACTGCAGCTGCCTCAACCAAAGGTTAATTTTTCATGGCTAATGCTAAGTTAAAGCTGAGCCAACCACCGGACAGTCTGATAAATGGGGTTGCTGACTCAACAAACATGGAATGGCAATATAAGATACCGCAGTTGGAAGAATGGGAGTCAGTTTTGCAGCCCCTATGTTTTAAGATTGATTCCATTTTAGTTGGAAATATGCCCCAGAAATCACTGATGGAGAGATGCTTCTATAATTATCCTTGAAACAACCTGAATTCAACCAAAAATATGTTACTGTTGATAAAGGTAGGGTTCTTTGCTGCGATGAATTCTGGGGCAGTCATTCCACTTCAAGAACTACGACTTATTAAGTCCATAACACTTTCCTTATTTATCTTCTCATGTAATCCCAGTCTACTTAAAAGGCCCATGAGTTATTCTAACACACTGTTTTATCTTTGCTTTCAGCTTCAAGGTCGTTTTTCTCCCTTTCAACATTTAGGAGCAGCAAATCAAGTGAGGCAAAGCTTCGATAACACAAACATTTCAGTTTAATGGCATTGACGTTTAGATTGGGAAGGTTTCAGATCAATGTATGCTCCATTGAGTCTGATTTGCTATCTGATTATTTAAATACCACTTATTCTCTGAGTTCTTTCTGTAAATACACTTAAAATTCGAATCAGATTATCTACCCAGTGGTTGAATATTTGAAACAGTCATTCAGAGGTGGTAACTAGAAACATATACAGTGCAGCGGGTGCAAAACATCTATTAAAAATGCATGACTTGTCTAGCTGCGGATGTACATTTCATTAGTACCCATCTTCAAGGAAAACGCCTTTCTCACTTTGTCTCTGCCATCACGAGACATCTCGCTACTGTGATTAGTGAACATAAACACAACCTATGGCCGCAGACAATGCTTCATGATGCTCTGCCATGCTGACCTTTCCTTTTGATGCAGTCATCATTATCTTCATGATCAAGAAATTGTGATTCATTCCCTGCGTTAGGTCTGCTCCTGCTGGACTGCCCTCCCCCTTGAGGGCTTGAGAATCTGAAATGAACACAGCAAGCTCTCATCCACATTCATCAGTGCTCCAGCATTGTTGAACTCCCCACAGTAGTTGGGAGCTGAGAATATGGTAACGAGCTGCCTTTCTCCGAAGAACTCGTACCCATCCTCAACAACCTGCACCATTGAAGCTAAGCATCTGAGGTCCAGTTTCCACAGCTATGATTTTACATTAGTGCCTTCTTCCTTCTTCTCAACCAACAAGCAGAGTTTCAAAAAATCAGAGAGAGAGAGAGAGAGACTAGTGAAATATACCTGATGAGCCCGACATACTAGATCGAGATCATGTTTCTTTAAGAACTCTTCCACCTTGTCGGATCCAAAAGTGTAAGAGACTCCCCTGTCGTTCTCACCCCACCCTTTGATATCTCTATCTGGATCAGCCCACAGAAGATCGCACAAAAGCCCTTGATCTGGCACATCCACTGGCCTCTCTATTGCCCTTATCTGATCCAAGCAGTCCAGTTCTGGTGAAATGCCGCCGTGCATGCACAGGATCTTGTCATCGATTATGGCAGAGACTGGCAGACAGTTGAAGCAGTCAGTGAAGATCTTCCACAGGCGGACGCTGAACCGGCGTTTGCATTCATCATAGAATCCATAGATCCTGTTGATTGAGGCACATTCGTGGTTGCCTCGGAGGAGGAAGAAGTTGTCTGGGAACTTGATCTTGTATGCGAGGAGGAGGCATATGGTCTCTATGCTCTGCTTTCCCCTGTCTACGTAGTCTCCAAGGAAAAGGTAGTTGGCTTCAGGTGGAAAACCTCCATATTCAAACAAGCGTAGCAGATCTGAGAATTGTCCATGGATGTCTCCTGCTTGGCAGAGGGAGGGCCAAGAAACGGTTACTCTCTCTCCTCAGTTTTCTCATTTCACCTGCATCCTTTACTCTTGTATTCTCTAACATTTTACTGCGCCAGTAAACCTTGGTAATCTTACAGTTATCTACTTTTCTAGTTATCACTTGTGACTCTTCGTCAAGCATATAAAATGATAAGCTAAAAAGATGGAAACCCTTGGATTATTTTTCATTAACGTCCATCCCGTTTTTGGCGGGTGCATCAAGATACTACTCATTTTAAGTGTCTTGTAACATTTAAAAAATAGCAATAACAAGAATTAACTGGGTATATATCCCATCGTAATCCAAACCACAAAGGAAACAGAGATGGGTGGCCTAACATCTTGCCCGTGTTACCATCTATTGATCTAGTTAATGAAATTATCTTTACCAATTCGGTCTTAGACTTTCATGCGCCTCAATCCCAATTCAAGGGATTAAAACTTCACCAGCTGCATGAGTTTGAATTTTAAGCAATGGTCGACTCGTAGCAGATTAGGATGCTTCTGGTTTTGAATGTACGAATTCCCGCATTAAGTAGAGAGAATCTGTGGTTTACCTATATGTGAAATGGCATTTAAAATTTCGGTCATGGAACCTCCTTTATATATAACCCTTTCAATTTTCAATATCTAAATGGTTGATGAAAAATCCATTCCATCTATTGCATTTAGCATTCCTTATATTATTATAGAAACTGTTTCATTTTTCTAATATCATTTTACATGGGCCTCATCTTCAAACATGCAAAATTAATATAATAAAACAATTTAATACTAAATATCAATTTTTAAATTGTGTTTTCAACATCTAAACCATATAACATATCATTACTACATAGATAAATGATTCTATAAATTATTACCACATTCCAATATATACGTAAATGAATCTAAGCATTTTCCTCAATTTATACATGAATATACTTATTTTTAAGCGAATGTGGTTTATGCATATATTAGATTTGAATAAAATTTGATCTCATAACCAAACAAATTATGTCAAATATAATAAATGGATTAAATTTTTTATCAAGCATCAAAACCTTAAAATTTAAGAGAATTATATGGAATTACTTCTCAAGCTTTTTAAGATATTATCTAGTCTTTAATGGTATTGAAGCCAGACGTGTTTCTAGCCCAACTTCGTTTGTTAGGTAAAGAAAGGAGTTATGGAGACTGCAAAATTGTATAGTTAAGAGATGAATTCATATAAATAAAAGATTATAACTTATAAGAAAAAATAATGATAATTATGATGATTATTTGGAGTTGCTTAATGTCAACTTTGGCATCCAGCAATAATCATTAAAGATGCGTCCTACATTCAACTCGAATTTCAATCAATGCACAGTGAGTAGACGAGAAACTTTCACCTCACGCAACGTACCACAAACGTTCATGGGCGCCTCTAATTCCAAGAGATTAGGCTGTGAGAGGAAGATCTCTTTGGCAAGAAGACACACGTTCCGGATCTCTCCTTCATTCAGCTGAATACGCTTCCCACTTTTGTTCTTCCTCCCTTCCAGCAGCCGCCCTATCAGATCATCGAGCAGGGCCGGATCCATCTCTTAGAAAGAAAGAAATACCCCCTCCCTTTTGATCTCTGAAAACAGGGCTAAGAGTAGATGGATCTATCTATCCTCTTATTCTTTACAGCCTACGG
>JAXCLR010000105.1:8817861-8845370 GCA_035584095.1 Annona squamosa | reverse complement strand
ACAATTACACATAAGGGTTATATACGTACAAATTTTTTATTGATTCTTATATTGCTTTTTGAATAAATTGATTTTTCCATTATTGATAGAGTTAATTATAATAAAGTGAAAATTTTGAAAGAAAATAATAATAATATTTCAATATAGTATTATAATTTTTAATAAATTTATATATGCGGGGCGCGTCGGACTCTTTAGGTCAAGACATGGTCGACCCACCCCAACCCTATTTTTGAATTCGAATCAAAATTTCTGATCATCCCTATACCGGGTCAAAAATGTATTGGTTTTACCCGACCAAAAATAAGTCAGGTCAAACCGGGTCACAGGTCGACCCGCCCCAATTCCCACCCCTACTTCAGGATATGGAAATGAACCAAATTTGGTGGGTCCAACATGCTTCCTTTAAAAAGCGTAGTTAATTTCCATATTGACTTGAAGATTCAACCAAGACTGTATTCAAATTCAACATCATTTGATGTTACTAGGCTATTGGAAGCTTGCAACATAATTTGAGGAGGCCTGCGTGAATAGATGTGATTTTGTGCACTTAATTTGAACTTGAACCTGATCAATAAATAAAATCTTCGTAATATATGACAAGCTTGAGCAGTTCGTTAAGTATCTCATAAGTCCGCTTCTAACCTCTCATTAGGTTCAGAAATAATCACCCGCCGATCAAAAGTTTCCCCAAATGTTTTTTTTTTTTTTTTAAATGTGCCCAAGTGGTCTATTTTGATTTGGCTGATGTGAACGGGAAAAAAAAATGCTAAGAAATTAGCTACATGTTATGCACCTTAATTACAAAATGCACTTGTAAGGCCATTTTAGCATTGGCTGAAATGCTATGTTGCTTATTGAATTCTTGTCTTCTTTTTTTTTTCCCCAATCCAAGATATGTATGGTTCTCAATCAACTTGAAGCATGGATGCCAAAAAAATTGGTTCCAACTACGAACAACTTAGCTGCATACTTGATCAATTGCAAATGGTGGTACTGAATCTTTGTTTACTTAAATTCAGTAGGCTATCAACTTGGCTTGTTTATCACCATCGGCTAATTAAAATTACTTCAGCTGCATCATACAATCCTTAGGATTACCTAGATTGTCAAAATGACAAGGTAGTAATAAAAGCGCAGATCGTAGCAATTTGAGGAGAAACCAAGATCGAGAGACCCAACCCCAATTTTCTACTGCTTGCTTCACTGATGTTGAAAGAAAATTCAAAGCCAACCGAACATCTCCCGATACCTCAGGCGAGACACCGACGTATTGACAATCCAGTTCCAAATTTTTCCCTCGATTTGACGAATAATTCAAACATGATTGATTACTTGCATGAGAACGCGGAGTTTGACGAAATCGTCCCTAATTATAAATTATAATGAAGAACTTCTTCTCTTAAATTGGGAGATGTTTTGGATGATCTGAAGAGATGGAATGGAGTGAGATGAAAAAGGTTATTATGTATTAAAAATGGGAGAAATGATATTAGAAATGTAAAAAGCAAGATAGTTATAGAGGTTGCATTTGAAATTTAAAAAGATTTTCCTAAGAATGTAAAATCTCATTTTCTTCCCATCATATCTCCTCTTATCATCTCAAACAGCCCTCGAGTAAGAAAAATAACCTTTATTATCACAATTTTTTATGGTATAATTTTTATTTCTTATTTTCATAACAAAATAAAATAAGATTTTGTCGGTAAGCGTAAGCAAGCTTCGAGTACAATATCATTGAAAAACAAAGCCTAAAAATGAAATTTCCCACAGCCAAGAAGCTTGGCAGCCGTTTTGGCCCAAATTAACCGTACAAAAGCTTATTAGGGAGAAAAAACCCAAAACCCGAAAAAATATATTGTCTCCTTTCCCAAAAATATTTACAATATTCAGAAGCCTGCTTGGCTATGCTGGGAAAAATTGGGAACCAAGCTGGAAAAAGGGGAAAAGGGAGACAATCTCGTCCATGGCATTCATTCCTATGGTGCCATTCCCATGCATACGACAAGGGTCATATCTCGTCACTCAAGCTTTTGCACGTAACAGACGAGTTAGCGATTGTAGCAGAGGAATTGAAAGGTGTGTCTGTCTATCTGTGTGTCTGTCTATCTATCTGCTTCGAAGATGATGATTAGAGGAACCTCCAGAACCTGAACATCTGCTCCAAGATGATAACGAGAGACATGGCAATGGGCATTTCGAACTCGGGTTGGATGACGAGCCGGAAGATGTCTTGGCCGTAGGCCACCCCGCCAACGCCCTCCTTGCGCTGGATCTCCGCCATCGGCTGCCGCTTGCTGTCGTAGATGGCGCAGCTACGTCGAGCGTATGACCCTTCGATCACGTATGCCATGTGCCTCGGCCCGCACGCCGAGCTTACGCGGGCGATCGTCTTCGTCGTGAACAGATTCGCCGGCTTCGTCACCGAGAAACGTGGGTTTACGGCGTCTTCCCCGTTGAATATTAGCCAGTGGCTTCCAATGCTTATTCCCTGCACCACCCAAAAGAAATACCAATCACATCTTTTAATCTAGGAATTGATCCGAACAGATCACAATGCAAAATCATCGTAAACCATCGATTTTTGACCCACCCAGTCAGAGGGGATGCCCTTCAATTGGAAACTGTTCGTATTTCGATGATCCACACCGTTCAATCTGATTGAAATGAAATATATATACAACCTCACCAATTGGATAAGGGTCGAAAAGGTGGGAAAGGGTGAAAAGGAAAAAAAAAAAAAAAGATCGAAATTGATTACCTTCCTTCGGATGGTGAGCAGCGGCTTGCCTCCGCCGTCCATAAGCAAGATCTTGCCGCTGTTGCCGGCCAGGTAGTTGTCGACGCGGAAGACGAGGCTGCCTTTGGCGTCGAACACCGTGAAGCCGTTGCAGTTAAATAGCAGCGACTTCCTCCAGACCGTCAGCGGCGCCGGCGCCATGCGGAGGTCGCCCGCCTGCAGCTCTGCCTCAGGAGAAGTGTTCGGCGACGTCCTCCAGAACGTCAGCGGTCCCGACGGCGACTGCCGCTCGGAAACCACCTTCGTTTCGGCTTCGGTTGTGGTATTCGGATGGATTTTCGGCATCCTCAAGCGGTCTACCGGCCAACGGAAAACCGCCTTCCGTGGATGTTTTGTCTCCGTTCCTTTTTTTTTTCTTTTTCCGATCCTTCCCAACGCGCACTCAACGCTTCTTCCAAGGCCCTTTATTTATAGCAGGAGGAAATTGTGCGGTTCAGACGCATGTATGCTTCTTTCATGTGGTGTTTGATCTGTACGATTTAAGCCTATATATCAATGATCTACACCATTCATTTGACCGAAAATATATTTGGTATTTTTTTTAACGATTTAGGCTAAGATTTTATATTTCCCGTCAAAAAAACGTTAAGATTTTATATGCCGAAACATGATAAATGAAAATGAGGGCTACGATCATAATCCGAGTCCGTTGGTTAGCGTATGGGATGATCTGGGCCGTAGGCTTGTTAGAAAACTTTAATAGACGTGGACTTCGTCAGTCTTCCAAATTACTAGATTTCAATGGCTCACGGCGGAGTGAAAGAAAAAGAAGTGGTGGGAGTGGTGGAGAGCGGTTTTCGCAACGAGGTGAACAGACGGTGTCGAGAGAAAGCCATTTTGTTGGATCAAGGTCTTTAAAATCAACCGCTAGGATTATCCCATTAACTTTTCATGCATATCCAGCCATCCATGGTGAGAACTAACAAACCATTTCCCCTCGTGGTGGACCATTTTGGGTGTGTTTAGAAATTAATAAAACATGTCTAAGTTAAAACTTTTTAATCTAAAATTTTTCATTCTCCACAATTATTATATTTTTTAATCATTTTTTCACATTTTACTATATAATATCTTACTTTTCAATCATTTTTACACAACTATCAACACAATTAACCTATCTATTTTAACTTTATTATCTTTACTATTTATCATTATCTCTACCTTATCACATTATTTGACTACTTTTACTCTTCAAAACTTTTCACCGAAAATTTTATTTATTACCAAACACACCCTTAATAAATTTTCAACCAAGATGTCCTTGTGCCAGCTGCTAGTAGAGATTTTTCATAATTGAAACTCTAACTTTGTGAAATTGTGGATTTGCCCTGTATTCTTATATTTGCAAAAAATAAGTATATAAACTTAAGAGATTGTGCAGATCTGACTCCCTTAAAAAAAAAAAACCACTTTAATTTTTTATTTGACCAAATTACTCTTTCCTTCACCTTTTTCATGATTTTTACAAAATTAACCCATTAACTTTGTAGCATTGCAAAAAAAAAAAAGTCATCGAAGTTTAAATTTTATGAGCTGAATCTTTGCTTTTGTTTCGCAAATTTTTTAACTGACTTTTGAAAAAGCCTTTAAAGTTAAATGATTAATTTTTAATATTTAAATAAAAATTTGCTTTTGTAAACATTCCTTGTTTTAAATAAGTCAATTTGTTGTCTTTTAGAATTTGTAAATTATCACAATAAATAATATCAAAAAATTGATTTTCTTTTATTATGGGAGGAAAATACAACATATCTTCAAATACAAAAATATTTTCAAAATTATTCTTCATATTATATAGTTCAGTTTTTCATCTTTTCGGTTTTCCAAATACGCCCACTCTTAACCGAAATTTATTAATAAATATTATTATATTATATTAGAAGAATAAAAAATTACTTGCAAGAGTTTTATAAATTAGATAAACCAGAATTTTGAAAATATCCAAAAATATAAAAATTTATACCCTTTGCATTAAATAGATAAAATAATTTTTTCTAAAGGTGTGCTTGATATTTTAAAAGCACTTCGTTGTATTTTCTTTTGTAATACACGAAAACTAGTTTTAAAGAATATTTATTATTAAAATTTACAAAATTTGAAAGACACTAAATTAATTTATTAGTTGTGAAATTTACTTTTTCATTTACAACTCACTAAATTCTCATAATTTATAATGTGTTTAGGAATGAATAAAACTTTTGATGAAAAGTTATAGAAAGTAGAAGTTGACAAATGATGTGATATGATAGTGGTAATGATGAGGAATAAATAGGATAAAGTTGAAATAGATAGATTAATTGTGTTGGTAGTTATGTAGAAAAGATTGAAAAGTAGGGTAGTTGTATAAAAAAATGTAAAAAAAAATAATTAAAAAAATATTATAGTTGTGAAAAGTAAAAAGTTTTAGATTGAAAAGTTTTAACTTGACAGCTTTTACTTATTATCAAACACGCCCTTAGTTTCATAATCAGCTATGAGTTGTGATGGATAGTGGTGGCGTCACATTCTTAAACTTAAATGCTTGGCCAACTCCTGTTCATTCGAGTGGACTTTCTCTTAACTAATGCACTGGGTTCAAATCTTACGAATGAAAAAAATAAGTTTTGGGAGAGCTTTCCCTTTTATTAAGTCCGACCTTGGCTCAACTTCGGTAATCGGAAGTAATTGTGTTAAAAAAAAAGCTTATACAATTATTTTTGCAAATATTCAATTTAGTGAATAAATATACAATTTTGGAAAATTAGAGGGTTAATTCTAAAAAAAACCAGCTAGTGACAAAAACAGTGTGGGCATCTCCTATCCTGCATGCTTGGATTCTGGTATATTTTTTTTCGTTCCTGGAAAAAAAAAATTTATTATCTATCGTCCGTCGAGTCTATTGCTGGCGTTTCCGTTGCTTGCAAGGGAATTGGAGGTTGGAGCGGTGAATGGAGCGATCGGGATTATGACGCGTGTCATGCAGCAAATAATTGTTTTGGGGGTTGACAGCTGAGCATTCATCGGTTGGGCGGTATTCGATTGATTTTTGCGGCTCTTTCTAAATGCTGGGAGCCAATTTCTAGGATGATGTCGATATATAAGCAGCTGGCGGAGACATTTCAATTTTCAGACATGGTGAAGCAGCGTCCGCCTACGATGTTTGTTTGTTTTTCTAACCATTGACAGCTTGCCTGGCCCCGCCGGTCGACACCATAATTGATCGGGAAATGTTACTGACTCGGGATACTGGATTCTTTTTCTCTGTCTTGTACATCACTAATTAATAACAAATCCCTATGCATGTCAATAAAAAAATTAATTAATAAAATTTCGAGTTTCCAGCAATTGGTTAGTAATCTTGAATATCGAGGTCTCATGTCGCATTGATGGATTGACCGCACGAAGAAGATTAAATCGACCACTAAGGTGTTATTCATTTATTTATTATTATATTCTTGAGCTGTGTTTAGAACTTCAGATGGTCTTGATTGTGACTGGCGTCACATGAAGATAAGACAGTCGTCCGCTCTGTGCTACAAAAGTTTGGCCAACCCATATAAAACTTGTTAAGAACTCTAAGATATCTTCCTCATGCGTCGCAATTACCTTTTTTTTTTTTTTGAGGGGAACATTTAAGAACCGGTAATTTGGCGGGAAAGGAAAAATGAAACTAAAACTAAAATATTAATATTATGTGAATATATGGTTGAGGTAAAAGTAAGAATAATTAGAGTAAATGTATGAAAATATCTAAATTTTGAAATATAAAAATAAAATGGAAAGAAAAAGATGTTAAGTGATAAGAAAAAGGTGCGTATGAAGAAGTGGAAACAATACATCCTTACCGATTACACAATACTAGGCGCTTCATTAATGGCTTTTGTTTATTGATTTTTCCCATAATTATCAATGCGCTCGAGCAATTTTACTTGCTGACTATAAGTATGTTTTATTATCAATTTTATTTTACCGCGCATATAACATAACTGTAGAGGAATGAAAGCTGTCCAAATTTCTCGCCAAATTATGAATAAAAAAAGGAATTGCTGAAAAAAAGGAATAAAAATTATTAAGTGCTTATTATCCTTGACATCAGAATTTGGGCAGTTTACTGATTAGCTATTTAGCTTACATCCATTTGTATAGTCGTATGATTTCGAGGAACCTACATCCATGCAGACGTTATATATTAATATGTTTACGGGTCTAATTTTTCCCAAGATTTGGACGGTCTCGATTCCTGTCTATATTGCCTACTGGTTGCATCAAATCGAGTTCTTCTTATTTTAAAATATATATCTATATATCATACTGTACTATAATTATAATATATTTTATTGTAAATGGGCCCCACATGATCATAAAGTTAATATTTACCTCATTCATTATATTTAGAGTCATTTACTTTAGTAATATACTAATTTTTATCCAAATCAAATATGTGCACATGCTCTATTTTAAAATATAATAAAATAGCTTGATATAAATATCAATTTTTAAGTTGTATTTTCAATATTTAACTTGTCAAAAAATTTTTATATAGATAAATAATTAAAGTATTATAGCATTATAATATGTGTATGACCCATTTTACAGCGAGCTTACGAGTGCAGCTTAGTTCAAGTAAGTCCGAGTATGGTAGAATCTTACATTTTCTAGTATATCTTATTTTAAGTCAAGTTAATTATAGGTATACCATATCTTATTTTTCAAGTGGAGGTCAATTCCGATTTCAAATCAGTTTGAAAAACTTAGCTGTCAAAAATTTGTATTACAAATCTATCAAATCGAAGTAGCTAGAGAGCATATAATACAAAATGTTCTATATGCGGCAATAGAGTCAACTGCAATGGTGATGTATAATCAACTATTCAACACATCATTCAAGTCATAAAAATGCTAGCCATAAGCATTTTCGAAATAAACAAATAATCACGAAAATAAAATAATGCATCAAAAAATTTGTATAAATAGAATAAATAAGCAATTCTAGCCACAAATTTTGTGTAAATAGCTAAATATATAGCAAATCAAAACATTGTAGAAAATTTCATCAAAAAAAAATGTAGAAATAGATTTAAATTACCTTCAATCAAACAAATCTAAGAGGCAAAGATGAAGTGTTGAGATGAAATCAGATGACAAAATTCGCAATGCATAAAAGCAAAGTGGTCGTAAAGTAGCTCAAAAAGGTAAAAATTTTGCAGAATGTCTAACTCAAATCCAGAGAAAAGAAGGCTTTGAGGACCCCACTGTAACAAATTTAAAAAAAGAAAACTTCCAAATGAGCAACTATCAGTCGGGGGATGTCGAAGAGGAGAAAGAATATATAAAAAGCATATATTAAATTAGGAAAATAATCCAGTGCATATGACTGTACCGTGCAGTTCATGCACTGCGGGCCCCACCTGATCATAAATGGAAAATCCACCCAAGCCATTGTATTTAGAATTGTTCACTTTAATAGTATACCAATTTTCATCTAAATCCAACATGTGTGCAGTCCCCATATTAAAATGGTGCAAAATCAACATAATAAAATAGTTTAATGTAAATATCAAGTTTAAAGTGATTTTTTCAACATCTAAACCGTCTAAAGTATGATTTATATATGAATAAATGAGTGTATAAAGTTTTATTACAATCTAATATGTGTGGAGTCCATTTTACAGCGGACTGCACAGGATCGGGTCTCATTAAATTATTTAGATGTTGAAAAGTAATTTTAAAATTGTTATTTGTATTAAACTATTTTATTATCTTAATTTTATACCATTTTCAAACGGAGCCCATACACATTTAATTTGTATAAAAATTGGTGTACTAATAAAATGAATAATTTTAAATATAATTAGCGAAATAAAATTTTTATTCATAATCAAGTAGGCCCTACAATGCATAGAGTGCACAGTGCATAGCCCACGCTAAGCAAATGTCTCATTTATAATATCTTAAAAAATTTATTTACAATACTTTTTTTTTCTTCATACACTTGTTTATTTAAGTGTATTTAACTTATAAATCAAGTTTTGCTATTTTTGAATATGTGTATATATTTTTGTGAGGTTTTTAAAGATAGGATTATTTTAAAAACCTCAAAAAATATATATATACACATATCCAAAAATGATCAAACTTGATTTATATGGTAAATAAATATAGATAAATAAATATATAAAAGGAACAACAAAAAAAAGTGTTGTAAATGGACTTTTTGAGATAGGCTAAGCGAGACATTTGTTTAGCTTAGATTAATAGAATGATTTCTTTTTTCTTATATATTTATGTATTTAAAATATTTTTATCTTTAAAAATCTCAAAAAATATGTATACATATCTAAAAATAGTAAAATTAGTTTGTACGTTAAATATATCCAAATAAACAAATATACGAAGAAAAAGTAAAAAAAAAAATTATGAATGAATTTTTTGAAACAAACCAAGTGAAATATTCACTTTAGCCCAGTCAAAGTGGATTTAAGTATAAAAAAAAGTGGGAAAAGCATTCCGAGATGCAATCTTTTAATTTGCCGATCTTATCACGTACCTTAAAAAATTGTTGAAGACTGATCTAATATCACTCGCACAAAGTTGACTTTAATTTCTTTATTGGACAACTTAATTAATAAGCATACAAATCAAATTCGACGGAGGTATATCAGTACACGTGCCATTGCCTCCAATTAATTTAGATGGATGGTGTACAGCGTCCTACGTAAGCATGGCTCCCACCTCAATCGGCAGAGGTTTCCTGCAATCGGTTGTATTATTAGTTGATTGGATCAAGTTTTTGCCAAAAAAATGTCCGTCAGGTCACATGTAATGGTTGCTAGGGGCATGTCCCAAACATATGGGACCAATTTTATTTTATTTTATTTTTTGTTTATAATCGTATGGGACCAATTTTTAAAAAGTATCTTTTGGCAAATAAAGTTTAGCCTCTTGCAATGAAATTTATCCAGCGCTTGAACGTCGATTGGAACCGTGTTTGTGAGGTCATCCGTGACGTGGCAACCATTTTTTGTTGCAAAAACTTCAGGATAAACTATAAAAAGCATTTCCTCATCCAATGATTACAAATAATGATATACCATCCCCATTTTTATATATTCCGGTTGTACAAAAGTAGTTCTATCCCCATTTTTGTATAACCGGTTTATATAGAAGTAGTTCTATTAACTCTTTCAAATTTCAAGACTACGATGTTTGCTAAAAATTTAATCAATTTATTGTGTTTAATATAATTTTAGCTGAGAAGCCAATTTTTATCTATATTAAATATGTGCATATATGATGTTTCTCAAAAATATATATTATTGTGTCAATTGTGAAAAATCTTCAAATTTATTTACATATGTATTAAAATATAATAACACCTTATAGAATTATTTATCCATATAAAATAATATTTTATACAGTTTAGATATTGAAAATACAACTTTAAAATTAATATTTAACATTAATCTATTTTATTATACTAATTTTATACATTTGCAAATGTAACCAATGAATTGTTAATGCACCGGGGTGCTCAGAAGCCGGATCAGGATCCTTTATAATCTATCTATGTGCTCCAATTTTGTAAGAAAGTATTTTCTAGTAGTTAATTGAGGGTTAATTGCATTAGCTTGTAGATGCTGAATATTTTTAAAATTATTGATATAAATATAAAAAAAATTATTATAAACGTATTTTATATTCAAATTGATATTGATGCAAAAAATAAAAAATTGATGAGTGAATCATCTATTTCACATCAAAAGAATGAGGTATTATCATCACTTAAATAACCAAGTAGTTGAAATAATTGTGTGCATACATTGTCATCTAAGAAAGTAACATAGTAAAAAAGCCGAGGTCTTAGGGTGCAGCGACATTTATTGAAGCTAATGGTATAGTAAGCAGATGCAACGGCCGAGTATCACCCATTGAAGAGGAGGGCAGGATTTGGCGTCGACAGGTCATAATAATTATTTAAAAGGGGCAACTATGTAAAAATAAAGTATAATTTTGAAAATTTTATAATTTACCAAGAAAGATGCTTTAATTTTAAAAAATTCACGGCTGTCAATTGCCCAACTGCCCTCCCTCAACTCCGTGTGGCTCAGCAACTCGTACTGCGACGATTTTTATCCGTTGAAAAACTCAAAAACTTTACAGCCTAGTAGCTAGTACTCGTGCATTTGTTCGGTGCCAATCACCTTACCACGTTTCCTTATCTGATTGGACAAGATGAAGGCAAGGCAATGGGCTACAGCGGATGGAGGTGGACTTTGAGAATATTTTTTGGGCGGGAAGGGATCGAAGTGAATGTGTATGACGATGGCGACGCCCACGACGCTAGACGGTCCAACCATAGAGATTGGATTTGACCCCCACTGGAGCCGGCACGACACATTTTCTTGTCCGTCCCCAGTACCGCAAGCAGTGGCTACATATCTGTCACCAGCACCACGTAAAACGCACCACACGTGACAAATGTGGAACACATATTATGCGGACTGAAACGGCTATATGAACATGCCGTGCACGTCGACCACGTCGTCGTCGTCGTCGTCAAAGTCTTCTTCGCGTGCGATTTTCCAAAATAAAAGCAATGTCGGACATCCTCGATGTTGGTTTAACACGTAAATTTTACAAATCAAAATTTTTTAATTTAAGATTTTTCATTTCACACGATTATTTTTTTGCATCATTCTATACAATTATCTTATCTTTCAGTTATTTCTATACTACCAAATTTATATCTATTTTAACTTTAAAAGGGGCGTTTGGATTAAGGCATTCATGGGCTGGGATAGCATGGGATGGAAAAATGAGCCGGGGGCTAGGCATTATTGCCCGCCGCGCTCGGGCAGGAATCCTATCTCACCTCATTTTTTAACTTTTTTCGCCGTTCCGAACACGGGCGGATCCACACGTAGTGCAGTGCGGACAATTGCGCCACTTAAAATTTTAAAAATATTAATATATATGTTATAGAGCATATTCTTTTTTTAGGTTGCCTGCATTGGCTAAAATATGTTGCCGCCCCCTGCTGGTCAGAATTTATTACCACACTTTTATTAAAAATTTATAATTTATTGTGGCTGCATATATTTATTTTTAATTATTTTCCTTCCATTTTTTATGTTGGTTCTAACCAGAGTTAGGCATATGTATTTATTGTGATAATTTTTTTTACTGTTTTGACGTTGTTAGTAGCAATATTCTTTTTAGATTTAATTTTTCATTAATTCCAATAATATTCTATCATAAGATGGATGCTTTTAATCATCTTAACTTCCCTTCTCAAGCTAGCCTTCTCCCTCTTCATATTTTCTCTTTCATGGTTTCACTTTTTTTTTCTTCTGCAATTTAAAAATAGTCTTTGGTGTATGGGAATTCAAAAGGTATGCTATTTCTCTTTTTTAAATTGAAATTTTTTTAAATGATAGATATAAATTGATAGCATGTAATATTAATTGTATATTGTAAGATCGTAAGAATCTTTAAATATCCATCAATCATAATTAAACTCGTATGAGTGAATTGCACGTAAGTAAATAGAATATATATATATAGAAATAAAACTATTAACCTAAAATATTTTGATGCAATTTTGTCATATTTAGGGTGTGTTTGGTAATGAATAAAACTTTTGATGAAAAATTTTGAGGAGTAAAAGTTGTCAAATGATGTGATATGATAGAGGTAATGATAAGTAGTAAAGAGGATAAAGTTAAAATAGATAGGTTAGTTATATGGGTAGTTGTGTAGAAATGATTGAAAAGTAGGGTAGTTGTATAGGAAAATGTGAAAAAATGATTAAAAAATATGATAGTGATGGAGAGTGAAAAGTTTTAGATTGAAAAGTTTTAAGTTGACATTTTTTATGGATTGCCAAACGCACCCTTAGAAAATAATTATTAAACATCGTATTTATCAATGTTATGGTATAACATTCACTAAAAGATTATTGATATATAGCTTTACCATATTAATAGCATTTTAATGATTCTAATTTCTCATATATCCCTGATAACTGTTAACCATAATTATATTTGAAAAATAAGTATTGTATTGATACTTTGCATGATATAAGAGCATCTTAAGAAATTGTTCTCATGGATCGAAATAAAGGAGAGTAGCAATTTTTTTTAAAACTAACAAATATTTTTATCTTTCATTTGAATACTAATAATTAATTCTTTGATAACCTATAATTGTTAATAGGATCATCCATTTTATAATGTATTGAAACCTAAAAAGCGCATTCCATAAATATCTAATATTTTTAATAAAGGAAAATACTTTGCAACCCATACCATTGAATGAAGTCTTCGATGTTTTTATTCTACCTTGTTTTAGCACATTTTGTTGATTAAATTAAAGTATAATTTATTTATATTTTTAAATCACTTAATTTACATTTTGATCAAAGTTTTAGATGATGAACTTACTTAAAAAATACTTATAGTAGAAATAAAAAAATACTTTTTGCAATGAAGGTCATGAAGAATTGATTGACAAGTAGTTAGATAAATGATTGGTTAATTACTTACATTAAAAAGATATATTTGATATTGTTGATGATGAATTGATTATATATAGATTTCAAAATATGAGAACCCATTGGGGACAATTGTAAATTTTGTGTATTTATTTTTAAATCAATGGTATACGAATTACCTTTTTTTATTTTTTATTTAAGCTTTATAATTTCATTTACCATATTCGACATTGAGGATGATGTTTAAAACATATATTTAAAATTTTTATGTAAAAAATTATTTTTAAATATATAAAAATTTTAAAATTAAGTATAAACTTTATCCCCACTAGTCAAAGGTCTCGGATCCGCCATTGGTTCCATTTATCTTATTCACTCCTTATCATTACCTATATTATATAGACTCATTTTCTCTAAATTTAAAAATTTTATCACTTTCCACACACATTTCTTATATGCAAACTCTAAAATTTGAAAATTTTTAAAATTTTTCATTTTTCAAATGAAATCTTTCCTGTAGCTATAAACCCAATACCTCTATCTTATTTATTGTATCATTACTTATACTCATCATTTCTCAATTATTATGTGACATATGCCTAACAAAGAGCTATACTTTTTTGATGACAAATTCCATTCCAACTGAACAGAAGCAAATAATGTTGTAGGCCATTTTAGAATGATAAATAACGAAAATTTTCACCCATCTTACACTCCATTTTATAAAAATATGTAAGTATGTAAAAATGGTAAATTTTATTATATAAATAAAGAAGTCTGATTATATACATCATGATGTATTTTAGGCTAAAATACAATATTCATTTATTAATTATAATTTTTTAAAATTTTTCTTCGTAAATACGTTTATTTAAGTGTAATCAATCTGTACAAAGTTTTGTTATTTTACAATACTTTTATATTTATATTTATATTTTTAAAATCAAGTTTTTTAGGGTGAAAAATGACTTAAATAACCTTGAAATTGTTGATTTTGAAAAATTAAAAATAGATATGTAAAAGTATTGTAAAATAGAAAAATTTTGTATATAGATTGAATACACTTAGAAAAATATGTTTAAAAAGAAAAATAAAAAAATATAATTATTTGTAAGAATGAATGAATAATGTATTTTAACTTAAAATATATTATGGTGTATAATCATGCTCCATAAATAAAATATACTTGGGTTCACTTCTTTGATGACAAGGACGGCTGTAAGATTCCCCTCCAACCTCTCCTGGAAAAGTCTACAGAAGGTCGGGGAGAATCTCCGCACTTAGATTAAAGTCCAAAATATCTTGACACATTACACAAGATATGCAGGCTAGGGATTGGTTGATCCACGAGTACATGGATAACTCCCTTGCCATTGCAAATTCTACAAGTGCGTGGCCAACAGTATTACTAGTTCTTAAAACATGGGAATATTCGCAAGAACGGAAATTTTTGCTTGCTCTCTTGATCTTAGTAATCAGGTAGCCCACATGTGATCTGACTGGGTGGTCTTTAATCAAGTATTCGTATAGTAGCAGCGAATCGATTTCAAAGATCGCAGCAGATGAAAGAGAAAACCTCTGTGCCCATTTGATGGCCATCGATAAACCCAAAGCTTCAAAAAGTAGAGGGTTTCCTTGCCCCCTCCATGACTAGCAGCTAGCCGCAATCATCAACCACTCATGATCGCGCAACATAGCACCAGCCCCAGAGATGTTCTTCTCCTTTAGGTTGCTTGCATCCACATTTATTTTAATGTGGCCATGCTTTCGGGGAAGCCACCTCACGATTAAATCATGCTTAATGTCCTTGCAACGACTCAAGAAATCTGCAGTATCATATTGATGGATTATGCTATCGCATTGATATGGGATAAGTCTGATATCTCTGACTTCCCTAGCAATTTGTTCACTGTTTCTGTGGAGCCGATCAGCTAGCAAGTTACAAGGAATTGTCTAAGCTGTTTACTCATCCAGTTTAAAGCTAGCCCTCTGATCACGCCATTGAGATTGCATTCCTGCTCATATAACAGAACTTCAGCGTTGTGTGCAATAGATATGATCCTGTTTAAATAGCCCGAGAAAGTCCAAAATTGTGTTTGCACGCATTGTGGGATCTCCAGAATACTTAGCATGGCTATGCCTAATAATGGTTTGTTGGACGAATTTCATGCATGTGCAACAATATTTTTCACATTCAATATATATCCCCGACATGTATAAAGTTTTTGTGATGGTTCAGAGCTAAAATGATTATTTTTTCGAGCGCATGCTTGTTTTCTCGACTCAATGCATTGTACTGCATTAGTGATAACGTTATCTTTTTCTTTTCCTTCTTTTTCTAAGGGGGAAAATAAAGAAATAACATAGAGATTCTTCGGACGTAGCCATTAAACATTGGTACAAGCAAACAAGAAAAAATTATGTAAAAAAATTATCTACACGTTGATAAAATTCGGACCTTTCATGCGTCCATGCGATGGATATTAATTGAGCTTTCTGGATAACATAGATTCTATTCACCCTTGGCGTAGCCGGACGTATATGTCAGCTATTTTCATTCATCAAGGCGGATGTCCTTTTTTTTTTTTTTGGCTCGGCGCGGCATGCATGCATTCATGTCATTCGCATGTTGAGCCGAAAGCTGCCTGATTTATCTGGTGATGTTCATCAACCATCATACCTGCCCAGCGGCCGGCCGCTAGTACGTCCAGCGCAGTGAGAAATGAAATTCAGGCCTAATTTGATATTAACCTAGTGCAAACTTCATCGAAAATGATTTAGAAAGTATATATTCACACACTTGGTGTCGTGATTTGTGAACATTTTGAACTGGGTGAGTATTCACAAGCTAGTCTATTTTTAAACCGTTCAATCAGGATGTGTTATAAACTATATAAGATGTTTGGGATAAAATCTTTATTTAGGATGAGAATATAATGATATGCATTTGAAATGAATAAAATTATATTACGAATAGTTAAAATTATATTAGAAATTAAAAATTATCTTAAAAATTATAAAGTAAATTCAATCTAAAAATTTTATATGATTAAGAACACAGCCTTGAATCAACCTTCGAGATGCACGATCCACTGAAATTTCGGGACAGAGACGGGAGCGTGACCGAGTTTGACCTCTGGCTGCGCGCACGCCGGTACGCCAGCCACACGCATTGCGGCTTGGCCAGCTTCTCCAAAGGCCAAATGATTACACTAGTTAGCTGTTGATTTTTGGACGCGATTTATGGGCCCATGACGTGACGTTTGCGTAGGCATCAAATCCGGCATCATTTTCTGGCTGGTTAGATAGGGATGACGAGTTTGGAAACAAGAACGAATAATTGCTTATTATTATTATTATTATTAACAATCATTTTGCTAGCCTGATTTAAATAAATAGTTTGCTTAGTCCTTATCAAAAAATCTATTTACAATATATTTTTATTTTTTTTACCTTTTTTCTTACTTACTTTCTTTGATTTTTTAATTTTCCTCTAATTATTTATACCTTAGTTGCTATTTTTATATTTAATTTGTCAAATCAATATATTTGAGCTCCAAAATTGGGCATAATAATGCTCTCACGAATTACTTATAGAAAGTAAGGCCGGCAAAAGTTGAACTTAAGTCACCCAGCATATGGGGCATGGCATAATATCACTAAAGCTAAGCCTATTTAGTTTTTGTTATTATCAATTTATCGTCCCATTATTTTTTCCATTCCTTTTCTAATTTGTTTCTATTTTCATAAAACCTTAATTAGCGTAAAAACCTATACTTTATTACAAAATCAATTTGCTTGTTTAACCAATTCCACTGATCCTATATCCAGTGCACCTAATGCACTTTATCATTTTTTAATTTTTTAATTTTTTTTTTTAGATTTTGAATTTCATAAGTGAGTTTAAGTATAATGTTTTCACGTTACTACTTGATGACTAACCATGAGTGATTTAAGGATGCATGGAGTGGAAGATTCAAGATTTGAAGTTAGTCAAAGTCATTTATCAGAATACTTCTTTTGAAGTTATCCTCTTTCAAATGTTTAGTCATTTAAGGTGGACATGACACTTCCTAAACATACAACTTTATGTGTGTGTTTGGGTAATAATAACATTTTTAGTGTAAAAATTTTTGAAATGAAAAAAATATTGTGTGATATTATATGGATAATGATGAAGAATAAAAAATAAAGTTAAAATAAATTAGTTAGTTGCATAGATAACTTTATAGAAATAACTGAAAAGTAGATAATTTGTATAAAAAGATGTGAAAAAATAATTTAAAACTATGATAATTGTGGAAAGTAAAAAAATTTTGTATAAAAAGTTTTACTTTAAAACAAACATACGTATAATAAAAAAGAATGATATTGAGCAAATAGAGTGATTTATCCACAGGTGACATTTTACAAATTTTTATAAATCAATTATAGTTTAATGATTAAGAATAAAAGAAGTTAATATAAAGATTTAAGTAAAAGTGCACGCTTGCACTTATTTACATAATATGGCACGTCAGTATAATTTTATTTCTTAATCCGAATTTTGTAAGATAAAAGTGATTAAATTCCCGTTCTCGCTCACAAGTTGAACCATTAGCGGATATGATTTTTGATGGCCAAGGCGAATTTCTACTTGCATTTAGGGTGTACTCGATAGTATGCAACCGAAAAAAAAAAATGGTGAAAAAAATTTGGAATAAATTTAAACACAGCTAACTACGATGTAATTACAATAATTACATGCAAAAAATAAAGATAAAATAAATAAGTTATTTTGTATAGAAAAAAATGAAAAATGTTAAAATATAAAATAATAAAGAGTAAGATAATAATCAGTGGATTAAAATATAAAATCATATAAAAGTGTTTGGGAAGTGAGCTTTTTTTCTTTTTTGAAAAATCCAACGCTAAAATGGATCATCAACACCCGCGCATCGATCAATCGAGTATCGTAATGACATGAGAAAGAAGTCTTCGTTGCATATGACGGGTCACAAATGCCTACCGTACTACCATTGGAGGGCCTGTAAGCGTTGCGTCGGCATACCCCTTGCCGCGGATTCTCGGACCCAAATGCTGGCGGCAATATACACTTTTAAAAATTTTTTTTTTTTATGAACTTATTAATCTAAGTGTGTTTAACACGTGTATCAATTTTTATTATTTTAAAATTTTTTATGTATTTATTCAGATTTTTAAAAATATCTAAAAATGGTAAAAATTGATACAAATGTTAAACATACTTAGATTAACAAGTTCATAAAATATTTTTTTTTTAAATAAAAAATTAATTGTATGCGCCTAGGAGCATTGAGGTTCAATGCTCCCATCAGCATTGGATCGGAATTCACTTGACGCTTGTGGCATGCAAAATCAAAATAGCTTTCCATTACAAATTTTCAACTTTTTAATATAGCAATTTCTTTAATCTTTCAATATAAAATTTTCTACTCTCAATACACATCAATATATATATATTTGATTATATTCTTAATCTTATCGGATCAATTTCTTCTCCCATAATCAAGGGTAAATTTGCATAAGTATTCTTTTTAACCTTAAATTAATTTCACTGAAGAGCATCTAACTCCACATGACTTTATTTTTTATAATTAATTTACTTTAAAGATGTGTTCTATTTTTTATGAATATCCTCGCAGTCTATCAGATGTAAGTTAATAAATTGCAAAGAAGTTACTTTGAACGAATAAAAATATCATCGTAAAATTTAACCCCGACATACAAAATAAGAAAACAAAAACTTGTATAAATGAAAAATATTTATAACAACCAAAAAAAAACTTTTTAAAGCAGGAATTTTTAGATATAATACTTTGTCTCGAATTTAATCCGCTAAACAGGTAGTATTATACATAGAAATTTTAAGTGAAAATTTCTGGCAAAATCGTTTTCTTATTTTTGCCATTATATGGCAAGTCCAATCAAAATTTTTACAGTTATTTACATCATTTTCTTTCATACTATAATATTAAGGATAATTATTTATAATTGTTTACGACAAATCATAGGCACTAAACATGTAATAATTACAAATCATAAGCATAGCTATATATGTATAATATTTACATGTTTAATGCCTATGATTTCCATAGTTATGCTTGTGATTATGATTTGAATTTTTTTTATGCCTATAATTTTTACATAGGTATTAAACATGATGAAGAATAGTTTGTCTATGATTTAATTTACCATATAGGTAGTATTGTACATAGAAATACCTATGTAAATTCAAGATAAACTATTCATCAAGTTTAATGCAAACTATAGGCATAAAAATACAATTTCAAATCATAATCACAAGCATCATTATTTGCCTAGTGTAATAATTGAGATGCGATAAGGATAACACGAAATCTCTTATTTTCATAAAAATACTAGTTTTCTTCCCAACAAATAATAATCAAAATTTCTATTTTCTATACAATTTTTCTTAGAATGTGTTTGGCAACATATATGGGGAATGGAGAAAGGAAAAAGTGAAAATTTTAAAAAAATTTATTGGAACAATGTGATATAATAATATAAAATGAAAATAAATAGAATATTTGTATAAAAAATTAAAATGTAGAGGTAAAAATGAAAAAAAGAACAGTTAAAGTAGTTAAAATGATTGACATACATGGGAGATAAAGCTCCCCTTTCTACTCCACTTTTATATATTACCAATTTTTATATTTTGTTAAACACACTCTCAATTTTCATACAGTTTTTCCTACTGCAATACATAACATCACTTTGTCCATCCCACTGATTGCGTGTTCATGGCTAGGATTACCCTAGGATATTGAGATGATCCTAAAATGGATTTTTTTCATTTTCCAATACACATTTACCCCATACCAATATACTTTCTTTTTTTCCATTCTCAATACATTTTTATTCCAAATTTTCATCCTATCTCATCTTATTCTCATCTTATCTAAGTTTTGAATAGCCTTGTCAAGTCATGCCATGAACAGCCACGTATTTTCCATGGTTTGAGGTTCATATCAATACTCAAGTTAAATTCAATTCATTTCTTATGGTTCACCAGTAGAAAAATTTATATGCAACCCGTAATTTCATCTCTTTAAAGAGTGACAGGCTTTTTTTTCCTAAAAAAAATGACCTCTTTCTTTGTTATCCATTTCCGTTTGTTACCATAATTTTTAAAATCTTTACTAACACAGCAGTATTTAAAATGATGGATAGTTCGTCTTGAATTTAATTTATCTACACAAGTAGTATTGTAAATGGAAATTTCATTGAAAATTCTGGCAAAATCGTTTTCTTATTTTATCTTTTTATTTTGCAATTATACCGCAACTCTAGACAAACTTTTTTTTTTTTTTTGCAATTGCGTACATCATTACATGACTAACAGCCCTTTTAGAATTATCTGCGACTGTATTCTAGTGAATTGACTTCTTCTTGAGCCGGCTCAAATATAGCACATGTCACTGGCCTTTTACGGACCCACATTAGTTGGTGATTTGCTTGCTCGATGTGAATCACTGAATTATTAGAGTCCACACGCAGGGACCCACCCAAACAATCGGTCCACATCCTTTGTTGGTGACATGCACATGCGCAGCATGTGATGATCATATGGCTATCAATGCTCCAAACAGACCTAATCATGTGCCTGTGGACAACCCATTTATGAGAAGTTACTCATGTGGGTCACTTCATTTGCAGCCTACAAAACCTGCCTACCTTGAATGAATCATTAAGTAGGCCTATTGGGATGCATTCTCATCCAACCCACCTTTTCAGCCCCCTCTTTCTCAGACATTTTCATTAATATGTGAAAGCTGAGGTCGGATAAACACCCAACATTAAACTGCTACATACAGTGAGAGGTGCTATGTCTGTTTCATGCTTGGGTGTCATCTATGTGACAAAAGGTGGGTAATAAATGGTGTTATGATTTGTTACCTTTGTTAAAGCAGTTTTCCAACCTAATCATTATCAACAACAAATGGTTTTGAATTGAAGATTGCTTGTAGAATAGGTTTAATCTTCAGGGTGGCATGTGGGGGCTGATTTTGATGTGTGACGTAGCCTGCATTCGGATACATTCCACCAAAATACAATATTCCAATCCTCTTAGCGTGTGGGGGCTGATTTTCATGCTGGATTATGAGCCCTGCATTTGTGTCTATACCTCCCAACTAACCCAATATACAGTTCAATCTCTAATAATGTAAAACGGTTGGACCACTAGTGCAGGGTGGGTGAAATGGGTGTTGTTGGAGCTGTTTGCTGCATGGTTTAAAATGGACTCAGGATGTCTTCAAAATTCGAAGTATAAATAACACTCTTAATATTTAATTGTAATTTTGTAGTTTTCTAAAATTTTAGTCGTTGAATTATCGTTTGTAATTTGTATCATGATTGTAACCTTCTCCATAGGTCGCACAAGAAATGTTTTGTGAAATTCTTTTCTTTCAACAGGTTTTCAGTGCAGATTAACCAGCAGGATGATGGTGGAAGAATTGGACGGAAGACAATAAATGATTGAAATAGATAAAAACAGACTGGATATGTTTTTTCTAGAATGGAAATAATTAAAGAATAATATATGTGATTATATTAATTTTATTTAACAGTGAAAAAATTGGAATATGACTGAAAAGAACGAATTAAAGGGCGCAGTGTTAAACTGGGCCGAAAGATTTAATGGGCTGGTGCGACACGCGCTGGTTTCCAGGTATTTCTGCTATAGCCTCCATTCGACTGTCCTTCAAGTGTTCGTCCTACTCTCTGATGATGCAATGGGCTAAGCGGCTGAAGCCTAGTCCACTCAATGCATGCACTTGCAGATTAACCATTGGGATTCTTTTATAGTTTACCCAGTCAACATATTTAAAAACTTAATTCACGTCGGTCTAAACATTCATCTTTTTCTAAGTTCCGATTTTCTGTGAGATTGCGACTAAATAATAAAAATATGTAAGAACACGTAAGATGATTGACTCAGATCGGGTTTTTAACAAAATTAAAAGGGCTATTTGCATTTACCTCTCAATCACTATTGTTAATTTTGCAAAAGCACCGCACTTAGTAATGATTTACGAAGCCTCGCATAAAACGGTTCGTTGACCAGGCGCTAGGGCTTAGTTTCGGTCGCACCGGGCGGTCCGAAGTGCCGGTTATTGCTTCCGACTTCCTCTGTTGATTCGGGAAGAAGAAGGCGAGTGGCGAAGTCAAAACCCCAGCTGATGGTGCAGCTGCGGCAGCTGCACTGGAGACGGTTTCTTACTCTACCGCCGCAATTTAGCAATTCTTCTTCTCATCTCTTTCGCAGAAACGCCGGATTCCGTTCGTTTAACGCGAAGGTAATACATCGCAGATATTGGAAGCAGAAAAAAGAAAGAAAAATCGTAATACATGAGGCAAAAATCTGCTTATATGGTTTTTGTTATTTTACAGATGGAATCGAAGTATTATACGTTCGGACCGTATAAAATACCGCAGGAGGAAGTATTCTACTCGACGGCGCTATCGTTCGCCATGGTGAACCTGAGGCCCGTTTTACCTGGTAAATGCGCCCACCCATCTCTCATCTTTCTTTTTAAATCTCTCTCTCTCTCTCACATCTTTTCTTCTTCTACACCATTCTGATTTTTTCCCCCTTTTTTTTTTTTTTTCCTTCTTTTTTCCTTGGAATTTCTGATCATTTGCAGGTCATATCCTTTTTACCTTTCGTCGAGCAGTTTCAATGCATTTATGACGTGTCTCATATGAGCTTGTCTAGTAATATGAATTTGAAGCATGCTTTCGGTTGACGTTTTGGAAAGTGCGGTGGGCTTATGATCGCTTGTCAATATTTTAGCTATTGGCTGTAATGCCCTATTCCATTAGCTCCTGTTCGACCAGGTTGCATTCGATTTCTTGATCCTCCAGGTGCTGATCTGCTGAGTAGAAAACTTGTAAATGGAACAATAGGCAGACATTTATAGTGGGGATACAGGATTTGTTAGTTTGCCCCTAGTTTTGTTGGATATCTATGGCACAAGGAAGCCATTTGTCAGGATAGAATCTGATGATTTTATAAGGCTGACCAACTCGTATGTGCATGCATACTTTAAACAAACTTGCATGGATAAAATCTGTCGTTCGTTGCATCAAGCGGTTAACACTTTCCAAAGTGTTCTCTCAGCAAGTAGGCAAATATTAAGGAAATTTCCACGTTTATAGGAAGATACTTCTTTATGCTTCTTGCGAACTTGCGCTCAGTGGGATTTTGCTTTTTAAAAACATAAGGCCAAAGAGGCCCTTAGGCTTAGATAATGATTTAATGCCTTGGTTTATTCATTTGATCAACTTGACGTTATTTACATGTGCTCATTTGCCCAAGGCGTGAAGTAAAGCGCTTTGGTGATCTCACTGCTGAAGAGACCAGTGACTTGTGGCATACAGCGCAAAATGTTGGCAATCGACTTGAGCATCATTATAAAGCATCATCCCTTACCTTTACAATACAAGTGAGTACAATATGAGTTCTTTCACTTCATACTTTTATATACATGTGAATGTGCTACAGGAACAAATAATAGCAGCAGATTCCCAGATGTTTATATGATTTTCTCTGGTGTCAAGGGCTTTACAGTACTCTGGGTTTGATAATGAATGAGATTCTTAAGTCTCTTTTTTATATGCTGACACGTGCATCTATCAATCTCAAAGAAAGTGGGCCTGGGTACATTTACTGTTCTTCGGATGCACTGGCCTAAGATTCTACTTCAGCAATCTTAAATGGTCTATAGTCTCTGGTTCTTTTAAACTTTCTCGATACTAAGGGTGTGTTTGATATGATGTAGAAGTTGGGAAAATTTTTTGGGGGAAAAAATCTGTAGGAAAATTTTCGAAAAAGGAGAGAGTAATGTGAAATAATCAGGAAAATGATGGGAAGTGAAGAGAATAAAGATAAAAATAGGGCAGTTGTGTGCAAAGATATGAAAAAATGACTGGAATATAGAGGTAATGATGAGAAAATAGGATAGTTAAATGCTTAAGATGTTAAATCATATAAAAGATATGTAGGTAGGAGTGAGTAATTTCTTTCCCCCAATTTTCCATGTTTCTACCTCAAAACAAATGCACTCTAAATGTGAAACTTGAAGGTACTAATTTTTCTCCTTCCATCTTATAGGATGGGCCACAGGCAGGACAGACAGTACCTCATGTCCATATCCATATCCTCCCAAGGAAAATTGGTGACTTTGAAAACAATGATGAGATCTACGATGCTGTAAGTGACTGAATGTTTGTTTTCAAGCAACGATAGTAGGCCTGACAACAGGTACATGGCTTTTGGAAGAGAGACTTAGAGAGGGCCCTCATCTGTGAAAGTGAGAGCAATGATTGCCAATTGTTTTTAATGTCCAGCATGGAAGCTTTATCAACAAAATCTTGTTTGCTTAACTAGGCCAAACTGCCAAACGTGCAGGACTAAGGTTTTAACTGCAAATTTATGTTTGCAGGTGTTAAGGTTTTCGTTTGTCATTAAAACTATAAATTGGGTGTACAATGTATATGAAAATTAATCTTTAAAGAGAAGCAGTCGTAAAATGAAAATATAATTCTCAACTTCCGAAATTAGAATTTTAACATCTGGTCAACTTCTGTGGCTAGCTCTATGACCATTTTGTCAGACTTTTTTCTTGTTTTGTTTTTGACATATAGATTATGGACAGTTTTGATTCACCTTCGGAGGGTGCCCTGTTTACAAATTCCATCCTGGACCAATTTTGAAATTTGAATTCGTATGACTGAATAGGTCTAGTGAGACAAACTTCCATCGTCGTAATAAGAGTACTTGCAGATCTGGCATGCTTTGGTTTCTCCTCATATTCATTTATTCATGCTTCTTTTCTTTGTGATTTGCCGAATGCAATCCTATGCACCCAGGTGCATTGAGGCTCAATACACGGAGGTGCATAAACCTTTTTTTTTTTTTAATATTTTTTACACAACTGAATTACTAAAAATGCCATTGATTTTTAAAAATCCGAAAAAAATATCTACAAATCTCCAAAAATGGTAAAAATTGATACACATGTTAAATACACTTAGATTAACAGTTATGCAAAAAAAAAAGTTTTAAAAAAAAGGTGCAGTACACTCGGGTGCATAGGATTGCATCCCATGATTTACACCATTTTGTTAGAAACATAGGTGATTTAGATGCTCGGTTAAATGATCACAATAAACCAGTCTAAGAAAAATAACTGGCCAAATTGGGTGGTTGGATTTTTAATTCATGGCAATGTCCAACAAGTGACCACCAGACCCATTTCTGTATTTCAATGTTGTATTGTTGGCATGAAATTGCTTCACCTGCAGCTGGACTTAGTTTTGTTGCTCATCTTATCAATATTTCAATTAACTGATCAAATGTCGGAGTTCACAACCCTTTGACCTCGTTTTCTTTGTATGATCTTTCTTCATGTTACACAGGTGGATGCGAAGGAAAAGGATCTAAAAGAGAAACTAGATCTGGACAAGGAAAGGAAGGACAGAACCTCTGAGGAGATGACTCAAGAGGCAGATGAACTTAGAAAACTTTTTGGTTAGATTTCAATTGTTCTTCCGCAACATTGATTCCCTCCGATCTACTTCCTGGTGCAGTCAATTCTTAGATTTCCTTGGACGCAGATGCAGCCTTTCTTGTTGAGAGAATGCACCTAGTCCACATGGATTTCAGGAACTCCACCAGGTCTAAAGAGACTCCTATTGAGTTTAATGGAAGACGTTGTAGTAGTGATTGTGACATCCATACTGATGGACGTTGCCATCCATCACGTTGTAGTGAAAAATTTCTGTCAGGCAAGAGCCCATGACTGTGCAATACTGACAACAGAATCCGTTTATGTTATTATGGCTGCCTGGAATACAACCAACTTTTTTGGTTCTTTCTTGAGGATTTGCTAAGAAGTGAATTTGCTTTGTTTAACGGAAAGCTTTTATCTATGACTAGTCTAAAAAGTGGTGTATAAAAGAATGGCAATTTACAGGTTGTTATTCTGTTTGATGATATTACAACAACCATTTCAGTTCCAATATTGCACGTATACTATTGAACTTAATTGCCTGAACTGTCTTTGAAAGACAAAAGCATGCCTACGTTTGAAGCGCTACAATCTCATTTGGCCTCCTGCAGGCTGCAATTGACCGATGCATGGGCAACAAACAAAACATTTGTTTAATTTTATTTATTTATTTTTTTTGTGAAAGTGTGGGCCTTACCTGGGTTATAGTTATTGTAAAATTTAATGATTATTTTCTTTAGTTTTTATTTTTTAAAAACAAAGGATAAATAATTTTAAAAATTGTCAAATTTTACATGAATTACAATCTAGATTGGAAACATACTTCCATAAAAAAAATGAAAAGCTTTTCTTCCACCGATAAATTAATTAACTGATTTATGGGCCGCAAGCGCTTTTTTGGATTATAAACAATGAATTTTACACCAAGATATAACTAAAAGAGGCTTGGAGCAAAACTATTTGGAAGATGTTTTCACTATCCGAGTTATCTCTTTTACCTGCTAGTTTATGATAAAATTTGGCATCAAATCTGTGAACTGTATTTAAAATAAATGTATTTACAAATACTCAAAATTCCTTCACGGAGCTATAGGACACGTTTTCACTCCCTTTTCTCCCTCCTACTCGTCCTTGTTTCCCACGATCTCCACCCTAATTAAGGATACCTCAAACCTTTTTGGAGAAATATTGAGGTAGGAAGTTTTTTGAGGGCATAAATTTTGGTAAAATCACTTCGATTTTTACTCCAGGACATAAGACGGATAGTTGAAAATAACATGTGAAGAAAATAAGGTAACGTTAGTTATATAAAATTATTAATGCGAATAAAGATTCTTATTATTAAAAACATAGGTAATTTCTAAGGGAAAAATTAACCCTGTTGGAAGTAAGAGATGAGAAAGAGAATGTCTAAGCCTATTCTCACTTGTTTCTTGCGATTATGCTAACCAAACTATTTACAAGTTAAGTTTCTACAGGGTTGGTACGTTACAATCACCGTGGGATTTTGGAGAGCAGTGTGTATTTCGACAAGAGTCTATTGAATGGGATAGAATACAATACTACAGGTGTAATGATCTTTTCAAACCGGCTTTACGGTAGCCTCCGTAAAGCCAGCTCAAAAACTTATTTTTTAAAAACTTTTTTTTGATTTTTTTTCATGGGTAAATAAATCTAG
>JAXCLR010000105.1:8801522-8817761 GCA_035584095.1 Annona squamosa | reverse complement strand
GATTTACTTACCCATGAAAAAAAATCCAAAAAAAGTTTTTAAAAAATAAGTTTTTGAGCTGGCTTTACGGAGGCCACCGTGAAGCCGGTTTGAAAAGATCACAACTCATACTACAGGGTCTGAAGATACACAATTTTACCTGGATATGGTTTTCTGCGGGTCATACCAGATCAAGCATTGGTTCCAATGGCATTGATGTGTTTGGTTGGACACAAAAAATGTCAATCAATACTTTTCAATTTCTGTAATTATCTTATTTTTAATTATTTTTTCACATGTTCCTATACAAAAAATTTTATTTTTCAATTATTTCAATATAACTATCCATATAATTAATCTATCTATTTTAATTTTATTCTTTTTATACTTTATTATTACCTTTATCACATCACATAATTTTCTATCAACTTGACAATTTTTATCTTGAAAACTTTTCATTAAAATTTTTCATCTCCAACCAAACACACCCTATATGCCTACTTTAAAAATCATAATTTGATTTTTATATTTTGTTTTATTTTTTGAGGTAATTGATAGACTAAAGTGGAGACAAAGGAAATTATAGTGTCGGGCACCTTAAAAGGGGTTTGTCTCTCTTTGATCAGGGAGATGCTCCTTTTCACACAGTGCTCGAGAAGATTTGTCTGAGACTCTTGAGTGTGGAACCCGGAGGATAGATCGATCAGGTACTTATATTCTTGCCATTCCGTGAAACACAGAGACAAATTGTCAGACACCTGCGTCGTGGTTCTATATAAATCATGCAAGTAAAATCGACAAGACCCATGATCCTAACGGATGCATATGAGTTAAAAGACCGTAAATGAAAAGATATGTACTAATTAAAGATACTGATGCTGATTAGCACAACTGGAAAGATGATGACATCAATAATCTAAAATAAACAAACTTAAAATAGTTAAAATTTAATTATTTTATAAAAACTAAAGAATAATAATAGAAAATATAAATAAAGATATGTAGGTGAATGTCATAAATTCAAGAATTCAAACACAGGTTAATTAGCAGTAATATAAGACGACTTGTTATAAAGGTTTTAACAGGGGAAGGTTACACGAGATTTTCATCTGGCCAAACTTAGCACGTACAAAGGTTTCGGAATTTATTTTGGAGAACTTATGGTTCAGATAATGCTGATTAACTTTAAGAGCTTGCCATATTCACAAAATTTCCGTCACTCCTTGCAATAGGCTAGAAGTAAGTAGATCGCGATTTAATGCACTTGGGTGCACTGAGCAGGTGAATTAAATCTATTTTAATTTATTTTTTCTTTTTTAAAACTTTTTTATAAAAGTGTTAATCTAAGGATATTTAACATGCATATCAATATTTACCATTTTTGGAATATTTTAGATATTTATTTTTTATTTTTGAAAATTAGTGTCATTTTAGTAATGGTAAAAATTAATACACATGTTAAATACACTTAAATTAACACTTGTATAAAAAAAATTTAAAAATTTAAAAATGGGTTGAAGCTCAGTACACTCGGTGCATTAAATCGCAGAGGTTAGCTTTTGGCAACATACTATTTTGTTGTTAAGCTTTCTCATAAGCTTCATAGTAACAAAAAAATGAAGCAACAAAAATGTGCATTGTTATTACTATTTGCTATATGTCATAGTCTAACAATAGCTATGATATAACCAAATAGTTGTTAATTTTTGTCGTTTTTTCTTAAATTAAAAGGCAAAGTATTTTGGTCCTCAAGTGATGTATACTCGTTGCTCTAAAAATTAAATTGAACTGATTGAATTAATCAATTTTCTCATCTCTTCTCCATTTTCCCCTTATTTTCTCGTCAAAATGGAGCTTCTCTTTTCTCCCATCAGACAAATCTCTCTCCTGTATTCCATTTTCAGACGACAAAAAACAAATAAATAAAACGTGTACCCGAAAAATCCAATTAAATTTTTTTTGTTATTTGAATAGTTGTAATAATCCAGGTCCCTCCAAAAAATCAAATTAAAATTTTTCTGTTAAAAATGCAATACACAGAAATCGGCGAGGGCATCCATTACATGAACCCGATTAAAACTTGAAAACTTTCCTCTATCCTACCAAGTAATTGATGGTGAAGAGCTGCTCATGGGTGTTTTCTTCGATGAGGAAGAGATTGTATACGAGGGCAGCAAAGGCGATGCCAGTCAGGAGACCCACCCGGTAGATCCAGTAGTTCTCCCACGCCCAGCTCACCAACACGGCCTGAACAACACCGCCGAGTTCATGGAAGTGTCATCGAAGGCACCACTAGCCAAGATGTTCGCCCCCACGATGAAGTAGATAGCCAACGGCACGATCATGTCCAAGCTCCCCTTCTTCGGGTGCAAGGCTGTCTGACAGACGATGTACACGAGCCCACCACCGTCCTCTCCATCGAGTACAAGCTCGCCCTCCCTGTCGCCTACGACGATGTGATCAACGCCGTTCAGTGGGTCCACGAACAGGCTCTTGTCGCCTCCGAACTATGGATGGCTCCTGCGGACTTCTCTTGCTGCTTTCTTATGGGCAGCAACACCAGAGGGAACATCGTGTACCGAGAGAAGATGATAGAGAGGGAGGCGATGGCATCGAGTTCCAAGAGGATGAGAGATCGGCGACCGATAAGTGAGAGAGCAGCGACGGGCGGATTTGAATGAGGGAGAAAAGCATGAACTGGAGGGAGAATGGGCAACCAGAGATTTGAGAGGTGGGCAAAAGTAGGGGGTCCGCTGACAGGGAGTTTTTTGTAAAAACTCTGATTGCACTAACGGCTCTGACAACGGGCGATGCAATCGGCCCAATCTGAGGGCACACAAGGCTGGTCGAAAATGCCAGGCGGTCGTAAAAGATCGTAATTCGTCACAGTCAACCAATAACAATAATAACAACTGCTGCTGCTGCTACATTTTTATCACAGATTTCATATTCTTTGTCAATCTCCTGCAGTTAAACGTACAAAGTATATATTTAAGACTTTTTTTTTTTTTTAATTTACAAAACCCAAAAGCAGCTCAGCACAAGTCATCACAGCAGCAAACAAATCTCTCTCTCTCTCTCTCTCTAATCGTCCAACTAATTACACCCATTATGCAGCTAGCTAACTAATTAATAAGAACAGAGAGCAGGCGTAAATGGCTTCCCACAGATGCGGTCCATAACAATGACAAAGGCCATCATCAATTCACTATCGTAGCCCGGGCCAACTACCAGGCTAAACACGTCGTCGCTGAGCAAAATCGCTGGGTTTATTCGCTTCCTAGATATCTCTGCTACCACCTCACCCTTGCCGCTCTTGACCCTGCAAATCCGTCTCCCGAAGCTCCCTTCGATCGTAAAATCCGGTTCCCTATTATCCAAGCACTTTCTGCCCCCACTACTCGTCATGAACACTTCTGCTTCATCGCTGCTCTGGAGTACCGACCGCCTTTTCATCCAAAAAACCAGCTTCGAGCTGTTGTCCCCTTCAAATGCATTCCACTGCTTTCTCATGCTCAGCATCTGAATATATATATATATATATATATCAACATGATCAGATTGATAGTCGACGACACAAAAGTTCAACAAACATGCGCTTATGATCATATATTCGTGAGTATTTTTCTAGCTGATTACGTACCTGAGGTCTAAGGGTCAATAGAGCTCGGCCAGTGCCATCCATGAGCACAAGCCCACCTGCCATGCACCGGTTCTTCCTAGAGTAGTTGTCGACTCGGAAGACCAACCTCCCCTTGCCATCGAAGACCGAGAACCCATCTGTCCCCTGGAACGCCATGCTCGACTTCTTCCACACCGTCAGCGCCGTCGGCCCCGACGGCGGTGGTGGCGGTGTTGCCAAAGTGGGCCTTCTTGGGGTGCACCCTGCAGCTGCCTCTGTGGGATGTATCCTAGACATGATATCTTAAAGAAGTAAACTGGATATGAATAACGAGGAAATAAAGGAAGATGGGGGGGAGATAGTGCTGATGAGAAGAAGTAAGAAGCAAGAGAAATTAATTTATGAATGTGATTGTATTGTGTGAGGCCTGCTTAAAGAGGTGAATGAAAAGCGATATATATATACATGTGGATGTGGCGAAGCAGGGGGGTGGGGAATGGAATATATATGAATTGAAGGTGGGGTTTATGGGGTACATGTGGGTGCGTGGAGGCGTTTGCCAAGGAGGTGGAAAGAGCGACCCTTTTCTCTAATATTTGATTTGTGTGAGGATTATTAAAATATTTACATGAGGTGGTAGTGATGAGGAGTTACGCAGGTTTTCTACTTTATGGTACCACCCCAAGTCTCCATGGCTTTCTCATCTCCACATAATAATTTAATCCTGGGAGCACTAGATTCCGTGCCATTTTTCAGATTAAAATACAGCTAGTGGCAGGAAAATGGGCCATGCTAATCAAATGATAGTTTTGGGCAAATGTTTGTTAATTTTAGGCAAATCAAACTGTATATGAGTTTGCCTGTTTAATTTAAGATAGAGGGAGATTGGTAACCATGGCATGTGCATATGCAGACCAAGTGCAAGCTGGCTTTACTCAGAAACAAATGCCAGAGCAAATGGATAGTTCTGATTGATTGCTCGTAATTATTTTCAATCAATCACGAGCAGAAAGCGTTCTAGCATTTATGCAACAAGTCTTTTTCAGATTATATTTCATTATTACTGATCTTTGCATAAGTAATGCTCCATTTTCTCCCCTTCAAAAAAAAAAAAAAAATGCTCCATTTTCTAGTTCTCTGTGCCGACAGCTGCCCCATGTTCTAGTTCTCTGTGCTAGCGTTTTTGAAAATGATGAAACTAAATGCCTCTTGAAGAATGTATCAATTTCTTTATTTCTCATTTTATTTTATATATATATATATATATATCTATGTATGTCTAATTGTTTTTAACTACGTTAGTTAAAGATAAGTTCATCCAGACAAATAGACAGAATTTCGGGATTTTTTCGATAGGTAAAAAATATATATATAAATGTAAAAGAAAAGAGTTAAAAAGTTCAAGAAAATACTTTCTAAATAGAAAGTAACGTCAAAAATTAAGCCAAAGGACAGATAATAAATTGTTTTAAAATAAAAAATAGAAAGAGATTAATTATTAAAACTTTTATTGTGCAGCTAGTCACGTACTTATTTTTTTATCGTTTGATATTATATACTGTTACATCTGACATTACATGCAAATTCAGGCACATTTAATTTAAACTCCCAAGAAATAAATATTAAAACTCATTTTCAAATAATTGAACACATATGTGACTAGGGTGTTATCACCTGGGCAAAACCCTTTCTGATAACTAGTTGCGAACTTAAGTTATGACTACCAATGCAAACTATTTTTTAAAAAAATCTCAGAAATATAGACTCTGCTGTGTTTAGTTTATATGCTAAGTTTTATTATTTTAAAATTTTATATATTTTGAAATTTAAAAATAAAATTTTCATTTTTCATGCACCTATTATGAAAATAAAAGATTAAAAATTTATCAAAGTATTGGTATGATGGTTCAATATGGGCCTCGTTTTAATTATTCATGCCAAATCCAGTTTGACCATTGCATTCATTTTATTAAAATATCCAAAGCTTATCAACCAGATTTGCGTGCGACCACATCCTTTAAAAATATATAAAACATATGTAAATTTAGAAAATTATTGGATGTATATATTGAAAATTTAAAATATTATAAAATTATATAGAACTGTTATTTTAGATAGAATGAATGTTTTAGATGATTTAAGTATTGAATTCGTAAGTCCATATAATAAATAAACACTTTTCATGTTGTCACTAATCAAACAAGTGGTTAGTATGAGTGTATGCAAGGGTGTATGAGAAAGGTCTAGGGTTTGAGGTTGAGTAAAGATACTTGCTTTATTTAGCCCTCTCATAAAGTTATCATAAGTCAATTGCCTAGTAATCCAAGAGGATGACACAATAAAAAAAATGTTCTTTATTTCAGAAAGAATGCAAATCATGAATTATGATATTTTTATTCTTTTAACACTAAATACATGATGATAAAAGTATTATAAACCTAAACTAGTTTGGTTTACTAATTCATTTTGTTAGGATAAGTTGTATAGAAGCCAAACCTGTATGAATGCATATAGGTTTTTATTGTCTATAACCAGGCTACATAGAAACTTTGACGTAATCTCATCCATTTTGGTTCGCCTTAATGAATAATATAAAATCTACTCATTTCATTACATCTAATAGCATTTGTCGAGCTAGGAAATCATCAAAATGAAAGATGCACAGGGATATATTTCCTTTGAAATAAATCGGCATAGGTAAATTCTGAAAATTGCTTTGCTGAGAATTAATTGATTAAATTCTGTATAGTGGATTATGTACATGGTTTTGGTGCTAATTAATTAACTAGCTCTCTGGTCCACGGATTCAACTCTGGTGGGCGGGTGCTAGCAAGTGTTCATAGATATATATGCAGTACTGTTCATATCCAGCTTCACACGGCATAAAATGCAAGACAGCTGATATATAGCCAAATCAGAATTTGCATTGAAATCTCGTGATAGTCTTTGTCTCTCTGCGTCTAGAATTAATATTCAACAATGTGCGGCTTCTCAGGGAGTCTTTAAAAATGCTACGTTAGAGATGATCAGTACTCAAAGATAACAATAGCCTAGATATAAAAGAATCGGCTCTTGTTTAAGAATATGCCTGAGTCGGAAGATGACTCGATTGGTTGGATGTTCTTCAGAGAGACAAATTTGGAATTTAATTATATATATGTACGGAGATATGCATATGATCCGATAAATCACTGGCTAGCTAGAGCCTAGCTTGGCACCCTTCTTCCTTTTCTTCTAAATTGAAATAACATTTACCTTTAATTTCTGCCATGGATTTATGATTTATTCCATAGTTAAAATTCTGATTTTCATTCCCATTTATATTTTCTTAAAATTTTATATTTTCTTTTTTTGTTACTTAGCTGCTGTATATCATATTTTAATACTTTTACACTTTATAAGTAACTAATATGACATTTGTGACAAAAAAAAAACCTAATATATCATCTGGGAAGATGGGATATGAAAAAAATAAAAAAGGAAGTAATATATATTAAATTATTTTATTGTGTTGAGTTTGTACCGTTTCAATATAGTTCTTACAAACATGTTTGATTTGGATAAAAATTGATATATTACTAAAGTAAACAATTCTAAATCTAATGAATAAAGTAGATGTTAATTTCATGAGCAAATAATCTCTATCTTCAATAGAATGCAATCTAATTAGGGTGCATTGGAATGCACTTGAGTATTTTTTTTATTATTTAATTATAAAAGATAAAATAAATAAGCTTTTTTATATAAGAAATGAAAAATATCTTTATTTCCATCCAATCAATAAACCTGTAAACATTACATATTCCAATCCAAATGATACATATGTATAACCCTTATAGTACTGGAGTAAGAAGTTGCAATTGATCGATTTTAATATATTTTTAAGACTAAATTCCTTATATGCTTACGAATTTTACTCCTAATTCCTTTTATACTCATAAAATTTTAAAAAAATTTCTCATACCCACTAGTTTTCATCATAATTTTATTTATACTCACGCCGTTAAAGATCTATTAAATGAGCCATTAGCTCCCCAATAAATGACAAATATGCCTAAGCTCTAATGCAATTTAAGATTATTTTACTTAAAGTTAAATATTCATATTCAAATAATATATGATTTTATAGTTGTGGAATTGATAGAAATTCATTATAATATAAATTTTTAGCTATAAAGTCATAATTATGGATGAACATATTTGTCATTTCTTAAAGAGTTAATAACCTCTCTAACAGATCCCTAACGGCATAAATATACATGTAATTAAGATAAAAATTCATAATTATGAGAGAAATTTTTGAAAATTTATAGATATAAATGAAATTATAAGTAAAATTTGTGATGCATAAGGATTTCATCTTTTTTTAAAGAGCTGGAATGACACGTAAGATGAGGCTGGGTTGTTTAATCTAATTCCCTGGCTAGTGCTTGGCAACGAAATTAAAATACTAATCTTTCATTAACTGTAGTTAGTGCCCATCGTTTTGAGTCACCGCCGCTCAAAAACAATTCACGTAGCCACGAAAAATATATATTATGATAATACGAAGTTCAGGACTATGTAAAAGTTAAGAGAGACAAAGAGACAAAAATAAAAGATGGGGATGAACGGCAAAGGGACAACAAAAGGACAGGATTAGGTGACTCCCATTGTCTAGTTAATCAGCAAGTATAATCTTGTACAGCTCCACGTATTCTAACTTATCATGCAGCCTAGCTATTTCTTCCCCACCATCACCCATCTCAGGCCCATTTACTAGTAAATAGCTTCATCTGAGGCGTCCAATGATTGATTCCCATGTTGTGGGCAGCCAAAGAAGCGACACCAACCTAATCATTACAATTCATTGGGAGAGCCACATCATTTTCATTCTTAGGGCTACCACAAGAATTTGATTTTTCCCATCTTAATCTTTTTTTTTTTTTTTTCAATCTCATGAAGGCAAGGATCCGTGGCAGCAGTTGGGTTTCAAACCCTAGGTCACGGGCATGCACGCCCAGACGTGAAACCACAGGCCTAACGTCAGGTTCACCCCAATCTTTTTTTTTTGAAAAAAAAAAAAAACCACCCCAATCAGTTCATTGGAAAACACCAAAAGCGGTTATCAATTGAATAAAAAGAAAATTTCTGCAATTATTCCATGTCATTGCATATGATGGTGGGGCTACCAAATAAAAGTTATGATATTGTTATCTTGGGCTAAATAATTTATATTTTAGCCAAGCTCAAAAAATTATTTTTTGCTTTTTCAAGTAAACTTGTTTATATGAATATATTTAATATATAAATTAAGTTTTATCATTTTTAAAGGTGTATGTACATTTTTTGAATTTTTTTACAGCTATTTTGGTCATTTTCAGTGGTGGAATCTATGACCTTATTTGTTATTAAACTTCCGTAATATTTGATATGCAAAAACAGTGGAAATCATTTTCACCTGGCTTCGGCCCCTACTACATCACAATTGAGATTGAACTAGATCTAATCAAAAATCTTTTTTGAAACTTCTTTTACAAAAAAAGCTAAAGGGTTGCACGTCCTTGGTACCATAGAATTTTGGGTGGTGTTTTGCCAAATTTTAATAGACAATTTGTGGCGAGCTATACAACTTCAAGCCTCCTTAATTTTCATGGTTGAGGACTGAAAGTGGTGGGCAATGAGGTGTTTATGAATTGATCTTTGCAATCCTGTAATGGGCCTTATGTCATCTTCCACCACTAACTTCACATACCTAAAACCCAAACTAGTTACAGTTGGGAGTACAGCATCATGCATTGGTTCCTTCTAAATGTTTGTGGGGGAGTTTTGTGGCGTGAAACAGGGTTGGATAATCTTAAGAAATGATGAATGGGCTGAATTTTTTTTATAGGGTTTGACTTGGCTAGAAACATAAGCTTTTTATGTGGAAGCAATAACATGGTACACGGAGTTTGCCCAAGGCCAAGAAAAGTGTCCCACTCTGCTCACCTGTAGCAATTGGATGTTGAAACTAATACAAAGTACTTTTTCTAGTTTATCCAGATTGTATGTGTTTTACACATCAGCAGCATGAATGGACATTCACAAAGAATTAACTAAAGAATGCAGTGAAAATGACCCAAATTACAACCTTGTTGTACTCGTGATAGCAACGCTGATGTCGACACCCAATCACTTAAGCTTTAACCTTTTTAATTAGAGGCAGATGAACCAGCTTTACTTTCCACTGATAAGCACTCCATTAGCTATAGTTTGATAGCTCGGTTTCAAAAAATACATCGAGAAGCTTGTGACTTGGAGATTAATTTTTATAGTGTCCTTAATTGTAAGCTCACAAGTTAGACTTCCGACAGGCCAAACATAGCCTAACCCACTTCATTTTATAAATAGGTTTAGAATATTACTTTTAAGATCTAAACCATTTATAACATTCATTTATGTGCAATGTGGGCTGGTTGAGACCAAACACAGCTCACCAAACCTGATACAAATCAATGTTTGAGAATCTTAAGGCCCGGTAGCCCCATTTACAAATTTAGGATTAAGGTCCAAGCAAGCTTAAGCTCGAACGTAATTTACCCAAAGAAGGTCAGGGTACAAATAGAGTTCGTCTTTAAATTTTAAATATAAAATTAAAATTAAGGTTGAGGCAAATTAGATTCATAAAACTGAGTTGCACCCCTAAATTTTGATCAGAATCCGTTGTAATTTTTTTTATAAAAACTTCGAATCCATTATAAATTGGATTACCTTAGACAACGCAATCCAACCCTTGCAGCGAAAACGTCCCATCCGACCCAACCCACACAAGATGCACCACAGTCCAAACCTTTCGGGCATATAATTAGCCCAAGACCGGGCTTATGGGCCCAGCCCCTCATTCTAATAGACGAAAATGCCCGCCGCCCTAAAAGGCTAAAACCCCTACCTCTGTACTAGTTTGGACCGGCCAGACCGGAGATCATACGGGCTTTGGGTCCGCCGGTGGGGCCGGTCTCAGGCTTACTCACGAATTTTATATTTAATTGCATTCATGCCTATAAATTTTCCAAAATTTTAAATATATCTATATAATTTCCTTAAAATTTTATTTATATCCACATCATTAGACATCCATTAAATGAATCATTTATCCTCTTGAAACTTGGGTCGGGTTGAGCGCGAACCCAGCCTGCTAAACCCAATTTCTAACCATGTTAAAATTCGCTTTTCTGCAACCCAAACTCAGTTAACCTGATTTATAAACATGATAAGGTTAGGGTTAAGTGAACCAGAACCCAAGCCCGATTTTATTTTATATTTATTATAAAATATATTTTATATATAATATCTAAACAATATTTTTTTATATTTTTGTATTTTATGTTATTTATATTTATATTTAAATACATGTTTGACATATTATAATTATATTATACATAAAGTATATTATTTTCATTTATATGATCTTTTATTTCTATAATCTTCTTCATTTATCTTGTTTTTTATGTTAAATTTTTTTTAAAAAATATTTTAGATAGATAAATGATCTTATTAGCCTGGGCTAAGCAAACATCTCGCTAAGCCCACTTCAAGAAACTCATTTACGACAACTTTTTTTTTCATACACTTGTTTATCTAAGTTTATTTAACATATAAACCAAATTTTACCATTTTTGGATATGTGTATATATTTTTTTGAGATTTTTAAACACTTGTGTATATATCTACTTAAAATACCCTTATCTTTAAAAATTTTAAAAATATATATGCACATATCCAAAAATGGTAAAACTTAGTTTATATATTAAATACACTTAGATAAATAAGTGTATTAAGAGAAAAATAAAAAATTTATTATAAATAAGTTTTTTAAGGTAGACTAAGCAGAAGATTTGCTTAGCCTGGACTAATAAGATCACTCATCTTTTTTATATTATTATATTTTTTAAAAATATGTGGTTTGACTATATATTATTATGTTTAATGATTTTTTTTTATTATACATTCATATAAAATTTTAAACATCTCACTTTTAAATAAAATATAAATTTAATAACTAAAATTCCAACTCGAAACCCAAATTGAACCCAATTTTCAAAAATAGGGTTAAAATTTAGGTTTTACATATAGTGTTAGTGTTAGGGTTAGGGTTAGAGTTAGAGTTGATGTTTTATAAATAGGGTTAGGGTTGAGATAAACTCGAGTTTAATGAGCCCAAGTTGCACCCCAACAGAGAACTAACCTTTTGCGACATATAATTTTAGCGACACTCCATTTTTTATTGTAAAAAATATTATTTAATGGCACAAATAATTTCATCACAAAAAATTTGCTTTTACAATAGTAATATGATGTACGTCGCAAAAGTAATTTTTAATAATAAAAATTGTCTCTAAAATTGTAATTTCCAACTACAAATTTATAAAAAAAATCATCACTAAAGACTTGTGTACTGACTTATAATAGCTTGATTACAGTGATATCATTTTGTAAATTAATATATAGTAACAAATGTTAGCATCACTAAAAGTTTAACTTTTGTAGTGATATCATTATGTTAAAATTTGAATTACTCTTCCATAAAAAAAAAACTTTGAACTACTCTTTTTTGCAAGAAATATTGTAAAAAGTGGTTTGTAGAACAATATATTTTGCTACAGTCAAACCTTGAGTTTTATAAAACAATTAACATTGAATACAGGAGTGCTTTTGTAAACAAATGCAAATAATTCTAAGTAGGGTGGCTTATGGCTACTTTGATTGAGCACTTTAGAGTGGTTATTTCATAATTATATGAAAAACGTCGAGTACAGAAGAAAAACATTTTAATTAATAATTAAGGACAGAAAATTTCAGAAAGCTATTGTACAGGCAGAATGTTCATCATGAAATCCACATGTTTGGGGACCACGCCATGCATGCACTATAAATATTTGCATGAATGTACACGTTCGGTCCATTCTACAAAGTGTGTGTAATAAGGAAAAAGCCGTAGATGATGGACGAAGGCAATGCATGAACCCCAATTGCATAAAAGGCTATACATGGGGTTTTGTCAAAATAAGCTTCTTCCCTTTTTTAGCTTTCTTCTCCGCCAGACTATAGCAACGCCCCATCGTGTTTTCATGAAATGTGGTTGCTCAACCACTAATTGCTTTTGCTCCAATGGTTGCAATTTTAAGAAGTAAAATGATTGAGTTGGCCAAAAAATTCATAAGCAATTGTGGGGTTACCAATTACTTGTCCACAATTGCTCACATGCCATGCAAGTTCAGACAATTGCAAAATAACCTAACACTTTCAAATTCCTTTAATCAATTCCGTACCCACCCAAAATCATTAATCAAAGACAAAGATCCTGGACGTCCTTCTCCATTATATATCCATCTGTAGACCTTAATTCACCAATTTGTTCAAAATAGTCAATTAAGATGAAGAAAGAGCCCCTACTTTAGTTATCCATCAAAGCAATGCTAGCCAAGGGAATTACCCAGCAGTCTAAATAGGGAATTCATTACCTAGAACATTCATTGCGACAAATATTTAGTTGATTTCTATGATCTGACTCATTAGTTATCAAGGACAGGCAAAACATGATCCAAAGACATCTTTCAATGGCTATGATCCGTCAAAATTTGTTTAATTATTGCTTAATTCAGGTTCATTTTCACAACCACAGTTTCCATCAAGATGAGGTGACCCATAAACTGGACATTTGTGTAATAAACTGTCTAATGTTGTGTATTATTATTTTTGACCTCGAAGTTTGTGTATTAGTATATTAGACCTTACAAATTTTTAGTATTGTATTTTAAACCTTCATCCCTAATGGCATGATAAACTCATATGTAATGTCAAATGACATCACCTCCTTAGAATTGTGAAGCACTATTGCATAAATGATGTTAGTTTTTGACCATGGCTGTCTTGCTTTTCGTATGAATATAAGAATAATTTGTATATATTTCCACATAATTTGATGCTAATTATAGATATACCCACGTAGTTTCACAAACTACATATTACATTCACATAGTTTACCAAAATTGTCTATTCACGCCATTACCTGTCATTAATGTCTGACGTTATATTTTGAAAAATGATGAAAATGCCCTCATTGGTATACATAATTTTATTAGGTAATATACAATTTTGATGAAACTATATGGGGGGTGATATGCAATTCATGAAACTACAGGAGAGGGTATTTTCATCATGTTTCAAAATATAACATTAGATATTAATGGTAGGTAACAGCGTGGGGGCAATATGTATTTCATAAAACTACACAGGTATATCCGCGATTAGCGTCAAAATTATATGGATGTATATATGCAGATTACCCTAACATAAAGGTATTTTCGATATTGTACATAGATTTAATGGTGTGTTTTACCGTCATTAGTGGTGAGGGTTTAAAATGCAAAAATCGAAACTGCATAAGGTCTAATATACTAATCCCTAAACTTCGGAGTCCAAAATGTTAATAAATAAAGTTAGTGGGTTCACGGTGCAAAGTTCCTAAGCGCCCAATGTAATTAAGAGCACTTTTACATAGATATGACCATGTTTAGGTGGACCGCCATAAAATCTGATCAAAATTGATCATTTGACGGTTTAGCAGATCTAACTTCTAGATAAACCTTAAAACATCGGTCATAGGAGACGTTTAGCAAAATATTTTAGAAAGTAAGTGGGAAAAAGCGAAATCATCAATAACTATAAGGTAATAATTGCAACATTGAAAAGGTACTGACGTACACGCAAATGGCCATTGAAACAATTACGAGGTGCTAGCCAAGTACGATCGAGTAATCTGACTGAAATCCAAGTAATATTACTTTATCTAGAGCTTACGCGTTAATATTTTTTTATTTGGGCTTCGATTTAATTTAAGAATGTGTTTATTTGCGCTTAAAAGTTTTTCAATCTAAAACTTTCTATTTTTAATTATTTCTTCATATTTTCTATATAACTATCTTATCTTCTTTATTATTTCTAAACAACTGCTCATATTACTGACATGTTATTTTAATATTAATTTTTTTATTTCTCATCATTATTCATATTATTTTATACAATTTTCTTTCATTTCAAAAACCGCTATCCTAAAAAATTTTCAATAAAAATTTTATCAATTTTCAAACATATCTTAAACCTAAAAATACACTGGCCACTTCTATTTAAAAAATCAATATAATGTACTTTTGAAACTTATATATTATAACGCTTATTGCAAATGCATGTATCATGACTTGTACTATATAAAAATTTGATTTCATGAAGAATTTGCTAACATTAGATTTCAACAATCTTAGTTACTTTGAAACAAATAGACTTTTGGGATGTAAACATTTGATTCCGCGAAGAATTTTTTTTGATGAAAATTCCATAAAGAATTTGGTAACATTAGATTTCAACAATTTTAGTTACTTTGAAAAGAGTAGAATTTTAGAATGGTGCATTAATGAGAGTAATTGAAACAAGAATTTGAAATAAAATCAAACATTTAGTGTAGATTTTTGAACTTGAGATGTGAAAATGATCTAAGATCTAAGGTTTCATATGTGATTTTTCTTCAATAGAAGATTAACTTATTTATTTTATTTGGATAATTAGTATTAAGGAGAATACATCATAATTTAATTCTGCATGCGTTGTGGTACCCTGCAAAGCTAGTAGGATACTGACGTAGGTTCAATAGTTTTTTTTTTTTGATTAGAGTATATATTTACAACATATCTCAACACATATCATATTCAAATTTCTGAGATAATTCTAACAATATTTCCAAAGGGAGATCACCAGTTCCCAACCGAACAAGAGGGACCCCAAATGCCCCCACAGAAATTTTTTGGTTCGAAATCCAATACGGGATTCGAACACGCGACGAGCGGAACAAAAGCTTTCAATCCGCGCCTGTCGACCAAACAAGCGCCGCTCGTTTGGTGACGCAGGTTCAATAGTTGGTGGCAGCAAGTCTCCCTGAAATTCATGGGAGCGTCCACCAAATAAGAAAATTAGGAATATCATTAGATGTCTATTAGAATGTTATATACAAATTGTCAAAATGTCTTAGAGCTTGATTTTAATACCAATTGAGATTATGATAAAATAATCATAAAAAAGTTTTCACCTTTTGGTTTTTTTATCTAATACATAAAATTATGCCAAAGTATGAGCCTATATACCAATCAAGTAATTAAAATACAAGATATTAAATTAAAATATACTATCTTTTATAAAAAAAATAATATTAAATAATTTATGTATGTTATTCACATTTATATCTCAAAATTCTAGATTGAAATATGTAGCCAAACTAATTTTAACAAAACCACAAGATATAACAATATTCTTAAAAATATCTATCAAATCTATAACAATGAAATCAACAGAAAAAAAAGATAAAAATTTATTGGCTTGAATTTTCAATGGTTTCTTCAAAATCCTCCTCGAACTAGCTATTCTTATCTTCTTTCTTGGCTTTTCTTTTGCTCCAAATCTTAGTTCCAATCCCTAAATTCGTGCATCCAAAATTTTCTTGTGAAAAATCTCTTTCTTATATAGCTTCTACATTAAAATTTTAGAAGCAGCACCAACTGAGTCGTGCTCAGTTGGTGGCCATAGCGGTAATAGGGCATTTGCGGAGCTGTGGTCAGGGGTTCGAATCC
>JAXCLR010000105.1:8777224-8801422 GCA_035584095.1 Annona squamosa | reverse complement strand
AGGCTCGCTATAAACAGGAGATATTTTTTGATTCTTTGTTTTTGCTAATAAATGTGTTGTCAAAATTCTTGTGACAATGATTTTCATATCTGAATCACTTCTTTGTCTTGTATTCTTGTTACATATGCAGCTTAGGCAGCCTTCTACAGCTGATGAAAATGACATTGCTTTTACTCTTGGAAATCTCCAAGTTAAACTAAAAGACACATTGAGGGCATTGGAGTTGTTCCAGTCCAAGACTGCTGATAATGTATTTAACACAGGTGGATTTTCTAATAAATTAATTTGTCCTGAACCATGCTGAAATTTTTTTGCACTGGAAGTTTTGTTGCATATTTACAACTTTGCTGCTGACTATCAGCTATGGAGATGCAGAATCACCTCATTTTCTTGTTTTTGGTTACTCTCCTGCTGCAGTCATTGAAGAACCTGCTATTTTCTGCTTAATATAATCATTAATCTGCTGTTCATCTAAAGATCAGTTGTACTGCATCTGAAGATTTGGTTCTGAGATTCTTGCATGGACCACTTGAGCCTTGTGGCATTGATTCTTGCAGATCATGATGGTGACACCGTTTGGTTATGAGTCATCATCATTTAGCACCAAAAAATATTTTTCTTGTACCTTTTGCGTTACAAACCATGGGGCTTCACTTAATTTCAAACTATATCCTGTGATTTAGGTTCTTGTAAAACAGTTCATTTACGTTTCTGAACATTGCAAAATAAACCCCTACACTGGTGTATGTGAGAAAATGGTTTCAAATACATTATAAGTCATTAGAAAACTATGTGTGACCCATTTCACGTAAAAGATGTTTCGCAAATGTTAATTTTAGGTTTTATTTTGTATTATTTAAAACTTTATACAGGATATAATTTGCAATAAGGAGAAATTATTAGTTCTATTTTGCAAGGATCGCTACTTTTATTTCTACTGGTACTTTTCATGGGATTCACCATGTTACTTTACGTACTTGAAGGTGTAACTAAGGATTGCTTTGCCGTCTATGATATACAAACATTGTTATATGCTAGTAAGTTGAATTTGGATTAATGTGCTGTATTCAATTATCTCTTTACTAAATTTATCCCCAAATCCCAGTCAATAGAACCCTGTGGTTGTCTTTCTAGACCAGGCATGATGTTTCTTAGCAAGAATTTGATTGGTGCTCTACAGTGAAAGAATTTCTCCCATGTTTATTCTCATGATTTTGATTGGTGCTCTACAATGAAAGAATCTTCTTTTAGATGCCAGGTAGGCTGTTTGAGAATATATGCATGCTCAACATGGGACCTTGATATACACTGTTGTAGTAGATTCGGTGTTTCGATACTTACATCATACTTTTTGAATCCTTATGAAACTGTTGCTGAAACTTCACGAGGAATTCATTTTGTTTGGTTGCGGATTTTGCTAGTTGTCGTAAAAAGAGGCTTGTGTGTCGTGTCTGCTACTTCTTAGATATGTTCTTCATAATTGATTAGGCTATCTGTAAGTAATTTGCAGTCATGAGTTATATGCCACAAGACTTCCGTGGTTCCCTCATTAGACAACAACGGGAGCGTTCGGAGAGGAATAGGCAAGCTGAAGTTGATGCTTTGGTTACTTCTGGTGGAACCATTCAAGAACGATATGCTTTATTATGGAAGCAGCAAATGGAAAGGTAGGACTTCTTATTTTCTATTTGGCCGGGTAGGACCACATATTTATCAGGTCAATAATACCATGGATGCTAGAGACTTTTTTTTTTTTCCATGTTTCTTGTTCCAGGAGAAGGCAATTAGCTCAGCTTGGCTCTGCAACAGGAGTCTACAAGACTCTTGTAAAATACTTGGTAGGGGTGCCACAGGTATGCTATACATCAACTTATTTAAGCCTTCTGATATATTCTTTCTTAGCGTTTATTTAAAGAATAGGATACACAATAAACAACTTTAATATCCATGAAGAGCAGACTCTGTGATCATCTAGGAAATAGCATTTTGATATTCAGAGTTTGATTGCCGTGTGAATGTGACTCTAGATAATTCAGAATAGAAACTACTTGGAGGAGGATTACTGGTTAATTTCTGAAGTCTTAGCAATTTGAATTCTGCCTCATGCTCGAAAATTTTCTGAACTATACAATAAAAATGAATGAATGCGGTTGAAAATTTGCTCAGCATGAGTTGTCTTATTCTCTCATATTAGAATTTACTCAGCACTCGGAGTGTGACTGCATTGACTAAGTCCGACTTTCTCTATTTCAGTTCCCAAGCAAGAAAACTCAATCTTTACGGCATCAGGATGATCATAGTATCTGGTTTGTTTGGTTTGTTGTAGAATTTGGAGCGTGGACCAATTTATTGGAGCACCTTGATGTTGCTTGCCATTTGGTTAAGATGAAGTTATGTTCAAGAATAAACATTTAAAAAACTGGAACTGGTTGTGTCTGGTTAGGTTCATAAACCTACTTGGAGAAAAGGAAGGTTAAATGCATGTAAAGATGTTCCAATTGATTTAACAACTGGACCACTTGTCGTCTAAAATTCGAATAACATATAAATTATCTAAATGGAACTTGTATATCGGGAAAATTCTTTTAAATCATGGACTTTGCAATCTCATCTAATTGGTCATTATCCATACGGACATGTTGGACCATTGTGTACTAACCATGGAACTTGTTTGAATGAACTGCCGCTTCAATCAGTTTGATCTCTGTTATAATTTTGATACCATTTCTAGGAACTGACTTCCATGTGTTCTTGGGTTCATGATTTTAATAGTTGAAATGAGTCAAAACCAAAGTAGCAAATTAGCAAATTCTATTGCTTTTTTATCATCTTGCAAAATCCTTTTTGTGACATTAGATAGTATATTGAGAATGAATTATCTTTTCTAGGGTTGCAGTGGTACTGTTCTGAAGTTACTTCTTAGTCTATTTTATTCATTTTATGCTTACTTCTTGATGCATCATTTTATTGTTTGAAGCACAGAGAGATGATTCCACTTGGTGCTTGTATTTCATGCAGGTTTTACTTGATTTTATTCAGCAAATAAATGATGATGATGGGTATATTTTCCTTTCTTGGAAGTTGTTTTATGGCCTTGATTTACCTAGTTTTTAAATTTGATAAATAGAGCTTATGTCCTGCATTGTTAATTGTGTCAAACATAACCTTTTTACTTAGGCCCATGGAGGAACAACGGCAACATTATGGCCCATCTCTGTACAACCTTACAAAGATGGTGCTTTCAATTTGGTTGTTTTTCCTTCTTTTGTGGAGGCGATTCACAGCAAGAAAACTGTGAGATACCCTGCCTTTAATGCTAGTTTGTAAAAATGGAATCTCAGTCTCAAATTTCTTTTCTTGACTCCTTCACCAAGTGATGCTGTGTTTCATGCCCCTTTGAACAGGCAGAAAGCTGAGGTTGCTGTCTTAGAGAAAGCGGTGAATGTCTACACATCCGAGTTTGTTAGATTTCTTAAATTTATAGGGTAATTCCTGAAGTTGTAACCATCTCTATCTTGTTGCATGGTGCTGTGTTCATTTGATTTGAAATGTTGGCTTTCCTTGTCTTTTCCATTTGATTTGATTATGTACGCTCCTTTGGCTTCTTTTTTTTTTTTTTTCCCTATTTCTTTTTTCTTTACATTGGATGATATAAAACAGGATGTATAGCGCCAAAAATGAAATAATCTTATGTATAGCACCAAAAATGAAATAATCTTTCTTGTGCATACAATGAAAAATTGAAGTAGGCATCACATTCACAGTTTATGGACACAGATTTTTCAATGTGATTGTTATGAGAGGAATATCGAGGAGACGTGAATAGTAATAAAGATGCTAAATGACACATGGATATATATTCTGTATATCAATCATTGCATGGAACTAGCATAAGTGCAAGTTTCGTGCTATAAATGATCTGAATATAATTTGAAGCATCTTTTAGAAAGGAGAATGGAATGTAGTTGATGGTGCTTTTCTCCAATTTCAATAACAGATATAAAGTTCAAAATTTTAGTAGGATGTGTTGATGAACATCATTTACAAAAAGTAGTCTCACTAGTTTTATTGGCCCTTGCTGCAATGTATTGGTAATGAATGCACATGGATATAAAAGAGGTCTCTACGATCTATGTCATGGCTGTTGCGTTTGTTGTCAACCAAATCAATATTTGACTGATGAGTACGACATTTCTATTTCAGGGAGGTTTTCATGAATTCCCCTTTCCTGATTTCAGCAGAAGCTGCTGGTGCTGCCGAAAAAAGGTATTTCCTCTCTTATAGCATCTTTGGTATCTATTGAGGAACATGGTGTAATTATTCACCATATTGATGTTTTTTCTGTGAACTGTTTTGCAGGAAAACTGATGATTACAAGGAAGCAGTCATTCCTGCTGGAAAGACTCATGAGGTGTGTTTAATAGTGTAAACATTTATTTATTTTTTTAATCCAGTGATGATGTTCATGCATATCTTCCAAGCAATTAAAGTATGGCTGTAATTAAACAGTTCAGAGAAAGATTGCTCTTGTAGAAGCAGCTCAAGAGTTTGAACAGTCAATATTTTCATAACAAACGGGTACTGCTTGTAAATCTCAAGGGATGAAAATGTGCAAATAAGAATTTTATTGCATTGCTAGATTTCATATTGCTGTATGTCTTCAGCAAAGCTTATTTAGGAAATATTTACACTAATTTCCTCATATAAAAATTTTGATGTTAGGTGATTTTGGATTGTGTTCCAAATAAATAGTCTCGCCATCCACTTGAGATACCAGTCTGAATGTATTATAGAGCCAATCAAACATGTCTTCTTTGTTAGCAGGATCAAATTAATAGAAAGTAGCGGTGCAACTCGGTCCGGGTTCGGCCTGAACCTGGATTTGGGCAATGTTAAAACTATGCATTGATGAACCCGAGCCCTATTTAGCCAGCCTGAGCTTGGACCAAATTGAAATCGGTCCTGTCTTGGGTTGAGATAAGCCCGAACCTAATTTGGGGATGGTATTTTACAAGCCCTTTAAACGTCTTGCACAATCTTTTCTTTTACCGCTGGTTGCAACCCGAGCTCTTGTCCCCCATTTTCTCTTCCCGCAAGCCAGTGACGGTTACCATTTTCTCTTTCTACAACAAATCCCCCCTTTGGCGTTCTCTCTTCCGATGATGGCTGCAAGCCCATCCCCCATCTCTCATTCTCTCTTCCCACAACCCTAGCCCCCATCTCCCATTTTGTCTTCCAGCGATGATGCCCTTTCTTATTTGCTTTTCTCCATCTCTCTCTTTCTCGTTTTGGTTTTTCCAGCTTTTCATCGCCCTGTCATTGCCAGTTGCTCAAATATACTTTTTCCGTGTTCTTCCTTTGTTTTGATTTGGTTAGTTTCCGGTACCTGATGCTACAGCAACCATTCCACTGCCTCCTCTCTTTTTTTCTTTTTCCTTTTTTAAAATGTTATTTTCGCCCTTGTTCTGTTCATGATGGATCTTGGCTATGCCTTCGTTTCTAGTAGCAATGGTTTGGAATGATGTGGACGATTGAATTTTTGAGGTTCAACATGGAAGTTGATGGGTTTCCTGTAATGTAGGGAATTCCATGAGAAGAGGATCCACATCTAGGAGCCGCATTGGAGGGGTGGAATATTATTTTGTTGTTATATTTATAGGGGCAGAATATTAACCTTGCATGCAGTTCACCAAAAGCACTATTTGATTAAGGCACGGTTCCCAAATTTGTTGCGGGCAGTATATGAGTTCAACCTTTGTTGGATCATTTCTTTAGTAGTTGATTAGCTAGAGAAGAGCTTGTTTGTGGTTGGACAACGGAATGGTAGCCATGATGGGGCCTTGTTCAACTTCATTAATCGACCAAATTTTCGGCCTTGTCAAGAAACACTTAAATACTCATTTTATAGTTGGGAATGCCACTACTATCTGTTTGGGTGTTGATTGGCATGAATTATTAATGTGAAAACTAATGTGGTAATTGATATAAGATTTTGATTTGTTTTGGATATTTCATTGATATGGGTGGAGCAATTGATTAACACAAATTCCAACCTAAAACTCAACCCAAACCCAAATTTTAAAAATAGGGTTTGGGTTGGGGTGAACCTGAGTTTCACGGGCCCGAGTTGCATCCCTACTAGAAAGTCCTTTTGGGATGGATGGTTTCCTTGTTGATATTTTTTTCTTGTATAGGATAAATTTGAACCATATTCCATTGTCTTCCTTGTTTATTTTTGTTTAGTGTTCTATCTTCCACTCTACCTGGTTTGAATCATATTCATGTTTGTTAGGAGATTATCCAGTTGAAATGTTGCTCCCATAATTACAGACAAAACGATTTCTTTAATGGGTGATAATCTTGGAGCAATTTGAGATTAAACTCATGCCACTGATCCGTCTGGGCCCACCATGGAAGCCTGGTGCCTGTTTCCTTTTTTTCATCTGAAGAAGGTTTTTTATATGAAACAGTTGGAATTTCGATACATCTCATTTTAGGCTCTCAGCTGATCAAGGGCCGTAATATAGTATCAACCCTCACTACTTTTAGCACACCTGTGTTTCTTCTGTGATTTTTGGTCACAAGTACAAAAAAGTGATTGTCAATTTTTTGTTGATGTGGTCAGAAGATCACCCTGGACCATTTCAACTAGTAACTAGAGTAGTACATCAAAATCACATCTTTCAATTGTGTCTTTCCAGGTCTCATTGATGGTGGAATCTGTGAACTCATATATTGCATGGGACTTCTCACTGGTACAAGGGAAAATAAGCACGGTATATGACGGACGCTCTGAGCCTATCTTAGTTGTTGTTTTCAGGTCCTCTTTGGTAGCTAGTGTAACATAGAAAGTACGATTCATTTCCTCTTGACTTCTTAAATACTTCATTTGAGTTGAAAACTCACAATTCAATAGGAAAAATCTTACATCAATTGCAAGGTATATTATGCAGGGCTTGTTTGGTAGTTTATACTTTGGATTACTCAGAGCACTTAACTCCATATAAGATATTTCAAGTCTTCTTTTTAGCCCGTTTCTATTTAAGTGTCTTTTTAAATGCAATTGCTTCCACATAGCTATGCAGTCGATCAAGAGCTTGATTGTCACTCCATTTAATGGGCCAAAATCTTCATTCATGGACAATAATTTGTCTGATTCTAAGCCGAATTCTGACTTACAGTTTGATGGTCCATTGTTCTCTGATGTTTTGAGCTTCTTAATCTACTTAGGAGTTCAGTTAATAAAATCCTTGGTGCATATAAGTTATATTCGTTACTTGTTGCATGGATACTCTTTGGGCGATGAATTATATCCATGATACAAATCTAGTCTTGTGTGAAAGGCTGTTGAATCCTAAATAGACAGTTAAGACAAAAAATAGTAAAACATAACCATGCTCATTGAACAGCTAGGGGAAGGAGTGTCAATTTCCTTTGCAGTGAGAAGAAAAAAGCCTTCAATTTCTTAATAATTAATACAATCAGCGTGTAGTTCTCTGCCCTTATGAAATATGATGCTTTTTATCTGGTACTGTAAAATGCTTGATGAGTTCTCTTTCAACACTGCTATGTAGTAATTTTTGCTTAGAATCTTATGCTTCAGAGTTTTGTTTGCAATGGGATTAAAATACATAATAGCTCTTTCGGACATTGACACAAGGAATCATACCTAGTGCATACAACTGCTGTTTCTTTATAATTCATATATATATATATATATATATATTATCAGTAGCTATTTTTGTAAAAAAAGGGGGAAGAAAGAAAAAAGAACTTTTCTAGAAGGATGAGACAATAAAGGAGTACTAAAGTAATAATGAAGTGGTTCTTACTTCTGTTAACGTCTTTACATTGAATGACTTGGTAGTGGTGGGTGGGCGCGTGTGACTTCTTTACACCATATGAAGGAAACCTTGACTTCTTTACATAATATAAAGGAAACTTTACCTCTCTCTCTCTCTCTCTCTCTGTAGGTGATCTTACTATGGTTGAATTCTTTTTCTCCCGAACAGGATATTGGATTCTTTGTAGAGTACATCAGCCCTTCTGGACAAACTAGTGTGAGTTTTTTCCTTCAGCCTCTACCAACTGACATTTTCAGATCAGAAAGTTCTGATTTTTCCCTCTTTAATTCATTCCCTTGGGAAAATTGTGTCAAAAAGATGAGTAACCTTTCAAGGAAATTAAGCATTTTGATTTTTTGTTAATCTAGTCAAACATATTTTTAATAAGGAACACAAATTATGCAATGTTTTCTTCCATTCCTGTTTCCTTCTTGCATTGACTTGTGTATTCACCTTGCAGCCAATCTTACCATACCGCCGTTATGCATCTGACCAAGTATGTCATTCTATACTTAGATACTTTCTTTTTCCAGATGATTCTGTTTCTAAATCCTCTTTGGTTTTTATTAAAATTTCCCTACAGGGAAATTTCAACACTTGTTTAGCAGGATGCTACAAACTCATTTGGGACAATTCCTATTCATCCTTCTTCAAGAAGGTATGATGATCAGTGAGCTGCAGTTGGTACTCTCTTGCTGGGACTGCATGAGGGCCTATTTTTTATATTTTCGTGTTTATCTCAAAACATGTTGACTTTGGGTTTTATGGTGTAAACATGATTCAAACACCCCACCAAACCAGTCAACGGCCTTTTTGATTGCAACCTTAGTTGTGTTTGAAGCTTTGGATGGTGGCTAGAGACCAATGTCTTATAATGGTTTTCTGCAATTTGTGGCTCTTATCAAATGCCCTAGACGGGCAAGGACGTTTGACATTGTTGTGTGTGGCGTAACATCTGATGTCAAGGAGAATCCATGGTTGTTGCCATATTTTTGACTTGTTAAGGTGTTCCCAGATGGATGCAGTGGAGTGTTCTAGGCTGTTGATAAATAACAATTGATATGACAGGATGACTGGCTCTGTTGATGTCTACACTGGCACTTTCCCCTCAGATTGTAGAACTTGTTTGTTGGATGGACCTCTGCATGCTGCTTTCATTGGTGGATGCCAGATCGATTTTGGGATGTCCAGTATGAGAATACTTTTGACTTCCAGTTTTGTCACAGTTGTCTACAAGGGTGTGTTTGGCGATGTACAAAAAAGTCAAGTTAAACTTTTCATTCTCCATAACTATCTTATTTTTTAATCGTTTGGTCACATCTTTCTATATAATTACTAGACTTTTTTTTATCATTTCTACATAATTACTCATACGACTTACCTATTTATTTTAACTTTATTCACTTTATTCTTCATTATTACCCCTATTATATCTCATTATTTTCTTTCAATTCAAGAACTTTCATATAAAAAAATTTTCATTTAAAAGTTTTATTATTTCTCAAAAACACTCTTAGTCCGAACTCTGGGCACATAAAAATATCATGCTTTGGGTATACAAGAATCGTACATTTTCTTATGGTGAGGGTGAGTTTTCCCCAAAGAACTAGTAATTGTGAGTATGAGAGAAAGATGGCAGATGAAGTGGAATCATTTTTAATTTTCTTTTGACAAATTACGTATATTTTTCTAAAACCTTTCATGTTTGGCAGGGTCTCCGCTACAAAGTGGATGTGGTACCACCTGTTGCAGAAACACCATATGCGGCTCAATCAGAAGGATAAGAGCTGGATTCGTTTTTGTTAGATCCAGCTGCTCTGTTTGGCTGATTGATTGACACGGCACATTGCCGTGACTTTTTTTTATCTGTATAATCATGCAAGGAAAATATGTATCCCATGCGCACAATTCTACAGTTATCACGAAAAAACGTTCATTATATTCACAATCGCTAATAGTTAGCGTGCAAAACATGCAGTATGCAATATGCATCGACAATCATTTTCCGTTTAATAGCCTCCAACACTATGTACACTTTCTTTCTTGGGAAATAATCCAGTGCAAGTGCATGGGCCCCACTTGATCATAAATAGAAAATCTACTCCACCTATTATATTTAGAATTGTTCACTTTATTAGCATACTAATTTTTATCCAAATCCAACATGCGTGTAGTCCCCATTTTAAAATGGTGCAAAATCAACGTAATAAAATAGTTTAGTGTAAATATCAAATTTAAAGTGGTTTTTTCAACCTCTAAACCGTTTAAAGTATGATTTATATATGAATAAATGAGTTTATAAAGTTTCATTATAATCTAACATTTGTGGGGTCCTTTTTACAGCGGAATTACGGCGCAATCCAACTGCACCGGATTGGATCTCTTCTTCTTTAGCACCTTTTTTATTTTGAGGCTCAATTACTATTTTCTTTTGAATTTGGTTCTAGAAATACATCTAGTCTGCGAATTTGGAATCATCTCTATTGAATTTCAAGTAGGCCTCTGTTTTGAAATCTCTCAAAAGCCATCACGTAATGCATATCAGAGAGGGAATGTGAGAAAATAACTCCTCTCCATAGGTTTCTGGGCTAGGACAGACTTTCGAATCGGAGGACTGAAAGACTCGACGCAAATTCATGAAAACTGAGCCATTCAACTCATCTAACGTTTCACGGCAATTTATGGAGTTAATTCAATTAAGCAGATGGGAATCATGGGATAGAAAAAACGGAAATCATCCAAATGAGACAACATTATAGAAAGCTTTCTTCACGCATAACGAACACATCAAATGATCTCCATGGTTACAAGGAATAATTTACAGAGCCAGTGGTTCAGGGACCATGGCTGGTTAAAACCACTGGATCAAGTTGGCTAAAGTGTCTTTAGTACTTCTTTAATATTGAACAAGAAAAAGTCGGCTCCCATACTTGACGAAAGAAGATTGGAATTTACAACTGTGGCAAGTACAGAGTAGTGGGCGTAGTATGACCCCTATCAATGTCAAAAAAGCTGGTTTTCTGAGCTTTGATCTCTTCTGTCTTTAAAAGTTAACTAAATCCAAATGCTCGCTTGGCCGAGTCAAGAGTATTTGAAAGGAGCATGGCGATTGTCATAGGCCCCACTCCTCCCGGAACTGGTGTAATGGCAGAAACAATTGGCAATGCCTCTTCATAGCAGACATCTCCAGTGAGGTAGTAACCATGCTCGCTACTGGGGTCCTGATAGTCAAGAGACTGATTTCAATCTAATTATTCAGTGATTTGTTATCACCAAAAACCATAGCAGATCTGAAATTGAATACAACCATCTTCTTCTAGGGCCCGGAATATGAGTCACTCTCTCTCCTCCTATAATGACGTGGATTCAAATACCCACAACTTGCCTACTTTTTTCACATTATTGCCTACCTTTCTTTGGCAAACAACATTTTATTTATTTATTTTTCCTTTATGGCCGACATAATTCTCTATGCTGCCGACATCATCACTAACCTTTCTTGGAGTTCTCTAATCCATTCTTGTGTTTCCACGAGATTGCATATTTTAGAGGCGTTTCTTCAAATAATAATCAGGAATTGTCCGCCTAGTTGTCTAAGAAAAAATGTAATGTTTTTTTTTATTTTATTTTGGTAGTTTGTCCACAGTTAATTTGAGAAATGAAGGTCTATGGGATGCATGATCCTCACTACATGGATGATTGCACCTCAACTTGTGTAATACAGTCCACAATGTTGATCATATAAAATACTTGAGGACCATCCTGAAGGTCCTTTACTGAACAGTGAATTGGAGATCCCTATGATGATAACCCATGGTCCATTCATGGTGATTTTCATCAGAACAATGGTCTAAAAAACGACTGAATTGAAGTGCAATTATATTATTGATATATTTGGGTTGAGGCCTCTTTAATTTCTCTAGAGATGCATACCAATTAACATAAGGTGGCTTAATTAATTACCTCCACTGGATTTGTTCCCACATCAATCACAACGGCCCCTGGCTTTAACCAATCACCTCGGACAAGGTTGGCCGCTCCTACAGCTGAGACCACAATGTCTGCTTCTTGGGTAATCACTTTTGGGTTCCTTGTGTAGGCATGAATTGTGGTGACTGTTGCATGATGTCTCTGCCAAAAGTACAAAAGCCATTATAAGATACTAAAGAAAAGGATTTATATTTCCTATTTCATTTAAAGGATAAGAAAATATCCTATAGCATCCTTGAATATAATCAACCAAGTGGCTCAAGGTTTGGTGATCTTGAGCAATGGCCAACGAAAGATAGCACATGCCAGCTCAAGGTTTGGTGATCTTGAGCAATGACCAACGAAAGATAGCACATGCCAAAAAGGGAAAAATCCCAGTGGGACGGTCCTGATGCATCAACTATTAGCCCCAAGAAGGAACACAATTCAACTATGAAACCAAATTTAAAAAGGAATGTCAGAATTCCCAGCATGGCAGATTTTAAGGATGTTAATGGTCATAGTCAACTCGTCAAGTCAACTCACCCATTAAACCCATCTATAAAGGGATGCAGTCCTATGTACCAGAGTGCATTGAGTCCGGGCGCATACACCCATTTTGTTAAATTTTTTTTGAAATTTTTTTATACAACTGCTAATCTGAGTGTATTTAACATGTATATCAATTTTTATCATTTGTGGAGATTTTTAAATATTTTTTTCGGATTTTTAAAAATCAATTTACTAAAAATGTCACAGATTTTTAAAAATCCAAAAAAATATAAAAATCCGCAAAAATGGTAAAAATTAATAAACATGTTAAATACACTTGCATTAACAATTTTATAAAAAAATTTTAAAAAATAAGTGAAATACGCCCGGATGCATAGGACAACATTCCATCTATAAATGGGCATGGGTTGGAAATTTACACTCCATCAATCCATTTAGTAACCCATTTACAACCCATTAAAAAAAGTGTATATATATTTCCTAAATCCTAAATTTATTTTCCCATTTTCATTTCTGTCTCCCTAAGTTACCATCCTTCTTTACATTAGGGCATCAAATATATACTTCTCTTCTGATAAAGATTTGGTTGTGCCATATATTCCATTAGTGTAGGTCAATACGCCAAGACAATTACAAAAAACATGCACACTCAACTTTAAATTAGTTTGGTTTTAATTTCTTCGCAACATATATACATAACTCATTAATAACCCGCTAACTTGTTAATTAAATAGGTTGCAAATAAGTTAAGAGTTGACATTTTTAAAATAGGTTAATAAACAGATTAGAGTTAAAAAAATTTTAATGGGTTAGGATTAGGATTAGACTCTAACCCATCCCACCTTATCCGTTAACACCCCTAGCAGATTTCTAGAAGACAGCTATCACACAAATAGTCGAGATAATTGAACTATGGCCCTCCAGAAAAGCAAAAAGAACTTAAGAATATATGCACATCACAGAACAATGAAATTTATCTTCATAGTGAAACCATGTAATGTTTACCTGCAATAACAACGACGTAGGTGTCCCAACAATATTGCTTCTCCCAATAACTACTGCTTTCTTCCCCATGATCTCCACATCAGAACGAAGTAGTAGCTCAATACAAGCTTTGGGAGTGCATGGAATGAATAGTGGCACTCTGCCTCTCATAGCAAGATTACCCATGTTCATTGGGTGGAAGCCATCCACATCTTTTTCCAGGCTGATGACACTTAGAATCTTTTCCTCATCCATGTGCTGCCCAAGAAGATCGAGTTAGTCATTCACAAGCGCCTCATTTGCATGTACCACAGATAAGCAAAAAAATCATAACAAGTAGATTTCTCATTCTGTTGGCATAGAACTTAACATAAAGAGTTGAATCATCATTGCATAATGGATGTCCATAGCAATTGCACGATGCAAAACCATTCTGATGTACCCAATCATGAACAAATAAAAAGATACTAGACAAGAACATCTGGCTCTTCAGTGTTGAATACTATCAATTGCTTGGATTTTCCTTATTTGAAAAGGTTAATAGGCTGTATGGGGATACAGACTATTCAGTCATTCACAATGAAACTCAACAAGTCAATGTGCTGCAAGAGCAAACAATGACAGTTCAAACAACAAAGTGAGAAGTGATCACCAAAATCACTTTAGAAAATCTAAAATTTCAATATGAAATAATCCCTCCAACTCCACTTGTCAGATTATCAAGTTTTCAGGGGCTGCTGACTATGCGCTGATGATTCTGAAACTGGTGTCATGCGTGTATGAATGTGGCTCCAAAATGATATTATGAAATTTTGAGTATTTTCATTGTCGCAACTTGGTTGAAATATTTTGGTGCAAGGAATTATCAAATACTGCCCTCGCATTAATGATAACTTAAGATACCCTCCTCATATTTTCTTTTCCTTTTACAAACAACCCATGGTGTTTAGACAACCTCAGTTATATCCGAAAGTCAAAATCTTTTCATACCCTTCCATTCATAGATGAAAAAAATTGCCTTCGATCCTATATTCCTGCATGTTTACTGACAATCTTGAATTTAAAAGTCTTTTTTTTTTCCAGTAAGAATATAAATACAGTCCTGTTTGTACATCAGAAATTGATATCAAGGGTCCCATAAATGCCTTATTCGAACCCTAATAAATTTATTAGATTTTAGCATCAGGAAAAATGCATAAATCAAACCAAAATTAATCAACTCATTGAGATCACTCAAAATCATCCTATACAGTACCCCTATAGGGTCCATCTATGGACTTGTATAGCATTTCTGAACGTCACTAACAGCAGCCAAAATTCAACTCCTAAACAGCAACAATGTAAGATCAGGAGAGTTTGAGCCTAAGAGCTTTCAGCATGGTTATAGAAATTACTTGGGGTAGAGGAAGTTGCACAAGAATACCATGAACTGATGGATCATCATTGAATTTTGATACCATAGTCATCACTTCGGCTTCAGAACAATGCTCAGGGAATTCTGCCATTAGTGAAACAATCCCAGCTTCATCACATGCTTGTATTTTATTGCGAACATAAGTCTGGGAGTCCTTCCTTTGACCCACTATAATTACAGCTAGGCCAGGAACCCTTGCAATGGCATCCTTCATTCTACTCACTTCATTAGCTATTTCTGATATTATTTCAGATGCAATTGACTTCCCATCAATCACTTTTGCTGCCAACCCATTTCCTGTTACCAAATTAGAATTAGTGAAATTTTGAGAAATGTTGAATGTATATAACAGTTGTAGGATGGGAAAGGCTAGTTTGGAGAAACAAAATGCAACTTGGCAGACAGCAGCTTTTTTTTTTTTTTTTTTTGCTGTGATAAAAGCAAAATACAAGTCTCTAACTATGAAATTGTTTAACCTTAAATCCTTTCAATAGAGATGGAACGAGAAAAGCATTGCTAGGAGGCTACAGGGATGAAAAGGCATATCACTTATCATTTAGAATTTTTTAGTTTAATTCCTATGATCGGCTATTCTATTTTGTTATGAGCATGTAACCAAATGTTTCACTAGTTTTGTGAATGTATGGAGAGGCATATTGAGTTTCATTAGATAGAATGAGATACCAAAAGGGGTTTTAGTTGGGGTGCAACTTGGGCTAGGTTAAGCTCGAATCCGGCTTGCCGAACCCGATTTCCAACCGGATTAGAACTTTTTTTTGCAACCTGAACCCTATTTCCCATTTGTTATTTATTATCAAATATATTATATACATCATATTTAAACAGTATTTCTTTATATTTTGTGTATTTTATGTTATTTTTATTTATATTTGAATACGTGTCTGGCATATCGTAATTATATAATAGAGCATATTTCTATTTTGTTTCTATAATTTATCTTTATATCCATTAGTTTCTTCCTTTATCTTGTTTTTTATGTTACATTTTTTCTAGAAACATTCTTTATATTGCTATAATTTTAAAAAGTCTTTATTGACTATATATTATTATGTTTACTTAGATGATTTGTTATTATTATATATTTATATGAAATTCTAAACTTATTACTCTTAAGTAAAATGTAAATTCATTAATATAAATTTCAACTTGAAACTCAACTCGAATCCAATTTTTAAAAATGGGGTTAGGGTTAGGACAAATGTTTTATAAATAAAGTTAAAGTTGAGGTGAGACCGTGTTTCATGAGCCCGAGTTGCATCCCTAGGTTTTAGTATAAGCCTCCATGGATTCATCATGAAATAAGGATCAACGAAGGTCATAGAGGCTGAGCTGTGATGTTCGATTCCTGGATGCTTGCTCATTGTCGAGCACACCAAGTTCATTGCTGGCTTTTATGGTGGCAATAGGAAATCAGTAACATGTACAGGATAGCTAAATCGACCAACAGTTGGGCAATGTCTATATGCTGCTTAACGCTCTTGATTACAAGAATTAGTTACGGGTTCATGCTCCCCAGCCAAATATGACTTGTTTTCCTTCTCGCTTCTTTCCCCTATACTTTAAAATCTGTCCTTGCGAAGTAACAATTTCGCAAGTCTTATAAAACAACAGGGCATTTCAATGCAGAACCGAGTGGCTTTCCTGAGCTTTTGATCGACAGTGTCTCAGTGGCATGAATGAGTAAATGAGGAGAAAGAGAAGCAAGTAGGTGATGATAGAACAAAAGGCAACATCAAGGGATACGAAACGCCAGGCTGGGCTTGTAGTTGAGGAATCATCTTTCCCCATTGTTACATCCAAGTGCAAAGAAGGCAAGAGTTTGATGAATCACTTCAGAGTGTTTGTGTTGATTATTGGGAAGGAGAAGACGGCAAACTTTAGAAAGAAAGAAACAGAGAAATGAATGAATACCCAACCGCATGCAAGAAACAGAGAAATGAATGAATACCCAACCGCATGCTATTTCGTTTCCTTCTAATTCCCGAAATGTAGAAAGACTATAGATGGGCGCATGGAATAAAAGGATGGAGGGTTCAGACAAATGCATGCCAGACGTTTGCCTTAATTACTTAAAAGAAGAAGGGAAAAAAAAAAAAAAAAAAAAGGAACCCTCAAGGTGAAGCAAAACGCAAATGCAAAACAGCGGCTCCTTTAATTCAAAAACCTGGTTTTGATAGGGGTGGCTTCGGACGGAACGGAGCAGCCCAGAAGTCGGGAAGGTCGAGGCCGAGGATTGGAGTAGAGATAGCTGGAGATTTGCTTCGAAAGCAGCGATACATTGCGTTGAGAGAAGCATTTGATATTTGAGAAGGCAACTTCTTGAATGATAGAGCTTGCATTCTGGCGAGCCGGCTTCTATTTTTCCCCTCCAGTCTCTCCGCCGCTCCCACATTGACATGCACAAAAGCAGTTGATCCTAGCCTTCGTCTTTTAATTGCAAACCTCTCCCTCTGTATTTTATACTTGCATTCCTGCTCCGATTTTAATATGAATTACCGGGGGTTTTGTTAACCTTAGAAACTTCTCATTTTCGGCGGCTATCCTTTTTTTTTTTTTTTTACTTATTTCTATATAATTATTTTACTTTTTAATTATTTCTGCGTACTACTTGTACTTTTAATTTATCTATTTTAACTTTATTATCTTTATTTATCATTATCTCGATCATATTAAATTATTTTCTCACGTTTCTAAAATTTTATATAAAATTTCTGATATGTAAAAGCATGTTATGATATGATAAGGATAATATGATAAATAAAGAAAATAAAATTAAAATAAATAAATTAGTTGTATAGTTAGTTGTATAGAAATAATTGAAAAATAGATTAATTATAGAGAAAGATGTAAAGAAATATTAAAAAATATGACAACTATACAGAGTAAAAGCTTTTATATCACAAAATAAAAATTGTAGTAAAGTCAAACGTGCTCTATATTTATATTCTTATTTTAAGTGTAAAATATTATTGGTTTTCAAGTTCTTAAATGGTCTGTTATGTGTTGGGAAAAAAAACATCTTTGAATCCTTCTAAAATTATGATTTACATGTTTAAAAAATGAAAAAATTGATAATTTTTAAGAGTGATGTTTTAATATATCATGCTATAAAACTCTATTTTTAAAATATTTTTTTGAATTTTTATAAAATTATTAACTTCTGTGCATTTAACTTATATATGTTTAACTTATATATTAAGTTTTACTATTTTTGGAATATGTAAATATATTTTTAAAATTTTTTAAAAATTGGAGTGTTTTAACCATTTAAAAATTTCGAAAACCTCCACTATTTCAGAAAAATATATATACACATATTTAAAATAGTAAATTTTGGTTTATAAGTTAAATATACAGATTAATAGTTTTATCAAAAAATTAAAAGCATATTAAAAATAAAGTTTTGCACCCTATGTATTAAAATTTCAATGGATCAGGATGTATTGAAACATTAATTGTCTTATAAATATTACGACGACGACGGTAGTAAAAATGTACTAATGGGTTATCTGCCCCCGTTTGGATTGGTTGTATTACTTAATTATAGATCATCATGTGTTAATTAAATCTGACGTAAAATATGGTTAATTAGGTTAAGATATTGAAACCGAAATTCTATTAATCTGAAATCACACAAATTTTTGAGCTGCGTGGCTGCGCCTTCATCTGCTTGCCTTCGGGATATACAAGCAACGGAAGAAATATTTGTTAAGCGGCTCCACTCCGTCCGTTCCTTTGCAGCCAGGTTATATTTAAGTAACTAGTGGCGTAAATAGGGTTAAGCATTTTGAAAAAAAAAAAGTTATATAATCCAAATTGAACCGATATAATTTTATATATTAGTGTAAAATATAATAAACCATTAAAAATTAATCATATATTATCACATAATGTATAGAAATTAACTAGATATTATTGCTTTGAAATAAAATTATTTAGCAATTATTTTATAGTATAAGTCATAAATTGGAAAATAGTCCTATAAGAAGATTAATTTCTATTTTTCATATAAAATAGATTTAATTAAACAAAATATATTTAAAATTTATATATTTATTAATTTGATTTTTATCATGAACAACATCGATTTCTATATGCTTAAAATAGAGTTAGGTTAAGGCGTGAAAAATATAATTGAAAATAGAATTTTCAAATTTTATAATATGAGTTAGGGTTGTATTTGCACATCCGAGCTAACCAACACAAAGTACGCTCCTATTAATAATTATATGTAATTTACCCTTTTTTCGTCTTTGATTACATTTAATATAACTTATTTAATTAAAAGACAAATATTCATCCAATTCAAGTTAGGTTCTGAACCACTTTATTCACACACATGTTATTACTTAGAAAATGATAAAAGATAAGTGTCTGCTCCAAATTATATAAGATTTCTAAATTGAATGTATACTATCATTTTCAAGTTAATTTTTCAAATCCCAATATAATTTTTTCAAAATTTCAACACAACTTTATTTGTTTCTAATACAACTTAATTCATTATAATCGCATCTCATATATAGATTGGATTCAAGTGCTTAATAAATAGTAAATTGTGGCAGTTCGAGGAATCAGGCCGTGCGATTTTTTTTTGCGGAACAGCTTACAAAGCAGCTGAAATTGGATGATCAAGTCATGGTTCCGAGTGTCGTGCGTGCTAGATGGACGGATTGGATGAGGCACGCAGGTGGTGTTGGAAGAAGAGAAAGAGAGTCCGAGTGATCTGACTCTGGTCACGGTCGTCGTCCCCGCACAGCCTCAACCGTCTCTCGATCCCGACCGTCTGCATTCGCCCGTTCGCGCCACTGTTCACCCTTCCCATTCACAGTCTCCGTCGTCTCTGCCTACGCCTACAATCTGCGGTTTCTGCGAAGAAGAAGAAGAAGAATTCGATCTCTCTCTCTCTCTCTCTGCTATCTTCCCATTCATAGTCTCCGTCAGCAATTTGTTCGGCACTGTCCTCTTCTCCGCCTACTACCGGATGCCTTTTCGCAAAGGATTATCGCTTGGGATGCTGATGAACACCAAAGGCCTCGTTAAAATGATTGTCCTGAATGTTGGAAGGGATCAGAAGGTGATCGACGAGCAGACATTCGCGATCATGGTGCTCATGGCGGTTTTCATGACCGGGATAATCACCCCCACCGTCACGGCTATTGACCGGCCCGCCCGCCGCTTCATTTCCTACAAGCGCTGGACCATCCTGCAGTCGAGGGCCGACGGGGAGATCCACACCCTCGCCTGCATCCATAAAACCTGCAACGTCCCCATCGTCATCAACCTCCTCGACGCCACCAAGCGCACCCCTATCTTCGTCTACGTCCTCCACCTCGTCGAGCTCACTGGCCGTGCCTCTGCCATGGTCATCGTCCACACCAATAACCGAAAGCCATCCTCCGACAGCATCCCCCTCAACCAGTGTTTTAAAAGCCGGACCAAACCATCCGGTCCGACTGCGAACCGCCAATGGAACGGTACGGTTGGGCACCGATTTTCCATTTTTGATGAAAATCGTTCAAACCGGGTGGTTAGACCGTAAAAACTGGTCTGATCGCGGTTCGGTTCGTACGTTATTTTAAAAAAATTAATAAATATAAAATATAAAAACGCCTTTTCTGCGGGGCCCCGCCGCAGACGCTCCCCCTGTTCATTGTCTTCGCGACTTCGCCAACGGCCAGGGTTTGCTGCGGACCCACCATCGCCATCTACGGCAACGAATCCAGGCCGTTCAGCCGGCCGAAATTGACGTCCGGCAACAGTCGCCAGCGTTCGGTCATTACCTATTGCTTTGACAACTCCTCACAACAAGCTCTGCCACACTTTTGGGCTCTGGATTTTCGATTCCAGCAATCGTTGTCGTCGATTGGAGCTTTTGCGTTTTCTTTCCAGTCATCCTCTTCAGTTTCGGCGACCATCGCAGAGACCCATTTCCAACAGCAAAACCGACTCTGTTTTCGTCGACCCTAGCATCCGGAGATCGATTTCGTGCTTCTGGCGCATCCGAGCTTCCGGCCATAGAATTCGAGCTGGTAGGCAGGCAGCAAGGTCCGCGACCATCAATTCCGAGCTTCTGGCAGCAAGGTAGCAAGGTTCGGTTTTTCGAGCTTAAATCCATAGCATCCCCCCTGTTTACATGATTCCTCGTAAGTTTTGCATTTTTTGGAAGTGGATGGAAATAAAACTACGGAGGAGGTCAATAGCCACTGCGGGAGCTTGTGTTGCCCACATCGATTCCCGGTTGCATGACCTTTGCAGATGGCAGTGTGCTGCCTGTGTATGTGCTTGGGATCTTTCAAACTCCATTGTGGGCCACAATCTGCACGACCAAGAAAAATTTAGAAAGGAACAAATTCGTATACCTATCATTGTAATTTTAATTTTATGTTATTTAATTTTTTAAAATCATGCAATAATTTGCCATGTCATGGATTAATTGATTTATACAGTAATTTAGAATTTGTATTTAGATATTTTAATTATAAGATGTGCATGCATGATAAAATGTTGTTTATAATTTGACTTGTAGGTTTAAAAAAAATGTCAGAATCCCAATCAAATCCCTCACCTACTGAGCCAGCGAGTGTCCCAGATATGAATAGTAGTTCCCATCAGTTGCTGTTGAATCTCATGCATTAAGAGGTAAAAATGATATAGGTTGGAATCACGTAACAAAAGTTGGAAAAGGAAAATATAAATGTTTATATTATGGGAGAGTTTTTAGCGGCGGAGGAATTTACCGTATGAAAAAATACTTAGCAAAGGTAAAAGGTGATGGAGCGGTTTGCAAAGAGGTGTCGTACCTATACAACAACAGATAAAAATTGATTTAGATGACATTACTTCTCAAAAAACTTATAAGCAGCCTTTCAATGCCACAGAAGAGAGTTAATTTGTATTATTACATGTCATTGATGAAGAAGTTGAGGAAGTAAGAGAAGTTAATCAAAATGCAACAAAGAAGTTAAAAGGGATTTTATAGTTCTTTCCAATGTAAGCTAAAGGAGGAGTTCAACCTTCTATAAAATGCGCTATGGTTGGAAAAGATGCTATTGATCGAGCTCATGCTTCTATTGGTCGATGGTTTTTTCATTCTTGCATCCCTTTCAATGCAGTGAATTCTCCATATTTTCAAGAGATGGTAGACAACATTATTACCATTGGTCGTGGATTTAGAGTTCCTACATATCATGATATGCGTGGTTTTATTTTGAAAAAAAATTATCAGGAAATTCAACAGGTTGTCATTTCCTACAAAGAAAAATGGAAAGAATATCGATGCATCATTATGGCTGATGGTTGGACAAATCAAAAGAAAAGAACTTTGATTAATTTTCTTATCTATTATTCTAAAGGTACAATTTTTCTTAAATCTGTTGATGCATCTACAGAGATAAAAACTGCAAATATGCTTTGTGATCTATTTAAAAAAGTTATAGAAGAAGTGAGTTCAGAGCATGTTGTTCAATTGGTAACTGATAATGCATCAAATTATAAGTTGGCTGGAGAAATATTGAAATAAACATATCCACATATTGTTTGGACACCATGTGTAGCACATTGCTTGGATTTAATGTTGGAAGATATTACAAAAATTGATGTTGTAAGTACGGTGATTGATGATGCTCGTTCCATTTCTACTTTTATAGACAACAACAGTTTTGCACTTGTATTGATGAGAAAATACACAGACGGAAAGGAATTAATTCGGCCTGCAATGACACGGTATGCAACTCACTTTTTGGCAATTCAAAGTTTCTTGACATGCAAAGATAAATTAAGAGTCATGGTTGTTAGTAAGGAATGGGATGATAGAAAGTGGCATCATAATGAAAAGGTTAAGACAATAACCGATCTAATACTTTGTTCTACATTTTGGGAACGATGTGAGATTATTATATTAGCATTTGAGCCACTTGTTTGTGTACTACGATTAGTTGATAGTGATGAAAGACCTTCAATGGGATATATTTTTGAAAGCATGCGAAGGGCAAAGAAAGCAATAGAGAAAACTTTCAAAGAAATCAATATGGATTGTAGTCAAGTGCTCAACATCATTGATACTCGTTGGGAAAATCAACTTCGCCGTCCTCTTCATCTAGCAGGCTTTTATTTCAATCTAATATTTTTCTATCATGCTGATTGGGAGACTAAGTTTCATACATGTCTGGAGTACTTGAAGTAATTGAGAGACTAAATCATGACGACATGGAAGTACAAGTTAGTATCAGTGAAGATGCAAAATTATATCTAGATGCCATAGGAGACTTTGGGATGCCAGCAGCTATAGCAGCACGTGATACTTTTGATCCAGGTATTCTAAATTTACATTATAATATTTTTTAAAAAATTTTAACTACATTACTTTTCTATATAATATTGCAGCTCTTTGATGGGAGTCCTATGGGTGTAGTGCTCCAAAACTACAAGTCGTTGCTATTAAAGTCTTGAGCCAAACTTGTAGCTCATCTAGTTGCAAACGAAATTGGTCTGTATTTGAACGTATACACACAAAAAAGAGGAACAGATTGGAGCATGAAAGATTGAATGATCTTGTTTATGTTCAATACAATGTACGTTTGCTTGAAAGGTATGATTAAATTCAATGTGTTTTGTAATCAATTTATTTTTTATATGTTCTCTTTAACTTCTATTTTCATTATGTATGAAGAAAAAAAGGAAGGTTGACTTTGATCTTATATCTTTAGATAACATAGATATTTTAGAAGATTAGACTATAGAGTCTGAAGACTCTAAAGATTTATTTACTGAAGAAGATGTTGAGACTTAGATGCAAATTGACCAACCACAAGCTGCAATTGCTACAGCAGGAATTGAAGATTTTGGTAATGTTTTATAAACTTCTTTTTTAATTATTTTTTTACTTTCATAATAATTTATTTCAAAGACTAATATTTGATTGTAATATCCATTAATAAGGTCAATGCTAATCCAAGAAGATCAGGAACAAAATAGAGAAAGTTGAAGAAATTCATGAAGATGCAATTGTTGAGATGTTTTTTTTTAGATATTTTGAAGATATCAACTTTGAAGTTTTTTTTAATTAGATATCTCAAATATATTTCTATTCAATTGTGTTTTGTACTCACTTTAGACCAAAATTGTAGTTAAACTTTGCTCAAAATTGAACGATGATGAGCAATTTGAACATTTTCAATTACAGTATAATTTTAAATGTTTTTCTTATTTTTAGGTAGTTAATTTCTTCAAATAAAGTAAAATTAATTTTTTTCTAAACATCTTTTATCTTTCCATTAATATTTGAAATTTCATTGCAGATATTCTAATAAACCATATAGGAACAAAAAAAAAGATGAAAGAATTGCACCTATTTCAGGTCAGTACACTCTTATTTTTTTCTTGATTTGCATAATAATTTTAATACGATATACTTAAATGTATTGTTGATGCCAAGTGTAATTTTTATATTAC
>JAXCLR010000105.1:8743086-8757314 GCA_035584095.1 Annona squamosa | reverse complement strand
GGATTCAAACCGTGCTCAGATGTTCGATTGGATTTGAATTTTAATTGTTCGCCTCTGGATTGTCTTATGTCCAAAATAGTCGGAACGCACAGTTGGGATTCAAACCGTGCTCAGATGTTCGATTGGATTTGAATTTTAATTGTTCGCCTCTGGATTGTCTTATGTCCAAAATTGTCGGAACGCACAGTTGGGATTCAAACCGTGCTCAAACGGACTGGGGTGGAAGGAAGGCGTCGGCTAATGTTGGGGGATTAGAAGTCTCTGTTTTTAAAAAATTAATATTTGAATGCCGATTCCAACGATAGTTTGTGCTTTTCGTCTCTATTCTGAATCATTATTCGGCGTCTTTCTTTCGAAGTAACTGCTGTTCTGTTGCTTAGACACCATACATTCTTGTTCAATAGAATCGATGCATTAAAGAAGCCATCCTAGTTTTCTTTCAGCTGGAAATATCATTGGTTCGTTGATTTGGTGAAAATCCATTGTTCTCTGAATAACATATATCGGTCCCACGCATGAATGTTCTCGAGAAGTTTCTTTTCCTGTAACGTGGAATATGATTCTTGAGCGAGCGTGCGTGCGTGCGAATGTGTTCCTCTGCTGTTTTTGCAGCTCTGTAATCAATAACGAATTCAAGTTCAATAGAATCGATACATTAAAGAAGCCATCCTAGTTTTCTTCCAGCTGGAAATATCATTGGTTCGTTGATTTGGTGAAAATCCATTGTTCTCTGAATAACATGAATCGGCCCCAATAATCAATGTTCTCAAGAAGTTTCTTTTCTGTAAGGTAGAATATGATTCTTGAGCGTGCGTTTGTGAATGTATTCCTCTGCTGTTTTTGCAGCTTTGTAATCATTAACGAGCAGCATGTCTGGCTTTTCTTTTTCCACGGGAGTACAGACGCTTGCCAGCGAGTCCATGCCTATTTTTGCTGGAATTGTAATGTGCAAAATTGTAAGTGCTTCTTCTGGAAAAACCATTTTGTTGGCACATTTTCGTGTCTGCAGCATGTCTGCCTCTAGCAGCGAGATGAGATTGAGATTGAATAATCAGTGCGCTCTCGTTAAGCAGCTTATGTATTCGAGTCCATTGCCCTTGACAAATCTTGTCACTTTATAAAAGCCCGTACTGATCTAAGCAATTTCAATCGGTTGTCAGTTTCTGATGTTTGATGTTTGGCTGAGAAGATGACTGTGCAATGCAATTTACTTAGAATGAATCTGATGAAAAAGCGTTTGGGAAATGCTATTGACTCTATCTTGCCTCTTTGTTTTCATGCCAAACGAAGTGTTTCATGGTTACTAAGAGATCTTTTTTATCTCCATGTCCTTTTTTACTAGCATGCAAAGGCACGAGATCTAGTTGTTGAACTTTTGTTAGCTGATATAATTTCAACATCTAGGAACTCTGTATGAATCATCTGCTATCACATTTGATGTGTGTTTTGAGCATATATCTCACGTCTAAATTTTGCAAAAGTAAATCAAAAGACTCAAAAAACAAACTGTGAACTCTATGAATATGAAACAATACTAACTATATAAGTGTTGGGGCAATGTGTAAAAAAAGAGAGAATTAAGAAAAGTGGGAAAAGTGAAATTAAAGTCAAGTTTCACTTCAGTTGTGTTACGACGTCACTTTCCTTAAGGCAATTTTGATACCCTATTTGCTGCTTATGGTAATTTTGTAGTTGCTCTAGGATACAAAAAGTGAGGCCTGAACTAGAACAAGAAGCAACACCTCTTCTAGGCACACGAACGCTTGAAACAAAATTTTTGGTTGAATGGAGAGAATTTCAAAGCTACATGACAAATTTGCAAACCAGCAACTTGGACACACTATGTCTAAATTAAGACTAGCAAGGGAATGTCTTGAATTAGACACTACAGGACCTCTTGGTGGGAGAGGAGTGGAGTGAATGAAATCTACCCAAATGACCTCTATTTATAGCTTTTGTAATGACACATTTCATCCTCCACACCCCTTCAAAGTGTTGCACCTTTTTATGTTGTTTCAGACATATGCTGCTGCTGTTTCATTATCTGAATTTCAAATAATTCAAACAGTTGCATCCATTAGTGAATAGTTGCATGGCAACAAAAATTGCCGAAATTAAACTAGTGGCAAGAATCAATCCCATAATCCATTGTATAATTTGCAGCTTTTACCACTAGCTATTTCACTTTTGTTACTTATCTATGATATAATATAATATTTATTATATATTTAATATTGAAAATCCCAACAATAAATTGGTCTTGGGACATCCCTAACCTAGGGCTGAAACTTGTGCTAATTGGCCCAAGAACAAATTTTGAAAACCTGAATCTGATGAACCTGATTTGTAAATGCAGTTTGAGTTCACACAAGCCCAAACTCGATTTCCTCTACTTATCTTTAGTATAAAACATATTATATACATAAAATCTAAATAACATTTATACGTGTTTGCGTATTTTGTATTATTCATGATTATGTTTGACTACCCATTTGTTATATGGAAATTATATTTGATGGAGCGTAAGTTGGGCAAGGCGTTGGCAACCATAAAGCAAATATGTGCTGAAGTATAAGAAGTGATTTTTTACATGGAAAAAGAAGATTGTTGATTGGAGGCTTTCCTAAAAAATCACGAGGAAATACAGTTCCATTATTTGAGAAGATGTGAATACAACGATGTCCCTGATTGAGACTTAAGGAAAACTAGTAAAGGCCTTACAATTAGAGTAAAGAAAAAGAGGAAGAAATGTGATGCCCTAGACTTGGAGAGTGGAATCCCTTCTTTTTCTTCAAGTTCTCTTTACATAGACATTTTCTATAAGATTGGGTGAGATCTCCTAGACAAGAGGTTGAATGAATATCTCCTCACGAGATTAGGTAAAATGATAATGTCAAAGCGGTTTTGTTTGTGTGGGCCATATTTCGCTAGTTGCAACACCAAAGAGGCAATCAACCATGGTAACTCAGAAGATGCAAGATCTCTGGTGTTAACTCATGTGGATATGTTGTTGATCCTTGTAGCCTTTTTATTTAGGTAGTGTCCTATATGCGCCAAGCTTGTCACGTTATCAACTCTAGGCATAGAGGCCTTGACTTTGTAAAAAGGCTAGGGTCGATCAAGATTGTGAGTCAAGGTAGAAGTATTTGGTTGAGGTCTAGCCTTGATCAAGACAGTTTTGCCGCATCCATGTTTCAGATGAAGTATATTATTTTTATTTATATTATTTGTTTTTACATTTTTTTTTGTTTTTCTTCCCTTTATTTATTTTGAAAAAAGAGAAAATTTCATTTGATATCCTTTCCCAAGGTTCAATGGTCATAATATGATTACTCATGTAATGAATGCTAGTATTAGGCTTGGTGGAACGGGTGCTCATTCTCAGCTGTTAGGCCTAGAAGTACACTATATATTAGTAATGTATTATCATTTTTGTTTGCATAATTTGATAGTTTTTGTATGTTCACATGAAATTTTTAACTTGTCATTCTTAACTCGAACAAAAATATGCAACTCAAATTCCAACCTAAACTTCAACTTAAGCTCAATTTACATAAAGAGGATTAGGATTAGGGATGAAGCGAACCCAAGTTTCATAAACCTAGGTTGCATCCCTAGTGACTCTTAAGCCCGCAACGCATATACCTAGATCCATGATATTATGCCTTTTCTAATCAATATTATCTGATTAGATGTCATACTTTATGGGGAGAATTGTGCGATTATTTCACTGCTTGCTCCTTTATCTCTACCAAATTCTGTTGCCAACTGTGGCTACTGTCCTTGAGATAGCACATAAAATATTGGACAATGAAAAGTGGCTTCTGTTCAATGACAGTCCGATTTTAAGAATAGATGGTGATCGATGTACTAGTTAATTTAGTTTTTTCGTTTTGCTTTTGAAGGTCTGTGAAGTTACGGGTAGGATTAGCACATCACACTTTAAAAGTTATGCAAACCTCAGTGACAAACAAAGAGTTGAGTGGAAAAACCGGTAATACATCATTTTGAATTATAATCATTAACTTGGGCTATGTTTTATTTTCACTCAAGAAAGAATATAATTTGACAAATTTTTTCATGCAGGGGCTTCTCTACATTCCATGCACTTCTAGCTGCAGCTGTCTCTTTCTATCTTCTGACATTTTCAGATCTTTTTCGGGGTGGTTCTTACGATGACTTGGTGATAAACAGACATTCCACAGTATCTGACACCATGCTGGGGGTAACTATCAGAAAACCTTTGACTTGGTGCTTTTGCTACAGAAGCATGATGAGATGATGCTCAATACTGGGATTTTCTCTAATCTAGTCCTACTCACTTAGCTGATCTTACCTAATTGGCTGAAAAGAATATGGCCCTGGGCCCTGGCTGTTGCTGTTCTAAGATGAGCCATGTGGCAATTGGTTCTTTAAGGGAAAGAGTTGGTGTCACAATAGGAGTTGGGAATAGGACACTCAAATCAAATGATTATTTGTAAACCATACATTTTACATGAATTGGGACTATTAGCATCTGTAAAATCATTAGTGTCGTAATTAATTTGTAGGATTGGATCTAGATTCAAGGTTGGGCTTGGCCTTTTTAATTGCCCTAGGTAATGGATGCGTCTTTAGTTCCTTGGCCAACCTGTGGGGCCAGGTTTTAGGAAATCTCACTTGTATTGAATGCAGCATGCTACCACAAATACTTTGTCACCTTCATTTTTCTGCAAAACTTTATTCTGCTTTGAGATTACCAGCAGAGATTGCATTTGAACAATGTCAAAGAGGTCGGATTCGTGAGCATTAAATTCAGAATAGACTTTTTTGAATACATGAATTTGAATTTCTATTTGAGTGATTTGTGAGTTGTTCGTGTTATACTGACTGAGTTGTGAAATAATTGCCTTTCGTGCATGCTGAGTCTTTCTATCTTTGAATCTTTTCAACTTTTAATCATAATCCTTTCAAATTTCATGAAATGGTGATTGCCAGGAGGAATTTTGGAAAAGGTAATTTTAAAGAGTCATTTGTTGCTAGCAGAACTTGCTATTGATGAGATACGTTCTATGTACAGGTGTCCACTGGTTATTTTCTTGCGGATTTGGGGATGATCCTTTGGTGCTTTCCAGACTTAGGCGGAAAAGAATATGTAAGTAGCTATATCTTGGGATGGAGAAAAATGACAATAATGCAAAAAAAATGTCGTCAGATGGTACCACGAGTCAAACTTGGAATCCTAATTGGCCAATGTTCTTGATTGGCTTGGATCTCAGCTGATTTGATTCAGATTCAGATCTTTAACATTCTGTTTAACAGTTTTAGCATTTTCCAAAATTGGCCATTGTCTTTTTCTTCTTTTATTTGCAGAGATCTCTCCTTATTTTAATTTTTTAGGCTGATTAAAATGCAATTCTATGTGAAGTCTATCCTCCGCTTTCAAATGCAAATTACTAAAGAAATTACAATCAAAATCAAGCAAGATACCTGACTAAGCCAAAAGAATGACAAATTTCCCTGTCAGACGAGGTTTCAAGAATCTCAGTATTAGAGTCAATACATGGAGTGGAGTTGTGGAATTGTTTATCAGGGACTCATATGAGTGTCAATTATGGGAGATCATTAGCTACAGGCATGAAAGTAGTAGCGCATGATCTGATGGCAGCAGAGTTTTCAACTGAGCTTCTGAATATTTTTCTGAAGTCAAGAAATCAATTTCTGCTAGTATCTGAGAAAAAAAAACAATTACCATTGTGGATAATTTGAATGTCTTTGTTCTCTTTTCAGGTTCTACATCACTGCCTTTCCATGTATTCAATCCTTCTTTCACTTATGAGTGGCCAGGGACAGATCTACATACTAATGGTTCTATTTACTGAAGTCACAACACCCTTTGTAAATCTAAGATGGTAGGTCCAATATCTATAAGCAGGATCTTTAGAAAAATTATGATCCTTATGTTTCTTATTCATCTTAAATACTGGCAGGTATTTAGATGTTGCTGGGCAGAAAAATTCCAATCTTTATGTCTACAATGGGATTGCATTGTTCTTTGGGTGGCTGGTGAGCAGAAATTTATTCGAAAAGTTGATTAATTGGGAATTATTTGCAATTGATATTCTGCATGCATTAGGAAATATGATTCGGGTTAATACAGATTACAACAGAAGCATAGACGTTAAAATCAGGGTCAAATTAACAACAATAAGATCACATACACAAGATACCAGGATTTACGTGGAAAAACTTCCAAAAGCCAAAAAAAAAAAAAAAAAAAGGAGAGGGATGACAATCTATTATGAAAAATGGGTTAAAAAGATACACAAAAAATGACTCACACTCATTCTTTGACTGTCTCACACGCACCTCCAAATCTAAGCATGTTGATAACCTCTCTCACACTCCATTAAGACACCACTTAGAGTTCCATTAAATCCCTAACTGACACTCCTATAAATAAGACTCCGTGGGTATTTACACAGAACCAATATGCATTTTATTGCCTATTCAGCATGCACTCTTACATGTAACTAATACGTAAATAACTTGTGCGCAAAATACAAGACACAAATCTTAACAGCATGACTATATGAATTTGATGGGCCAAGCACAATGATTAAACTTCTCTGGCCATCCACACCGGATGTTGAATTATCTATTCACAAGGTGGTATTCAAATATTAAATATACTTATAGGCCACCCTTCTTGATGGCCAATTTGGGCCAAATTATTCTAACCTAAGTTCATTAAGCCAAGTCTAATAGAAATCCTAGCATATTCCAAACCCACTAAACCTAAGCCATCAAACTGCCATCAGGTTGGTCCACATGGGAATCCCTATACCATAAAACCCAATGCTTTAAGTCTAGAATTCCAATTTATGAGGTTTTAAAGGTCCATTTGAAGTCCAAAGTATAAATGCCCCATTCATTAGCACCAATGCCAACCTGTGATTGTTCTGATTGCCCCTGAAACCTCTTTTAATTACATGAAATGTCAGCTATTAAAACTTGATAAAAATAGTCATTCATCCCCTTTAGGAGAACCAAGAGATTGTGCTGATACGTGGAAAAGATGGAAAGATGCAGGGGCATTGACAGCAAGCTGTTGGTGGCTGATCATTTCTGTGGTAGCAGTAAATCATTGATATTGTTTATTTCAATGCACAAAGATAGTAGAGATGGAAAGATGTGGGATATCGGAGATATGCTATGGGCGTTTTGGTCATTTGGCAGATATGAATGAGGCTGCAATCATGTTTTGTGGCAATCTTGATGGTAGAGGGCATTTGCAAATTATTTTCTCAAGTAGCTTTCTGTTCACAACTGTAAATATTGGTGAACACACAAAATTGTGCGACTTGAGGACCTCATATTTAAAGTTGACACCATGTTAAGTGAGAAACTCTTTCCACTTGCACCCTTTTACTCTTTTTGAAACTCACTCAGTAGTTCATAAGTTGGTATCCAAACAAGAGCTTCTTGTAATTTGTTTTTCCATGTTTTATCTGACAAGAATCCTACTTCATGTTTTATCTTTGGATACAGGTTGCACGGGTCCTGTTGTTCATCTTCTTCTTCACTCACATGTACCTAAATTTTGATCAGGTAATACAACCATCTCTATTTTCAATAGTTAGGTATGTATTTTTAATGTTTATGATTTCTCCTTCTTGGTCATTTGTATGCTTAGTTTATTCACTGAAGCTTTTTCCAGGTGAATTATTCTGTTCTGCAAAAGGCAAGGACTAGGGAGGTTTTTTTCTTCTGAAGGATGCCATTACACATTACCAAAACATTAATCTTTTCTACGAAAATTCAAGCACGAGCCTTTTTAAGAAAACACGAGTGAAAAGATGAGCCACTTTTTTCTCTGCTTAAAAAAATCTCTCTTTTCCAATAAAAAAAAAAAAGAAGAAAATCTCTCTTTTCAGACCAAATACTGAGAAGGACAAAACAATCTTTGTAGGTAGTTTCATTGAATTTTCAAATTTCACCTTTTGTCTTTTCTTTTTCTTTCTTTTTTTTTTTTTTGAAATTGTAATGAGGGGTTGCATCTGAGAAGGTCATGGATTTTTTCTGGCTCACAATTTTGTGACTCAGGTGGTGGATCCACTATTGTTGAAAATGAAAAGAAGAGAGCAGTCATTTGGTACAAGTCTTTGACCACGGAAATGCCAATTCAACCAAGCTCAAAAGGAACAGTAGATACATAGTGAATCCCAAATTATAGAAGAAAGAAATCGGGGCTGAGAGCTAGATTCTATCTTTGAGAGGAAGCATGAGTTTCTCTGGGAATAAATCTGTGTGTAGTATTGCGAAAACCCGGAAACATGCCTTATTCAGATGTCTATGCTCATCCTATCTGTGTATTTACGTGGATGATTTTGTTTTTCCTAATGTACCTTCTTCTTTCACTGCTGGTTATATCTAAATGAGATTTAGACGTTCTAATATTTGGTCATCCTAAAGATCATGCTGCGTCTGGTGATCCTTCCACTGGCTATAGGGAATTCTAAATTTGATCACATAGAGAGTTGTAAGACCAACAGCTGTCTGAATATAGAAAATTTTCATAAATGGCCACGTATCACCCAACACTAGGGTGCACTTAATGAGAAGTGGTTCTCGCAGGCCCACTTGTATTCTTTTCAATTAGAAAGAATAAATTTTCTGATCGACTTCTGGTGTTCCTTCCCTTCAGGTGAAAATGATCTTTCCATTGGGCTTCTATAGCTTGCTCGCAGTGCCCCCTCTGCTGGCTATCATGAACCTGTTTTGGTTCTGGAAAATACTGAAAGGTTTGATAAAGACTCTTTCTAAAGCGAAGCGCAGGAGCTAATGCACTATATTCCATCAAGGTTTTATATGTTTTCTTCAATGTATTTCTTTAATTCAGTGATGGCCTCACCAGGCTATTCTTTTTTCTAAACAAAATGTCCGGTACTGCTTTGCCTAGCAACGTCGGAGTCTTTCCGTCCCATTATTGATCAGCCATGCCAAACAAATCTTCTACATGTGACCTCAAATCTCTGACACTAGTAGCAAAAGAAAATACCTTTCCATGGCGTCTCTTGCTTTCCGCTGAAAGGAAACTGGAAAGAGCGATAGACAGCACCAATGCTGGGTGGAGTCTTGAACCCTTGGTAAATGATTTGCAGCCTTGTGGCGGGGGGTCGAACATTTTTTTTTTTCCCTTCCCCTTGTCCATGTTGCCAACTGGAATATCATTGTTGAGTGTGTAGACTGCATGGGTACAAATTTTCCAATGAGGAATTGAGAATTGAGATGGGGCATTGGCATAGTCCATTCAAGAGGTAACATGTGAGCTACAGAACTGATTGGACTGCAGAAGTGGTGAACCTGCTTCTTTGTTTACCGACCATACCGACCACCGGCCAGTCATGTTCCCCATTTTAATGGTCACTGTAGCTTACAGAAATGGGGGTGTAATTCCTCAAAGATTTTCTGCTGGCTTTTTTTTTTTTTTTTGGAAAAAAAAAACCTTTTTTAATGGTTTTCTTTCATTATGTTTTATGACCAAGGCAAGTAAAGAACATGAGCATTTCCAGATTTCCGTGCTTGGCTTTTCCTTTTTTTAGTTTTTGCGAACAAGCTAAACACAATGGTCACGTCATTTGGATCTTGTCTGTCTACAGTTGCCGAAAGTTTTGAAGAAATTGATTTTGGGACCTCATTCAAATTTAGTGTATGTATAAATACCATCTGAAAGTGCGTGCTCATTAAGCCATCCGAACTTGTAATTAATATGCAAACGTGTTGGCACGTGGCTTGCGTATTTGCCATCCTTTCCCCCCGCCTAATCTACTTCTTGCCTCTCGGCTCGCGCGTGGACTGGAGCAATAAAGCATGCTACCCACCCGGTCCCCCTCGGCGTGGTCAAAACAAGCCTCACGCTGCATGCCTCTCCACCTTACCTGCTCCCTTGTCTATTTTGCTGCGTTCATGCGAAATGTTTCGATCGAGTTTCAATAATTTTACATTTTAACTTACCTCTATAACATATTCTTTTACAATTCTTAATCTTTTATTTTTTTTCCACTGAAGCTTTTATTTTGTTATTAATTTCACATGAAAAAGCACGATGAAATGTGTAAACTACGGGTGCAATTAATTACATAATCAGGCTATATTTTTTAGTATTTAAGAAAAAATTGAGGCATGATCTTATTTGCACGGGGTAAATAATGGTTTGCTTAGCACAAATATGAAAACTTTTTTTTTTTAACTTTTTTCCATAAACTTGTTAACTTAGGCATTTTTAATATATAAATTAAGTTTTATCATATTTAGACATGTCTATGTATATAGTTTAGATTTTAAACACAGGGTTATTTTAGTAATTTTAATAATTTAAAAGAGCTAAATTGTCCTTAGTTAAATATAAAAATATATATCTATATCAAAAATGATAATCCTTGATTTATATATTAAATACATCTGAATTAACAAGCTTATGGAAGAAAAAAAAATTAACAAACAAGTTTTTTAGAGTGTCCGAACTAATATAGGGTTGCAATTTGGGTTAGGTACCCACAGGTCGATTCAATAAATACCCTAAATAGGGTCGGTTTAGTTCCGGGTAAAAAATACCCATATTGATTTCAGTAGGATCGGTTCTAGGTTCCGGGTACTCGGAGCCGACTCGAATTGTGTGTGTGTGTGTGTGTGTAATAGTATCCAAAATTTCGGAATCGTCAAAAGGGTGTAGTGAGAGCGACAGCGTTGCCCTAAACTCCAAGCTTCCAACTCTTCTACTGCTCCACGATGCTGCCCTAAGCCAAAATCGAGAATTCAGTTCGACGATTTTGCCGAAGCCATCAGCTTTGACGCGTCTCCACCATAGAGATCGACACGATTTCGGAATCCTTCCTCACAATCGCACCATCTCCACCGCAGAGATCGATGGAGTTGAGCTCTGCAACTCGTTCTTTTCCACCGATTGCCCTCTTCCTTCGCTCTCACTACACCCTTTCGAGCGATCGTTTTAAACATCATCATAAGCAGGTGATTATCTTCCCCTATCTTCGCTTCTTGCTTTCTATTTTCTCTAATCTTGACATAAGGTGAGATGTTTTGTCTTCCTCGTTTCTTGTTATTCTTTGTCTATTCGTCTTCATGTTGTTGTGATCTAGGACTTTTTGACTCCATATCGAGGGATTTGGATGTTGAAATAGATAGAGAGGATCTAGGTTTGGCCGTTGGTGTAACTTATGACGGTATGTGTTTGGATGTTTCATCTTTTGTTGGTTGCCCCTTTCCTCTCTCTGTCATCATTTTGCACTACAAATCATCTTGGAAGGCATAGGTCGTGCTTTACATACCAACTTCAATGCATGCTTTAAATGTGATGCTCTGAAGGCAAGGTCAAGAATTTGTTACTTTTAGGTGGCTGCATGCATGCACTTATTTGTGTATGAGAGCATGTGAAGACAGGAATACTCTCATAGTAGTTTTTTTGACACTAAAAATGTTTTTCAACTTGCCATGGTGAAGAATCAGAGGTTGGCTGAAAAGCTGATTAAAGGAAACATCTATGATTTTATCTGCCGCTTTGAACCTGACAGTTGAGTTTCTTTTTGTCATTGCTTTCTCTCCAATAGAGTAGATCAATGGCTTAGAGGCAACAGATTCAGCGCTGCTCATATTTGTAATATTTGTATAGTAACAAATTTTGGCTCATTGGTGCCGTGTTAGCCTAATCTTGATTTGATGGATAAGTTACTTAGTAACCCAAACATATTTTTGGTTATTCTGGACCTCATGCCAATCATGTAAAAAGGGGTAAATAGAGATTTCTTTCCTTAAACTATGAAGTGGTGAAATAATCATTTTGTGTTTTGTAATAATGCTTATGTTATATCTGTTGTCTTGTATTTGACTTTCAAGTATGAAACATGTTTTTTTTTTTTTGGATTGAACAGACTTGAGATTGTATTGTGTAGTATATGAAAATAGATTACACTTATTTGATACATTTCATAGAGATAAATTGTATAGATTATATTAGTGTATGGATTGAGCATTAATATGATAGATATATTTGAATGCGTGACTTTTTTAGGAACCGATTTGGAATCGAACTGGAACAGATCCGCTGTTGAGAAAGTTGGATAGGGTAGGCTCCGGATGGACCCGGCCTAAAATAGGGTATGATAAAAGTTTTTAAAGAATGGTAAGGGTAGGTTCCACCCCTACCCGGACCTACTTGACCCAAGTTGTACCCCTAGACTAATAGAATCATGCGTTAAAAAATTTGGGTTCAAATTTACCTAATTAAAAATGTTTATCACATGAATTTCATTTTTTCTGTAATAACTGCAAATACACGTTATGGTTGTAGACTTTATATGTCATTTACTTATTAGGATCGCAAATTGGCGAGAATTTTATGGGAATATTCTTTTTTTAAGTGTAGTAAAAATCAATTTAATAGTTAAAGGAGTCCATGGTTAACACATGAAATTAGCATCACAAAGTTGTGTTTGGTTAATGAAAATGACATACATATCTATCATAATAATTGTACTATTTTTCATGGCGGATAGCGTGTTAATTGAAGGTCTAAAGTCCGAAATTGGGTCGAGAAATTTATCTCGTTTATTTCTCCATTTGAGTATACTTTTGCCCGTTGCTGGATTATCCAATGTGACTAACGTAATAAAAAAAACAACAAATAGTTGTACTGTTTTCCCTGGCCTGTCTTTTATTGTAATTATCATCTTTAATTTATTTTGGGTACACTTCATGACTTAACTGGTCTTGAACATTTTATGTTCTTCTCCTTAACCCACATAGCAAGTCCAAATAAATATGTTTCAGCAAAGTTTTTTCGACTGACAATAAAATAAAATAAAAAAGTTTTAGAGTGATGAAAATGGAATTACGAATGCTGTTTTGAGGCTGTTGTTGCTGTTGTTGTTGGCACGCGATCTGGCGGTCAAACCGCGGCTCGTGGCTTGTGCGCCACATGCGCGGATCCACGTCCGTCAGTTGACCGAGCGGCCTCCGCACGTCATGTTGTCATCGGCTGCGCCTGTGACTGTTATCTGTCCGTGACCCATCCGGTCATGCATCCGCGCGGGGCAAGTGCCATCCCTGCCTCTTCCGGGTTAAAAGTTTTTTGACTTTGGTAGGTCGGTGGTGAAGAAGTGGATTCCTTCCACTTCTGTACACGGGGACAGCACAGCAGAGAACCTCATTGGACGACCGACTTATGAGCAATTTATTTATTCCATCCACGAGAGAGAGAGAGAGAGATCCACAGCAGATTACTTGTCTGGGATAACGAACAATAATAAATCGCTCAACTGTAGGGTATTTGCACATCCAATCTTTTTAAGTTTGCAATTTTAGGTGTGTATTATAAAACTCTTCAACCAAATTTTCCAATATAAAATTTTTCATTCTTTATAATTATCTTATTTTTAAATTTTATTCTCATCATACTATATAAATTATCTAGCTTTTAAATCATTTTTGTACAATTATGTATGCAAATATCTAATTTATTTTAATTTTATTTTATTTACAACCCATCGTTACCTATATCAAATTGCATTATTTTCTTTTATTTTGAAAACTTTTGCATTAAAAACGTTCAATCTAAGTGGTTTTTTGTTTACCTAAAATACTTTTTAAATTAAAATTTTTTTTAATTTTTTTATATAACTATTCTTCATTTCAATCATTTCGACATAACTAGTCATACGTTTAATCTATCTATTTTAACTTTATTCTTTTTACTCCTCATTATTACCTTTACTATATCACATTTTTCTCTCATTTTAAAATTTTTTATATAAAAAATTTTTCATCAAAAGTTTTATTACTTTTAAAACACATCCCAAAAGTTTTATCGCTTTCAAAATGCACATTTTATATAATGAGAAATGATTTTGTTAATTTGGGCTAAGTGAGTGATAAAAAACCATTTTAAAAATGTTTCTGCTTTTCTTTATACACTTATTTATCTAAATATATTTAATATACAAATCAAGTTTTACCATTTTTAAATATATATATATATATATTTTTTAAATATTTTTAAATATATAAATATTTTAGCCGTATTCATTGGTTGAAAATGGCCAAAATACTCTTATACTTAAAAATTCAAAAAATATATGCACATATCCAAAACTGATAAAACTTAGGGTGTGTTTGTTTAGGATAAAAAAGTGTCAACTAAAACTTTTCAATCTAAAACTTTTCACTCTCCATAA
>JAXCLR010000105.1:8694873-8708037 GCA_035584095.1 Annona squamosa | reverse complement strand
GGAGAAATACATAGGAAGACTCGTAGGCATACGGAGGGCATAGAGTAGGAGGAAGAAGAGGCCGGGCAAGAGCCAGAGGCCGGCGCCGGTGTGGAAGGCGAGGGCGGGGCGGAGGGGAAGGTGGAGGCGGGGAACAGGAAGAAAAGGCGGAGATGAAGGGGTCTGTTTCCATTCCTGTGAAAAGGGGATGGAGAGGGCTCGTGATTCTCGTTCTTGCTCTCGTTTTCCTCTCCATGACAGTGCCTCTCTCTTTCATTTTCGGTCCTCACAACAACCGCTCTCAGTTCGGTAAGATCCCCGACCCTATGCTCGAGATCTCTCCAGATCCGCGCCGAAAACCGCACCGGATCCCCCCGGATCTACCCGCATTGCCTCAATTCCTCGTTTCCGCGTTGTTTTGACGCATTCCGACGGTCGGATCGGGATTGCTAGCGCCGAATTGGGCTGGCGGGGAGTGTCCCGGATCCGAGCTTGCGGTTTTCGGACTCTGAATTCGTTTTTTTCCCTGAAGTCTTTGAGCTGAGCTGTCTGATGCATTTTCTTCTTTTTGGTGTTGTTCTCGTTCTTTTCAGTAGGTTACGGAACTGAAGGTCGTAGAATCGCTTCGGTATGGTTTTGAATTTGCTGAATGCTGGTATTATGCTTGTTGTTACGAATATCGGAATTTTGGTTGCTCCTGGTTTTCATTTCTGTTTTTGTTTGTTCCGGGTTGAAAATTAGGATAATCGCCTGAGGATTTTTGATCCGCCTGATGGTACCGATTCGGTGAATCAGTCGGAGGTACTCGCTATGGTTTTTTTTCCCTTCCTGTTCTTGAGATATCGTGGAAGTATATGCGTAATTCAGTGAATGGCAACTTCCTTGCTAACAGGACGATTCTTCGAAGCACGTGGATGACCTTATTAAGAGATTCGGGCCACAACTTCCTAAGGTTCCTTCCACAACACCATGTTATATATCATTGCTCTGAGCATGCACATTATATCTCCGGATTAATCTTTTTTCTGTATATATGTATTCAACTAAAACTTTTCACTTTTCACAATTACCTCATTTTAAAAATTATTTATTCATATCTTCCTATATAAACGACCCTAGTTTTTAATCATTTATACACAACTACCCATAATAAACTCATTTGATTTATATATCAATTTTAAAGTTGTTGATTCAATATCTAAACTGTCTACAATATCATTCCTATGTTATAAATGATTCTATGAAGTATTATGTTATTTTAATGCATCTATGTATGGATCTAAGTGCGTTTCATGATTTACACAAGTTAAATCTTAGAGCAGGTATTGTCCACCCAACATTGAAATGATTCTAGTACAATGATAAAACAGTTGATATCAAAATGACATGGATTCTTTGCATTTTGGTTAATCATCAAATGGGCCTGTATGCATATATATTTATTCATCTCACTTAACACATGATTTTGTCATTGTGTCAGTTAGTATGATAGCTGGATTTTGTCTTTCTACTGCCTCGTGCCCATTGTTATTAGTACAAAGTGTTGGTCAGTCAAGGAATTACCTTTTCATTGATTTGCTTGAGCTACTGAGCTTGATGAATGTGGGGGAAATTCAGATATATAGAACTAGAATAAACATAATTCAAGGAGCAAGGTGCAGCTACAGCATAGAATGCAGTGAAAGTGATTTGGAAAGCTTCTTTCAGTACTTGTTGGAAATTAAAAACAGCAATAGTTAGGAGTGTGTTTGCATTGAAGGCTGGGAATATCAGAAAAAGCATTGAGGAATGCGATTGTGTGGGCTTAAGCTCTGGATTCAAGACCTGCCAATTGCCAATGAAAGGTCTCACAAGGGTTTGCTCAGGTTTTGAACTTTTAAAATATCCTTTTGCTGGCCTGTTCTTCTTAAAAAATGGGTTCTGCACATCTACATTGCCACATGAAAGGGTGTGATATGAGCTATGTTCCTTACAAGATAATAATTTTGATATTAGAGCTACAATGATATATAAATAGACACTTAATTATGGTAATATGGATATTGAAACAATAATGAGGAAGGGTCCGAAGTTATTTTGATACACAACAAACTTTGACATCAGGTTGTCATGCTTGCGGATTCCAGAGAGCAGTACTAAACACACAAGAGCATATATATAAGCATCTCATAAAACTACATGCTTTGTTCAAGAATCATGTTTGTTGGATGACCAATAGCTGAAAGGGTAATGCGGGACATGAAGATATTTTCATAAATTGGGTTTAGATTGTTGTAGGATGTTTATTTCTATTTTGAATTTGTTAGATTATTTAGAAGATCTCTTAGAATATCTTAGAATATGGTTGGAATAAATTTGTGTCTATTTTAAGTTTATTTTTTCTAAAAGTTTATTTAAAATATGCAATTTCTTTTTCTAAAAAATTAGATCTTTAATAAATATTGCTAAAATAAGGTGGCATGTTCTCCTATAAGTATCACCCTTGTAAGCTATAAAGAGCATCAATTTTGAGAATTATAAACAAGTGTTCCTCTGGTTTTCTTTTCTACTTCTCTTTTTCTTATATTTTCCCTTATTCTTCTACTCTTTCTATCTTCTTTCTTCTCTTGTCCTCTCTCTAGAGGTTCCTTTCTCTTTTTTCTATCTTCCTCTTTACCCATCCCACGTCCTTTGGAATCAGAGCAAACCTTGGTGAATTTTAATTTCCACATACTGGTTTCTATAACCAGCCATGCTTCAGGCCCGTCGCTGAAATCTGTCAAGTTAGTGCAATTCTTTTCATTAACTCCATTGATGCAGCAACATTGATTCTTCCATAGAGTTTCTGTTCTTCACTTTCACAACTTTATGCAGACAAATTCTAGAACTTGGTGGAAATTTCAGCTTGCTTCCAGTGCTGCCTTGAGGACAAGTTGCCATCTAACTTTTGGAGATTTTCAAACCAGCCCTTCCAATTGCTAGCTTTTGCTAAGACATCATTGATTCAGAAGATTTCAAAAAGCGCAAACCAAATACTTCTAGAAGTCCCTTTGCTTGCTGATATTTGGAAAATCTATTCACAATTTCTGAAAATTTGCAAAACTGCTCCTCAGTTTCCAAAAAAATTGCAGTACTGTCCTAGACAATTCAGCAATTACAAAAGGCCTCTGACGTTTTTGAAATTAGAAGTCTCCTCAATTTTTAGAAATTTCAAAAAGGACCATTTTTAGGGGCTGTTTGGTATTTACAAAAACATGTCGTTTCACGTAAAACTTTTCATTCCCAGGGCGGCATTGGAAAAACCCGTCGTTTCACGACTTCCATCGTCGCAGCTTTCTGTCGTCCTCTATTTACTACGCTTGTGAAGGAGAAAAACGTGAGGCTTGGGTCATGCCGATCCCTAGAAAATGCCAAACGCGCTGGAACTGGAAATCTTGGCATTTATTACAGAACAGAGAAAGCTGTTGCTACTCTCGTCAAGACGGCTGATGCACAGGCACACGCCGCAACATGATGTGACATGTTTTAGGCAACGGAAAACTGTCACCACCGTTTTTGCTAATGCCAAACGCACCCTTAGAAAACTATAAAGATTGCAGTAACTTCAAAAATTTCAGAAAGCTCATTTAGAACAGAAGTTGCAACTTTGATGACAAAGCCATATTCGACTAACTAGATGTCATTTCAAAGTGTTGAATTACACTGTTACTTCTCATCGAAGTTGAAGAAAATTCACTGCAAAACTCAAGGACGAGTTCTTCACCCCCCAGTTCAGAGAGAATAATGCAGGACATGAAGATATTTTCATAAATTGGTGTTTAGATTGTTTTAGGACGTTTATTTCTATTTTCGATTTGTTAGAATATTTACAAGATCTTCTAGAATATCTAAGAACATGTTTAGAATAAATTTGTATCTATTTTAAGTCTACTTCTTTTAGAAGTTTACTTAAAATATGCAATTTTTTTCCCTAAAAGATTAGATCTTTAATAAATGTTGCTAAAATAAGGTGAGTTCTTCTATAAGTACCACCCTCGTAAGCTCTAAGGAGTATCTATTTTGAGAATTATTAACAAGTGTTTTTCTTGTTCTTTTTCTACTTGTTCTTAGTCTTATCTTTTCTCTTTATTCTTCTGTTTTTTCTGCCTCTTCCTTCTATCTTCGTCCTACATCAAAGGGTGTTGAGATGAATAGGTTGGATGAGAAATGATAGGATTACAAATTAATGCATCCAATTGAATTGAGTATCAATGAATGGTAAAATAAGAGAAGGCCTCCTGTTCTAGCACTGGGCTAAGGAGTTAGTTTCTCAAGTTGAAGAATCTGTATGATGGGAACTGCGAAGCTTGAAAGTGGTGGGATTTCTAAAGTTCTGTTGGTTACATCTATCAATGAACATGATAGATGGACACAATAAGTTATGAGAAGGCCTAGATGGCAATAGCGATTGCATCCTTTTATCAAAATATCGCTTGGAGTCTTGATCAAGGATTTTTCAGGATATTTTGTCTGTTCTATTTGGCCTTTTTGGCATTGTAGGTTTTCTTTTGCTCAATCAAAGAAGATTCATATGGGACACATGGGAAAAAAAATCGTGACATGCTACTATGATTGGCAGGATGATACCATCCTTCCCACACATTTGCCTTTTCAATAAGCACACAGAGAGAGATAGGGATAACACTGCCATTAAAAATCTATTGTTGATTTTTTGAATATAAGAAGTTTCTTTATATAAAATTTATGCCCTACACTTGAAACTACACTGGTCCTCTCACTCCACAGGTACCAAATTTGCTGTTAATGTTATTGTCGAGCCCAAAAGCATTCATACTACCAAGTTATTATGAAGATGCAAGAATCATAGTGATAGCTATTAGTTTCTATAGGGGCTACTATCATTTTTATGCTATCAAGACTGTTCATATTGTTATTTATATTGAGGTTCTTTTTGATGGAGCACATTTAATACCCTCATTTTGGATCACTGCCCTGTTTGTGCCACACTAACAATAGCAGGATCCCACAGACTTCCAAGGGGGGCATGAATAATAAATTTTGTGGAGGACTTACCTGGAACATTTTCTGGAGAAGAGAGCATGCATAAATTCTGAACCTCAACATGCAGGATGTCTGCAAATTCCAATAGATGCTTCTCTAGGTGGTCATGCTGTCAATTATTACTCTTCTTGATAATCAGTCTGCTTCGTAGGCAGGGCCTGAAAGACCGCTGAAGTAGTTTTTTGGCAGTTGTTTGGCTCTAACGCTTGGTTGTGGTGTTGATTGGAATCTGTGTGATTTCATTCCTGAATGATGTTAGGCTGGCTTTACAGTCCCATAGCATTTGTGTGCTTCTCATGCTTTATGCCATCATGCAACTAGTGTGAACCCATCTTGAATGTAACCCGCACCATTTTGGGTGAAGCAGACTTCCACTCTCCTGCGTTATGCTTTTATTTCTTTGATATAGTTTTACCACCTTTTTGTTTTCTGATGCTGTGGTACTTTGAATTTTTCATTGAAGAGTTGAGCTCTTCCCTAAAGGGCTTAGTTAGAGTGCGTTCAAGAGAACAAAGAGATCAAAGAAGTAAGTATTCATGGACAAAGATGGAAACACCCAATATTCAATCAGCAGCTCTTAATTTCAACTCCTCTCCGTGAACCTGTAGATGAAATCCCCACTCATGCTATGTAAAGAACGCTCTGCTTGTTGATCATCTACCAGGAAAATGGCCTAGAAGCTTTCCACCATGCTCCATTCTGCTGTTCCATAATTACAGACCAAAAATCTCCACAGTGGTCCACAAAACTGCAAAATTCAGCGTTTTGTACAACTCAACATGGATTTGCTTTCCAGCAGGCAACCACATGCATCCCCTTTTGGCTTCCCAAAAAAGTCAAATGCTTCTTTGCATCTCATTTAAAGTATTCCATGCTGCCTCTGTAGACTTTTTAGAAATCCAAATTCTTGGCTCAAATCCACAAATCCGACACATTCCTGCGAAACTGCCTGACAATCTTTCAATTTTTTGGCTGCTGAAACTCTAGTATTTGATTACATTTACTGGTTTCATGCTTTTCTTGGTTGATGTGAAGTAACCAGTGAATTTTTGGCAAGCTTGCTGATGACTATTTGGTTGGGTGGGTTAGCTGAATCCATATATTTCTGCAACCGAATGTCATATGTAGAATGAATGCCCTCTAGATAACTTTCTATACTCTTTCATTGCGTCAAATCATTAGCAAAAATTAGCTGTCATTATCAGAGCTTCATGTCTAGTTTCTCAACAAAATATTGCATGATTACCCAAATAAATGGAATAGATGCGTCTGAAAAGGATAATTTTGTCCTTTTAAGAATATGAGCTAGAGGATGGTGCAAAATAGTTCATCATTGCACTGTTTGCTGTTCTCTTCACACACGTCATCTTCTCCTGCCACACCACTCCCTATCTTGAAGCAATCGACATGTGTCAATCTACTAATGTGCACATATATCAAGCATGCGATTTATATTTTCAAGCAATACATATTTGCCAGCATGTTTTCTATACAATCCTCTGGAGTGCGTGTTTGTAGCTCCAAAAGTGATTATTGGCTGCCCTCATTTTCCAGAAGCAGGAATGTCTATCACCTATGTACTCATGATCTGCTTGTGCCATGTTTTTGGCCAATGTCATTTCATGATAGCCTATCCTTGGCATTGATTGTTGAAAAATAACCAAAAACCAATTGGCATTTTGCTGCTTATCTTTTCAGAATATAGACTATCTTATCAGCTTGGCTGAAGTAGAATTTTAAGCATCCCCTGATTGTTTATGTACCAGGATGTAATAGATAGATTGTCCACAGAAGCTGATAACAAGAACAAGGGAACTGGTTTCATGAATGTTGCAGCAGAAGAAGATCACTTCTTTGTCTCTAAAGGTAAGCAATTTTAGACATTGGACTTCCTCTTTTGCTTTTATTTTAGAACTTTAAAGCATGTCTTTGACACGAATTCACGAAACTCAGGTTCTATTCTAGAAGCAAATATGAAGCTTCCCCCTTCCGGGAATGTAAGTCTGTCTTAGTTGCAAAGGTTCCATCATCTGCTACCTATGATCACAGTCTGTGGTGTTTTTTTAAAATTTGCTTCCTGAATCCAACTCTAAGGGCTCACAAAATACCGTTCTTTTTCTGCAATGTTATTAGATGGATAAGAGTGCTGATGTTGCTGGAATTGATGGCAATGGCTTAAGCCATGATGAAACTCCCAAAACTTGCCAACTTGAATTTGGAAGCTACTGCTTTTGGTGTGAAGAGCATAAAGAAGATATGAAAGATTCAATGGTGAAGAAGTTGAAGGACCAGCTTTTCGTTGCAAGAGCTTACTTTCCAAGCATTGCGAAACTTCCAAAACAAGATAAATTGTCCCGTGATATGAAATCTAACATTCAAGAATTTGAGCGCATGCTAAGTGATGCCACCACTGATGCGAATCTTCCCCACGAGTAAGTGACGACAATTGTCAGATCCCACCATTTGAATTCTTCATCATCACCATCATCATCATAGGCTGCTTTTCACCTATGTGAGGGCATCTACATGGATACTTTTGCCCTATTCTTTATGATCATGAACTATGTTTTCAGTAATCTCTAACATCTTCATATCTTCTTTAATTACTTATATTCACCTTTTTGTGGTTTTCTCTCTTTCTTTTACTGCCTTCTGTTGAAGTAAACTCAACTCTTCTAATCTATTTCATTTCAGGACACCATTTAACATGTCTAAATTACCATAGTTTGCTTTTCCTTTAGATATCTTGAATTTCTTCTTGTTTTACCACTCATTCACCTTAACATTCTCGTTTCTGCTATACTTATTCTATGTGTGTGTGTGTGTATATATATATTGTTCTTTAATTTCTAACATTTAGCCCCATAAGCACAGTTGGTTTAATTGTTGTCTCACAAAATTTTCCTTTTTATTTAATTCCCAAAGCATTTCATCATTTCGTCCATCCTGCTTGGATACTACATGATTTCTCCATATTCTTAAACTATTAGTCCTAAGGAATGAAAGCGATTAGTTATTGGTATTACTTGGTCTAAAATCTTAATTGATTCTACATCTATGTGCTCGTTATTATTAAAGTTGGATTTTGTATATTTAGTTTCTATTCGACTAATTTTAAAGCCATTAGATTTTAGAGCATATTTTCACTTAGTTAATTTCAAGTTTGCTTCTCTTGTTTCATCTATTGGGACTATATCATATGCAAATAAGATGCACCAGGGTTCTTCTTGTGAATATTTATAGATTTATCTGTAACTAAAGTAAAAAAGCAAAGATTTAAGGTTGAGCTTTGATGCAAACCTATTGCCATTGGAAAATCACTCACATTTCCACTCATCGCCTTTACATTTGCTATTGTCCCGTCATACACATCTCTAATGATATCAATACATCTATTGATATTTTTTTATTTTTCTTTTTTAGCACCTTTAATATTAATTTTCTGGGAATCCTATCATATGCTTTTTCTAAATAAAATAAAAACGATGTGTAGGTTCTCTTTTTTCGTACACTTCTCAAATAATTGTCAAAGTAAGAAGATGACTTAAGTGATTGATCTTCTTGATATAAAACCAAATTAATTTTTAGAGACATTTGTTTCTCATCTTAGTCTTTATTCAAACACTTTCTTAAAGATTTTTAAAGATTTATTATATGACTTATTAATTTTAGTCCATAATTATTTGCACCAATTTTGAATATCTTCCATGTTTTTGTAGATTGATACTGTAGTACATTTTCTCCATTTAATGATTCTATAAAGCCTATAAAGCCGGGTGCATGGTCACTCCCATGCATCTAGCTCATTTACATATTTTTTATTTTAATTTTTTAAAAAATTGTTATTCTAGGTGTACTTAATTTATGTATCAAGTTTACTATTTTTGGAGATGTGTATGTATATTTTTTTATGAATTCTAAACTCCAAGGCCCCTGATATTTGAAATTTATAAAAAGTATAAATATTAAAAAAGAGGAATGATCTTGTTAATCCGAGTTAAGCAAATGCCTCACTTAGTCCACCACAAAAAAACTTATTTATAATAATTTTTTTGAAAACTTTTTTCATATACCTGTTCATCTAAGGGTAATTAACATATAAATCAAGTTTTATCATTTTTAGATAATGTGTATATATATTTTTGAGATTTTTAAACATCTATATGTGTGTGTGTGTGTGTGTGTGTTGAAAACACCCCTATCTTTAAAAATCTAAACAAAATATATACATATATTTAAAAATGGTAAAACTTGGTTTATATGTTAAATACATTAAGATAAATAAGTGTATGAAGAAAAAAGAAAAAAAAGTTGTTGTAAATGAGTTTTTGAGATGGGCTAAGCGAGATATTTGCTTAGCCCGGACTAACAGGATTACTTCTCATTAAAAATGATAGAACTTGGTATATAAATTAGATACACCAAAAGTAACAGTTTTGTGAAAGAAACAGAAATTTTTAAAAATATGTAAATGAGCCAAATATGGCTGCCCTTGTGCATTTAGCTGCATTGGACTGAAGTCCCCATTTATTTAGCATTACCTTTGTTCTTATAATTTTATTAAAGAAGTTTGTTAACCAATTTATATCTATATTCTCTATGTACTTGCACATCTCAATTGATATATTATAACTCAATTTGCTGTCTTGATAAATTCCTTTTCTCTTAGATTTATTAGGCTGTCATCCTGTTGTTAATGTCCAAAGAATTGCCGTTGTTTGAAGTGAGGAAAATACCCCTTATTATATAGCATTGCGCACACACATGTATGAAAAATTAAACCAGTCGTATTATTCATAAATATTTATTTATTTTTTATGCCAAAAATCACTTTGAAAATTTTTATATACTACATTTTCATTTTCAAAATTTGATAGTTGCATATTCTCATACTGTATATTCATTTCAAAATTTAGTAGTTACATATTCACATGCTATATATTCATTTCAAAATTTAATTGTTCTATATTCACTCTCAAATTGTAACAATTTTTTTAACAAAATTTAAGTTTCCTAGTGATTTTTGGCATCATAAATAAATACACTTTAATGAATATTTGTTTATATCTTTAAGAACTACTAAAAATAAAAGATGGAAGCATATCTGCAACCTGTTGTATTAGGTTGGAACTTTTAGAAAATACAATATGAACAAAATAAAGTTCTAGTAGAAATTTGGAGTAACATGAATGCAGCATAAATTTCATTGTGGCTTTCAGAGATAATGAAAATTTGTTTTTTTTACCTAATTTTGTCAGCGTTGAAGTGAAGCGGAAAAAGATGAAAGCAGTTATCGCCCGAGCAAAATTTTTACCAGTGGATTGCAACAATGTTGTGAAGAAATTTGCACAGCTGGTTGATCTGACACAGGATGAGGCTCACTTCCACATGAAACAGAGTGCTTTCCTGTATCAACTTGCTGTTCAGACAATGCCCAAAAGTCACCATTGTCTTTCAATGAGATTGACAGTAGAATTTTTCAGATCTCACCCTGACAAAGTGGATTTGTTTCATGAGGACAAACAAGATTTTCCATTTTTCTACCACTACATTATTTTCTCCCGCAACATACTTGCAGCATCTGTTGTTATAAACTCCACTATTGTGCATTCTGAAGTATGTTGTTTCCTCTTTCTTCTTTCTTCTTCTTCTGGCCTTCTTTGTGGGTTCTGAACCAAAGTCTTGAGTTTGGTAGGCAATGACCAGTATCTACTTTTGCAGGAAACAGAGAAGCTGGTATTTCATCTTATCACAGATGGAGAGAATTTTGTCGCAATGAAGCATTGGTTTTTGCGAAACTTCTTTGAGAATGCAACCATTCATGTACTGAATATAGAAGAGCTGAACTTGAAGGACGTGGGAGATTCAGATATAGCCCACATACCATTTTCTGATGAGTTTCGTGTTTCTGTTCGGAGTACCGAACAAATGTCTGCCATCCAGATGAGAACTGAATACCTTTCTGTCTTTAGTCCTGCACACTTTTTCCTTCCAGAAATATTCCAAAATTTGGAAAGAGTGATAGTTCTAGGTGACGATGTGGTTGTACAACGTGACCTGTCGCCATTGTGGAGGCTTGACATGCAAGGAAAAGTAAATGGTGCAGTGGAATTTTGTGATGTGAGGCTCGGCCAGATGAAAAGTTACTTAAGAGGTGAAAATGTGAATGACTACACGTGTGCTTGGATGTCTGGACTGAATGTCATTGACTTGAAAAGGTGGAGGGAGCTTAACGTTACTGAAACTTACCGAAGGCTGCTCCAAGTAAGTAAACACCATTTAAATACAAATAACTATTAATGTTTCAAATAAGCAATATCAAGGCTCAAACATGGTGCTGCTGCTTTTGAGATCAAATTTATTTGGTTGTGCATGGCTTTACTAAAATCATCCTGCTCTTCTGCCACTGAATCCAATATCTTTGATACTGGTATTTCTTTTCGCCATGCAAAATGCTTTGCTCTTTTGAATGCTACTATTTTTTCTTTTCTTTTATTTTTTTCCCTCTCTTTTTGTATTTTCTTTAGGGAAGTTGTTCAACCTAAAAAGATGTTGTTTGTTGTTAACTTGTTATTCCATACCTTTGTCCACATTCTCAGTTACAAATCTCTTGGCATTTGCTGCTATTATGACACAGATGATCTGTTGAGATCTTTGACTCAATTATGTTTAAAAGAATTCTAATTTTTTGGACAAATCTTAAGTTCCTGGAACAAGACTGGCATGCTATGAATTTTGATGTTTCTACTCTCCTTCTATTTCCAAGGGGAGTAAACTTATTCTAACTTTCCCTTATCATGGACAGGGACAGTTCCCAAAGAAGGTTTCATTGAGAGCTGGTGCCTTGCCTGTGGTCTTGCTCACTTTCCAGGACTTGATTTATCCTCTGGATGATTCATGGGCCATCTCTGGACTGGGCCAAAATTACTCTGTTGATCAGCAAGCGTTAGGGAAAGCTGCCGTTTTGCATTACAATGGAAAAATGAAGCCTTGGCTTGAGCTTGGCATTCCGGCATACAAAGGCCTCTGGAAGAAGTATCTACAAAAAGATGACCAGTACATGGAAGACTGCAATGTAAACCCCTAGCAACCGACAGCTGACATGTCAGGATCTGGAATTTGGGGGCACAGATAGCAATCTGCAGGAAGACGGATCGAGAAGCAAGCTCATCCATGTCCTGGCTGTGTACCTATTTCGGCAGCAACCATTAATCCTGTAAGGAGCGAGAGAAGGTTTTCAGCAATAAAAATTGTTTAGATCATGACCGAGCATTGTGATTGCATATAGGTGGAGGAAGAGAGCTTTTGTGACAACCTGCCGCGGCCTCTGCCACTGCTTCACGAAGTCAAGTTTGAGAAGGCCCCCCCGACAAGCTCTGGGTGCAGGAGAGTTTAATACTGTACAACAGTTAGGATGATGATAGCTTTAGGAGGAAGGCATGATTTTGTAAATTGGCCTTGTTGCAGGGACGGTCCGGATATTCAATTGCCATTTGTTTCCTGTGATATAGATAGATAATGATTGTTGGACCGGCGTCCCAACTGTGTTGCCGGATTATTCATTTAGATTGATTCTTTCCCCGCGTCGGTCTCATTGACGGTATATTATCCGGAGTTACTCCCTCCATTTTTGTTTTTTGTTTTCTGAGTCCATGTGTTGTTTGTTACTGCCAGAGCCCATGAAAAATTTAAGGTCTTGCTGGGAACTGACATTGCTATTTGGATCTATTGCTGTATTTTCTGTCCACAGCTTAGTAACGAGTTAATTCTTTTCCTTCTATTTCTGCTACCGAATGATTTTTTCTTTTTTTTTTTAAAAAAAAAAATTTTAATCCGTCCCTGACGTTGGATGATAAGCCGGCGAGGCACCTGACAGTGTCGTGAATGTAGCTTCTAGTTTCATAATTACAGGTAAAAGTAAAGGGTTTGTGTGTTAATAATAATAATAATAAAACTAAGGATATGCTTGAATGTGCTTAATTTGGATCTTAATGTGGCATTCGACGAATGATGGAATACATGGTATTCTTACTGTCATCTGCAGGAGGCGTTTGCAGCCTGGTATTTATTTAGGGTGTGTTTGGTTGGAGGTAAAACTTTTGATAAAAAGTTTTTAGAGTAGAAGTTGTCAAATCAATAAAAAGT
>JAXCLR010000105.1:8684337-8694773 GCA_035584095.1 Annona squamosa | reverse complement strand
TAATTATGGAGAGTGAAAAGTTTTAGATGGAAAAGTTTTAGTTGACATTTTTTTAGGTGAAACAAACACACCCTTAGTATTGCGAGCCTTTGGCCGTCCAATCGGTTTCATGACTGCTCAGTCATCATGCATTCTGCATGGTCCCTGTCTCTGTGTGGTGCTAACTGCTAAGCAGAGTTGCTATTCTATTTTTTACTATTTTTTATATAATTATTTTATCTTTCAATTTTTTTATACAAGTACCCATAAAACTAAACTCATCTATTTTGCTTTATTCTTTTTACTCATTATCATTATTTCTATCATATTGTAGAATTATTTTTTTTCAATTTGAAACTTTTACGCAGTATTTTTTATTCAAAAGTTTTATCATTTTTTAAATATATCAATTAATTAATTTTTTTTTTTTTTTTTTTTGCAATGGGTGAAATCCCACATGTAATATTTTGTTGAGGAAGCATCTATCAATCCCCCCTTGAATGGGTCATTTTTTACAAATTCCTTTCCAATATTTGTTGAAAAACTCAAATATGATATTTCCTTATTTATTTATTTTTGGCCTACCTCGAGGAAGAAAGCTTTTACTAGCTTAGAGAACCTTTCGACTAAATCTGGGCGTTCATTTCATTTCGCAATTGTTTAAAACTGTTTTTCCAATTATTTAGGAAAATCTGCACTCGTAATTTTGTTTTACGTCTTGCTAATATATCATTAAAAAATTGACGCTTAATTTGGCTTACGTTCTTCAATTTTCTAAGACGTATGACAATTCATTATCTATTGTCCTGCTAATATGTTCCATCGTTGTATTTGCCTTAATGCAGATGTCAAAACTCTAATTAACGAATGAGTGGGCTCTAACGCTATGACCTTTTAAGACCTATAAATAACGAATTTTAACAGAAGCAATTTCGCCATTCTAACCAATTTTTAATTAAAAAAAATTAAAGAGAGAGGGGACAATATATTTCTCAATTAGCAGTTCAACAAGAAATAAGCCCTAATCTTTCCATCATCTCCTATACCAATTTGTAGCCCTAATAAAAAAAAAAAAAAAAGAAGTAGCTGGGCATACAACTATTACGTGACTAATGCAGCTGGTAAGATTTCCGCCTTAGGTATAGAAGCTTAGGGTTTTTGAGTACTTATCTCTCATTTTCGAAGTAATATTGCCTATAAGTAACGTCACGACCATGTAAAAAATTCTTCAGAATAGAAGGCATGGTAGCTAGCTAGGTATATATGTAACAATATTGTGATTAAGTTATTAATTAATGGACTTGTTGCAGGTTTTTATGAATCATTAGTGCTGTATCAATGACGTTCATCTAATCTATATGCATGACTCCTAATATATATACATAAATTAAAGTGACTGTTAGATAAGTAATATCATCAAGAATCAAAAGCTAGCTGCCAAAAAGCAAACTTGGTTTCTTCTAGAAAAACTCTCTTTTTCCTCCCGTCCTCATCCATTTCAGAAAGAGAGAGAGCGCGCCCTTAATTAAGCTTGATTTGAAAAGAAAGCATTGAAAAATTAATCTCCATTATATGTGGAAAAAAGAATAATATACTCTCGATATTGCATTACAAGTATTCACGACGACAAAGAATGTATCTTGATGCGGGCTGACAGAGACACAATGATGTGACATACAAGTCCCAAGCGGCACAGATCAGCAGCTTGGCTCCATCCAACCCCACAAGGGCCCTTTATTTCGTCCGCTTCCTTCTATGATTTTCCCCCACTTTTCTAATAAGCTTAGCCTTATTGTGGCTATGACCTCTCTCCATCTCACTCCCGCTCCCAGCAGCCCCACTTTACCGGTCGATCTCGATCTGGAGCACACATGGCTGCTTACATGCTGTAAGGAGGTGGGGCTGGCACGCCCTTGACCAAGCCACACAAGGGAGTTTGATCTGGCATGTTATATTCGTCCCTGAGAGAGCGAGCCGGGGAGAGTAGGCTGAAATAGAGCCGCTGGCCAAGGTACTCCCTCTCCAGTGCTTGCGACCTCAGGTTCCACATCCCTGCATTATCCAACGTCAAAAGAGCCGCTGACCACGACTTGGGGTACACTTGTATTGTGTGGCGGCTCACTGCATCAAGAAGATTGTAGTTCTTTCGGCTTGCTTCCGTCCACTTCCCTGGTTCCATCCTGCATGCATTAATTGCATTAAGTATTGTTATTAACTAATTTCTGTTTTAAAATTACATAGAAATACACACCCAACTGCGAAGAAGGAGTAGCCATCCAAATGCCACGACTGCACGCTCTTCTCATGGTTCTCGAAGACGAGTTCGACGAAGTTGCGGAAGGTGCCGTTGATGACGATGGGTTGCAGGGTGATCTGGGCGTTGTCGCTGAGGCCGGAGGGGTCGTCGGGGATGGTGTCGTACTTGAACAGTTGGGAGGCGATGCCGAAGTACTCGGCAAGCTTGAGCGGGGTGGGGGGATCGGTGTGGGAAGCGCCGTTAATGGCGTAGCGGAGCTTGCCGTCGACCTGGCCGGCGGAGTTGACGAACTTGATGGTGCGGGTGATGTTGATGGAGCCGTAGTGGTAGGAGCCCTGGGGGTTGGGGCGGGCGGCGCTTGCCGTCAGATTCCACCTGTACGAGCGAAACTGATTGAGCGACCAAGCCCAGCCGGTGGGGCCCTCGGGAATGGAGGTAGACGGCGGGGTGCTGGAGCCGGCGTACTGAACGACGGCGAAGGCCTTGAGGACTTCCTTGGTGAATCGGGTGGAAGCGGCGATGTAGTAGCCCTTGGCCTCCTGGTTGGCGTCGACAAGAACGGAGAAGCACTGGCCGAGGTGGATGTCGAGGGACTCGTACACGTTCTGCACCGTGTGGGAACCCTCCAGCTCCACCAGCCTCATCTGGTGCCCTTGGATCCGCACATTGACGGAGTTCTTCAGCCCCACGTTGCAGAATCTGTATCGATACGTCTTCCCGGCCTCCATCGTGAACATGGGCTTCTCGCTCCCGTCACCCTTCCCCTGCTGCCCGTTGATGAGGAGGCCGTCGGGCCGGCCCAGGGAGCGGCCGCTATCCAGGAAGTTCTTCAGCACGTCGAGGTTCTTCACGTACCAGTCGCCGATGAGGAGGGTGTAGTCGTCGGCCGGGGGGTCGAAGGGGACAGGGATGAGGAGGCGGCTGTTCACGCGGAGGCCACCGAAGCCGCCCAGGGCCCGGTGTATGGAGGTGGTGGGGTAGTAGTGGAAGCTGCCGATCTGGTCCTTCACCTGGAAATGGTACGTGTAGTTGGTGCCAGGCTCGATGGGGCATTGCGTTCCGAGCGTCCCATCCATCCATGAATTCTTCCTTTGCTGGATTCCATTCCTGCACGGATGAATGCCCAGGGAAGGAAGCAAGGATTCAAAATGGCTGTATCTATTATACCGCTACATCATTCAATAAATTTACGTTTTTTGACATATAGTATAAATTTAATTGCACTAGATATATTTTTACTACAAATAACTATTTAGTCACAAATAATTAGTATTTTTTGAATGATGACATTAATTAGATGTAATTTTTTTTTAATATTTAATGCAACCAAAAGTGCATTTAAAGCAGCCGCATGTGCTTCCGGCGCAGTGGTAACAAAACCTGTTTGGCTGAAGCTTTAGCGTTCCAAAGTCTTCCCCGGTTTCCTTTCGTTGTGGGAGTATACATATTCCTTTATTATTGTTTGAGGGTTATGATCGTGCTTTATTGTAATATGAATTATATATTAATAAAAAATTACATTTATAGTAGATATTAAAATTTGACTACAAAAACTAATCATTTCTTTTTTGAAATCATGGAATCCAATGCAATTAAATCTTTGACTTCATTCGACTAACGCACAGCCAAATTGAAATATTGGCTGCAAAAGTTGGCCAAATATACACATTTTCTTGTAGTAGCGTATGTATGTATTAAATTAAATTAAATTAAATTAAAAGTATTAGTTACCATGTGAAGAGAATAGGCTCATCGAGCTGGTTGAAGACATTGATGACGATGTTGTTGTTGGTGGTGGAATTGATGTTGGGACCTGGGAATTGGCCATTGATGAGAATGCCCTTCTGGGGCGTCCCCAACGGAGAGATGTCGCCCCATGTCACCTTCCACTCGAAGAACAGATATGGGTCTTCCGCGTTCACCGTCGCCCCCGCCCACAGCACAAGTACACCCACTAATAATACTACATTTAATTCACCCGATTGCTTCCCCATCATAATACAATATTTAAAACTAAAAAAAAATCTATAATAAAGAAATAAGATTTAGAAGAATAAAGAAAGAATGGAAATATTTAATTATAAGGAGGAGAGCAGAAGAGGATTCTTTTCTTCTGCATGCTATGTTACGTGGGGGAATTAATGGCGGAATGAAGAAACAAGAGAGAGGAAGAGAGAGTTTTTATAGCGGGAAATTAAGATGGAGGAGGGAGTCGTTCATCTTGTTTTACTCGTGCCTTGCTCTTGCCGTCCATTATAATTCGTCAACCATTTCTCTCGTCCGTTCGTTCCTCGGAATAAACAGAGCAGACGTTGGAGGGGAGAGAGCGTGTTTGACGGATGATAGAGTGGTTCTCTTGCGTCTGACCGCTTCTGCAGACGGTTTTTGCATTTTCTAAAACCGCTTCAATCCTTAGTTTTCTTCCACCTTGCTCTAATTTCTTTCACATGCATGCATTAAATTCCTTGATGCTTAGTCTCTATTTCCCTGAATCAATTGGTCTAGCGTGTTCAGAAAAAAAAAAAAAGAAAAAAAAAAAAAGAAAGAAAGAAAGAAAAGGAATGCTCTCATGCGACCTGCCTATAGGTCTTAACTAATTTCTTTTTTAAATAAATACGGAGATAGTCATTTACTCACACTATAGGGTGTGTTTCTTTGGGGCTAAAATATGTCAACCAAAATTTTTCACTTTCCATAACTACTATATTTTTTAATTATTTTTTTACAATTTTCTATATAAACTACCCTACTTTATAATCATTTCTACACAACTACCATATCTATTTTAACTTTATTCTCTTTACTCTTCATCATTACCCCTATTATATCACATCATTTTTTATCAATTTGACAACTTCTACCCCCAAAACTTTTCATCAAAAGTTTTACTTCTAACCAAACACACCTATAATATTTTTACTGAATCTAGCTTTTTTTTTTGCCTGGAAATAATGCGTATTTATTTGCATTAGATATATTTTGACAATAATTAAATATTTAACCACGTATAATTATTATTTGCTTTTAAATAATAATATTTGGTTAAATGTAGTTATTTTTATATCAACATTTTATATAGCTATTAAATTTTAATTGCAAATAGTAATAAAATTTTAACTACAAGAACTTGATTAAATGCTGCCAAAATTAAAAGATGTTTTGCAAAATGTTAGCCACATAAAATATATTCTCATATCCATGCATGTGCTTGTGCTCTCCATGGACATATGTATACACATGATTGGACTGATGTTAATAATAATTAAAAGTATTTAAAAATTATAAAATATAATAAATTGAGGTGAGAAATGACGATTGTCCTAAAAAATCTATTTAATGATGTTTAAAATTTCGTTTATTTTTATTCTTATTACCGATCAATGAATTATCAAAATTAATCATTACTTTTAATTTAATTGTTGAGTCATTAGTACGTGGATTTGCACATTTGCACTCTTAGGTCTACGCCTCGCGATTGCCTAATCCTACTCAAATGACGTCGACGTACATGAATAATAGCATCTCAGAATGTTTTCATTATTTTAACGAAGATGCTTTATATAGATATTACATCTAATCCGTTAAATAAATTTATTTTATAATTAAAATGAGTCTTTATTCTCAACATACCCATTATATTTAACATATCTCAAGAATGACAAATATGCCAATTAAGTACCAATCAAATACCACATATACAATCATATTAAAAAAAAAAAAAACACAGATACTTTTACTTGATCAAAAACGGCCATTTGCGAACATCAAAAACGGCCATTTGCAAATATTTCATTAGGCTAAAATGCCGAAATACTTTTACTTGATCTGGGGTTCTTCTTGTTGACGGCTGAGATTATATCAAGCAGATTTGGGACGACTGTGTCGATAGTCATTAGAACGGATTCTGATCTTATGCTCTTGAGCATCTACATCTCTTTTTTTATTTCTTTTGAAATTTTTTTTATAAACTTGTTAACTTATGTGTATTTAACATATGTATCAATTTTTATCAATTTCTATCAATTTCGAAGAGTTTTAGATATTTATTTTAAGTTTTTAAAAATCAATAACATTTTAGTAATTTAAAATTAAATAAAATGTTACTGATTTTCAAAAATAAAAAATATTCCAAAAATAGTAACAATTTATGCACAGTCTAATACACATAGATTAACATTATTGTAAAATTTTTTTAAAAAAAGATGCGTCCAAAACATACGCTACCGGGAGCATGAGATCATAATACCATTAAAACTTAGAAGCATGTGGGGATGGAATGACCGGAATCAATTTTCGCCGGCAACATAGCAACTGACCAGAGGCTGCAGCGATTGGATTTCTTTCTGGAACTCGTCGGCGTCGAAGGAGATAACATTCGTGTCGTGGTGCCTGTTAGCAGTGAGAGAATGATTTTTTTTCCCCCGAGGTGGGTTCCTGGCTGTGAGGATCGGACGGTATAGTTTGCCGTTTTGTCGACTGGGTGCATATCCCAGTCCACGCAGAGAGCTACTATGCATAAACGATGGCTGGATAGTTGCTTGCTATCTGTAGGGATAGGTGTTTTACTAGATTCCATGATGGGTTCAAGCCCAGGCATTAAAACCATCTTCGACGAGAGCGACACCGGCGGCGAGAGGTTGGGTTTTCACTTTTAGGCTGTCGAACGCTGGAGAATGATCCAGTTTGACACTTTGGGGTTTGTGGTGGCGCATGTCATTGTGATGGTCGGAGTCAGAGATACCTCTCGACAGACACTTGTCGGCGCACAGCTATAAGGCGGCAGCCATGGCTACAACGGGTGGGTGCTTAGTAATTTGGAACATGACCTATTCTGGGGTATTGCTCTGGCAAAGCACGGAATTTCGTACATGTGTGGCTCGCATTTTCATTTACACCGTTGATTTTTATGGCCGGACGTAGATGCATAGATTTCATATATAGCAGATTTGGGTGCTAATTCACAACATGGATCTTATCAACTGATTGACTATATATATGTACGTGTGTATATATATATGTATGTGTATATATATATATGGATGGCAGCGTATAAACAGCCATGGTGGGCCATATAGCTCTTCAAGAAGGCGACAGATGTTGACGGATTTCCAATGTGGAGGACCTGCAGCGAGTGAATTTTCTGCCAGCTATGAGGAAGAAAGAGGTGTCAGAGCAAGCAACAGACGTGCATTTCCACTGATGATGCAGAATAAGAATGGTGAGAGCTTTGTGGCCGGAGAAGAAGGTCCGGTTCGATGTGTATGTCGTTGGAGTCGGAACGGCGGGCGAATATCGTTGATCGACAGTCGCCAGTACAGAATCTTCCCTCGCATTTTTCGACGAGGCCGTGAACTCTTTTCTGATGAAGCTAGGGTGGAATGATTTTGGGTTTTTTAAAATAATTTTGTGAGTGAACTAGCGATAAATAAGGGAATGAATATATGTGGTATTTGATTAATACTTAGTGATGTAAGTTTCAGCGTCCCACATTCAACTCCTGGATTTCAGGATTTGGGAGTTGTGCCTCCTAATTATATTTGACGCCTTGTAATATACTCTGTTGATATTTAAAAAATTATGCTTTTTCTCTAATAAATCGTAAGAACTATCTTAGCTTGATTATAATATTAGTTGAAATAATACAATAAAAAAGTTGCTGCTTGTGACTCTATATATTTTTGATATGCTGATAAGTAATAGAAAATTTACTAGGTCCATGATAACTTGATTATCACATACATTCAACTCATCAATTTGCATAACTTATTTACAATCTGTAAGATAAAAAGTTAACATTTTTATTGATGTTTATTTTATAAGTTTTATATGACTATTACTAATAGAACTAATATTTTAATTAAAATAAATATAAGATCTAATTCTTAAATGCAAGTATATCGCTAGTACTATTGTAAGTTTTTGACTCTTTGTTAATTATTTATGATTACATTTTAAATAGTTTATCTTTTCTAATTTTTATTATTCAATTTGTTTCTAATTTGCAACTAATTCACTTCACTAGGTCCTAAGCTGATCTGTGCATGTCGATTCGGGTTCGGGTGGAGATTTTTATAAATAGACTAACATTGATGTTTCTAAAATAAATTAACGTAAAATTTATCTTCCAACCTGCAAAACAAAAATGGTCAAACCCTGTTTGCACTTATCACATTGACAATCTTTTAAAATTTTTAGGATAATTTGCAACAAATCTATTTACTTAATTTTACCAAATTGCAAATATAATTACAAAGTTTTAGAAATTATAAATAATTTTGAATAGTTTAACAATAATTACAAATATACTCACTCTGTTACAACACCGTTAATGCACCATTATGACATGAGTATATTTTCAAAAATATATAAACTATGTGGGTATCACTACGAGGTGGTTATTTGTAATTTTTGAAATTACATGGATGTATTTTTAATTTTTTTTTGATGGAGTATATTTACAACATATCTCAACTCATAATACATTCAAAGTTCTGAGACAATTCTAACAATGTTTCCAAAGGGAGACAACAAGCTCCCAAATATCAATGGGGGAGACCACCAGCTCCCAACCTAATAAGGAGGACCACACACTTGCCTCCACAGAAATTTAGTTCGAAACCCCCACCTAGGATTCGAACACGCGCCGGGTGGGAACAAAAGCTTCGTTCCGCACCCGACGACCAAACGAGCGCCCGCTCGTTTGGCGGATGTATTTTTAATTTAATCCAAGTAAGTAAGTATATTTGCAAATTACTCAAATTTTTACATTTGAAACCAAGTTGAGCCAAAGCCCTTTGTATTTTTTTGATTTTCCTTTTCAATTTGTTGGTAAAACTCATTCATAACTGAATCCACCTAAATTTTTCAAAACTTCTTAAAGCCTAAATATAATTTTTAATTTTACAAAAAAAAAATAAAATTTTACAATTGAAGTTATTGTTGTAAAAACTCACAATTATAGTTGTTGTCTTAATATTATTTGAGTGTGTTTGGTAACAACAAAAAGTTATCAAGTTAAAACTTTTCAATCTAAAACTTTTCACTCTTCACAACTATCCTATTTTTTAATTATTTCTTCACATTTTTCTATACAATTACCATACTTTTTAATCATTTCTACACAACTACTAATACAACAAACCTGTCTATTTCAACTTTATTATATTTATTCTTCATCATTGTTTCTATCATATCACATCATGTGACAACTTCTCATCTCTACAACTTTTTATCGAAAGTTTTATCCATTCTTAAATACATTCTTATAAAGAACTAAATTCACTAGAATTAGTTGTTAGGATGAGCCCTTCCATTGAATTTAGAATACAAAGAAATTATATTTTTGAATTTAATCTTATGTTCAGTTTCTATGATATGTTTCATTTACATAAGGTTTCATTTATTATGTCTTATTTATATAAAAAATATAAATCTAAATAAATTATTTTTCAAGGTTTAATTTGAAAATGCTTCCCAAAATAAATTTTCTCACATTATTTATATTTTAATTGTTCTCTTATATTTATTATTATCTTTTGATCTTCCATTTATTCGAACATTATTTAATTGGCTCGCATTTGACTAAAGTCATTTGCCTACGCTGTACAAACATGGCAGATGGATCCGCTGGCATACGATGCGGGCGATGCCAGCCTGACACGTGTTACTTGCAGAGCATGTGGAACCCGCACTGGACAGCCACGTGCGAATTAGCGAATACTTTTTTTTTTGATAAAAGAATTGGCGAATACTTATTGGTTGAAATGTGAGAATAAAAATGTTTGGACGATCTCAACCGTTCAAAACTTACTTTGCGCAGTTCAAACCGCAAAAATCTTCTTAATTAAAAAATTATAAATTATATTTAAATTTTAAAAGATGAAATAGAAATCATCAAATCACCCACCTGTGGAAACTTCGTCGAAGCAATCCTCGTGTCAAGTAATCCTCAGCTCGTACGATAACGTTTGATTCCTGTGGGTGGAATGCTCTTCCTATGAGTGGAAAACTCATTTTCTTAAAATTTTGTTAAAATTTTAAATAAAATTATTAATTTATGTGTATTTAATTTATAAATTAAAATTTATTATTTTTGAAAAAATATATATGTATTTTAAAATTTTTTTAAAACAGGGTGCTCCAACTTTGAAAAATTAAAAATATATATCTCTCAAAAAATAGTAAAACTTAACTAAGTTAA
>JAXCLR010000105.1:8594565-8622793 GCA_035584095.1 Annona squamosa | reverse complement strand
TACTTGCGGAAATAGATCGCATAATGTCAGCAAAGTAAATTAACTGATCAACGATCGTATCCGTCCACATAATATCAGGCTTTCTTTCCCGTATTTCGCGATCAATACTTGCGGAAATAGATCGCATAATGTCAGCAAAGTAAATTAACTGATCAACGATCGTATCCGTCCACATAATATCAATCTTCATTTCACACTGGATTGCACCAAGAAGAATTTATTATGAATGAAAATTTCATTTATGTACCATGATTAAATGATCATCATTTGTGATTTCTTCGGCGGGGCAGCTTCTGTTGTGGTTCGCTTTTTCATGCGAGGACAGATGAGTTTGGAACGAGAAGGAGACTGAGCGGTGGAAGGAAGATTGGTTCGTTGCTCTGGACAATCGCGATGGTAGATGGACGGACAGTGAAAGCACGTGCAGCTGTCGTCCCACGAGAAAAAATGCCATGGGCAACCGTTGTAGTTGCAGCTTTATTAAAGAGCCATGCTCATGAACGACACAAAAGTGTTGGTTACGGCCTAATCGGATATGTTTCCTCAACGCGGATCATTGATTGCGTCAACCCCTTTCGGCCACAGAGACGAAACTTCCCGTGATAGCCCAGTGCATCAACTGTCGTCGTCGGCCGGAGTAACTATTTTGGATTAAAAAAAAAAAAACAAAAGAAAAAAGAAAAAAAGCAGCAGAGAGCATTGAAGGTTGGAGCCAAACACAGAGGGGCAGAGCGGAGGGAGAACAGCTGCTATTGCTGCTGCTGCCGCATTTTCAACTGATCGGAGCCGAAGAGTCTTTTTTATCAGCTCCGTGAGTCAGATCCCGAACGTCGAACGTCGGACAGCGAAGATGAGCATGTACGGACGAGATCCTTGGGGAGGTTCGCTGGAGATAAACGCGGCGGACTCGGCGACGGACGACGACCGGAGCCGGAACTTCCAGGAGCTGGACCGGGCGGCGCTGTCCAGGCAGCTGGACGAAACGCAGCAGAGCTGGCTGCTGGGCCCCACCGAGATGAAGAAGAAGAAGAAGTACGTGGATCTCGGCTGCATCATTGTCAGCAGGAAGATCTTCGTTTGGACGGTCGGCGCGCTTCTCCTCGCCGGCCTCCTCGCTGGACTCGTCACTCTCATTGTGAAGACCGTCCCACGCCGCCACCGCCCTACCCCCCCGCCCGACAACTACACTCTCGCTCTCCACAAGGCTCTCATGTTCTTCAACGCTCAGCGTTGTACGTATTCTGTTCCGCATTAGATTGCTGATGTTTTCCTTTGTTTTCGGTCTATTTTCGTGAACTCGATCGACGTCTTTGTAGTTGCATGCTGGCGGATTTTTGGGTGCGGCAGTTGTCCCTCGCAATCTCGAATGCAAGTCGTTTCAGATGGCAAAAGAAGAAAGTTTAGGTGATCCATTGATCGCTTTGCTTGTCCGTGAAAATAGGGCCGAACGGAATTCGCATGAACTTTGAAAGGATTGAAATTTTCATGCTTTTTGGATGTTACGGTTTCGTGATGTGCCGTTTTTATAAACCAAAAAGAGCTACACATACATTGGCCAAAAGATCGGGATTTTGTGGCTCATCTCATGCGTGGGTCACGGATGTGTGGGGCACGGCCTACTACTTTTCATGGATCTGTTGATTGACGGTGTTAAGTTTTTATGAGTTTTATGTTTTGATGGGTTATTATGTTCTTGTAAATTTCCATTATGGGCCAGTGATGTGATTTCTTTTCTTCCATGATGACTCAAAAATTCAGATTTTCGACATTCTGAATTATGTTTTCCACCTACCTGATTTGTCTTCAATTTTATTTTTCTTATAACTGGTAGCTGGGCCACTTCCAAAACATAACAACGTCACATGGAGGGGGAAGTCCTGTATGAGTGACGGCCTGTCTGATAATGCCGTCCATAAGAATCTGGTGGGGGGATTCTATGATGCTGGAGATGCGATCAAGTTCAACTTTCCTTCGTCTTTTGCAATGACCATGTTGAGTTGGAGTGTCATTGAGTACAGTGCCAAATATGAGGCAGCAGGGGAGCTAAAGCATGTCAAGGAGATCATCAAATGGGGAACTGATTATCTTCTCAAGACCTTTAATTCTTCTGCTGACACAATAGACAGAATTGCTGCACAGGTAGTTTTGTAGACACTTTTCCTTGTCGTCCTGTTTTGTTTTACCATTTTTCTTGAAAGCAAGATGGTATTCCATGGCAGAACAGATGATCCACTAGATTAACGTAACGATATGCTTATAGGGCAGTAATGGTCTGTCATTAAAGAATGGCCAGTGTTGGCCAATATTGATTGTATTTTGTGAACATGTAGAACCACTTTTCTATGGCCAGCTGCAAAAGCTCCATTTTTAACCTTTTCTAGTTAAATACTTTTTCTTATCTTCCATCTCTCCATGACACAACTCTTGAAGCATTTTGTCTTATTTTCCTTTTGTTTATCCTGCAAACCAGAAGGAATATCAGAAAATGGCTTTGCACTTCGTTAGGGTTCTTTTAGGATTAAAACCCATAATACATGCATGATTCAATGAAAGATGTGGGGTAAGTTACACTAAAGGTCACTTTTATTTGTGATCGGCCTTAATTTATGGAATCTTGGCTGCTGTGCTCAATTACTTATGGTCTGGCTGGTTTGTAGGCAATAAGGTTCATAGAAGCTCCTACGGAATAACATTTATCTCTCCACTGCACCAAAGTGTTACCTGCAGTAAAATGAACAATATATTCTTGAAAATTTTCTTTCCATTTTTAATTTTCCTTGAAAATTTTTAGTTTGAAAAGAATATTTCTGTTGTTGCCATGAGCAAAGTGGCCATTTTGTTCAAACCATAAAATTTGGAAGGAAGCATCTTTTAGAGATTCTTTACTTAGTGATATGTTCTTCTTCTCTTAGAAGAAGAGCAAAGTTTCTTGTTTCCCATCACTGCATGTTGATAATTATCCATTAGCTATGCAGATCTGGGCCTCATCAAGTTTCCTGTTTATCACAGGTTGGTGTAGGTGACACATCAGGGGGTCCCAACCCAAATGACCATTACTGTTGGGTTAGGCCAGAGGACATTGAGTATCAAAGGCCTGTATATGAGTGCCATGCCTGTTCGGATCTTGCTGCTGAAATGACAGCTGCTTTGGCTGCTGCTTCCATTGTTTTCAAAGATAGCAAGACCTATTCACAGAAGCTTGTCCATGGTGCCACAACACTCTTCAAGTTTGCTAGGGAACAGCGAGGCAGATACAGCCCACGCGGCTCTGACCCATCTCTTTTTTATAACTCCACTAGTTACTGGGATGAGTTTGTGTGGGGTTCAGCATGGTTATATTATGCAACTGGTAATTCATCTTACCTGTATCTGGCTACTCACCCCACTATGGCCAAGCATGCGGGTGCCTTCTGGAGCAGCCCATACTATGGGGTGCTTAGCTGGGACAACAAACTTCCTGGTGCTCAGGTAAGTGAGATTGCATTACTATGAGATTGTCTTTAGCAGTAGATTTTAAATCTTGTAGTTGACTGAATTGACTGACAACCTTGAAAGGGAAACATTTTGTGAATATATAACCTCTTCTCAAGCAACTGTATTGTCTTTCCTATCTTGTTTGCAGGTCCTTCTCAGCAGATTGAGATTATACTTGAGCCCAGGATACCCTTATGAAGAGATTTTGAGGACTTTTCACAACCAGACAAACATCTTTATGTGCTCATTTTTACCAGACTTCACTACCTTCAACCGAACAAAAGGTTTTGTTGCTTTGCCAACACTGCTCTTCAGTTTCCTTTCTCTGAGTGACAAAATCTCATTCTTCAGATTGTACATGCAGGAGGTCTGATACAACTGAACCATGGAGGGCCTCAGCCACTTCAGTATGCAGTAAATGCAGCATTCCTTGCTTCTCTTTACAGTGATTATCTAGATGCTGCTGATACACCAGGATGGTATTGCGGACCAAATTTCTTCAGCGCAGATTACCTTCGAAATTTTGCCAGGACACAGGTATTCTTTCATTGTAAATATAATTCGTAAAATTAGTTGTACATACTGCATCAATTTGCATGGTGATTAGTTCTTGCATCTTTATAGACATGCCCAAATGAATTGTTAATCATTATAATGGATACCTCAACAAGGTAATCTACATGTGGTATAAACTGTATTGGCTGACTGTAATTTGTGAAAATATAATCTCATTGCATTTAATGTCTTTTTTCTATTGGCTCTTATCTTTCTGCGGATCTATGCATTTGCAGTAAATAAAAGAATCTTGTGCAAATTGAGTAAATTTTAGCCTCTGGCTTCTGTTGTGCTAAAATTTGACTGGTTGAAAGCTCTATGTTCACAGCTTGATTACATCCTCGGCAAAAATCCTAGGAAAATGAGCTACATTGTGGGTTTTGGGAATCACTATCCAAAACATGTTCACCATCGTGGTGCATCAATTCCAAAGAACCGGGTTAAGTACAACTGCAAAGGAGGATGGAAATGGCGAGATAGCAAGAAGCCAAATCCCCACACGATCATTGGAGCTATGGTTGCTGGGCCTGACAGGCATGATGGATTTCATGATGTTCGTACTAACTACAATTATACAGAGCCAACACTTGCAGGAAATGCTGGCTTAGTTGCAGCATTGGTTTCTCTGTCAGGCCATGGCAAGATTGGGATGGACAAAAACACCAGGATTGGGATCGACAAGAACACCATATTCTCTGCAATCCCACCAATGTTTCCAACTCCCCCACCACCCCCAGCACCTTGGAAACCATAGAAATGCAACCATCTGATGTTTGTAGTCTTGCAGGGACTGGTATTTAAGGGTTCGCATGAATTCAATGAGTCCAGTGAAGAAGAGGGAAAGAGCACTTCAACACCTCCATTCAAGGGAGCCGCTTGTAGAATCTGTGTAGACATTGATTTTTCTTTATTTTTCTTTCTTGTTCTATATCCAGCGGACAGGGAGTCTTAGTCTTTATTTGCACAGTATATATCTACGGCTTTAATTTCTCAAAAGCTGGGCCAAAATCTTAGTAAACCACTTGTGATGATGGTTGGTTGCTGATTAGTGAGACATCTAAGCAGAAGTTCTCTCTGTTATTCTACTGTGGATATTTTCACACCATGTTCCAATCTGGCATGATGCCGCAGTTCACAAGAGTTATGGCCCTAGCTGAAAACACCATGTGAAGAGATGCGTTATATGTTGTTTAATTTCCCCTGGAATTTTCTAGTGCAATTGTAACATTGACTATGGAATAACTATGAGCCAAAAAGTGCAGTTAATTTGCTGGTGTATCCTATCAATGATGGGTTAATCAATGTTATTGTTGTTCGCATATATATATGCAAGCTTATGGATTCTGCTGGTCCTAAGCTCGAAAAAAAATGAGGGTTGGCATGTCAGGTTGGCAGTTGGTGTTATTAAAATTCACCGTTGCATTTCTTATGAATTTGGAAAATATACTAAAGGTTGTTAATGCTAAGGCGTCCCTTGTAAATGATGCGTTGTAGCGAAGCCCGACTATAGTGAGAAATGAGCAAGGGTTGTTAGGGCGTTTATTCAGAAGCAATGCGCTACATTGGAGTCTGGATATTGTGAGAATTGGGTAAGGGTTGTTAGGACGTTTCTCTGGAAGCAACGCGCTAAAGGTTCCCATGCCATTATGGACATTGTTTAGGGAAGAATGTGATACCACACACAAGGTCCGTTTTGCCTCATAGAATGTTGGAATTTTTTCAGAAAAAGTATGGAAGTAGTAGATGTTATAAGAATGAGAAAAATTAATATAGTATACTTTCAAGAGATTAGGTGGAAAGGAGAGAAAGTTAAAAAGATTAATGGATTCAAATTATGGGATATAGGAAAGAATGTAATAGATATGATGTAGGATAATAGTAGATAACAAATTTATAAATAAAGTTGTAGATGTCAATAGAGTAAGTGATAGAATTATTCAAATAAACTTCATTAGGCATAGAGGTCTTAAATGTGATTAGTGCTTATGCACACGAGTAGGATTAGATGATAAAATCAAGAAACAATTTTAGGATGACTTAGATAGTGTTATGCAAAGGATATCTAACCAAGAAAAGGTTGTGATAGGTGGAAATTTAAATGGACATATAGAAAAGGAGAATGTAGAATATGAGAGAAGTCATGAATGATTCAGCTTTGGAATAAGGAATGACAAGGGGAATGCTATTTTGGACTTTGTTATAACATATGATTTGGTTATAGCAAATATTTTATTTAAAAAATGAGATGAATACTTGATAACTTTCAAGAGTGGGACCAATTCTAGCTAAATAGATTTTTTCATTATAAGAAAAGTGGATAGATTCCTTCGTATTAATTTTAAGGTTATCCGATATGAGAGCTTAGCCATGCAGCATAGATTATTAGTGATGGATATATATATACAAAAAGAGTGAACAAAAATTAAAGACAATATATTTTTCAAAAATTAAATGGTGGAATTTAAAGGGAAACAATATAGAACTTTTTAGTAAAAGAATGATAGAAAAAGAAAAGTGAGACACATAAGAAGATGAAGTAGAATCAATATGGGATAAAATGACAACCATCATAAAAAAAAGTAGGACAAAGTATTGTCGGTATATATAAAAATCGTAGATCCTCACATAGAGAAACTTGGTAGTGGAATAAAGATATTCAAAAAGCTATAAATGCTAAACAAGAAAAGTTTAAAACATGACAGAGAAATAAAAATGATACAACTTACAATAATACAAATTATAAAAAAAGCTTCTAAAAAGATTATTAGCGATGCTAAAAACAAAGCTTATGAGAACTTATTTGATAGATTAGGAACTAGACAAGATGAAAAGGATATTTTTAAGTTCACTAAATTAAGAGAAAATAAGGGCAAAGATTTAACACATATTAGATATATTAAAAGCAATAACCAAAGAGTTCTAATTAAAGATAATGATATTAAAGAAAGATGAAAAATTTATTTTTATAGTTTACTAAATGATACACCACACGAACATTAAACATTAGATGTTTGTTTAAAATAGAGAAGAAAATAGAAATATCAGTTATTTTCCAAAAATCCGAATATCTAAAGTAAAGGAAGCTTTAAGGAAAAAGAAAACAAGAAAAGCCTCAGGCCTAGATAATATACCAATTAAGGCATGAAAGTGCATTGAAGAAATAAGTGCAACATGGTTAATAAATTTTTTTAATAAAATTATAAAAATAAAGTTAATGCCAAGTGAAAGGAGAAAAAATATTATAGTTCCAATTTATAGAAATAAGGGAGATATTCAAAATTGGACAAACTATTGTAGAATAAAATTAATGAGTTATACTATGAAATTATGAGAAAGACTAATTGAACATAGACTAAGATGAGAAACTAATGTGTCTGAAAATGAATTTGATTTTATACTAGGATGATCAACCACTGAAGCTATTTTCTTGCTTAGATAACTATTTGAAAAGTACAGGGAGAAGAAAGAGAACTTGTACATAATTTTTATTGATTTAGAAAAAGCTTATGATTAAGTACCAAGAAAGTTAATATGACAAGTGATGAGAAAGAAATGAATTAATGACAAATACATTGATATTACGAGGGGGCCGTTACGAATGTGGGGACCATTAGTAGAGATATTAATGTCTTCCCAGTTAAAATAGGTTTATATCAAGGCTCAGCCTTGAGTTCTTACCTTTTTACCTTAGTAATGGATGAAATTACTAGACATCTCTGAGAAAAAGTACTTTGGTGTATATTATTTGCAGATGACCTTGTTGTAATAGATGAAACTAAAAAAGGACTAAATTTAAAATTGAATTGGTGGGTAGTTGCTTTATAATCTAACAATTTTAGAATTAGTCGCACGAAAATTGAATATATGAAATACAATTTTAATAATAGTGAGAACCCGGATAAGGAACCAATTAAAATTTTAGATCAAGTAGTAACAAGAACTAAACGCTTTTGGTACTTAGGATCAACAGTTCAAGAGAACGGTGAAATTGAGAAAGATATAATACATAGAATTCAAGTAGGATAGAAGAAATGGAGAAGTGCGTTAGGAATTTTATATGATCGTCGAATTCCAATCAAATTAAAAGGAAAATTTTATAAGACTACTATTAGACTTACTATGCTTTATGGGCAGGATGTTGGGCAGTTAAAGAACAATATATACAAAAAATAAGCGTAGCAGAAATGAGAACGTGAAGGTAGATGAGTGGTAAAACAAGCAAAGATAAAATTAAAAAGGAAATAATTGGAGAGAATTTGAAAGTGAGACCAATTTGTGATAAAATTAGAGAAAATAGATTAAAACGATTTGGTCATATTAAAAGGAGACTTGAAGTAGCAGCAGTTAGGAAAACAAAGTCTATCAAAATAAAAGGTGGTAAAAGAATGAGAGGAAGACTCAATAAAATATGGATGTAAGTAATTAAACAAGATTTAAAAATATTACAAATTAAAAAAAATTTAGTCTTAAATCGCCAAGAATGCGCAATAGAATCTATGCGGCCGACCTCACCTAGATGGGAAATGACTTATTATGATGATGATGATATATGCAAGCTCATTTGTCATTGCGTGAAATCCTTACATTGCGCATGTTCTACACCCCTTTTGGCACCGTTCCTTTCGTTTCGTTTTTATGGCTCTTCGTTTCTTTAAGAAGGGATAAAACCGGTGTCTGCCTTGGATTTCTTGGCCTGGTAGTCGTGTTGTTGTAACTATTATGCAAGAATCTAATTTTTTCTTTAATTTATATTGGATTTTATTAACAAGAGACGTCGATTTGATCTCTATCTTATTAATATTATCAGAGATATTATGGATAATATTAGAGACATGGTCAAGTTTAACAAATGGATGTTTTCCTAACAGCTTTAATGGATGTTGTTTGTACTTTGATGTCTATTTAATGTTTATATAAATTAAGCAATAGAAGTAATGTTTTGCTTAAATGCATTTTATCTCTCTCTCTATATATATATATTTCATTTTTATGGCTCTTCGTTGCTTTGATAAGGGATAAAACCAGTGTCAGCCTTAGATTCCTTGGCCTGGCATTCGCCTTGTTGTAATTATTACACAGGAAGCTAATTTTTTTAATTCTCTAAATTATTAATATTATCAGAGATATATTATGGATAATATTAGAGACATGGTCAAGTTTCACAAATGGATATTGTCCAAACGGTTTTAATGGATGCTGTTTTGATATTTATTTAAATTTTCTACAAATTAATTTAATGTTAAATTTATTGATGTTGGGTATGTGAGTCTCTCGGGGATTGGCAATCGAAATAATGTTTTGGCTTAAATGCATTTTTATCTCAATTTCATCATCCATAGATTTTTTTTACTTCATATAGAGAGATATTCAGGTGTATTTACCTACACCATGAATTACTGTAGAGCTGCCTCAAAATGAGCTTCACGTAATCATAAAATTATAATATACTCCACTTACTGTATTTAAAATTATGTATTTTATTATCATACTAATTGTCATCCCAATTGGATGTGTATGACTTCATCTGAAAATGGTAAAAAATTCAACGTAATGAAATAGTTTGATGTAAATAACAACTTTGATATAATAATAAAATAAATTATAGTTGTAATTTACATCAAACTATTTTGTTATGTTAAGTTTCTACCATTTTCAAATAGGGCCAATACACATCTAATTAGGAATTAGTATAATAATAGAATACATAATTCTAAACGTAATGGGTAGAGTAAATTATAATTTTATGATCATATGAAGCCATTTTGCATAGGAATATCTCTCATATATATATATATATATTGAAAATTGAAAATATTAAAGTATTGTTTTTAATCTTTCTCAGCAAGTTTATCAAGTGAGTCGAGGCTAGCTAGAAATACAAGCACTAATATATGCTCTTGAGGCTCAATACATACGTATGTATTGAATAGGAACCCTACTAACAAAGCCAACAAAATGTCTCCCTCCAACCAACCAAACTGGAATACAGTGTTGCACCGAACTCTGTCCAAGCCTTTTCAACCCGGATTCGGAAAAAGCCAATCCAAGTTTGTTTGTTTGAATGGCAAGCCAATCCGAGTTTATGGCACTGGTTGCATCATGCATTTCATCATTACTGTCCTTTTCCAGAGACAAATAAAGTCGAGGATGAAAAAGTACAAGTACCTGCCAGACACACCAAGGGCCTGCGTCCCCCGTGCTTCCGTAATTACTTGATAGTCTACTTTGTTCGAATACTATTACAGAAGCGGTTCCCTCCTAACTTATATTAAAATACCTCCTAAATGAACTTTTTACACAAGGCTTTAGTGGCTTCCTCCTAAAGCATTGGCCAACCAGGCCCTTAATATTAAATGGCCCGATGAACAACTGCCTCCACTTCGTGGAGGAAAAGATGCACCAATTGCTGGCATTCACCGGTTACTACAGGTGCTACGGATTGAAATCGTTTAGCATTAGATTGAGAAACCTCTCAACAGAAATTGACAACAAATGCCAATCTATTCTAACAGTGCTCGTATAGAAATGGAACCAACCATCAAAACAATTTAAAGAAGAAAAAAACCAATGCATCTTTGCTATACGAAAAGAAAGTACCAAATTTTTGCATGTATCCTTGCACCAAAGAGAATAAACAGCACAGAATATCTAAATGGAGTCCACGGACATTTCTGAAGGATATTGGCTGCGGCCAATTTTTTCCTGCTTTGGGTTGTTTCTTTTCTCGAGCATGCAGTGAAGGTGCCCAAAAGCCACACCTTCTATGCCAGTTCGTGCAGCAGGATACATGCACCTGTCAATGTCAGTACGCTACAGGAAAGCATGCTTTTCAAGCAGCTTCAATGATTCCTCTTGGTTGTTCAGCTTGGCGACGTCAATAGGTGTCTTACCATCCAAGTTCTGAAGAGTGCTGTCCAAAAAACGATACGAAGTTGTAAGTTAAACTTAAGTGAAGAGAGCTTCAAGGAGAATAAGATTATTACTCACACAGCTGCGCCATTCTCTAATAGAAGGGTCACACAATCTTTTTTGCCATAACCAGCAGCATAATGAAGGGCAGTGTTTTTGTTCTTGTCCAAGGCATTGATTGATGCACCAACTTCGAGGAGGACTTGAACACATTTCACCTGGATTAAAAGACTGGCACAGTGAGACAGGTTGGATGGCATGCATGAATTAGGGCATCATCAACAGTATGCATGTACAATAACATGCAACTAAGAAGCATACCTCTCCATAACCACATGCCAAATGCAAAGCTGTCCTTCCCACAGAATCTGCTGCATCTTTGTCTGCTCCTGCAGCCAGTGCGGCCTTCAAACCCTAGTTTAAGCCATGGATACACTTTAAGTGCATTTTTGTAAATGACATGGGAAAATAACTAACAAGAGATAACGCATATCATTGCCACCATTAACTTGATTGTAGCTATTTTAACTTGGCAATGTAAACCTGCTACTATACCAATGTCACTCAGGAAAAGACATCTTATCCTGGTGTATAGAAGAATAGTGAGAGAGAAAAAATCACGGTTTGATTGGAATCAATACCTATGTTGATGACATTTTCAATGCAAACTCGCACAAGAAAATTCTTTAAGAAATTGATAACCTTCTTCATAGTGTTTTGATATAAGAAATAGGTAAATACATGTAAAGTTATGAATTTTAGAAGGCTGTAGAGCAACCTCAATGTCTCCAACACTAGCAGTGTGATGAACTGTTGACTCATCCTCATTATCAGTTTCTTCATCATCTTCCTCTCCTTCGTCTGGTCCAGAAAGCTCAGCTGTAGTGGCTATTTCTCCTGATGCACTCAGACCCATTGCTTGACCTAACTTTTCTAGAAGCTTATGATCATTCCAATATCTCAACACCAAAAAAGAGAAACAGACATTGAGGCAGAATACCATAAAAAAATGTACAACACATAAAAGGAGGGAACAGAAACAACAACATCATAGAACTTATCTAAACACCTCATCATTGCACTTGGGCCACCATTCTCAATCTCCTCTAGAATAGGCTTTAGAGAAGGATCATCCCGAATGCGTGCCATTTGCGCTTCAAGATGTTCTTTATTAGAAGGATTTGTCAAGCTCTCCATCATACTTGCCATTGAAGGATCCTGCATAACAAACAAAAAAGATTTCCACCTACATAAAATAACATATTTACAGCATGTTTGGCAAAAGGAGAAGGAAAAAATTTCCCCTTAATTTTCTACGTTTTTTCCAATACAACTACTCTATCTATTGTAACTTTATTCCTGTACTTCTAATCGTTACCCCTATCATATAAGGAGAAGGAAAAATTTTCCCCTTAATTTTCTACGTTCTTTCCAATACAACTACTATATCTATTGTAACTTTATTCCTGTACTTCTAATCGTTACCCCTATCATATAACATCATTATCTTATCTATTTCAAAAAATTTCTAATCAAATTGTTTTCCCTCAAAAATTTCCCCTCTTCCCACACATCCGTAGGTTGCCAAATTGACAAGAGTTTTACCTGCATAAGAGAATTACCAAGACGTTCGGCAACGGCCAGGAACTGAGGATTCTGCACTACCTGTTGCATAGTAGAGAAATACTGTTGTGTATCAAACTGAGGGACACCATCAGCTGCTGCAACTTGAACACTGTTTTGAAGCTGTTCAGCCATCTGATTAAATGCAGGGTCCTTTGCTATTTGTTCTGCCAATTCCTTTATGGTAGGATCCTATGTTCATTACACAAAAAACAATTACAAGTTCAGTAAAGAAACAACAAAATAATGGAACTGCATGTCATATAAAACTCGATACAGTATAAATTAACCATAAATAAATTTGACATAATGATATGGCACAACGCCTGACAATATGCGAAAAATAAAACTTCTTTAGTACAATTGAATCGAGGAATCAAGAAGAAAAAGACTTAAAGGTCACATATTTTGAATGAGGATAATGATGAATTCAAGTGAATGGCACCTATTTGGTTGGAGATGGTTCTGCTGATGACTGAAAATTAAGGATGTGGACCACACCAAGACTCTGAAAGATCCTCTCCTTTCATCATAAGTTTTTAGATGATTATTGACACAAATTACCAAATCCAAACTGGAAGGAATTTCAAGTCCTGGAGTGAGTAATGACTAGAAACAAAATCTTCTATACGATAATGTGTCTACTGCATGAGAGTTCCTAGATACAAGTTTGTTCAAGGTGATATGCCTACTGATGAATAATGATGGAGTTTTCAGGCAATACGATACTCAAGGTCTCCTGAGAGTGATGGCAGTGGAAGCCGGAACTGGAAAATAAAAGAAATGAAACTTCAAAGTTCGATAACATTTTTGCAAGAAGTTGACAACCATAAAGGCCAGAAGACTCATAACTTGACACAACTTTTGTATGAGTAGGATCCAAGAAGGACAATTATGAAATATATAATCTTTCAATTCAAATATCTTTTTTACAGTTAAAAAAATACTATTGCTATGTATTTTTTTTTTATTATTTTATTTTAAAATTCTGTCCATAATCTCCTTGGAGGATGAACTTCCTAAAAGTATCTCTTACAATTTACAAGCAACTTACTAATAAACTCTTCTTGAGCAGCTCCAACAGATACAAAGCTTTTGGTATGTAAGATTGAATATCAATAACATGGAACCAAAGATAACGTGCCTGAAAGGCTGATCTAAGAGAGTGAAAGTCAGCATAACGTGAAGCGCCGAAATGCACCACAACAGTCAGAATTTCTGAAAAGAGCTAACCTCCTGAGTCACTATAATGTGTTGTACGTGGCCCGTCATAAATGCTAGTTATGTGTGATGGATTGTAGTTCATCATCTCAACTATTAGTTGGGCATTTTTGATACCATGTACAAACTTAGATTGAATGATATTATGCACTCCAACTTTGCTTATGTGGTTATTAGTTACTATAAATCAACACAGAATGTGATAACAATGGATATCACGGCACTTTTTTTTTTCCCACAGATATCATCATAGTTAAGTCCTGCTTCTCACTAGCCATCTATATACACATGATTGCCTCATGTTATTTGGAAACAAGCCAAGAAAAATATGATCTATCTTTATCCTGGTATTCTGCAAAGAGGCAAAAAGAAAGAAATCATACATTAAGAAGACCAGAAAATGAAGAGAAATCAAAAGCATTCCCGGGTTGTCCTGTTCCTGGCCAAGGGCCACTGCTACCTTGTCCTACCCATGGTTCCTTGATTGATGCCTCACTTCCAGAACTTTGTTTCTCAGCTGAAGAATGCTTCTCATCTGGAAAAGATATAACATGATAAGCAACTATGAGATGGGACCAGCTGATCTCACCATGCATAATTGTTGAAAGATTACATATATCTGATGTGAAGTAACTGTTTCCTAGTATTTCATGACAACTTTGCTAAATGAATCCTAGTATTTCATGACAACTTTGCCAAATGTATCAGCCAAGATTATCATATTGCCAGTGGGTTATGTATTTAGTTTCATCTGGATGCAGGTTAAAGCACTTCTTGGATCCATAATGTATGAGTTAACCCTATCAAGTTCTGACGGACACAATACCAGATCATGTTCATACACATTGTTGAAAGTCGAAACTAGAACACGCAGGTACAGCTTGCCAACAAGAGTGTCTGAGTCCCACCCTGCTGTAAAGTAACAGAAAGTTCTATAAACGAATATTGATGATGAGTGAAATTTTCACTGCAGGACAAGTTATAAGATTTAGGGTGTGTTTGGGAAGTGATAAAACTTTTGATGTGAAGTTTTTGAAATGAGAGAAAATGATGTGATATAATAGGGGTAATGATGAAGAGTAAAGAAAACAAAAATAGATAAGTTGGGATATATGAGTATTTGTGTAGAAATAATTGAAAAGTAAGGTAGTTGTATAAGAAGAAGTAAAAAATAAATAAATAAATAAAAAATAAAAATAGGATAGCTGTAAGGAGTGAAAAGTTTTATAGGAAAACAAACACCCCGTAGGGTGTTTGGGCATAGAACTTTAGATTTGAAAGACTAAACAAATATGACTTTCAAATTACATAAAGAAATTCAATTCATATACAATTTTTTTCAAAGTTCTCATGGTTAAATCCTTCCAATTTTAAAATTCAGATGAACTTATGTCACTCATAAAAGGATGAAATGCCCACAGATATCTGCTAAGAAGCCCCATGTTCTATGTTTAAATCATCAAAAACCATCAAGTGGGTATAGCTTATTATGCTAATAAGAAAACAATGTTAGATGAAGGTACGGTTGTATACATACTCTTCTTCTTTAGACATGCAATGGCAAGCGCCTCCTGCACTACGTACACCATTTTTGGGGTTACCACGTACGTCCTTTTTATGGTCGACATCATTTTGAACCATGTACGTGGTTCAATGTTCAATACAACCCAGATAACCTGCACAAGTGCATCAAAATAGGCCCTTCTCCGGCAAGTTGAAATCAGCGGGGAGCCAGAAAAATGATGTCGAAGCTGCATGCAACCTTTTTCGGATATTGAAGCCAAATTCAAGGAAATCCATGTTGCCAAAGAGGGAAATCAGCTTGCAAACGGTCCATCGATATAGTTAATTTCAACCATCCGCTCAGGTGAAAGTATTCAAAAGACTAAAAATCAGCCAATACCGGCTTTCGGACTTTCATCCTAATCTGAAAAGAGAAAAGAAACAAAAAATTCTTTTAGAAAAAAAAATGTGAAAGACAGAAGGATCACCTTTGTTGCTCCCTGGCATCATCGATAGACCGATTTCTCGCTGTGTCTCTCGGCGATCTCTTTGACAGGATCTTGAACCCTAGGTTTCTTCTCTCTCACTCTCTCTCTCTCTCGGCAGTGCGCCCAAGCAGTTGCTAAAGAACACCAAGATTCCCCAGCTTGCTCTCGCGCCGATCCAATTGTGATTCTGCTGGTCGGATGCTGAGGTGCTTACAAACGTACGGTAACGTTCAGCACAGGAACGTAACTTCTGGATTTGCAGCTAACCATGCGAATGCGCCCGTATTCGAGTATTTGATTGGATTTCCAAAATAAACTCCGCAGGTGTCTGATCGCGTTCCTTGATCAGCGTTCAATTAGGGTTATCCGCACATGAAAATTGAATTTACTTCGGTACTAAACTCATCCATATTTTTAAAAGAATAATGATTCAATGCTTTATGCAAGCGTATAACACTCCTCGTTTAACCTCCATCTCTTAAATTTGAAAAAATCTGAATTATTTATTATATTTATTTACGATAGCAAAAATTGCCCACATTATAAACTTCTATATTCTGTATTATATATTTTTCAAATTTCTTATTAGCTATATATTTACTCTCAAAAGATATTCGTGCTTGGGAAATGATAAAACTTTTGATAAAAAGTTTTTGATGTAAAATTTTTTGAATTGGTAGAAAATGATGTAATATAATAAAAGCAATGACAAAGAATAAAAAAGTTAAAATTGATAAACTGATTGTACAGATAGTTATGTATAAATGATTGAAAAATAGAATAATTGTATGGAAAAATATAAAAATTAATTAAAAATGTGATAAATGTAAATATCAAAAAGTTCCAAGATGATTTTAGAAAGTAATAAAAATTGTGGATGAAAAAATTTTAAAATGAAAGAAAACAATATGATATAATATAAGTAATAATGAGAAGTAAAGAAATAAATTTAAAATAGATAGATCAGTTATATGAATAGTTGTATAGAAATGATTGAAAAATAAAGTATTACATAAGAAGATGTGAAAAAATAATTAAAATAAAATAATTTTAAAGATTAAAAAGTTTTAAGCATAAAAAAGTTTTTTCATGTTATTAAACATGTCCTTAGTTAAAAAAAAGCTTTTTTTTTGTTTGTTGAACACCCCTTATATGAGTTTTCAATAAAAATTATTTTCAATAGCACGAGACAATGTATTAAACGTGATCAATGGTTTAGACTTTAAAAAATATATTTAAAAATTTAAATATCAAGAGTAAGTATAGAGAATTCCATGTTGCATTAAGTATTGAATCATTTGTCGTTTTCAAAGTCTAAAATTTAAACATATTTCTAGCCTTATTTATAAATTCTAAATCATATCTAATTGAAAAAATTAAATCATAATCCCATCTACAAGAATTATGTTTAGATTGAAATCTGCCAAACCTAAGATCTCTTACAAATTTATTTATACATTCACGCACTAGTATTAACTACATAGTTATTTAGGTGTTAATATGCATATAATAGTTATTTTGGTGTTAATATGCATATAATATTAATTTTGAAGTATTTTTGAAAAATGTAAATCGTTTATCATGTTTATCTACGTATTTATTTATGATTTCAAGAACTACATACATTGCAAACTTTTATATACTAAATTTGTATTACATATTTTTTCGAAATTTCTATTAGTTATCTATTTACTTTCAAAAGATACATTCTTTTACACCATATAAGTTTTTTATAAAAATTATTTTTGGTGACATAATAAAACAGAAACATGAAAAATGGTTTAGATCTTTTAATTTGTATTTATAAAACTTAACAACTGATATTACAATTAAGTATATTCACAACCTTCATAACAGGAGGGAATTTTAAAATATATTTTAAAACTTAAAATTCAAGAGTAAGTACAGAGGCTTCTATGTTTGTATAAACATTGAATTATTTCTTGTTTTTAAAACCTAAAATTTAAATATATTTCTAATTTTATTTATAAAATCTAAATTATATACCACGGAAAAAATTAAACTATAATCCTATTTTGTTTGAAATTTGGGCCGAACCATAGTCTTTTTTACAAATATACATGTTCACACATTTATACACTAGTGTCAACTATGGGTTATTTAGATATTGACATGTTTATAATATATTTTATACTAAATATAAGATTCAATTCCAAATATACCCACTACTTTTATTAGTAGATACTCATTGAATTTGAAAACTCTCATTTACATATACTAAGAATACTATTAATTCTAAGCGTACTAAATCTATTACAAAAATTGTTAACTATGATTTGAAATAACCCAAATACCCCTCAAATTTAAGTTTTATTTTCTCCAAAGCTACTAATAGGGAGAAAGTCTGACTAATGCAAGATTTGGAAGAGGTGAATTTGTAAGATGCAGGGTGTGTTTGTTTCACACGAAAAAGTGTCAACTAAAACTTTTCCATCTAAAACTTTTCATTCTCCATAATTACTCTATTTTTTAATTATTCTTTCACATTTTTTTATACAAACTACCCTACTTTTCAATCATTTCTACACAACTACCCATACAACTAACCTATCTATTTTAACTTTATTCTCTTTACTCCTCATCATTACTCATATTATATCACATCACTTTTTATTGATTTGATAACTTCTACTCTAAAAACTTTTCCTCAAAAGTTTTACCTCCAACCAAACACACCCGCAATATTGGCAACAACTTTGGCAGAGAAAATCTAAATTCCGATGGTATTTTGATCATTTTCAATCATATTTAATAATTTCTATGAAAGATTATGAATACTTGAAACTGATAGTATGCTTAATGAGTATAGATAGCCTCATTCAAACTCGGTGGGTATAGTTGAAGTTAGTGAGAAAAGTAATGGGTATATTTGGAATTAAACCTAAATATAAATAAGAAAATTGAATTTTTTTTTTATATAAATGAACAGCCATCATCATCCCAACTTGCTCTCGCTGTGGTCCAAAGGTTTGATAGAGGTGCAACCGGTGTATTTCATTGCCAAAAAATTATTTGTACAAAATAAGTTTAGATTTGCTTAAATCCTAACTTTAACATCATTTACAAATTAAGTCCTTCATGTTTGAGTACAAAGGCTTAGACCTTATTTACTTCTAACTCTCGTTGCACCAACGCCTCTTAGAGGTCGTTTCGGTAGGTTTTTTACCTAGCTTAGTGGCTTATAGTAAATTAAACACGATAAATAGACATGCCCATTTAGCATTGGATAAATTATATGGCTAATTTTAGCTAAAAATACTTAATTAAGAAGTTCTAATATCTCGCTTATCACATAAATGCCCTGCTAAATTACCGGAAGTTAAAGCGTAGCTCATGATGCAGCGGCAAAAGATAGCTCAGCCCTTCGTATCAAACTAACTAACAGGCTTCTCAAAATTTCACGCTACTTCAGATTTTATAGCAATGCAATGTGTTTTAAGTTTCATTATCTACGATATTATATAAAGGGAATTATAAATTTTTAAAGTTACAAAATAAATTTCTCTTCAAAAATATACAGATAATTATTTAAATAAAAATTCATTTTATTGCTGAAACTAAAAAATAAAATCTTCTGATGCTAAAACTAAAAAATAAAATATTCTGATGCACATTGTTTTTTTTTTTGAAGTAATTCCGATGCATATCCTTAGCCAGACAATGTTGACAATGAAAATTAACTTTGCATAAAATTAAAAAATTATTGAATAAAAACAAGATATGAACATATTAAATATTACTAAAAACTTAATAACCGATCATCAAGAGTGGCGTAGTAAAATCTGTACAGCTAACCCTACTTAGCCAAGAAATGACTTGAATGATGAACATTTTGTGTAAAGTTACAAGAAAATTTATTTGTGAACATTATTTTAGCTTTTTTCCCCCCAAGAATGGTCACATTCTTGTGAATCCTGTTGTGGATTTGCATATTCATTAACTAGCTATCTTATTGAGATAAAACATTACTAATTTTTTTTTAGATAATTTAATTAACAAACTAGTTAAGAACAAGACAGTCAATTGGTTCCAACATCTGCATATGGCCTTGTAGTTGCCTCGACCTTTTCAGCTGCCGTCGCTGCCTTGCTCAACCCCATTTTCTGTAGTTCATTCAAGAATCCGTCAGCATCTGCTGCACTGATTCTATATGGTGTATGAGCAGCAGAAGGAAATGACCTGTTCTCCACTTCTTCTTTGTATTCTAAGAGAGCCTTGTTAATAACATCACCCACATGCCCATACTGCTTACAGAATTTTGGGGTGACCTGTAGATGACAACAAGTGATTCCGGCAAATTTCTATAGTCGAAATGCGAAAGGTAAGAAAAAATGTATTTCACACACCTTTGCATGATGAGGGTGTTGCAACATGCCCAAAAGATCATGGTAAACCAGCACCTGCATCATCAATTTTACCACCTTCCATCAGCCTAATAAATGTAGACTCATAAGCTAACTGCAGAAGGCTACTATTAGCATGATATGGAGGGGAAGCAGACGGGTCCAAAGGATCTTGTGAGGTAACAAATCGTGAGAGGAAATCAGGGTTAGGCGGACAGGACATCCAATGCAAGATGACACTTGGGAGGATTTGCAAAGGTTCCAGGCCCTGTTGCCTTCGTTCAGCCTGGAGGACCAGGCTTGTCTTCGAGAGGTCAGGATTGATGTGGAGGGGAAGCAGACAGGTACCGGGGCAGAGGCAAGGACACTGAGACCCAAGGATCAAATAAAGCCCAGAGAGAAACTGAATCTATGACCACATAAGCGAGTTAGTTACGGTGTAGTTGCCAGCGCACACGTGCACGCCAGGCCAACATCTTCTTGTAATCAAGTTTGTAAGGATGTAGTATAAAACACCTCTGGGAATTCTTAGAGAGGTTGTAGAACTTGTAATCTGTTTTGCTGTTAATTCCATGAAATAGTGGGATCCGCTTCTCCCTTTCTTGAAGCTACCTGTGAGGTCCCTCGCTCCCTTACAGGTAAAATTTGTCCATAGGTGTTCGAGTGCCCAAGCGGCTCACACCAAAGCAATAAGCGGCCTTTCAGTATACTGCTTTAGGCAAACAGTGAACAAAGATTCTTTTGATGTCTCTGTGCACCGCCAGAAAAGGAAAGAGTTGTTGAGAATGTAGATGAAGACCCCATCAAAGAGAGATCATTAGAAAAGGAAAGAGTTGTTGAGAATGTAGATGAAGACTCCATCAAAGAGAGACCATCAGAAAAGGAAAGAGTTGTTGAGAATGTAGATGAAGACTCCATCAGAGAGAGAGAGAGAGAGAGAGAGAGAGAAGAGGAGGAAGACAAGAAAGAATGAAAAAAGAACGTGGACGAAGACGAATCAACTGGATCATGAATATGAATGTTGTCCAACACTTAACTGACTACTAAATCACCAAACAAATTCTCAAAATCCAAGAACTACTTACAAGATCTACAATTAACCTAACTCAACTGCAAATGGGGTTAATAGCCCCATCAGCCAGGCAAACAACAGTTGAAGCCAGGCTGGAAGGGCACTTATTTCTAGAAAAATAAGGAGAAGGACAAAAATCATGTTAACTACTGTCACTCGGATGCTGATAAATATTAGGGGATGCAATTGCCACATAGATAAGTGAGTATAAAATGGCTATGCCCATGTGGTTGTGACACCATTTCAATTGCTCACCAATTGAAATGAAATGGAGGCTACTGGTCAAAAATCTCAATTCCTGGAGTAAATAATAAGATATATAACCATTAGAATAAAGAATCTGATACACACGACCAGGAACATTGATCCAGCCTGCAAAAATATTCAACAAAATTGTCATGCATCTTTTCCTCCCTTATGTCTTTAACTTTCCTTTTTAGGGTGGTTCTTTACCATTATATGGTTAATTTATGCCTTTCCCCTTCCCCAAATTTCTATAGATTTTTGCCAAAAATAGTGACTGCAAACATATAAGTTTATTTCTAAGAATCAGACAACAGTTACAGCATCAATGAGGACTATGCACCATGCTAACTTAATCCCTTGTTTGAGACAAGGCAAAAACCCTTCATGTAACAATAATTGACTAGGCATGCAATGTGGACATGACATTCATATATCAAATATGGAATTTGGTTACCTTTACTCTGCAATCTAAAGTATACTGCTTAGATCATCGGCTACTAAACTGGCCAGCATAAAAAACTATGCTAAAATATGATTTGGGGTAGACATGCACCAGCGCTCACCATATATGTTTGATGTCATAGTTGACTAACAAAAATAAATTAGGGTCCATTTGGGAATATGCAAAGGTTTTAAAATATAAAAAAAAATCACATTTCTTCCCACGTACCTTTTGATATAATTTGATATTTTTAACTGTTTAACTACCCTATTTTTTCTATTATTATATCTAATTTCAATTTTTTTTCACATCTTTCCATACAACTATCCTATTGATTTTTAACTTTATTCTGTTTACTCTTAATTATTGCCCCTATCATATCACAACACTTTTTCAAAAAATTTTCATTCCCATTTTCCCACTTTTACTTTTACCTCTTACCAAACAGACCCTGACTTTCAATACATCAACATGGAGGTTTTCCGTCACATCATTTAATAACACAAGGTTGCCCTAATCAACAAGCCACCATGGAAGTTTTTCATCTTAGCAATTCACAACATCAGATTCCCTTAATTATTTAGCTAATGAAAATGCTAAAGGCTATATTCTTATATCTGTCAAGGATCACCTAGGAAATTCAGGAAACTCTTTGTTGTTGTTGCAAGTCTGATCTGATTTTTCAAGTTGGCTATGCCCAGGCTGAGACTCCAGGCAGAAGTAAATAGATTATGTATGTTACCCTATGACACATTAATTGAGAGGGAGTAATCACATGAGTAGAAGTACTTAAAGTCTCCCAATGTGAAATACATGTTTCATCAAGCTCCACTAAACTAGCTTGTCCATCCACAAAGGGAGCTGAAAACTTGAATTGTTGTTGTAAGCTTTATTCTAAGATTACCAGATGGATGTGATCAGAATAAGAAACACGCATTTACTGTGGAAGGAAAGGCCCCAGCTTGCTATGCTGACTAATCTACCTGAAGATATAATTCTATCTGGATAATTAGAGGAAAGATCCAATGGGAATGAACTCACTTGGCCACTGCAGTGAGGGCCAGCTCCAATACCAATAGTTGGGATTTGCAGGGCAGAGGTTGCAGCTGCAGCTACAAGTGCAGGCACACATTCCAAAACAACTGAGAAACATCCAGCTTCTTGTAAAGCAAGTGCTGTCTCCACTACCTGCAAGGCTTCAGAATTAGCAAATACAAACAATGAATGAAGAACATAACTAATCCAGACAAGGAAAAGGACAACCTTGACGGCACTAGCAACATTTCTTCCTTGAGGCCTGAACCCTCCAAGGACACTAATGGCCTGGGGTGTCAGACCCACATGCCCCATGACAGCGATTCCAGCCTCTACTATGGCCTTTGCAGCTGTAATTCTAGAAGGTGCACCTCCTTCCAGTTTGATTGCATCCATTGCTCCTTCCTTAAGCACTCTCACTGCAGTATTGACAGCCTACTCACAAACATAATCAAAATTTGACTGAAAACAAAACAGAAAAGAGAATATTTTATGCTCTTTTTTTTTTCTTTTTTTTTTTTTTTTAACATTTACATACCTGACTAGTATTGGATTCATACGTGCCAAAGGCCAAATCACCAACAAGTAAAGGGCGCTTTGCACCCCGAGCAACTGCACGACAATGTACAAGCATCTCATCAAGGGTGATGGGAAGGGTGGTGTCATGGCCGTGAACAACCATAGCAGCAGAGTCACCAACCAAGCAAATGTCAATCCCAGCCTGGTCTAGATGGACAGCTGATGGGTAGTCATATGCAGTGACCATTGTGATAGGTTCACCATTAGCGTGCTTCTGCTGGAGATGTTTCAGTGTCACTCTCTGGTTAGGAGTTTGAGGTTTTGGACCTCCATAGACCGTGTTCTCTGGAACATTGCTCATCATCCTGTTTCCTCCGCATAAACTCCAACCACTAATGCTTCTTTTCTTGAAGAGGATGTGTTTAAGGTTTGAAGATGCAGTGTGAGTTCTAGCCAGGAAGAAGGGAAGCATCGTCTAATGGAATATTGCTTACACTGGGAATCGTAGCGTTCAAACGGAGCCAAATGTTTGCCTTTTTTTGCTTGTTAGTTTTGTTATATCTGCTTGCAAGAGGGATGAAGAACGAATATAAATGAGATTGATAATTTATGACATACATGACTAAATAATAAAACTGTAGCCAGTCCTCTATTTAAAGTTGTACCATAATATCATAAACAAGAGTAGAAGCACTAAGGATTGTGATTTTATCTCATAAACCATTACCCTTTTTTTTTTTGCTTTTTCTTTTTATTTTTGATAAATAAAAAGCTAAATTATTAAAGCAATGCATTCTATCATAACAAACAACATATTTACAAAATCGACCCAAGACCACAACTCATTATCAATCAAGATAAGTTCTGTCTCTTCTATAAATAAATTCTGCTTAGATTCTTGGAAAGAAGAGGAATGTGTAGTCCCACAAAATTCGTAAATCGATTTCAAATGGTAATGCCTAAGAGGCAAACCTTGCAAATGCAAAGATGTTTTCGCACGACTAAAGAGCTGAGATAAAAATAGAAGCGGCAATAACTAGCAGCCCAAAAAAGGTCTGGCGTTTCCCCTTTTCTTTTAGTTTTTTCCTCCAACTCACTCTCACCCTTTCTTTTTCTTTTCTTCTTCTTCTTCTTCTTCTTCTTTTCTTTCTTCTGTCTTGCTCTCCCTTGCCTGATTTCCCTCGCAGTCCAGCTGAATCTCCTGTTTTCCCCCGGCAAGAGCGAGGAGATGATGAAAGGGTAAAACCACTGCTTCCTCAGGGCCACACGTGCACACATAACGCAGGATTCAATCAAACGTGTATAATGTGGAGCCCCCCTCACCAATCTGGTTTCTTTTCACCTCTTTGCCAATTATGGCAATTACGTGTATCAATTATTTTCTTATACTTTTTAAGCAGCCGTTAACATATACAAAATTAAATCACATGCTTGCGTTTATGGGTATTTAGGGAGTTCTAAATTAAATTTTATTATTATTTAGTTTACTTCATTCAAAATTAAGGATTTTTCATTTTCCAACTTCAAAAACCTTAGATTATATACCCTTGAATTTTCTATTATTCACTCTATAAAATCTTTAAAAAAAAGTCAAGAAAATACCTGGATTTTATTTCAAATTGACTTAAATATAGACTTAGTCATTATAATTTTTATTTGACTAATTAAGCGTTATTGACTAAACCTGAGGCCAGGGGTATAATGCAATGTACATGAAACTCAATTTACCTAACCTTGATCTTATTTACAAAATCTAATTCTTATTTTGATCCTTTTATTGAACTTAAATCTTACCTTTATTCATGTAACTTGAGTTCAGGTTGAAATTTAAGTTGCAAGTTTTTGTTTAAATAAACAATATCAAGTTTAAATTTTTATGTGAAAATATAATAACAACAACTTATGTAAGCAAAGATAATAATACAAAAAATAACGAAATTTTTAAAAAAGTAAAGTATGTATAATATATTTCTGTAAAAAATTTAATATTTCAAAATAAGATAAAAGAAATAAAGCTAATAAATGGGAAGGTAAGCAACATAAATATAAACACATGTAAATGAAAATAATATAATTCGTCTATAATATATTGTCAACATGAGAAATATATATTTAAACCAATGTTGTCAGGACTGACCGGTTAAATAAACTAGTTTGAACCGGTGATGTCAACATGACATATTTATGATGTCATAAATGTATAATTATTTTTAATTAATTATATATCATTAAAATTATATATTCATAAAATCTTACACCTATATGTTAGATTTTAAGCATTAAAACAAAACATGCAGAAAAAATTAATAGAAAATTTTCAAAAATCTTTAAGCATGAATATTATGAAAAATTAACTACATTAACTAACATGAATTATGTAATAAGCCTTGAATGTTGACGCTTGAATTCTCTTTATTTATCTTGGTGCTTTTATGAATTGCACTTCTGTAAATATATCTAATACAATAAGAAATAAAATAAATCAATAATCATTAAAGGATTGAATAATTGAATAATTCATAATAATATAAGAATTAAGAACAAATCAATTATCATTAAACATAAAATTTTAAAAGTCTACTAACACATCATTCTCAGCAAACATAAAATTTAAAAAGTCTACAAACATATCATTCTCATTAAACATAAAATTTACAAATTTACAAATCCATCATTCACATCATTGCAAAAAATAAATGAATGAAAAAGTAGTGTCTTGAAAAAAAGACAGGAAATGGAAGCACCGAACAGAACATGGAAGCAGGGGGAGATCTAGAAACCACAGGGGAAGCCAAGATAAGAGATGATGAGTTACCTAAGGGAGAATTTCTGACGAAATCCGATGGATATTTCAACTCAGAATAAGAGGGGAAGTGAATAGCATGAATGAAAAATGGAGAAGGTATGATGGATTGAAGGAATGCGTAACTAAAAAATGGAGGAGATTGGGTGTCAGGTGGGCTACTGTTGTTGCAGCAGAAAGGGTCTCTGTCTCACTGCCAAGAGTTGCAAGGCAGAAAGGCTGAGAATCTGAAAAGTGAAAATCGAAAACCCCATTCTGTATCACGCCACTGCTTTTTTATTGTCCTGTGGCTAGCTACTGAACCGGCCGAATCCGGTTAAACTGCAATAACCAGTTCGACGGTTCAAGTGGTTTAACTCAATCAAACCAAACCTATGCTAATGTGGAAGCCGATTTTACTTTAAGCCAAACAGTTTTCCCACTATGGTTGTACAGGAGCAAATCAAGAAACCCAGGGGCTCACTTCTAGCAAAAGAATACGCAGTAATAAAAATTGGATCATATGGATCCACAGTACAATAGAATAAATTGTACTAAGATTGAATCGTATGGATCCAAATTCCGTAGGATTAGATTGGAACCAGATTTGTCCATGGGATTTAGAACGCAATCCTATGACATGGGGGGACTCACATGAATCAGAACTATGATCATTGGGTAGAATAGCATTCCGGAAATTAGAATCTTATTTAACTAATTTAATTAAAATGAAATTTCCAAGCAAATCCAGTGCATTGGACATGAAAACAAGAGAAAGGAGTGCTTTGTTAATGTCATTCCAATCCATGTACTGCAATAAAAAAATTCATTAACTGTCTGTAGAAGTATTTTTTTTTCTCCGCAAGGCCGGTACCTGTCCAATCGCTAGACTAGGGGGTGCAACTATGGTTGGGTTAACCCGAACTAGCCTAACCCAATCCGCTATTTTTTAGGGTTTGAGTTCGACAATTCGAAAGATCAGGAAGGGAAAACGATGCATTATCTTGCCCTCAGACATCCACATATATCGCTTGATCTTTTTTGGCCATTGTAGGCTTTACTTTATCAGTTGCCGATTTCTATACTTACTTCCATGATCAATTTTCCGATGGGGATCTACTGGCAAAATTAAGTACACCCATTAAGCTTAAAGTGTCATAAAACAATTTGAATGTGCGGCAGCGTAGCCGTCATCTATCCTTTGAGAGGAGCCAACGGCAGCGGCCATAGATGCGTGAAAAAGTTGGGTTTTCTACCGATTGCAGTCAAAATAGAAGGGAGCCAAAACGGATCGGGAATAAGCCGCCAAGACAGAAAGACGAAATTTTTCAGAAAGAAAGAGGAATGAAGAGGAAGGGTCTCTCACATTGGATGGTTTCTGGTGATCTGCTGCTCAAGGCTTCGTAGGCGCCGTCTTCCTCAGCTTTGCCCTTTGCTTCCCTCCGCTGATGGTGTTGAAAACAAAGGACGTCCGGCTGGCTCGTTACTTGTACGACTTAAGACGAAAAAGAGCTCAGGAGGGGACTGCAAATCCGTCAAGTGCAATCGGCTATCGGTCAAATTTCCAAAATTTGTTAAGGTAAAAATCCACGTGTACTTATCAATTTTATGCGAGCTAAGTAAAGCAGAAGCTAACAATATCTGTTGACACCCCACCCTCGGGGCCCAACGACGGATAATTGGATACAAGATTCAAACACAACCAAATTTAGTACAAAAGGAAATTCAAGCAACTAAGCGGGTCATCCCGCACTCAGTCCACACAGAGCGAAGCTCCACCAAGCCTCGAAGCAGGCTCTTCAACATCCGGCCCACTAAGAGCGAAGCTCCGGCCACCTCAACGGGCTCCATAAAGCAGCCCACCACCCAAAAGCCATGGGCTAAGCCAAGCTTTAGCCCACCAAGTCTCAAAAGCGGACTTCTCCACTATTTTGGGCCCCTACAACGGCCCACCCAAAAGCCATGGGCTAAGCCAAGCTCTAGCCCACCAAGCCA
>JAXCLR010000105.1:8581523-8594320 GCA_035584095.1 Annona squamosa | reverse complement strand
TAAGCCCAAGTTGCTACCCACCACGATCCACATCTCCAAGGTCCGGAAAACCCATTCCGAGCCCATCGTAGCGCTCCTGGCGGGTGCTACAATATCATATTTCTTTAAGTTTGGATTTCAACTTGAAGGAGAGATTGGAGCAAGTTATTATTATTATTATTATTATTTTGCTTTGGGGTGTGGGGTTTTAAATTTTCCATTTTCAAAGTGGATGTAAGTTGGATTCTATAGATTATTATAATTACAATCGAATGCTTTAGATTTTGTTTTTGAGATTTGTTAATGGGACTCAGAGCTAGGTTGAATCGAGACTTGCATATGGGTCCAATCTGTTTTTCCTAACGGCCCATTTGCCCCGCCCCCCATCTCCCAAGCCCATTCCTTGCACTCCCAACTTCCATGGGGGACAGAGCCCAGAAAGAAATTAATAACCAAAAAATTATATTTATAGAGAGTTTTTGACATACAACCAGGTAGTGTATCCCACCAACAACCATCTATATCAGTGCCAATGCAGGCCAATTCAGCTAATTTATAGGTTGTTCGATTGCTAGTACTCAATACGTGGGAGAAGTCACATCTATCAAAAGAAACTGCTAGCTCTCTTTTTTATTGTTCCATTCTTAAAATTATACTTTATAATATCTCATTGTTTCTATTTAATTATTCCAAATCAAATCATGGGAATCCTTACAAATTTTTTTACAAATTAACCTTATAAATCCAGGGTTGCTAGCTCTCTTATCTTCCGTGTCATGTAGCCCAAGTTGGAACAAATGTCATCCCTCCCATTAATTGATGTGATCACTGCCAAGGAATCATTTTCCACAACAATCTTATGGAAGTGAAAATCTTATATCCATCCCAAGCCCTTTGGAACTGCCCGTGCTTTCATTAAAATTCGGTCCATGATGTCATCACTACTCGAGACTTTAGTTGCCACAAAAACTCCATCCCAATTCATTTTACAGATTCGAAGATTAAACCCTACATCGACATTGACTTTCATGACCTCTTGCTCAGGTCTGCATTTGTCTCTCATTTAACAGGGAGAAGTTGTATATCCTATTTGTATTAGGAACATAATCTCTTATTGTTAGGAGTAAAAAATGTGTTGAACAAATTTTCTTTAAAAAATTGTAATTTTAATGTGTTGTAAATACAACATTAAAAAAAAATTCAGAGACTTCAGCAGGGAAGAGAAGAAGATCAGTTGGAAGCACTCGAACGCCCACCTTGGAATGTCGTGGAATGTAGATTTAATGACCTTCATAAAAATCTTGTTTCTCCCATGCCAATGACACGGATTCAACAGTGTCTGTGGGGAGCTGGGGAAATCACGAGCTTTGCATGTGACGGTGGTAGTCCTTCTCCACCGGCCATGTCAGTGCTCCGCAGTGCCTAGCGTGTAATAATAATACAAGCCAAGCACTGTCCCCATACAAAAGGTGTGCTCCCATACTCACAGGACAACAGCTGACATGAATTTTGAGATAGTGAACAGGTAGCGATTGCGGAAGTGCATCCATTGTTCATACCTCGATTGTGGAAGTGAATCCATTGTTCATACTTCCCCAGATTGCAACGTCAGGCTTTAATACCTCAGAGGAGGTTTGTTAATAGCGTAGTATAAGGTGGGACGGGATAATCATTAATCAATTAATATCCATATTTTTTCACTTCTATCCGTCTCTTTCAATTATTTTTCATATTAATTACCCTCTAGCAAACTTATTGTTTATAACTCTAATTCCATCATTTCATTGCAATCACACCAAATTTAAAGAAATTTTCGCAAATATATCCACAAAGTTTAACCAATATTGCATCAACGTTCATAAGTTTACCAAATTTGTAAAATATATCCATAAGGTTTACATAAAATTGCAAGTGTATCCATTTTGTTAGGATGTCATTAGATGTTCTTTAAAATGGTAATAATGTCTTTTAAGCCAAGTAATATATTTGCTATTTTTGCAAATATTGTAAGTATATTTGTAAAAAAATCTAAATATAAAAACAGTAAGATAAGTAAAAATATATAAAATAATAAAATACCAAATATATCTACAATATTTAAAAACATTAGAAGTGTATATTTAATTTAAAGGCATTTTTCGTCATTTTATAGAAAATCTAACGACATCTTAATGGAAAAGACACGTTTGCAATTTTATGCAAACATTGTAGATATATTTACAAAATCTCATTTTTCATTAGTCGTCATAAGAGTGTAAATTGGGTTGGGTTAACTCGGATTGGGATAAACATAACTCTAAACTACCTAGTAAAATCTTAACTCAATCCTATTTTTCACCCCTTAACTCAATCCAATTTTAACCCTATACAAAGCGGTTTAGTTCAGGATAGAAATTAAGTTAATAAATCTATAATATTTAAAAATATTTTACATAATCAAATCTATTTTAAAATATAAATTTGTATGAAAATAAAAATGGATGCTTTTTATATGAAAATTTTCCAATTTATAACTTATAAAATAAAATAATTGCTAAATAACTTAATTTCAAAACAGTAATATCTAGCTAATTCAGATATATTATGTGCTAATATATAATTTTTCATAAAACATAAGATTGTATTTACATTTTACACTAATATATGAAATCGGGTTAGCGAACCCAAATCGACCAACTTTTAAAAACGAGTTAGTTTAAGTAAGAATATATAACTTATTTTTTAAAAATATTTAACCCAAATCTATTATAAATTAAACTACGCTGCTCAGAGTTGAGAAGAAACTTATTTACCCCCGAACTCGCCCATCCTGCAATCTTGCGTATGGGTGTTAATGATCATGGTCAAGCCACCAACCTGCTCGTCCAACCGGTTAATAAATGGGTTTGAGTTGAGATTTTTGAATAAATGGATTATGATCCGTCAACCCGTTCAACCATTTAATTAAATAAATGGATTAGGGTGGAGGCTATGCAACCCGTCCAACCCGTTCAACCCGTATAACACATTTAATATAATATATATTATGAAATTTATTTTGGCCCTGCCCTTCCTTCCCACTCCCTTATCTCGCCCGCGTGTGGCTAGCCTAGCAGCAAAACCTAATCCTGCATTCCCGGCTTCCCGGAATATCTCGCTGCCTCTCGCAGATCAAATCCTCACGCTATTCTCTCGCATCCTTCGGGCACCTCAGCTGTTGTGCTCCCTCGACCCTTAGTGGCAAAGCAGCTTCGGATCTTTGGTACCCACGACTCCAAGTCGTCCACGAGCAGTAGACTGAGAGGCGGGACTCCACGAGCAGGTGAGCAGCAGACTAACAGTAGCCGCGCAGAGCAGGGGACTCCACGAGTAGGAGTAGAAGATTGGCAAAGGCTCATTCACGCCCTTTCATTCGAGCAGATTGGCAACTGAGCGCCCCTACAACGAATTGAGCAGGCGAGCCTTTTCATTCGCGCAAACTGGCAGTTGTCGATGACTCCAGAGCAGACAACTCCATGTCTCCACGAGCAGGCAAGCCGCAAGCCCTTTCATTCTCGCCCCTTTCATTCATGCCATTTCATTCGAGCAGGCGAGCAGCAGACTGGCTGATACTCCCTCCTCTCTCTCTGACGCCCTTTCATTCGCACCAAAGGGAATTTGATGCTCCTACAATCTTGTCCGCCTCCACCGCAGCTCTCAGTCTCTCTCTCTAAGCCATCTATCGGCTCCCAGCCTCTCACAATCTCACCTGCACAAGTGGTTGTGGCCTCCATCCGTGAGGTCTGGGAGTAACCGCGTAACTTTTTTGCTCTGTTCTTCCCAAATCCAGCCGCTGCCTTGCTCGCTTTCTCATTTTGGTAATTCTCCTTTGATGGCCCTGTGGTAACATGTGAACAATCAAATAATTGTGAATAGTAGAAATTATGATTGTTTTATATAAATTACATTATCATGTCATAGTTGTATAATTTATGCTTTGTCTTGTTGCATATGATATGTAATTAAGTATTGCATATGGATGAAGAGTGTATGAAAATTAATCAACCTACAGTTGAATCCCAAGTTGCTTCATCATCTATGATTAAATCCAAGGCAAAAAGGATCAGGAAGTTAACTTCGGTGGTGTGTGAACATTTTACTAAAGATAAAGATGAAAATAAGAAGCTTTCAGGGACATGCAAATGCAACTATTGCAATAAATCATATGAATGCAACAGTGGTCATGGTACAACGACACTTAAAAGATACTTGGATAGTCAATGCCCCAAGTATCCCCATGGTGATAGAGATAAAAAACAGCACCTATTGACATTTTCAACTAGTGCAGGATCAGGAGATGAAAATATTTTAAGTAACTGAAAATTTGATCAAGAATTCTCTAGGAAGGTAATGGCACGCATGATCATTGAAGATGAACTATCTTTTAAGTTTGTTGAAAAGAATGACTTTCGTCAATTTTGTAAATCTTTGCAACGAAGATTTAACATTGTCACAAGAGCTACAATTACTAAAGATTGCGTGGATATTTATATGTTCGAAAGGGAAAAGCTAGAAAGTGTTTTTCAACAATCAGTTAATCGTATTTCATTGACTACTGATTTATGGACTTCCAATCAAAATCAAGGATACTTGTGTCTCACCACACATTACATTGATGTAAAGTGAAAGATACAAAAGAGGATTATTTGCTTTTGTATTCTTCCATCACTGCACACCGGAGATATTATTGCACAGTCTCTTGAGTTAGGTCTTAAAAGTTGGGGCATTAAAAAAATCTGCACTATCACTGTGGATAATGCTTCTTCCAATGATGTTGCTATAAAGAATTTTGGGAGAAGAATGTTAAAAAAGAATGCTTTGCTATGTGGTGGGGAATATTTGCATGTTAGATGTGCTGCACATATTATAAATTTAATTGTCAAAGATGGTATAGATGAAATCAAAGATTCAATATTTCGAATTCGGTTTGCTGTTAGATATGTGAAAAGTTCTCCAAGTAGGCTCTAAAAATTCAAAATGTAGGAGGAAGAAATTACATGTCAACATTCTCTATACTTGAATGTACCAACTCGTTGGAACTCTACATATTTAATGTTGGAATTCACTTTAAAATATCAAAAAGCATTTGATTGCCTTGCTAATAAAGATAGCATTTTTAGATCAAATAATCCTCCAACTGATGAAGATTGGGAGAATGCTAAAGTAATTTGTAAACTTTTGAAGAAATTTTATCACATCATTTCTTGTGTATCTGGTTCTTTGTATTGTACTTCACATATTTATTTTGTGAAAGTTTGTAAGATTAAAAGACTCTTGTTCTCTCTTCAAAAGTCATCTGATGTGAACTTGAAGCAAATGTCTATAAAAATGAAAGATAAATTTGATAAGTATTGGGAGACTTTTGAGAAGATGAACATTTTATTAATCATAGTTGTGGTTTTAGATCCACAATACAAATTAGGATATGTTGAATGGTGTTATGAAATGAGTTATGGATTAGAGAAAACATTAGAAATTGGTCAGAAAGTGAAGGAAAAATTATATGAGTTGTATAACATTTATAAAACTGAGCTTTGCGAAATTATTTCTAAGGATGGTAGTAGTGATGAGGTGGATGAGGTTAATATGAACTCGGATGATGTTGATGAAGATGATGCATGGTATCAATGTAATTGGTTCTCAAAGTGTGAACACTCAAAGACAGAAGTGGATCAATACCTAGAAGAAGCGAGTGTGGGTAGGGCATTTGGGTTTGATATTTTGGCATGGTGGTCTAAAAATAAGGATTACAAAATATTACCTCATCTGGCACTAGATATTTAGGCAATTCCAGTGTCTACAGTTGCTTCGGAATAAGCTTTTAGCACAGGTGGATATGTACTAGATCAATTCAGAAGCTCTCTAACACCACAACTTGCGGAGATTTTGGTATGTGCACAGGATTATATCAAAGCATCACCACAACCTCTAGGAGTTGAGGAGAACTTTACAAAAATTGAATCAACTGAATCAAGTATTTACTTTTTATCTTTTTAAAATGATTTTCATACTTTATACTACACTATTTTATTTCTGTTCACATATTCATTGACACTTTTCAATAATTTTACAACTATAATAACTTCTGTTAATCTTAAGACAAGTATTGATTTTCTCTAACAGTCGGATCTTAATTAAGGTAATAATAAAAATTTAGACAGCTTATATAGTTCTTTAATCTTTTACAAATTAGTTTTATATGTTTAACTATTTTCTAATATTTATTTCATTTTACTATATATTTTTAGGACTAAAATGATATTGCATAAAATGGAGAAAGTGGATGAAGCACTATCAAGTTTGGAGAACATAAAACAATTATTTGTTATTTTTATTTTTAGATTGAAGTTGTTTGAACTTTGAACTCTACTTATTATTATGTGTTTTAAGACAACATATAATATTTGAATTTTTGAAATGTGATTGTTTGAGTTTATTATAATGAAAGTCTTACTTTCTTAATAGAAGTGTTACTTGATTTTTCTCAAATATATGTTTATGAGTTCCATATTTATAGCGTTAATTGAATTGTTTGATAGAAATAAAATATGTTGTATTTTGAAACAGGAATTGGCATTAAAGAGATGACTTAAGATTGGAGTTGATATTTTCAAGCCAAAATAAATTAAATTCTGGTATGTTAGCTTCAAATGATTTAATTTTACAGACTTTATTGAATGTTTTTAGCATGAAAATTAGTAACAAACACAACTCGTTAACCCGTTTATTAAACGGGTTGTAAATAGGTTAGGGTTGAAGTTTTTTAAATGGGTTAATAAACGGATTATGGTTGAAATATATTAAATGAGTTAGGATTAAGATTAGGCCCTAACCCATTTAACCCGATCCGTTAACACCCCTACTCTTTGGCCAGAGATCTCTGCCGGGCTCCTGCTGGCGCAGATCTTCAAGTACCAGCGTCTCCAACCTTACCTTGAAGGGCTGAAGAGGAAGTTCTAGTTTCCGTCACTTACAATAATAATAATAATTATTATTATTATTTTGAAAAAATATTGCCTTCTTAATTAGCTAAGGACTCCCGCTTCTATGAAATTATTTTAAATCTTACATATCCTTTCTGGCCAATCTCAATGCCCACTTAATGATTGACGATAAATATGCTTCATTGATTATCTTTAGTATCATTTGTGTAGCCTAAGAAACTCATCATCTGTTTAATAATATTATGCATGACTCATTTAATGAATGTAATAAAATATTTTAATTTTAAACATTGATTTAAAATTATATTTTTAATATTTAGACTGCAGTTTTGCTTTTATGAAACTCATTTTTTATATAACTCCCTTCATTTTAAAAATCTTGATGATTGATAGAAAATCCACTTTATTTAATATCTAGCATCATTTATAATATATTGGAAACCCTTTTTTTTTAGTTCATTGTATATGGGTCTCATCTATAAATATATAAAATCAACATAATAAAATGGTTTAATGTTAAAATATTAATTTTAAAGTAGTTTTTTCAATATCTAAATCATCTGAAACATCAATAGTTGTGAATAAATGATTCTATAAAGTATTACTATATTCTAATGCATGTGTGAATGGATCTAAATATTTTTCATAATTTACAAATAAATATATATTTTTAAGCAAATGTGGCCCTATGCACATACTTGATTTGAATAAAACTTGGTCTCCTAAATAAACAAATGATTTTAAATACAATGAATGAATTGGATTTTAAATCAATCATCAATATGTTAAAAAAATAAAGGAGTTAACCGAGACGCTTTTATGCAACCTGCTTACATGGAACCGCTTCTATGTAACTTAGTTACATAGAAGCATAACCCTTTAAATTGTATATAATATCATTTTTATGTAAATAAATAATTTTATAAAGTATTATTATATTCTAATATAAGGGTAAGAATCGAGGCGAGTTGTCCTGAGTTAAGGTTTGCTGAACCTTGGCCTTATTTTTAAAAAATTCTGTTTAATTTTATTTTTATATCAAGTTAAGACAATGTCAATTTAACTATTACTTTTTTTAATAGGTTCCAGGACAAATTTCTTGTTGGTATCAAACCGGTTTTGGGATAGCAGTTTGGGTAAAAAATGCTGGTTAAAAAAGATGATTTTAATAATTTATATACATATCAAACACGAAGATACACTTATGCTAAATTTTAAATGTTATATGCTTTAATATTTTACTAATTATTAAAAAATATATCATTAATAAAACAAAACATGACAAAATATAATATAACTTTATTAAAATAGGTTAATATACAATTATATGCAAGAGTTATATGTATATATATGCAATTTTATCTTATTGATACAGGGTGGGTTAGGACATGGTTGACCTACTTTAATCTTATTTTTGAATTCGGATAAAAAATTTTAACTCATTCCTACATCGAGTAAAAAAAAAACATTGATTTTACTTTTTTTTACTCAATCAAAAATGTGTTGAGTTAGAGGTGGGTCCCGAGTTGACTCGCCCAAATTTCCACTCCTATTCTAATGTATACATGAATGAATCTAAGTATAATTTGCATGTGAATATATCTCTCTCTCTAAGCAAATATGATTCCTTTACAATTTTAATTTGGATGAAATGTGGTCTTCTAAGTAAATAAATAATAGTAAATACAACAAACAAAGTGAATTCCCCATTAATCATCATTAAATATAAAAATAGATGGGTTTCATGAGATCACTGACTCTAAAATGGATATGCTATGGTCTTAATTATTTATTTACATAATCTTATATCGGGCACACTTCTATAAATACATAGAAGTAATTTCGTGTAACTCCCTCCATTTTTGAGATTTTGATATTTAATAAAAAATTTAATCTATTCATTATATTTAACATTATTCGTTTAGCTAGGGGACCAAGTTTCATGCAAATCCAATATATGAATAAGCCAGATTTGCTTTAAAATAGGTACATTCATGTGTACGTTAGGAAAAATACTTAGATTCATTCATATATGTATTAAAATATAGCAATACTTTATAAGATTATTTATCCATATATTATTGATATTTTAGATAGTTTAAATATTGAAAAAATACTTTAAAGTTGATATTTTAACATTGAATTATTTTATCATATTGATTTCATACTTTTATAAATGAGACCTATATACAGTGAAATTAAAAAAATAAAAAAGTTTTTAAGATATTAGAAATGATGTTAAACATAATGGATGAAGTGAATTTTCTATCAACCATCAAGATTTTTAAAATGAAAGGGATTACATAGAAAGAGGGTTTCACAGAAGTGGACCCGATTTTATATAACTATCATACTTTTCAGTTATTTCTCCACAATTATCTTATTTATTTTAACTTTATTTTTTATTTCTCATCATTGTTTTTATTATATTACATAATTTCTTTCGATTCAAAAAGTTTTATACAAAAAGTTTTCGTTCAAAATTTTTTCCAATTTTTTTTCAGTTGTCCCATACCGCACATTGTAGTGTCCACTGTCAAGCTGGTCAGTGCCTCGTAAGATTTTAATATATCAGAAAGTGCGACTTAAATGACAAATGGGTTATTTCATTTCATAAAATTTCTAAAAATCTTGACATCATTACCAAAAGCAAAAAGTCCCTGCAACTTTTCTGGGTTGCAAATTAAGCTCTGTAGTTTATGTGTTTGCAAAACAGACTATAAGTTAAAGAATATTGTAGAATAAACCTCGACGCTGACATTTGTGAAATAACTTTCAGTGAATTGTTGTTCGGAATTCATCTTATAATATTAGAAAACTACAATCAACCAATTACTCAGCTAAAGAAAAATAATGAAATCAACATTAGAATTCATTTTGCACTACTATATTATTAAATTTAGGGTGTGTTGGTTGGACAACAAAAATGTACACTAAAATTGTTTAATAAAAAACTTTTCACTCTTCATAACTATCATATTTTTAATTTTCTTTCACATTTTCTTATACAAACAACTATACTTTTCAATCATTTCCACACAACTACCTATACAACTAACTTATTTATTTTAATTTTATTTTCTTTACACCTCATCAGTACTCCTATCATATTAGATAATTTTCTATCAACTTAACAACTTTTATCCTAGAAAATTTTCACTAAAAAGTTTTATCTTCAACCAAACACACTATTAGAGTGTATATCTTACGAAACCACCTCAACCATATGATCTAATTTGTAACAAGCACTTTACAGGGTTTATTTTGCAAAAAACCTTCTTCCGACGATACAGCTAAGTTTGCTTGCTGTGCGCCATTAATTATTAGCAGCTGAGTTCCAGTTTTATTGATTGAAATTATAAGTAGATTATAAACGTTCACGTGGCCAAGGGTCCATTTTCCTGCGATGTTAACCATGCAGGAAACTTATAAAGGCATACTTCAGGGAACGGAAAAATAAGATAAATGCCTTTGATGAACACCAGCTCGAGGCGCTGGGAAACGAGCGAAGCTCAGCTCGAGGTGCTAGCTAATGTTATCAAAAAATTTTTAAAAATTGCCTGGCTAGTCTACAGAAATGTTTCTTACGAAATTTCATATTTTCATGACCTTTTGTATCCGATTTATTAGTTGTCGTGTGCTCGGGAATTAAAATTTTGAATAGGGACCCAAATTAAGAGATGGATGCAAATGTGGCTCACATTTCAAAGGAAGCAGATAAATGGAGCCAAAAAAAAAAAAAAAAAACCAACAAACTTCCAGCTCGAGACATTTTGATCAAGCGGGAAAGTACATCTTAAAATGACCGTTGTGTATGCGCTTCGTTTTCCATCTACTCCATTACCATTAATATATTTTTTTCTCTTTGTGGGTCTAGGCACTTGTTGGGACCAAACTGTGAGGCTCAATAAAATCAAAACAGACAATTCCTTGTATCCGTCGGATTGCTTCATATTATAACAAGCAGTGTTCTCAGATCATTTTCTCAGTGGACATCATGACTATGAGTGATTGAGGGACAAGAACTGTATGGTCGAAAAGTTGGGAGAAGTTTTTTTTTTTTTTGGATTAGAAATTCGCCATTGAGTAGATTAATTCAGTCTGAATTCCATACTCGGTAGCTGTACTCGACGTTTTTCTCTACTTTTTAATACGTTTTAACAGATATTGAACTGTAGTCGGCATGGGAGTCGCGAATAGCTTGGGTAGTTTTTAGTTGCTCAAAATCTCCAAAGATTCAGGCTGCTGCGTCTGGATCGGTTCTCTGAGTGTGTTGGGTACATGAAGCAGTCGGTTTCACAGTGCACTTCGCGATAGAGGTTCTTCTTTCTTCCTCTCCTTCTGTCATGCTGGAATGGTAACATACCATATACTCTTTTTTAACTTAGCAGTAGTTTTAACCATGATTAGAAACATTTGAAGCGGGATTTCATAATTCATATGGTGGATTATTAATGAAACTCGTGCCTTATCATTGGCCTCCTACAAGCCAAAAATCAGTTTGGGATGGTTAGTGGAAATCACTGATGTATATTCTCTGACAAGTTCATGCAATGGGAGCTTTATCCTTCAATGATTTAAAATTCAACAAGGGAAATTGGACGTCGATGCAGCTGGATATTCGCCTGAGATGTTAATCAGGACATCTGCTGAGACTCGCCTGAGTAACTTCTCCTGTGACAAACTACTTTCTGTTATTAAGTTATTTACTTTGTCCAGATGTTCTGTGGCCGGAGATATCTCTCCTGGGTACCTTCTGTAGGAGGATTTGAAATAGCAGCCCCTGCAGCAATTTCAAGAAAAGATGAAAACGAGATTGCAATTTCTATAATCATTGCACCATGCAGCATACACCATACATCACATGTAAATTTTTGTAATGCATTTCCTTGGTGGTCGGTACAAGAGTCATGAACCATGAATTCAAAAATTTGTAGTGAGATAAGATGAAATCTTTTCAAGAAAGTATTAACACAGCATTGCGGCATGACATGAAGGCAGACATCAAAAAAGGTTGTGATGGGCACCCGATGCGCAGTACACGAGTTCGTGAGATGGCTCGTGGGCTAAGCCTCTGGAATGGTCAGAGCAAATCAAAAACGTAGATTTTGTTCTTTAAGAATGTCATTCCAAAGGTCCAAACCGTCTGCAAAGACAAAGTACCAATTTAAAATTCTTTCCATCCGATTCATGGGCATGTAAACAGATGGATAAACGCTCCATCAACTTGTTTTGAGCAAATCCATAGCCGCCGTCGAACGACCTCTGCTGGAAGTCTGGGACTAAAGATTTGTCAGTATGTTTAATTATGGGTAACAAACTAAAGACTTGGGATTTATCGATACCCTCTCAACTCACCATTGCAGTCCCATTAGGCTGTAATAAAGAAGGCTGTAATAAAGAAGTATACAGGAGTGTAACTGGAACTTATGAAACTTAAATTTATCTTAACCTTAACTCTACTTCCATCAAAAAAAAAAAAAACCGTAACTCTACTTATAAAACATTAACTCTCACCCTAACCCTATCTTTAAAAAATTAAATTCAAGTTGAATTTTGAGTCCAATTTTAGGTTGATGAATTTATATTTTATTTAAGAATAATAAGTTTAAAATTTCCTATAAATATATAATAATAACAAATCATATAAATAAATATAATAATATATAGGCAAAATACAAATTCTTAAAAAATATAATAATATAAAGAATATTTCTATAAGAAGATTTAACATAAACAAAGAAAACTAATAGATGTAAAAGTAAATGATAGAAATAAAAAATAAATATAAATGAAAATAATGTACTTTATTTATAATACAATTACCATATGCTAATCATATATTCAAATATAAAT
>JAXCLR010000105.1:8549904-8560930 GCA_035584095.1 Annona squamosa | reverse complement strand
TAGAAAAATGTGAAAAAATAATTAAAAAATAGAGTAATTATGGAGAGTGAAAAGTTTTAGATTGAAAAATTTTAGTTTAGTTAACACTTTTTTATCCTAAACAAACACACCCTTAAGAAAAGATAAAAGGATAAGATGTTGAAAATATGAAAAAAAAAAAAAAATGGTGTTTTCTTCCTGTGTGTGTGTGTGTGTGTGAGACTATATATATAAAGACGGGTGGCAGTGGGGTTCATTGAATGCAACAGAACAAAATTACCAATCAAGGAAATATCAGGGTCAAAGGCTTCCCCAGCAGCTGTGCAAACCAAATAACCTGCATAGAACCTCATAGTCAATGACAACATTCATAACTAAAATGCACCAATACCCAAAGTAAAAAATCTTATGGTGGTTTGATAACACTTTATGGTAGTTCCTTTATATGGAGAAATTCAGGGTGAAGTAGTCCTGTAAAATAAATTGAGGGATTGAATTCTACACATTAAGGACTAATTTGTATATAAATATAATGCCTAGCTTTCCCTCCTTCAAGGGAAGGGATTCACACAAACCAGCAATTGTTCATTCTTGTTCCATTCTGTTATCACATTAACGATTTACGAAACAGATTCCTCAGTTTTCACAAATTAACTGAAGAACTTCACACTATGTCAATGGAACTGAATAAAACATGGCTACCTCCTAGGTTATTTGCGACAAGTGCACTACACTCCATCCCACAGCGTGATGGGCTTCCACATCCCTATATAATTACAGAAAAAAACGAAAAATGATTAAATCAGGTCAAAACATAACGGTTGGAGACCATCTTTTTTCACTCCATCTATGACCACTTCAAAAGTTGATAGCTTTTAAAGAAAGTTTTACAAAATGACCTGATTAACATTATAAATGAAATGAACAGGTTAAGAGCATCAAATGATAATTGTGCCCAGCTACTACCAAAAAAAACAAATAGCAATCTTCCAACAGCAACCATGTTTGTTCAAGACAAGATTGGCTGGATTGAAATTAATAGGAAAAAAGAAGCACGCTATAGGTATTAGGCAGATATCACCCAGTTCATTGAGAAAAGCACATGGTCAAAAGCAGAATCCTCCAGTTCCAGAAAATGACAATCCACTTGAGTAACTATTACTCGTATGACAAATTATTTTAGGCCAATTGTATCTTGCCCTGCTTTCATACTATTTTAGGCCAACTTTATCTTGCTCTGCTTTCATAATTTTTCTTGAGCTTTTCCACATCAACACTAATTTTGACAGCAATTGTCAAAGGAAAGCAGAATAAAGCAAGAACTCTTGTACGTGGGAGCAATTTCTTTAGTTTCTTTTCCCAAATAGACAGAGAAAGAAAGTAGCAATCCACATCATATGTCAGTTGCATGAATAATAATGGATACCATGCAAGAGATTAGGATTTGAAAAATAATCAGAAGGAGCATTCTGATGAAATCTCTCCTAAGTCCTGACCCTCGAAAATAACAATATAATATGCTTCCTTTGATTGCATCTCTCTCACCCTTTTAAATGAAATATGTCATGTTTTCATCTTGTATAAATAATTTGAAATTTGAATTATATATTCATATCTTGCCCCATTCCTTTTATTAATTAATTTCATGATGTGTTAAAAATTTTCAATATTTCATTATTTGAATGCCATAAATACTATATGAATCACTGTCAATGCTTGAAATGAGATAAGGAAAAAAAATGAATTTCCTTAGATACTTTGAAAAGGAAGGTCACTTTGAATTTGAGGCCAATAGCTGCATGAGGGCATCTTTCAAACTTTGGGACTGAATCAATTACACTGATGGTATGGATGCGGAGAGTTTGAAATCATTTTTGCATTGCTCGTTGGTTCCTTGGCCTCAATTAACCTCTGCAGAAGGTCACAGTGTCCAAACCTAAATCTAATGCCCATATGCCACAACAGGGTTTAATTAGACAAACCCTATCAGATGCTCATCTGTTGATGCACTTTTAATAAAGAGGAAAAAATGGCAGCTGAAAGGCGGAGATGTTTGGACCTGACAGCATGATTTCTCCTATCCTATTCTCCAGTTTACAGTATTGTACAACGTTAGAGGACTTGGTCCCATGGTGCTATTGACCTAAACCTTGGGCCTCCTGTGTTATTGCATTTCTTGAAGTTCTAATAAAAGATCTCCACCAATTACAATAAGAAAGAGGATTTCCAAGAACATCAATCTTACAGGTAATGGACAACTTGGGAATAAAAATGTGGAGAACTTTGCTTTTGGAGAACCATGTTTGGTAAAATGCACAAAAAAAGGCTCTTATTAGACATTCTAATATATGGTAGTAGCATTTACTCTACTTCCAATGAAAATTAAATGGACATGGAAAACAATGCAAAATCGAAATTGGCAGCACTACTTTGATGTTAAAATTTAACAATAGAAGCCAAAACGGTCATAGCCCAGTTGGTAAAAGTTCTGGCTTGCGTCCAAGTGGTCAGGTTTTCGAACCCCATTAGGAGGACTGTGTCTCCCCTTTGAGGAGCGTCGATCTCCTCCACTGTTGATGTATGTTGTTAGTAATTATCAGCATAGGAAATATGTAAGGTGAATTAGGTATGAATTGTAACAAAAATATGAGCGATGTTGTAAAAAGAAATCATTAAAACATTTAGCAATAGAAGAAGCTACCTGGCAATCAAAACATCTAGGGGGATCATGGTTGAATACCATCTGTTCGCAGGGCTGCATGTATGCATATGGAAAAGATCAGATAGTAAACAATTTCTTGAATGAAACAGCTAGTTTGTTCTTTTAACATTTGCTAGCTTTAAAATACCCCTCTTCACATGAGCATGCGTGCAACTAGGAATATTTAAGGAACAATTACAATCATTCCTAGATGAAAATTCCATCAAGATGGTTATAAAACTGTAAGAAGAAGAAGAAGAAGAAACACCAATCTAAACTCCAAATTTCAGAGCGAATAGTCAAGCAACTTCATATATTCATGCTACATTTCATGGTCATACGGACCTGCTCTACCTAATGATTGGTAAATGATCATCTTCACAACAAAACCACATCATAAAGAGTTCAGCAATAATTATTCCACTCAAATATAGCAGATGATGTGCCTGAAAACTAATGTAGAGAGGACAAATGTAGGGTCAGCAATAAGTACTTGACCCAACATTGCACAAAGACCGGTGAGGTGCCAAACCACAACAAAAAACAAAAAAGCAACCCGATGGAGCCAACCTGAAACCAGAGCAAAGTTCCATTCCCTGATGCCTTGTAAAACCTGCAATATAGGATACATGCATGCAGCATTAAAATTCAAAATGAGTACTTTTCAACAACAGGCACATGTGCTACATCCATAATTTGACTGAAGTTACATATGTCCTTAGGATTAACCTTAAACCCAGCAGGAACAAAAAAAAACTTTATAACTAAGATTTGCAAAACATGGTTAAAGAAGCTACTGTGCAAAAAATATGGTGAACGAACATCAAGAATGCAAAAAAAAATAAAAATCTGACCTTGCATCCTTATGCAATGTTGGGGCAAGCACACAGGATAACTACAGTGCAGATTGCCACACGTGTAAAAGTAATAACATATGGATAAAAAAATTAGGGTCCTTTTGGTGACAGGTTAAAAAAAAAAAAAAAAAAAAACTTTCTCACTCCTTTTTGCACATTTTTTATATGATTTTCCATCTTAACTACCTAATTATCCTACTTTTTAATTATTATCTCTACATTTGAACCATTTTTCACATCTTTTATACAACTAACATACCTATTAGTATTATCATCTTTACTTCTAATCATTACCCCAATCATATCACTCTCGCATTTTTCAAAAAACTTTCACCATTTTTTTTTACCTGATACCAAAAGGACTCTTACTAAGGGTATGTTTAGGTACAACACAAAGTTTTCAAACCAGAATTTTTCAATTTAAAATTTTTCACTTTTCACAACTATCTTATTTTTTTTATTATTTCTTCACATATTCCTATGCAGTTACTCTACTTTTTAATTATTTCTACACACCTGCCTGAACAACTAATCTATATATTTTAATTTTATTCTCTTTACTCTTCATCAATACTACGATCATATCACATCATTTTCTGTCAATTCAAAAACTTTTATACCATAAACTTTTCATTTAAAAGTTTTATCACTTTCCAAACATGCCCTAAGGAAATGGGTAATGTAAAAAAAAAAAAAAAAAACTCAAGAGGCTGCACAAACATGATTTGGTGTGTCCATGAGGGAACATTAAAAATTTTGATAACAAATTTAAAACCTATTACTGCAAAGATAGATGAATTTCTAACACTGTATGCTTACACAAGGGCTCAACTCTGTGGATGCATCTTTTGACATTGATTGTGAACAAGTACATCAGAAATTTACAATAAGATGCTTCATAGTTCAGAATTGACAGTTTCTGGATTGGCAAGAAAGGCACAGCAAGAACATCAGAAGGATGTCTTCAAATCCCAAGTCAAACTCTTTTAATACTGAATGAAGCATAAGTAACACAGTTTCACCAGCAACAAGACAAACTAGGAATTGGCTCAACGACAAATCACTGAATTTTCATTTCTTCCCTTATTTCTGAGGTGATATTTCACTAGTAAAGAGGTACAGAAGGATGTCAAGAAAACAATATTAACAAGTGGAGTTCTTTGCAATTGCCCAGCAGCAACAAGAATGAATAGGTAATTTTGTATGCTTCCCAAGCAAATGCCACGATATATGGGACACGAGATTCTGTAATGATGTACCAGACATTTTTTGACTCCGAGAACCAACACCCAACGAATAAAGACGTGGACATCACCTTTGATCATCAATCGACCGCCCACAAAACATTGTTATTTGTTCCCACGAACTACACTGAAGCTGTCAAGAAAGAACGTGCATTTTGAGCTCATTTCCAATCTACATCATCCATATAAGCTGTATTCATACAGCCATGATTCGAACCATCGAATCAACAAAAGCTCGAGAAAAATAAATGGGCTGAACTCCAAAACACAAGAATCCCATAACCAAGGAAAACTGTCGCCAAAAAAAATATCGAGATTCCAGCAGACTTCAAAGAAAATAATCTGCAGCTGGCCCAGACGAATTGCTCCATAGTGAAAGAAGAAGAAGAAGACAAACAAAACACTATATGATTGGATTTTCCAATGGGGCACAGTGTAGCATCGAACGGGCTCATACTGCTCGCAAGAATGGGAAGAAAATGAGAAATACCGAGCACCCAAAATTAAAAGAAAAACAAAAAATGAAGAAATGTATCAAGAAAAAAAAAATGGCAGAAAGTTACCCATCTTCACTGAGAACGCCGTGGGGGTATTTGGGGGAAGGCCGAGTCAAGCTGAAATTATAGAGGGAGCCGCGGTTGAAGACGCTGAATTCGCAGGCAGCGTAGACGTAGGAGGGTCCGTGTATGAACGGGAGGGAGAGGAGGAGCAGACAGAGCCATGTGAGAATCCTCATTTTCTCGTGCGTGGGATCCAAGGGACGTTTGCAGGCAGGCAGGCCTGCTGCACAGCAACCGAGTATTTCGGAGAAGTTGAAGCTGGAAGCCTGGGACAGTAAGTAGCTTGGACAGAAAGCTGTGCGTCGCAAGGAATGGAGGGGCGAAAACTAACCTCGCCCATCTCCTCTACCGCTGCCGGGTGATATTCTCCCGGCAGCATGTAGTGCTGCGAGCCGCATACACTAACTTTCTAATTTTTTTAAAAAAGTTTTCATGAAATTGTTATTTCAATTGTATTTAATGTATGTATAAATTTTTATTATTTTCAAAGATTTTTAAATATTTATTTTGGATTTTTAAAAATTAATAGTATTTTATGAAAAAATTTTGAAAAAAAAATTTAAAAAATAGGTGTATGCGGCCAGAAGCATATGATAAATGTCTCTGCCGCACCGAGCAGTTAAGAAGTCACCAAATTAAAACGAAAATTAATTGGACGACGGTCATAAATTATGGTCGAATGATAGTTGAAAAATATAATGAAATAATTGGAAAATAAAATTACGTAAAGGGAAAAATTTTAGCTATCAAAGTTTTTTTAAGCATTTAGCGATAAGAAAAAAAAATTTCACTATTAGTAACTATTAATCATTCCTTATGTTTTCTTATATAAGCATTTTGTAAAATATTTTTTACAATACTACACTATAAAAGTAACTTGTCTATTTTAATATTGGATGTCGATACTCTTAAGTGGGCTTATCATCTTCATTTATCATTATTCTCTTTAATTCTCATTATTATATCTACCATATTATACTATTTTTTAAATAAAAAAATGTTACATAAAAAAATTTTATTTAAAAGTATTATCACTTTTTCAAAACGCATACTTTGAAAAAGTTTTATGATAAAAAAAAAATTCTTTTTTTATACTAAAAATTTTTCAAACGAAAATTTTTAATTTAAAATTTTCATTTTCCTCAACTATTCTTTTTTAAAATTATTTTTTATATCTTCAAATATAACTACCATAATAATTAATCAATTCTATAATAAATTACTTGCACAATCAATTTATGTATTTTAACTTTATTTTTTTTACTTGTTATCATCATTACATTTATCATATCACATTATTTTTATTTTAAAAATTGTTATATTAAAAATATTTCTTCTAAAAGTGTTTGTTTATCCCAACAACTTAACAACCAAAATTTTTTCAATCTAAGTATGTGAAAATAATATAGTTGAAATATATAAATTAGTTGTATAAATATTTGCATATAAATGATTAGAAAGTATAATAATAATATTGAAACATGTAAAAAATAATTAAAAAATACAGTAGTTATAAAAATTAATAAGACTTATATTAAAAATCTTTATGCTTTTCCAAATACCCCTTGAAACTTTTCATTATCCTCAATTACTTAATTTCTTAATTAATTAATTATTTTTTCTTAGATAATTACTATACTTTTCAATCATTTTTTACAAATATATAATTTATTTTTTAATTTTATTCTTTTTATTCTTTATTATTACCTTTATCATTTTCTACCCTTTTAAAAAAATTTCTCCAAAAAAACATTTCATAAAATATTTTACCACAGCGCAAACACACCCGCCAAACACGCCCTGAGTCTGCACTAAACTCTACTACTTAAACGTGCACACGGTCACGCGTTTGGAAATGAAAACGAAGCAGAAAGCAGGACGAGCTCAAGAAGCAGCAGTCATGACGGCAGCGGCGGCAGCAGCTTCTGTTGGGCCCGCCGCCAACAGCGCCCTGACGACTCTCCAATTCTCGGACCTGCAACCGCCCCTCTCTCCGGCCGTCCTCGCCGCCCTAACGCAAGGGGGCTTCGTCTTCTGCACTCCCGTCCAGGCCGCCACCATCCCTCTCCTCTGCTCCTTCAAGGACGTCTCCGTCGATGCCGCCACTGGCTCCGGAAAAACACTAGCTTTCGTCGTTCCCATTGTCGAGATACTTCGTCGCTTAACCGACGCTCCCAAGCTCCACCAGGTTTGCTATCAATTCAATCTGTCCCGAAAAGCTATTTCGTAGTGTAATACGAAATTCGATGTTGGAGATTGCTTGTTACATGGAAAACTTGAATGTGTACTTATAAATGAACTGTGGGCATTTAACACTCCCTTTTATTAGTTTTATACAAGCTTAGGTTGCTATCCTTTGCTGATTATTACATCAATTGGCTTTTCCTTGCATGTAAAGTTGTCTGTGAGAACTTAGAAGAACAACGCCAGAATGTATTGCTGTGCATTTTGCTTGTTTGTTTAGTCAGTACATGAGTGCGTTTGGTGATGGTTCAAATCCTGTTCGTTGCTTGCAAATGGGGAAAAAAAGTAAAATACGTTTTGTCTTTTTCCTTTTTATGTGGCCACTGAAGCAAAATTGATCATTGATGCTATACTCAGGTCATGGGGATAGTCATTTCTCCGACAAGGGAGCTTTCAACGCAGATATATAATGTTGCAGTGCCATTCATTTCAACATTATCGAATGTTAAAGCTATGCTTCTCGTGGGAGGGTCAAATATAAAAGCAGATGTGGAGAAAATAGAGACAGAAGGAGTGAACTTAATGATAGGGACCCCAGGGAGGCTATACGATATAATGGAGCGCGTGGGCATCTTAGATTTTCGGAACCTGGAGGTATTTTCATAGTTCATTCATTGCGGGGAAGTTTTAATCTTTTTGCATCACCCGAATTATCAAAAACATGAATTTAATTGGTTACTGTTATCGGATTTCTTGGAATTACTGTACCTTCTATTTTCACTTGTATTCACGATGCATTCATGTTTGCTTGCCTAGAGTCTCCATCTCCCATGTCTGTGTCGCATGGTTTTCTTGATGGGATAAATATTTTATGATTTTAATCCTTTTCTCTGTAACAGGTTTTGATCCTAGATGAGGCAGATAGACTCCTGGATATGGGATTTCAGAAGCAGATAAATTCAATCATTTCTCGCTTACCTAAGCTTCGCAGAACTGGTCTTTTCTCAGCTACTCAAACTGAGGCAGTTGAAGAACTTTCCAATGCAGGATTGAGAAATCCTGTAAGGATTGAAGTTAAAACTGAAGCTAAAGTACAAGATGAGACTGCATGTTCACAAGGTCTTGCCTCTTCAAAGACGCCTTTGGGGCTTCATATTGAGGTAGCTTGATGCATAATCTTAGAAGTATGTTGAGGGGTTTTTTTGTGGATTAACCATTACCTTCTGTGGTCAATCTGTTATTTCTGATCATGTAGTATTTGGAGTGTGAAGAAGAGAAAAAGCCCTCACAGCTTGTTGACTTTGTTGCAAAGAACTTATCAAAAAAGATCATCATGTAAGATTTTATAAGTGTTTAAGGTGAAATGCTGTGTTTTCTATGTCTGGTGATATGCTAATATTTGTTTCTGTTGATTTTTTGTAGATACTTCATGACATGTGCTTGTGTTGATTACTGGGGGGTTGTTTTCCCGCAACTTCCTGCTGTCAAAGGTCATCCCCTAATTCCTCTTCATGGGAAGATGAAGCAGGTAAATTGAATAGCCTATATGGCTGAGAATACAATATGTTGGTTTTCCTATTTGGTTCTGACATGCCCATCAAGTCTGTTATGCAAGAGCTGGAACAGTCAGCCACCCTCCTCCCAACCCAATCTCCACAACAACAACACCCCCACCCCACCCCCCCCCCCCCCCCCCCCCCCCCCCCCCCCCCCAAACACACACACACACACACACACACCAACAACAACAAAAAAACAACCAGAGGAAGTTTCATTTTCACTTCTGACCCAATTAGAGCTCCTTCCAGAAAAGTGAGCCTCCTCCCATGATTGGAATAAAGATTATGCGATGACCCTGACAACCATGTAAATGAATTAATGATATTTTGTTGATGAAGAGTCCTTCAAACTTATTGTTTGCTTTTAAAAGCTACTTTTCTGAATCACATTTGTCATATCTTTCAAATTTTTTTTGTGTAGACTGCAAGGGAGAAAGCTTTGGCATCTTTTATATCACTTTCTAGTGGCATCCTTTTATGTACTGATGTAGCTGCACGTGGGCTTGACATTCCTGGAGTTGACTGGATTATTCAGGTATTTTCCACTTTGCAGCTCTTACTGATGCTTTTCTCCTTCTTGTAAACTATATGTCAGCATCATGCATGCTATGTGCTGGTTATCTATTTCACATAGGAATATTTTGGACTTCCTGATCACAACCATTGGCTTGGCACACATAGGGACACTGCCAAATTTTCTAAAAGGCAACTATCTGTGCCTTCCTCGTCTGCTTGCCTGTTTTGTCTTCTTTCATTCTGAGGCTCATGCTGTCGGTATGCGGGCCTTGTGGTGCTTCTTCTCTGGTCCAGAATTTCAAGCTCCATTTTAATGTGATGCCTGGTCATATTTTTATCTTTCTTTTTCCCTCTCCTTCGCAGAAGTCATCACATTTGTAATTAATGTAGAAGTTTGTGTTTCGGCTTGCATATCATGGAGGACCTTCTGGTCCCCGGATTGGATGTTGTGTTTATTATGGAGCAGTGTTACATTTGATGGCCTTCAGAAGGTTCTGTTTGGTCCTTTATTATGGGGTGCCTTTGACTTTAGACAGGGGCTCTAGAATTATCTCTGATGTGTATTAGTCCAAAATGCACTCACTGTTCCAGTTACAGAGCACAAACACAAACCCCACCCCCCCCCCCCCCCCCCCCCCAAAACAAAAAAAACAAACATCCTCTGGCAATCTTAAGGCTGGAGAAGTTTTGGTTGAAGATGATAAATCTGGTTTCTGATCTCTGCAGCTATGCTACAGTGCTTCTTTGCAGCCTTTACTAATGGAAAAGCAGGAGATTGATTCTTTGTTGCCTGCTTCATGCAGTATGACCCTCCACAAGATCCAAATGTTTTCATACATAGAGTAGGCCGAACTGCACGGTTGGGGAGGCAAGGATGTGCTGCTGTTTTTCTTTCACCACAGGTGTGCTTCTCTAGCTCACCTTCTTGATATTTGGCTCCTTGTTGAAGGGCTGAAAACCACATACATGAATGTATGTGGTGAACCATAATGTTTGGACTAGGCAGTGCCTCGTAGATTATAAATCTTTCACTGTGCTGCAAAATTAACTTTTCTTTGAATTTGCTGATTATCATTTCTGAATAGGAGGACGCCTATGTAGAATTCTTGCGCCTAAGAAGAGTACCTCTTCAGGAGAGGAACTGTTCTGATACTGCCTTGGACGTTGTTCCCCAGGCAAGTAGACTTAAGCTGCTAAATGAGATGCATAGTTGTAATTACATTTATTTTCCATGCATAACATTATGGAAGATGGCAAAAACAGAATGCAAAGATTGCATATCCTATTATGAATCTTACATTCTATTTTATTTCCCCCACCAATAGTATAATTAAGAATTCTACAACAATCAAGTGGTTGACGTGAGTGTGTTGGAGTCCAAGGTTTGAAGTTGGATTGAGGCATTTGTCTCATTTAGCGCAGACCC
>JAXCLR010000105.1:8536725-8549804 GCA_035584095.1 Annona squamosa | reverse complement strand
CCCCCCCCCCCCCCCCCCCCCCCCCCCCAAAACAACAACAAGAGTACCCCTCCATTAGTTGCCTGGTCATCCAATATGGTCGACATGATAAAAATAAAAGTAAGAATTCTTCACTGATCTGATTTCTCTTACAATCGCCCAACGCAGATAAGATCTGTTGCTCAGAAGGACCGTGATGTCATGGAAAAGGGACTGAAGGCTTTTGTCTCATACATACGTGCATATAAGGAGCACCATTGCTCTTACATTTTCAGGTCCATGCAGTTGCCCACTTATTTTTCATCTCAGTGCAGGATTTTTTTAAAATTTTGCTTACACCAGCTGTTTCAGGTGGAAGGAACTGCAGATTGGAAAGTTGGCCATGGGATATGGCTTACTGCAGCTCCCCTCAATGCCTGAGGTGAAGCATCATTGTCTCTCAACTGTTGGTTTTACACCTGTGGATGATATTGATGTGAAACAGATCAAGTACAAGTAAGAAATCTTGGCTATTAAGTATTTCACTCCTGTGTGCTCACAAGGGTACAGTTTTTCACCCCCTGGTTCAAAGTTTCTAGGGAAGGCTCAATCCTATCGTGTTGGGTATTGTGGCCTGTAATCAGGCTGGTCTGGCAAGTAGTTCAACACCATTCAATTTTTTTTTAAAAAAAAAAAAAATTGCTTACCAGCTTTGCTTAGGGTCCTGCAGCTGGCTGCACTCAAAAACAAATTGAACTAGAAAAACTCTTTTTAATCAAATATGCTCATTTGCAAATGACCTGCCAGCGTGTGGTGTCACTCAAACTTGTGTGGCGAGACACCTGAAGAATGGCCTGTATCTCGATTAACATAAAATATGCAATCTTGCTCTTTCTAAGAGTCGTATGAGGCTTCTAATTTCTAATAGCACATCATTTTTTGGATTTTTCAGAGATAAGTCTCGTGAGAAACAGAGGCAGAAGAATCTACAGGCAAGTCAAGAAGCAGAGCATAAGGAAGCGAAAAGTGAAAAGCCAAAGCCAAATCCCAATGTTGTTGGTACCAAAAGCAGGAAAAAAACTGGTCGGCAGCGCCGGGCTGCCCAGAGCATTGAAGATGCCGAGGAGCTAGATCGGGAGTACCGATTATTGAAAAAGCTGAAGAAAGGAGTTATTGATGAAGCAGAATTTGATAAACTCATGGGCGTCGATGGTTTGTCTGAAGAGCTTGATTCTCCAGATTGTGCCATTGATAATGCAGCTGTGGCAAGTCACTCTCAGGTTCAAGTTTCAAGGAAAGGCAACAATCTAAGAGGAAAAGCAAAAAAGTCAGGGAAGAAATCCGGTGGAGGCAAAGAAACTAAGCACTTGAAATTCAGTGCTCAGGCGAAGTCTAAAAAAAGATGGAAACACACTTTACCTTTCTAACTGATCTGTTTTAGCTCAGATGCTTCCTTGTATGGTCTTGTTGCATAATGACTTGCATACTACATGAAGGCAAATGGAGAATCCATCCTTCGAAAAAATGAAGTGATGGTCATGCATCCTCTTTAGCTTTATCTGGAGGTAAGGTTTTCGCATTTAGGACAGGCACACTGTTGGCATCTGTTTCTTTGTCCGGCCATTGAATCATTCTGTGCTTCCCATGGCGCATTTCCTTTTTCAACACTAGCTTCGTTGTCTGGACTGCAGACCCACGTCTCAGCTGAGATAGCAATTGTGTAATGGTATGATTATCCACTCGCCGTGTTTAGATTACTGTGATAAGAATCAGACAGAAACTAGACGGTTAAACTGGTGGGACTGTGACTGTAAGATCCACGCTTGATTGGTTCAACCTCAACTCTAGTATTAATGACATAGGTATTAATAACTTTTCAACTGTGACTGCAATTTTTTTTAAACTATGTAGAGGTGATATGCAATTCTTGAAATTATAGATAAAGGTATTTTTGTCATTTTTCAAAAGATAACATTAGATATTAACAATAGGTAACGAGGGGGTAATATGTAATTTTGGTGAAACTATGTGATGGTAATATGCATTTTGTGAAATTACGTGGATATATTTGCAATTAGTATCAAACTATGTAGGTATATATATAAATTTCTTGAAGAAAATTAATGTGATATAATAAGGACAATGATAAAGAAGAAAAAGAACAAAGTTGAAATAAATAAGTTAAATTGGATAGATAATTTATGCATAAATTATTAAAAATAAAATAATTTATATAAAAAAATGTGAAGAAATAATTCAAAATAAGATAATTGTATAGAGTGAAAATTTTTAAATTGAAAAGATGTACATGAAAAGTTTTTTCTTTTAAGAAACACACCTTAAATTTCAACATTCAATATTCAAAATAATTTACGTTTTCATTTTATACTTATACAACATGAGAAATATGATTATTTAATACTTTACATAAATTCACAATAATTTATAAAATCAGTATTTTTATGATTGTTTTTATATTAATACTACGGTTTAAAGTAGTTTGAACCAGCATAAACCAGAATCGGACATAAAAACACTAATTAACGTTTGGGTTATGAAAACATTGGTGTTGACGAGGAACCCATCTGACAACCACTTACGAGAGCGTGTATAGGCTTCAGCGAAGCAGTTCAGAAGATCCATCTGGTCATTTGGTACAATAATCTAAAAAACTTGTATAAAAAGGGTGTTTGTTTAGCTGTGAAACTTTTCATTATTCATAACTATTTTATTTTTTAATTATTTATTATGATTTTCTATATAATTATATTACTTTTTTATTATTTTTATATAATTACCTATATAACTAATATATTTATTTTAACATTATTTTTTTCTTATCATCATTTCTCTTATCATATTAAATTATTTTTTTATTTCAAAAATTTTTATACAAAAATCCAAACACACCCAAAATATAAATAAACAGTACAATCAAAAAAAGATAAAGACAATAACTGTAGGGTTTGAGTTGGAGCCACAGAACGGGACATGGAAGGTATCGTGCATGATGCATCTTATCACGAGTGTGTTTGGTTGAAGGTAAAACTTTTGATGAAAAGTTTTTGGTGTAGAAGTTGTCAAATCAACAGAAAGTGATATGATATAATAGGAGTAATGATGAAGAGTAAAGAGAATAAAGTTAAAATAGATAGGTTTGTTGTATGGATAGTTGTGTAGAAATAATTGAAAAGTATGGTAATTTGTGTAGAAAAATGTGAAAAAATAATTAAAAAATAAAGTAATTATGGAGAGTGAAAAGTTTTAGAGTGTGTTTGTTTAAGGCAAAAAAGTGTCAACTAAAACTTTTCAATCTCCATAATTACTCTATTTTTTAATTATTTTTTCACATATTTCTATATAAAATACCCTATTTTTTAATTATTTTTTCACATATTTCTATATAAACTACCCTATTTTTTAATCATTTCTACACAACTACCTATACAACTAACCTATCTATTTTAACGTTATTCTCTTTACTCTTCATCATTACTCTTATTATATCACATCACTTTGACAACTTCTACTCCAAAAATTTTTCATCAAAAATTTTACCTCCAACCAAACACACCCTTAGATTGAAAAGTTTTAGTTGACAATTTTTAATCCTAAACAAACACACCCTACACAAGTGCGCAGCAATCCAATCGCACCCTACGAACGGCTGGGATGTCTACACAGGTTAATTCCAGCGCGACCTGCGAAAAAGGGGCCGTTGATTCCCGCTCCCTCCACTTTCCTTAATCGGGATTCGAATTGAAACTCCCAATGCAATTTCCCAAGTCAAGTCGTCGCCAATCGCGATGGGACGCATGACCGTCCTCTTCTCCTTCTTAGTAAGCCTCGGAACCATCGCTCGACTCAAATCCTTCTGCAGAAGACTCCAACGCCCCTTTTCCTTCCTAACCATGGAGCCCGAGTCATCTCAGTCGTCCGACCCTCCCCCTTTCGACCCGACCAAGCCCTCCAACCCCGTCTCCTTTCCCATCCAAAAGCTTGAAGATCTCCACTCCAGATCCTACTTCAGTTCCTTCCATTTCCCCTTCAACAAGGCCTCTGTCCCCCTCCCTGTGAACTCGTCGCGGCACGACCGCCCCAGGGTGCTAGTCTGCCACGACATGGCCGGCGGCTACCTCGACGATAAGTGGGTCCAAGGCGGGGCCAATTCTGACGCTTATGCAATCTGGCATTGGTATCTGATTGATGTCTTTGTCTACTTCTCGCATAATCTTGTTACACTGCCGCCACCATGCTGGACGAATGCAGCCCACAAGCATGGAGTGAAGGTCCGTTCGGAGCTGCTTTCTGCTTTTTATTATTATTATTATTATTATTTTATATAAATCATCCTGCAATTATGAAGTACTCTTCTTTTGCAATTGTTTTTTGGGTTGATTCTGCAGCTGTTTAACATTACTCTTGGTTCATCTGTTCATTAGTAGGCTTCATTTTTAACTGAAAATGGTTGGCAATTGCGGAATGGGACTTTAGGTTCAATGGTCCATGAACTGATAATAGCTCCCATGCTAGCTCTCAAGTCTTCAGTAGATGTGTTTGTACATTAAAAGAGAACAAGTAGTCTCAGAAATGGTTGTTCAGCTACAAAATATAATCTCAGCAAGGCTTTGAACGCAAGTATTCCTAGGCACCATATTTTCTATCTCCTTTGTTTTAAGCCTGTAGATATTTTTAGATGGATGCATGAGGGTTATATTCACTCCTGCGTTCTCCAGGTTTCTTTTGATTTTTTTCAATGCGTGAACATGTAGATCTTGGGAACTTTCATCATGGAATGGGATAAAGGGAGGATAGATGCAGGCACATTACTATCAACAAAGGAGTCTGCCAAGATGTATGCAGAGCGGCTAACAGAACTTGCAGCTTCCTTGGGTTTTGATGGCTGGCTGGTAAGTCTGTTGTCTTTCTTTCCATTCATTTGTTGCCATTGCTTTATGGACTTAATTGCCAAGCATGTCTAGTTTTCAATTGGGGGTGAGTTTGGGAATGGATAAAACTTTTGATGAAAAGTTTTGGAGAGTAAAAATTGTCAAATGATGTGATATGATAGGAGTAATGATGAGGAGGAAAGATGATAAAGTGAAAATAAATAAGTTAATTGTATGGGTAGTTGTGTAGAAATGATTGAAAGGTGGGGTAGTTTTATGAGACAATGTGAAAAAATGATTAAAAAATATGATAATTATAGAGAGTGAAAAGTTTTAGATTGAAAAGTTTTAAGTTGACATTTTTTCCTCATTGCCAAACACACTCTAGAATTCTTATTTTGGGAAGATCTGAATAATCTGCTAAAAGTCGACTGGATAGGAACCAGTTAAACATAAAACGATAATGATTCAATGGATCAATGATTTGAATTTCAGCTGAAGAAGATTAGCAGGATGTACTTGGATGTTGCTTGAACATTCATTTTGGGCAGTGGTGGCAATTTGGATCCTCAACTTGACAAATTATTATTTACCAAACTCTCGATTTGCTTTCAGCTTTTCCAATTTAAGTGAAACCCTTCAATTAACAGATTTCCATTGTTGTCTTGAATGCATTAAAGACAATGAGTATCGTGAGATCTTTAGCTCTCAGAGGCAGATTGTTTTGGAAAAATTTTCCTAACACTTATCAATAAATTTTCCCTAAAACTGAACAATAAATTTTCACTTGTAGATCAATTTGGAGGTTCAACTGGACGTGGAGCAAATCCCTAACCTCAAAGAATTTGTTAGCCACTTGACTATGACAATGCATGCTTCTGTAGCCAACTCTTTGGTCATATGGTAAAAATTCTAATTTCATTTTCATTAGCCATTTTGTGGCTCTGGGAAATTGTTTCCAATAGGTGTCCCATGCTGATAAGTCCACGTTTTTAATAGTCTGCTTGAATATAGTGAACTAATCACAATATGAGCAAATTAGTGTTGTATATGCCGTAGAACCACAGTCATTCTCCTGATACTGGAAACATGAAAAACTAACTCACCTGACTTACATTTATTAAATTCAGAAGTTGCATCCACCTTCTTGATAATGCTGCCATCAATTTTTTTGTGATGCAGGTATGACAGTGTGACAATAGATGGTGATCTTGAATGGCAAAATCAACTGAATGAGAAAAACAAACCTTTCTTTGATTTATGCGATGGCATATTTGTCAACTACACATGGGAGGTCATTACCTGTTCCTTCCACACTATTATCTATGATTTTATTTCTACCTTCTATTTTTTGCTCGAAATTTAAACAGGTAGCTTCATTTGCAGGAAGACTACCCGAAACTATCAGCTGCTGTTGCGGGTGACCGAAATTTAGATGTATACATGGGGATTGATGTGTTTGGAAGAGGCACATTTGGTGGTGGTGGATGGAATGTATGTTGAACTCTATCCAACTGGCTATAATATGCTGACCATTGGTTTCTCAATATTGAATTTTTGAAATTCGTGGGATTGATGAGAGAAAATTTGCTTTTTTATTTTTTATTTTTTTAGTAAGACCTATTTCCGTTGTGAGGGAGATGAAGGAAAAACTGAAGGATGAAAGTTACTAGAAATCTGGTTATGCAAAATTTCTTGGAATGTTCAAGAGGAAACATTCATGAAACCTCTGATTTGGCACCAAAGCACTATTTTATTAGTTCTTGCACTGGACATCAAAGTGCACAGTACTCCCCAAATGCAAGCATAGTTAGTCCTATTTCAATTCCTTCAAGAGCTATTTCTTTCAGAGGATCACATGAAAGAGAAAGTTGCAAAACATCTATAGCTTGGGTAGAAGTCAGATGGTTAAAGCTCATTGTTTTTCATTAGGTGCCTTAAGAATGCTGAAACTGTGCATCGCTACAGGAGAGTTCTTTGATTATTCCAGGTCTTCCAGATGATGACTTAGTCACTCAATTGACTAGGACTTTTTTCCTTTTGTCTTTTGTTCTCTACAATTTCAAGTTTCCATGGTAGGATAATAAGTTAATGACCATATTGCATTACCCATTGAGACCAGAATCAAACATTGTCAATATTGTGTACGAATTCAGCATCATCAGAAGGATTATTCTAGTTTCTGATTGATTACTTTTACATGCTAGACAAACGTTGCACTTGATGTGCTGAAGAAGGATGATGTATCGGCTGCCATATTTGCTCCTGGATGGGTCTATGAAACAAAACAGGAGCCTGACTTTCAGACTGCTCAAAATCGGTGAGTCTGTATTTCTTGATGCTACTGTTGCAAGCTACTGGGAGGTTGTTGTGTTCAGTACCTCACCAATCGCAGTTTTAACAAAAGGTAAGCTATAGTCATTGTTCCCACTCTAGCTGCCTAGAAAAGGTTGAAGAAGTAAAATTGTCCAGCCACTGTCAAATTGTAAAAATATCTTTTACAAAATTTGATTACTTTATGAGAATTGAAATTATGCAACGATGCCATATGCCAAAGCACGCTGGGGTTATTAAAATTTCACTTTTAAATTCTATACAATTCTACAAAAAATCATAAAAACCACAGTTTGTAAAATCATTAAGGAGGTGATTGATTCCATTAAAAAACTCATTTCCAAAGATATGATTTGACATACAACTACGATAGTATCATTTCTTTCTTAACTTGTCTACAGGCATTTTTCAGTTTTCAGGTTTTTGTGATTATTAAGTTATGATGTTGATAATGCATCATGAAGTTAGGTTCTGGGTAATCTCCTCATTATTAAGCTGAGAAGTGATATTTCTTTAGCCTTATCTTGGAGTCTTTCAAAGTTCTTACTTTGTTTGAATTCTGCAGGTGGTGGGATCTTGTTGAGAAATCCTGGGGAATACAACAAGACTATCCAACAGCATTACCATTCTACTCGAACTTTGATCAGGTTGGTAATAATCGTCATCATAATATTACAGAGAAGACGAATCCATTGCTTGTGTAAAGTATTAATTTTATCTTTAAAGGCTGTTATCTTTCACAAGATTGTATGTTTTTGTGCAATATCAAGATACACAGAGCTGTGAGAGTTAATGGAAGTTAATAAATAGGCTGCTTTTCTACTTATTTATGAATTATGATCCATTCGATGACCAGCTGACGTGATTTTGAGCTTTGCCAATCACCTAGTAGAGAGTTGCTCTTGGCTATTTGTTGGCTGAATCAAGATTTGCTATGCCCAAAACACTTAGGCATTCTTCCTAGTCTGCTATGCACAGTATAATGAGGACGTGTATTTGATGATATGGAATTTGGCAAACATGGAGAGGTCAAATGCAAACTCTGATGCTATTGTCTTTCTAATCTCAAAAAGTGTCCCCAACAACGTGAGGCATCCATGCTAAAATTTATGTGGGAAATCCAGGGTAATTGTGACAGAAAATATTTCTTAATTTCATTAACAGCGGAATCTTTACTTTTCTCTAGGGCCATGGTTATCATGTCTATGCTGATGGCTTGCAAGTGGCTGCTAGACCTTGGAACAATATTTCCTCTCAGACATTTCAGGTCTGCAATGAACATTTTTATTCTGCCTTTTGTTTGTTTTCTACATTAATCGTTTTTTTCTCTAACAATAGGTGAATGCTTTATTTCAAATAATTGAGAACTGCAGAAGAAATTTAGGAAAATTACCCTCATGCATTTTAGGAAGGATAAACAGTGACAATTTTATGAAATGTTTGATTTCTCATCCAAATATATTTTTAATGCAAAAGAACTCAATGAACATTTAAAGCATGTAGCAAATCATACTTAGTTTTTAAAACTTTGTTCTTCTTGCTGGTTTGTTGACTAATTGCGATGTTGCTAAGATATTAACATGTATCTGCAAAATGTCTCAAATAGTGCAATAGCACTCACTGACGGACTCCATTAGTTTGCCAGAAGTTTGTATTCCAAAATCTATGCTGAAAGCCTGAACCATTTACAGATGTTCATTCAGTTTGCATCTCTTTTAATTTATATGTTGTTGTTGATGCTCTAATACATCTTTTACTTTTTTATTATTTTTTTGAAATTTTTTTTATAGTCTTACTATTTCTATTTTGTAGGGTGCCCCTGTTACATTTTCCCGTTCTTTGCTCTCAATTAAACAGGATAAATTTCATATTTCTTGAGTTGATTTCAAAGACTAGCTAGGTTTCAGATTTCATTTAATTATTTTTCACCTTTATTTTCATTTATCTGTCACAGCCTGTCCTTGATGGTTCCATGGATCAAAGTACCATTCAAGTTTTTGTGAAGTGAGTCCTTTCACCATATTGCTTCATTTAGTATATGATGAATGGAAACTGTTTCAATTCAATTAGCAATAGGGGATAGCTGTGACAGCTTAAAATTGTTCTTGACTGGTATTTAATGGAGGGTAATCTTGGATAGCAGAGAGACCAGTGGTGAAGAGACCTCTTTTCACAAGCGCACACATATCAGCACATGACTGCATATGCTCACATATAAACCTGTAACATACACCTGTATAGCCGACGCACAGTAGCATACATGCAAGAATGCCCCATTCACATGCCTGTTCATGTATCCACTATGACATATAATGTCAAACCTGTGAAATGCATCCTGATTTACATAAATGCACTTTCATTGAAGTGCTTCCAGTTGCTTTTGCTTGTACAAGTCCTGAACCCATCAGAATGAGAAATACAATGATGCGTAAATGACAAGCCTTCCTTCTGGGTTGCCACAACTGCAAATTGGAGCCTGTTTGGATAGAGTAAAATGGCCATGTAAATGCAATGCTAATGTAATTCTAATTAATTAATTGATACGGGATCTGCTTAAGGTGGTTACCTGATTTTGAAGTTTTTTGTACTGTTTGATTACTTGTGAAAAAAATTTCCTTAATTAATTTCATCTGACATAAGTTTTTGCCTGTGAATTAAAAAGTTAATCTGTAATTGTCAGTTTTGAGGATTCATCTTACAGTGGAGGAGGCAACATCACATTCAAAGGAACTCTTGGAGACAATTCTTTTTTCCAGACAAGGCTCTTTCAAGGAGCGGTTCCTTTGGAAGATCAATCAATCCACATAATATTCTCTGTACGAAACCTCATCCATGTCAATAATCAGATAACAAAACATCACCTTTAACCTATAATTTCTGCAAGTCAATGTGTGATCTTCTTTAGAGTCGAGACCACAAAACACATTCATGTTTCTTCAAATCTTCAATATTTTGCTGAGAATTATAGTCCTGAAGTCGGGACAAGATATGGTTTTCCAAAGCTATGGAAATCAACCTTCAAATAAATGATCAGAATTCCTCCCCATGTATACATCATTGTCTCATGAATCATCATTATCATGACAACTCATAGTGATAATTTGTAGAAAGGTTGACATCAGTATTTCTGTCCCACCAATGCATGTTTACCAAAATGGTAGTATCTAGCAAGTGAATGAACATCCATATTCAGAATCTTCATTTTTTTTCTTCCCCTAGTCAAGGTTGCAATAGTGTGTAAAATTCTCTAGGCTAAATAGCAAAACTTAAGCCTACTGCACTTCATATTTTTCTTTCCCTCGAACTGCATTTTGACCCTCGCTGACATTGTAATTTAGGTGAAGCCGGCTGGGAATTCTTTGTTGGGCATTTCTCTTAAATTCTCAAACACTAATGGAAAGGCGTCTATCCTCCTTGCACCTGGGGGTTCTACCTTTCTCCCCACACATAATGAGATAAATAAATTCAGTAAAGTCATCACTCCAGTTGAAATCACAGACCCCGAAGCTGGAGGGTGGATCATTCAGAGTAGTGCCATCAACATGGAAGGTTTTACTCTGACTGACATTGCGATAGTCTGCTACAACAAGAGAAGACTGGAGCTACATGGATTGGCATTAGCTGATGATGGCTCTGACAAAAATATCACCCCATCCACACTATCATCCAACTTCAATGCATTGCTTGGCCACATTGTCATCCGCACCTCTAAGCAAAACATGGTCTTCCCACCTGCTTCTTCATGGGTTGTCACAAGTAAAGATGAATCATGGGGCTCAGGTTCCCAAGGGAGCAAGACTTTGAGCATTATGATTGTTTGGCACTTGAAAGATGGAATTGTAGATGAATCAGTGTTTGTGCAGTATAATATCTATGTTGAGAATACTGCCAAAAAAGCAGTTGAAGTCTCTAGTCAACCTACCGGGGTAAGTGAAGAATACCTTGGGGCGGCGAGAGTTCAAGCCTTTTATGTTTCAGATCTGGTTGTTCCCTCAGGTGTCTCGTGTCTTAAATTCACAATTCAGGTATGTGGCATCGATGGATCAATCCAGAAGCTGGCAGAGTCTCCAAAATTGCTGTTGAATGTCAAAGGTGTATGAAAGTCATGCAGTTAGGAATGAAATGGGAAATGCTTAGGCGATATCTGCACAAGGATATGATTGCAGTTATCCTTTAAAATATGTGCCTACCTATCTTGTGTAACCGAACTTTCAACAACTGAGCATGCTCTATCAATCAGGCCTACGGGAACAGGTGGATCATTCAATGTAATTTGCAAACTTTACATTAGAACTATTATGTGGTTACTAGTTCAATGGACAGCTGGATTTATATTGTCTAGGTGGCTCCACGAGGTAAACATTTAACTGTCACATGTATCATTTGGAAGCGTTGGCATGTTTGTTTGATTGTTTCTGTTCAACAAGCTTGTTTCAGTGGATTTCGGGAAATTTTATATGCAGTTTTCAATAAAACCTACTTGGCAATGTGAAGTGCTTGGTATGTATACTTCTGGTCTCGTTATTCATGGATCATGAGTCGTGATCAAGAAAAAATGATAATAAACCAGGGAAGAGTAAGAAAGCAGGAAAAAAAAGAAAAAGAAAGATGGAGACACGTCACACTGGGTGGGACGTGTAGCTATCGCTGAAATAATAATGATAATAATCATAAACTCTTTCACGCGACAACTGACAAGTCAAGTAAAGGAAAAGCTTTTATAACATGTGATATCCTCTTTTCAGGCAACTCGTTGGTGCAATCACTTGATTAAAAAATAGAAAGCCTATGACTTTATGATTGTTGTTTTTATGTGCAGTGGCGGCACTTTTAACCTGTAGAAAAGGCATGCCTCCAGTTCCGCCAATCTTTAAATGCAGAGAAAGAAATCTGGTTATGGCGAGGTTGAGTTGTGTGGTTCCCACTATGATTTGTAGACATCTAAGCCATTTACTAATTACTGCATGCATCTTCTTATTAGGGCTTTGAACTCAGCATCGACCAGCGTATGATTTTCAGAGGGCTGCGCCAAACGGAATGGCTAAGAGTGGATGGCAGAAGATTAGAAACTGCATTGGTTTTTCAAACGGTGAAGAGCAGTTCGGAGATGGGCCTAAGACGATTGGCCTCATCACGAGTCTTGTCAGAAATTGCAAACAGGAAGTACCAACAAGCAAACCTGGGACCAGGAAAAAACGTGGCTATGTAAACATTTTTTGAAGAGACGCGGGTCATGAGAAACGTGCTCAATTATTCATCATAGTGCTTTTCCATTAGGCTGCTCTTTGCGTTCAGAAGTTCAAATACGTGAAAAAGAGGCTACGGATCGATATTGAATGGGAATTAAACAGGCTTGAGATTGCCAAACGTCAACGTTCGGCGACCAAGACGGTCCAACCTGCGCAAATAGCAGTCCGTGACGTCCCCTGCATTCACACGAGCCACGACAAATGCAACACGTGATGTGTTTGTTCTCTGGTCAGAGAGAGATGAAAAGCTCCTTTTGATTTTATTCATGTGCTGAATTGCTGCTGCGATTTTTAATAGTGATAATTATCATACTTCTTTTCACACTATCCTCTTCTCTCTCTCTCTCTCTCTCTAAAAGAAGCTCATATATTTTGCATTTATTCACTTCGTAATTAGTACCACAATTCTCTTGTAAATATTATCACCTTATCATTATTCTCCGCCTCCTCTCTCATGTCAGCTGTACCTCACCCTCCAAATTCAAAAAAGAGTAGGAGAGGCGTCAATGGCCGTTCTCATCATCCATTGGACCCACCAGAAATACCTTCGCTTTCAGAGCTCATGCGATGGTTGCATCGGTGGACCACCCTATAAAGTGCATGCACCAAGAGAAACTAACCGCCAAATTACGCTTGGGGAAAATATCGC
>JAXCLR010000105.1:8498096-8536637 GCA_035584095.1 Annona squamosa | reverse complement strand
CTACACAACTACCCATACAACTAATCTATCTATTTTAACTTTATTCTCTTTACTCCTCATCATTACTCCTATTATATCACATCACTTGCTATTGATTTGACAATTTCTATTTTAAAAACTTTTCATCAAAAGTTTTATCTCTAACTAAACACACCTTTGGTGTGGATTTACGGAACTGTCTTGTTTATCTGCTGGATCCAAGCGTAGGTTCCCAAATCCCAATGCCCCCTAAATAGATTTTTAAGCGCATGGGTCAATGGCTAACCATGCACGGTGTACCAATTTCTTTCAGGGACAGGCTTCGTCTGTCTTTCGGCTAAAATCTATCTACATATATTTACGGGTAAGAAGACAAATCACTGTCAAAAAACGGCCATCGCCAGATGAGTCCAATACGAAGATTAGTACAAAAAGTGCCCAAACAGATATTTATATTTTACGCCTCGGATGGACCCCAGGAAATATCTTTGACGACTTCATCTCAACATCTTGTCAGGAATTTTCTTCACGAACCGGCCCTGCAAGAAACCGGACCATTAGTGGAAAATGGAGTGACGAATTTAAATACATCATCTAATTTTCTGCTGTTTAATCTGATCCCTTCCAATCTAGAAATCTTTTCTGTCATGGCTGGAAATTGAGTCCTCCCATTCGTTTTAAAATGCAACCCATAATAGTAAAAACTCGACTCACCCACAACGTAATTTTTCCATGGTTATTCAATAGATGCACAGATAAAGTTATTAGGGGGTAAAGACTCGCACCTTAAGCCTTGGTCTTTTCTCTGCATTGAGCTTACGAACTTGGTATCTTATCTTTTTTGAAAACAGCCTGCTTTGGCGCTTCTCTTTATATCTCTGCACTCGAGCTTCTCTTCTCCTCTTCTCTTCTTCCATTATTGGCACTTCTCCTATCTTCAACATTTGAAGAAACAGGAAATACGCATGTTTACAACATTGAAACAGGCAAGAATGATGCGTTAAGCTAATTGGGCATTGTGAACCTTTAATGCGGATAGTTGTGATCTTTTGTACTGAAAGTTGTGGACCATGGTGTAGAAAATCTGGGCTGGTTGGATAATCCAACTACTTGCAATCTTACTGTTGCAACCCAGTGCTTAAAAAAAACAAAAAACAATTGGTCCTGTTTTAATTCAGATGTTCCAGGAATAGGTTGGCTTAAAAGCAAAGGGAAACCCAATTTTTGAAAAAGCAAAGAAACTTCCGTGGACTGTTTCCTGTTGGGTAAAATTTTCTGATTGAATGAAGACCAAGGCCAAGCCAGTTATTGGAAAGACTACCGTTGAGCGGGGAAAAAAAAGGTGTCCCACTTGGTGGACCAATGGCAATTCTACTGTAGAATTGCCCGCTTGTGAAGTGTACACGGCTGACCCTACAATTCTTCTCTAATTAGATGATATTCTTGCAGTGACATAGTCAGGATGGTCGGATCTATAGTAGTTTTAAAAGATGGCCCATCAACAGTAAAATGCAGTAAGTGATGGGTCCAGATTTAAAAATGATCTGAATGAGTGAAGACAGTGATGGGAATAATTAAGATATACTTACAACAATCTCATTGCCAGTGAATAGAGAAAAATCATCTGCCCATGGTGAACGTCCATCCGACCATGCATCTAAAACCTCCTGGTAGTTCAAGTTCAGAGATATGGTCTTCTCTTCCTCCCAAAACCCGAGATTTTCTCTCTTCACAACAACACTAACATGGTTGTGATCATCACATTCCTCTAATAAGAACTGATCTTCCATCTTCAGTCTCTTGTTATATTGCTCCCGTGTTTCTTCTTTTTCCTCCTCTCCTCTTGACAAGCCTTCGAATTCCATGAAATCCCACTCACTGCCTGCAAACATGTTGCCCTCCGACTTCTGTTCGTCTGCGATACCAAAAATGCTCTCTATTTCCTCCATGATGTCGGTCTCGCCGTCGGCGCTGATCATCATTTCCTCCACCACTTGTTCATCTTCTTCTTTCTTGGGGCTTCTCAGCTTGGGATTGTATGGCGGTACCTCCTCTTCTTTCTTTGGGCTTCCTAGCTTTGGACTGGATAGCACCACTACCCCTCCTTGATGCATCTCTCTCTCTCTCTCTCTCTCTCTCTCACGTATATAGCCTCGTTATATTTACTTGTGGATACTCTGACAGTTTTATGGATGCATGAAGCACATCATTCGAACTTACATCCTTAAATAAGGTTCAAACAATTAAAAGATAATGACTGAAGAGTACAGGTGATACTAATAATAAATAGGATTACTATTAGAAAGTATCACATGGAATTGGAATTTGATGAAAATTAAATCAGACTCGTGACCAAAGGACATGGTTTTCACGCGTTGGCCCAAATATCAAAATTTTACATTCCATACAAGAACTACATTATCCACAGAAGAATCACATTAAATCCCCAGAGAATATCAAGTCAGGGAACAAGGAGAAAGTCATTGTTATATAAGGTGGGATGGTATGTGACCCACAATGGTTGGGCCCAACTGCGTCTGACCGTTAACATATTTGTTTAATTTTTTTTAGTTTTTTTTATAAACATGTTAATTTATGTGTATTTAATTTGTAATCCAAGTTTGACTATTTTTTGATATGTTTATATATTTTTACTTTTAAACATAAGGGTACTGTGGTAATTTTGAAATTGAGAAAATTACCATAATACCTCTAGGTATTAAAAAATAACAAAAAATGATAAAAGTTGAATTATTGATTAAATATATATATATAAATTAATATATTAATAAAAAAAATTATAACGGAGTTGGGGCCTAACCGTATCTTATGGGCCTCCTCGTATGTTTTTTGTTATTTATTTGTTATGCTATTGATGGTGGTTGTTCACCATTTTGATTTGCGTACTAATCACAAATTCACAATTGGCATGGTTCTATTTAGCTCAGCGCCCTTCCAAAGTAAGAGCCACATACCGATCTCTTACAAGAAACATCACCGCACAGGTGATTCACTCCCAAAAATATGATTTTTCAAGAAAGCTGTCACCCTTCTAATTAACAGACCAACAGACCCTAAGAGATTTTTGGCTGACCAGTATGGCAGTATCTAGAATTTTCTATTTTGAGCAAAACATATAACTAATTCGATACATTCAAACCAAATATTGGCTTCTCTGAAGCACCTTAAACTTTCATCGGATGGTTTCAGCTTTTCGTTTAGAGCTAGGAAATTAATACTTTTGTATTAATGGGTGTATTGAGGAAGTAATAAATTTTTAGCATAATTTTTTTTTGAATTAATAAAGAATAATATGATATGATATGGGTAATAATTAAGAGTAAAAAAATAAAGTTGAAATAAATAAATTAGTTTTATGAGTAATCGTATAGAAATAATTGAAAATTAAAGCAATTAAATAGGAAAAAGTGAACAAATAATTAAAAATAGAATAGTTATAAAAAATGAAAAATTTTAGATTAAAAAATTTTTGTTTGGAAATTTTTTATTGTAAACAAACATGTCCTAAATAATATTAGAGCCTCACAATTAATACACATGTTTGATACTTAACACCATATGGTAATATGGATAGGGTGAGAAGTGGAGAAAAGAATTTTTATAAAATATAATTTTTCGTGTAATAATAATTGGAATATAAGGCTAAAAATAGAAAAAAATAAGGTAGTTGGGTAATTGAAATGTAAAATTATTTTTAAAATGTGTGTGAGAAGAAAACTTTCCATCTAAACGGTGCCTTCAACTTATACTTGTCTTTCCGAGTCGGATCCCAACTCCAGACCCTTATTCATTATAAATTTAATGAAGTATAGATTTATGGTATGTTTTAGAATGAATAAAACTTTTGATAAAAAGTTGTAGAAAATAGAAGTTGTCAAATGATGTGATATGATAGGAGTAATGATAAGGAGTAAATAAGATAAAGTTGAAATAGATATGTTAGTTGTGTTGGTAATTACGTAGAAACGATTGAAAAGGAGGGTAATTATATAGAAAAATGTAAAGAAATAATTAAAAAATAAGATAGTTGTGGAGAGTGAAAAGTTTTAGATTGAAAAATTGTAACTTGACAATTTTTATTCATTACCAAACACACACTTAGAATTTTAATACCTTTTTAACCTCTAATATGCAGTTAATTGGTATCACTTGTTTGATTAATCTTCTAAGATGGTTATTAAGATGGTTAAGCCTACAATTTTGGGCACTTTGAAAATACGTGTATCAATATTCGAAAGTATTTGGCACTTAAAATGGGATGAGTTTTTTTATTCCCAAGATAGATAAGTTTTAAAATTTTGAATACAGTTTTTCTTAATTTTCAAAACAATTTTTTTCCCGTTCTTAATTAATATTCATCTTATTTCTCCATCTCATTTAAGCCCCCCGTAACCCTGCAGCCATCAATAACAAGTATTGGGCTGCTGCAATTCAAACGAAGCTGGGGATGATTGGCTGCAGGAATATCCTCCGCACTTTTCAGATCATACGTGGCCCTTATCTCTTCCCCATTGGTTAGTCATGGTTGGCTTTGTCGCCATTTGCCTTGGAAATTAAAAGGGTAGCGGGGTCCACCAAATATCTCCAGTAGATGGTGCTAGAAATTGGACTGAATTGACAGCACGTGTGCGACTGATTGCCCACAGACGTCGGTCACGTGTGCGGCGGGTGTGGGAGTGGAAGTGGATGAATCAGTGGTGAGTGACGGTGGGCCTGGGCCGTCACTCATCCACGTTCTCTGTGAGTTGGATAAGTACTTTTTTTTTTTATGAAAAGTTGGATAAGTACTTTGTTGTGATGATTCGGATTTTATATTAAAAAAATTCATGAATTAAGTAACGGAATTTAATGATGAGATACGTGACTTTAGAAATGACATATATATTTACAGTTTTATAATATTTTCATTCAATAAAATAACGGCATTTTATTGTATTATCGGATCATATGCATAGAGTAGTGACTGGCGAGGTCTTTTTGCCCTTTAGACTCTGCTTACTTGATGTAAACGTGAGGTAAAAGAAAAAATATAATATAATTAAAAAATTATGTCGATAAATAAAAATATTATCTGTCATAGAGCAAATAACTAAATATAGATAATTTTTTTCTGAAAATTTAATTATTAAGAATTTTTACAACATAAATACGAATCGAAGCCACCAAAAGATCAACACTTGTAGACGTAATAAATAAATAAATAAATAAAAATTAAATTTATCTTTAAAAGTGATTGATGGGGACAGCATAAAAAGTCATACAAAACCGTGAAATGAAAAATACCCTGCACGTGGAGGAAGAATATAGACTTGCAGGTCTGCCGACAATTACAAAGAGAAGCTAGAAAATAGCAATCGGGTCACAATTTTCGGATTGCGAAGGCCACTATGAGTGCGATGACTGGCTTTTGCGAATGAACCATAACAAAAATTTCTGCTTATAAATTTTGATTTCCTCAATTCACTTTATAATTATCAGACAGTTCTCAAAATATCTATTCTTTCCCATCAAATATTTAATGCGATTATTTATTTTAATTTATTTAAATATTTTGGTTAAATTATCTTAAAGACGATTTTATGTATTTAGCTTAAGACTTAGAATGATAATTTAATTTTTTATTCATTTTTTTTTCCATTTTGCCTTAGCCATATTATACGGCTTAATATTTGCAGGTCATTTTACTTTTCCAAATTTCAAAAAAAAAAAAAAAAAAAAAAAAACCACTTAGTTACTTTCTGGTATTTATCAGTTCCTGGTTTGGGCCGTGTCATGTTTGTGGAAACCCAGTATTTTCATCTAGGCCCATATGGCCCAGCCTCTGCCTGAGACCACCGCCTTGGTCCTTGGACCTTCTTGATTGATTTTCCATCCATCTTCGGCGCCTATTTCATGTTGTCATGTAAATCATTTTACTAGCCTTCCAATTACTGGATTTTCAAAAATAATATGAACTATCACAATAGATCCGATGCCTTTAAAATGGTTTAAATTAGAAAAAAAATCACTTTCACACGTTAAACACTTAAAGTCACTTTTATTAAATAAAAAGTAATTAGCTATTGAGACCAATTGAAATGTGTGTTTGGAGAGCGAGAAGACATCGCAAAGTATTTTTTAAAAAAATCATACAGTAAGTATAGATTAATGTGAACAAGATAGAGTATGATCCAACTGGGTGTTTCATTTGAATCTATACCTTTGATCTCAACTTCTGTCTTCTGACCTGTGCATGTGCTCTTATTCTCAGCCATATTTAACTAAACCACGACAGCTTGTACTAGTGCTGCCAGTACAGATTGGTACAGGTTCAAAAACATTAAATATTTCTGCCTCTAATTACTTCAGACGTACATATATGTGCCTCACATATACTATAATCTATACAGCAAATTGGAGTTGAGTTGACCACAAGTAACTAATTCGCTATTCATAATCCAATCATTTAAGTATTTGGCATGTAATAGCCCAATATTCCTGACGGGACTTGCTGAGCTACTCCACATTTAATTAATGAAGTGGCTAACCAATGGAAAACCTCATTTGAATTACAAATTAATCTTAAAACATGAATGTAAATAAATCCATATATGACGCGGCTCAGTCCAAATGCTGTATGTGAATCCATACCCCTATCACTCTCTTCTTTATTTATTTATTTTTTAAAAAAAAAATCTTCCTAATTAATCATCTCAAATTCTTGGGGGCTGCCACACCTAAATATGGAGAAAGTAAAATACCGCGGCATTTAGACATTACAGATGCATTTAGACATTACAGAATACAGATGTTGCTTAGGAGGATTGCACTTTTTGTTTTCATCATATATGGTATGGGATGGTATGGGGCGTGAACACAGCTTCTGACGACAGTCTTTCATTAAATAATAAGTATATTTTTCTGTTTTTACCTTTATATTTCAATTATGTTTACTATTAACTATCCTCAACCGGATTTATTTATTTCAACTTTCCCACTCTCCTTTCTTATCAATCACGCAATTCTCGAAATATTCTTTCTTTTTACTACAATCCTATTCCATAATTTTTTCTCCATCCACAACCCCAAACGTGACATCATGGAGAAGTGCAATATATTGACTTTTTAAGTTTTAATTTAGTCCACTTTCCCGGCCCTTTTTATGTGTTGTTTTTGGGTGGTCTCTCTAATGTGAATGTGAACCTTGCACTTGCTTTGGCTCTGTTCACTTACTGCACAAGCATTAGCAGGTGAAATGATTTCTTCTTAATTTGAGATTGCCCCCAAAAAGGCATAGACCCTATACACAGATTCACTCGTGTGTAGAAGGATTGCATCTTATTACAGTGTAGTCCGCTGTAAAATGGGCCCCACATATATTAGATTGTAATGAAATTTTATACAATGATTTATCCATATAAAAATCATACTTTAGACGGTTTAAATGTTGAAAATACCACTTTGAACTTGATATTTATATTAAATTATTTTATTATGTTGATTTTGTACCATTTTAAGATAAGGATCACACACATGTTGCATTTAGATGAAAATTGGTATACTAATAAAATAAAAAATTCTAAATACAATGAGCAGGGTGAATTTCTCATTCACGATCGTGCATAAATTACACGGTGCAGTCGCATGCACTAGAATATTTTCTACACACACATATATATATATATTTAAACTTCTTTTCTATATTTGAAAGCTATACTTACATTTTTTCACCTACGATATTTTAACAACTCTAAATTTATTTAATATCTTATTTTAATTTTTGAAAATCGAAAAAGAACATCCGGCACATGTATTTACACCCTATTTTTTATTTTTAGAAATTAAAATAAAATACTAAATAATTTTAAAGAATTGTCAAAAATCACAGGATGAAAAGATCTAGTTGATAACCGCATATGTATTTTAAAAAAAAAATCAAGGAAAGAATTTTTTTTGTGTTTACCCATAATCAAGCGGTTCATCGGTGGCCACATAACAACCGGTCATTTAAGATTTTCTTGAAAATTTTGACTGTCATTTTTAATTAACCATCTTTGTTAGGATAACTTATTGTTATTTTAATAGAATTAAGCGCCTCCAAACTATTTCGTGAATGTTCCGCTTTGCAAAATTCATGACATCGAAACCCTAGTGTAAACAGCTAAGTTATTATACTTCGAAAAATCTAATTTATTCTAATCAGTAGAAATTAATTTCTTTGCAAGGGAATGCTCTGTTCACTAATAAATTAGCTTACTGGTATGTCATTAAAAATTTGTGTTGATGATTTTCTGTAAATTAGAAAATTACAGAAATCCCAAGAAATGCATTATTTTTGCAAAAGATATCTATTTATCAAAGGTTTTTGAAAGTTAATGAAAGACAATCCAAATTTTCGACAAAAATTAATAACGTATGGCGTTCATTCAGACCTTTCTCTAAAAGCGTTGTTATCTAGTTGGATAGAAATTCAGAAAAATAAAAGAAAATCCTTTTAATTTTAATTTTACAAATTGAGGCAATAAAATGGAGTCATCTTTTGCAAAACGAATAGTTATTAAATGAAAGTAGCGAACTCCCATGCAATTAATTAGCAATAAAAAAGTCATCTGTTATATTCAAATAAATAGAAACTGGGAAGATCACTACGTCTTGCTAAAATAAAACAGTTATATAATAAAAATTTAAAAGTTTCTTTTTCTAAATTATTGTTCTCTGCGTTAGGCCTAGTCTAAGTTTTGGAATGAATATGATCACTTGGCCGGCATGAGTTATATTTATATATATTCATGATAACGTTTTCGTGCTACGTTGCAATTGGCAGTTTCTCATTCGAAGGCTGTCCTTGTACAAAGAATGCTAGTCCGCCCAAATGCCGTCTGCCAGAAGGAAAATCTTCAAACTCATAGACTCACAAGTTTAATGAATGGCCCACATTTTTAGGTAGGAAAAAAAAAAACCTCGGATTAGGTTGACTTAGAAGAATCTGATCTACCAAACGCTTGGGCGGCTTTAAATAGTTACAAATAGAAGGGTGAACGGTTTAGATCTTTCACAAAGTGAAACAGTTGGCTCTTTCATGTAGTGGTCGACCTAATATCGTTAATCAATGGGGGATTTGCCGCGGAGAGGTTATAATATCTTTCAGGGCGGGGAGAAACTATATTTCTAAAATTTCAAAAAAAAATTTAAGAGAAATTCTTGCTTTAAAAAATTTGTAAATGGCAATGCGCTCTTCTCACCTCTGTGTGGCTCTACCATTGCTTTCATCCATGGAAAGGTGCCTTTTCATGAGAATAAATATAATTATGCATACGTATGCAAGATAAAATTTTCGTACCGTGATTTAATGTACTCGGGTGCACCGAGGGTGAATTAATCTATTTTTTTTATTTTTTTTGAAATTTTTTCATACAAGTGTTAATTTAAATGTATTTAGCATGTGTATCAATTTTTAACATTTTCGAAGTATTTTAGATTTTTATTTTTTATTTTTAAAAATCAGTAGCATTTTAGGTAATTTTAAATTACTAAAATACCACTAATTTTTAAAAATAAAAAATAAATATTTAAAATACTCTAAAAATGTTAAAAATTGATACATATATTAAATACACTTAGATTAATAGTTGTATAAAAAAATTTTAAAAAAAATAAAAAATTAAGTTAAATGAGTTTAATGCACCGGGCGCACTGAACCTCAATGCACCGAGTGCATTAAATAGCGATCCAAAATTTTCTATCATATATCGACACATATCACATCCTTGTGTCACATCCTCATTATATGTATGCTAGTGGACATTAATTGTTAGACTTACGATACACATGTATATACAGAGTTGTGTTCGTGTACATTTAAATGTAACAATAATTTGTAGTACATTTGTCTCAAAATAGATTTTACATAATCATAAAATTATAACCTCCCTTACCTACTGTATTTAGAATTTTTTATTTTATTAATATATCAATTTTCATCCAAATTGGATATGTAAATGAATATCATCTGAAAATCGTATAAAATTAATATCATAAAATAATTTGATATAAATAATAATTTCAAAATTATTTTTTCATACATATAATTTGTGCATAAATAAATAATTACATAAAATATTAATATGTTTAAGTATTCATGGAGCTCATTTTGAACTAATTGTATAGTAAATTGCGGTGCTCATAAAAGCACAATTTATGGTTGCTGTGAGACTATGCGGGATCATATATGATCGAACAATTTAAAGGTTTTGATTCCACTGTCTCGACAAGTAATTGAGAAGCTCATTTGTCTTATTGAACCAGATGAATAAATTAAAATTGTAAGATTATGGATCATGCAATGAAACGCCACTTTCATGCTTCAGATGCTTATAATTCAATATGGGTCTGGTAATATATATGAAGGTCGTGATAATTTTCGTACATGACATCCAGGGTCACCCGATGGGATGGAATTTTTTTATTCTCAATCTTTCATCTCTTAATTAATATGTATAGCAATTTTATCCATAAAAAAATTAACATATATCAATTTAACTTTTTAAAAATTTTCAATACTACTTTTTATTAGCAAAAAGTTGTTTCTATTAATTATGCACAATTTGCAACCAAAAATTGCAGAAAGTTGTACTTAAGATCAGTCTAGCTTGCAATGGGTAGAGGTTCGTGAGGAAACGTTTCTCCAGCAACGTATATTATATAGTCACAAGAAGAAAAGACCCTTTTTAGTTTGACTTGGGAATTTGACAGAAAACTTGGAATCTTTCCAATGCTGCTTTTGTTTTTGCTCTCGATAACCTCGATTTGAGGGTATAATTTGAGCCGGGTTGAGTTTGAACTCACTCGCCAATAAATCTAACAATATTGAAACTTGCTTTTTAACTTCTAAATTTTGGAAAACTCAATTTGTGAATATAATAAGATGTATAGTTCAAAATGAACCCCAACCCAATTTTTCATTTTATATTTATTATAAAATATATCATATTAATAATAGCTAAACTATATTTCTTTATATTTTATATTATTTATATTTATGTTTAAATATATATATATATTTTTTCGCATTATTATTGTATTATAAATAAAGTATATTATTTTCATTCATATTTATCTTTATATTTCTATCATTTATTTTTATATTCATTAATTTTCTTCTTTTGTCTTGTTTTCGACATTAAATTTTCTTCTAAAAATATTATTTATACTACTATATTTTTAAAAAAATCTATAGTTTCATTATATATTATTATTTTTTCTTATATGATTTGTTATTATTATATATTTATAAAAAATTCTAAACTTATGACTTTTAAATTGAATATAAATTCATCAACCTAAATTTTAATATGAAACTCAATCCAGACTTAATTTACAGTCAAGATTTTTCAAATAGGATTAAATTAGAATCGATATTTTTATAAATAAAGTTAAAAGTTAAGATTAAAATAAACCCGAATTTTACTTACTCTTAACCAGATCTATTGTTCTGTGACAGCGACCCTTCTTACAACTCTAACCGCGTGCTAGCACTTTACAATTGATTTGAATTTTATGAGATTAGGAGCAATGAATCTAGAGAAAATAAAATGATACTCATGGATATTGCCAACCATGCATGTGTATCCTCGAGCTTCCACTCACATGGTTCCAATTTACATTAATCCGATCCATAGATTGTGGGCCCCAATATAGTACAGGCATGGAGAACTAATAATGCGTTAATTTGATTGCATACAGCTAAGTCCTATATTAATTGTAATTAAAGTTCTATTACTGTTTGCAATTAAATTTTAATAGATGAATTAAATATTATTTATTGATGAATATAATGTGAAAAATGGGTACATTTAACCAAAAGCCACCAGTAAAAAGCACTATTTAAAGTTAAATGATCAAGTATAGGAAAAACAAACGTGCCAACTAAGTATTATATACGACTAAAAAATTATCTAAATAAAACAAAATTTATTGCGTAGAAGTTTGTTTATACTAGTTGCCGCATAAGATTTTTTTTTAATATAAAATTGAACCAGAAGTTAATTAACTAAGCTGAATAACTATACTTCAAAAAAAAAAGCTGGATAATTATTGGAGGTTAGCTAGACCATATAAAGGGACGTTTGGTAATGTATAAAATTGTGGGATTATGTGAAATGGTGGGAAATAGAAAAAAGAATATTTTGATAAATATATTATTGATAGGAAATGATAGGGATATTGTTAGAATAAATAGGTTTGTTGTATATATGTGGTAGGGAAAATGATTAGAATGTAAGGATAAAAGTGAGAAAAATAGTGTGATTGATGGAGTAATAATTGGCTTTGGGAAACTAAATCTCATGAAAAAATTATGTTTTTCATGCTCAAATGTTACCAAACGTCCCCTAATATGCCTCTCATCCTCCAGTTTTGCAAATTGCATAGTTAAGTTGTATTGAGGGAGTAGATTACGAGCCATGATAGCACTAGAAACTAAGTTAGATATTTGACATGCTCCATGAACAGGTCCGATGTTGTTGCTAATTACAGGAATCAGATTTTTTTTATTGGAATTTGTATATCATATTACAATTAGGCACACTCATAATCCTCTCACCAAGAAGAGAATTTTCTATATACACCTCCGCGTCAGGAGGTTTCTACAAGCTACCCTCACACTAAGGAAAAAAATTATAAGGAGACGAGATTCAATGCTGGTTAGTGGTATCATGTCCATCATCGCTACCACCTAGGTAACACCCGTGTGGCCTAGGCATCAAATTCGAATGCATCCAATTCCATCATATATATAGTTGGTATATTTATTTATTTATTGGGTAGTTATTATGTAAGGCCAACTTCATAGTAACTCCCATAAAATTAGCCTAATTTATATATTTCTTTTTTGTTTTTTTGAAATGTGATACTCAAGTTACACAATTGCTTACACAACTAACCTATCAATTTTAACTTTATTCTCTTTATTTTTCATCATTATCTTATCATATTATATCATTTTATACTAATTAAAAAACTTTTGCACTAAAAATTTTTTATTTAAAAGTTTTATCACTTCCCAAACACACCTTTAATTTATACACCCAATTTTATAATTTTTGAAGATTTATATATGTTTTAGTTTATATACATTTGAAATTCAATAAAATGTATAAAAATCTTTAAATTTTGTAAAATTTAGTATATAAATTAAATAAAATTAAGATAATACATTTCATCAAAATTTAAGTTAATATATTTCATGAAAAAATAAAAAATGCAAAAAAAAAAATGTAAATCAGGTTGCCTTCTAAGAGCTTGTATGAAGCTGGCCTTACGGAATTACTAATGATCACTTGAATGCATTTATGATCTTACAAACAATTAATTCCAATGGAAAACGAGGTCGTGTTAATTACAAGAAGTTGGAGCTAAAGCTAAAATAGGGAATGCATCCTTTGACAGTTTCTTCGCTGAAGAAAACTATTAGTTCTATTATTTTAAAATTCGGAAATGTGGTTTTGATTTAAAACATTGGGCGCCGAGATTGGGACAGCAGAGTTGAAGGTCCATTGAACATTAGGCATGAGTTAGATTGAAAGGGCGTATGGGAAATATTAAATGACTCTTTTTGCGACTATAATATGCGGCTTGGATTGTCCCTGGAGACAATGGCATTTTGCGGACCCCATCTAAGCCTCACGTGAACACCCAAACGAACTTGGGAAGTGGATATTATCTAACACATGCAAATTCCTGATTTAGGAAGTGTAACCACCACAAGAAACCAAAAAAATCAAATTAAACCCCATTTTACTGTATCTGTATCACATGCATTCTGGAGCTGACCTATCAAAACCCAAGTACCTAAAGCCAAAAGGGGAATTATTTCTTACTCTGAAAGGCTAGGGCTGTCCATGTTCGTTACTTGCATTTGGTATATAATTCGCTAAAACAATTAAACTGCGCCAAATGTAAATGAATTAAAACCAGTGTATTTACAGTGGTGGCCTATTGTAATTCCTCAGGTGCTGTAATTTTCTTAGGCCTAGTGTTTTTTTTCTTTCCTAATACCAGGCGCTTCAGTTCTCATTTCTGATTTATTCGAAGTCTCCTTCGATGAATGCCAATTTTCACCCTCGAACTTAATTTATGCTGCTTTCAACATGTCGAGCTGAATTGCATTTGCGGCTGCGACTGTGTTCTTTGAATGCTTTTATCTCCTCTACATCAACTTCCTAACCCCATGCACATCAAGTCATGTCATGTTGACTGTGTTGTTTACTACTTCCAGTCACTTCAATTCTCTTTTCTAATCTATTCAAAAGATGTGCTGGGGTGGAAGTAAAATTTTCAAGATAAAAGTTATTGAGTTGATAGAAAATGATACAGGGTGTGTTGGGGAATTGACAGAAAATGTTAATTTAAAACTTTTCAATATAAAATTTTTCATTCGCTATAACTATTATATTTTTTAACCATTTTTTCACATTTTTCTATACAACTGTCTTACTTTTCAATCATTCCTACACAACTATACATACAATTAACCTATCTATTTTAACTTTATCCTCTTTCCTATTCATCATTACTCCTATCATATCGCATAATTTAATAATTTTTACTCTTCAAAACTTTTTATCAAAAGTTTTAGTCATTAACAAACACGTCCATGATATGATAGGATAATGATGAGATATAAAGAGAATAAAGTTAAAATAGATAAATTAGTTTTATAGATAATTGCATGGAAATAATTGTATTTATATAAAAATATGTGAAAAATAATTAAAAAATAAGATAGTTGCGGAGACTAAAAAGTTTCAAATTGAAAAGTTTTAATTGATATTTTTGTTATCCAATCAGACACACCCAAAGTCTCCTTCGATGAACGCCAATTTTCACCACGGAAATTACTTTATGCTGATTTCAACGTGTCGAGCTGAATTGCAGTCGCTGCTGCGACTGTGTTCTTTGAATGCTTTTATCTCCTCTACATCAACGGCCTCAACCCCATGCACATCAAGTCAGGTCATGTGGATCTCTCTCTCTCTCCCTCCCTCCCCAAAATGCCAAATCTTCATCCCCATGAGAAAGAAAACAAAGGAAAACTGCGATTGACCAGCAAGCTATTTTCATTAAGGAAGCTGTCATGCATACATCATGTCCAAAGAGACTCTCTCTTAAGAGGCTCCTGAGTTGCATTGCTAGAAGATGCATAGTTCATGAACTGAGGAAGATCACTAGCTGCTCCCATGGCTGATCTCTCATGATCCAAGTCAAGTGGTTGGTCGGGCAAGGTGGGCTCCTGTTGCATTTGAATGCACAGTATCTCTGCTTGTGCGACTGCAAGCTGCATTTGCAGCTGGGAAACTTGGTTTTGAAGGTATGAGATAGCACCCACGCACCCGTAAACTGGATCACGCACTCTCGCACTCGCTTCATACACCAGGCTGCTAACTGCATCAGCTCGCTGATGAACTGGAAGCTCCTGCATGTGTGCCAATAAAAAAGTCAATAATCTGTCATTAACCTAATTTAATGAGAAAAATGCATGGATAGATATCGTGATTAAACATTTCCATGCATGCATTCTGAACACAGAGTACTTCGATAAACTGGTCGAATAAAAGTACAAGAACGTCGATTTATTAGATGTGTGTGTGTGAGAGAGAGAGAGAACTTGGTCCAATCATTCAGTATCCAAATGGAAAGCTTTTCAACATCCAAGTTGCATCGTATGTATATGGGTAAGAGCACATTGAGACAGAAAAAAACCTGCAGCATTTTGCTGATATTGCTAGCACCAAACACCTTGTGGACGATAGCAAACTTCTGAGGATCGTCAGAAGGGAAGAATGGGGCGAATATGCAGTCCTTGGCACAGCGCCGTCGTAGCAGTTTGCAAGAAGCACAAGGCGAGTTTCCACCCATGATGAGAGAGAGGGAGAGGGACAGAATTGCGCTTCTAAGATTGGATTGAGGGAATAGATGAGAGAGAGAATTGCACCACTAAGGTTGGATTGAGGGAATAGATGACAATTAGGCGCCTATTTATACACCCATCAACGAGGGAGTTTGTGACCGAGGTTGGATAAAATAATAGATAAAACGAAAGAGAGCCGAAGTGTCTATACTCTATACCTTCGCAAGAAACTCTTGGACATGACTGTCTGTTTTACTGAATAAATTTTCAAAAACCTTGATAACGGAAACAGACAATTGTGTATATTCTTTACAAGCGCGAATATGCATGCATGCATGCATGCCTTTCATATTAATCCAGCTACTTGCATGTGGAACTGAGTAGGCATTTGGCCTGCCATCCACAACCCAGAAGACAGAGTCGTACATATTAGCTCCTACTATTGCATCGCAAGCACCGAATTAAAAACAGGAGGTACTACTGATCGAGGTATCCCACCGGTATATGGGTGGCTGCGTTTTTTGTCTTTTTGCGGTGGGGTTTCGAAAATTCAGAGGACCATCCAAACCGGGGGTTTGACCGTAGGATGACAATGAATCTCTATCTAGTGATCTTTGGACATGCGTATTAGCAAGATATATCCTCTAGTTTTTCATCTAGGGTTTAACTATAGAAGAAACGCGGCTGGCCTTTTGGGTCCTACGTAGGATGATTATTTTGTAAGATCTTAGCATACATCTTGGTCTTAATTTGGCCTATTCTGGATTTTGCCTCAAGGGCCGGTTTAGACGGGTACAAAAGAAAGTAAACATTTTTTTTTTTTTTTGGGGACATGGGAAAGTAAACATATAAGGAGGTGTAATTCAGAAGAAAAGAAAGACTGCAACAATAAAGATAGGATAAAACATGATGGAAGAAAGCAGATGGGGTGTGTATGGGTGTATATCAACGTCAACTCCTTCAGCTAGCTTGGACCCCAATAAGACGATTTATAGTTGGTGTTGGAATGAAATGGGACCCTACCACCTCAGATAAGCAAATTTCTATTGAAAATAAAATAGTGATAAAACTGGGGTAATAATTAGAATAATCTTGTATATCGACTATATTTTGATGTTTCAGTCATACCCGAGTTAAGTGATACCCATCAGCTACATAAAAAAAAAAAAAAAAGTGATACCCATCAGATTCCCATGGCTTGCTTTTCCTTTATCTTTTTTGACTCATCAACTGCGTTTGCATTGTTTGGCCAAATAAGGATCGTATGTTCGTGGCAATTGATGGACGGACCAAATGAATGGTCGTGTATAGCTGGTTGTATAGCTGGTTGTATAGCTAGCCCGGCTATTTGCCCAAACATCTCATTTTTATCCATCTTCGGTTTAATAATAAACTGAGATCCGACAGCAAACTGCGCCTTGAAATTATTTAAAATTCATGAAGCCAAGCAAAAAGACTTGCTGCCCTGGAACCGGATCACGGTTCATGCACGGGCAACTACAAAAAGCTAGGTGCATCATCCATGTTATTGACTCGAAGAACACCATCCAGCTAGCTAGATCATATCATGGGTTCCGCACTCCAAAAATCTGCTGAAGTTAGATCAAGCAAATCTTAAAATTTGCTATTTTACTTGATGTTTGATCAAACATCCCAAAAGTCACTGACCAGCAGATCTGTCTATCGATCTGATTTTTTGCCCACCCTTAAAAACCAATGTATGACAATATTTGGTTATGTTCACATGACCACAGAAAATCCTTCGCTCAAGATCTCGAGGGAGTGTGCATGAACCACACCAATCAATCAAAACCACCAGGAAAAAAAGACAACATTAAACTAAAACGTTCTAAGAATTGAATAGAAGCATCCATAGTAAAATGGAACCTACAATTCTAGGGAGGGGGGAAATAAAATAAAATGATAATGTGAGTTGCAGTGCCCAAGTCCTATTGTCATTTCCTTCGCATTGAATGCTCTTCACATGTTTCTACTCTCGTCACTTTCTTCCAAGAAAAACAGCACTCGTTTCCTCGTGCCGGGCCCCTTTGTCACCCCAACTCTCTTTTTCCATCCTCTGTTATGAAACACTAGCAGAGCACGATGGGAACTATGTGCTAATCCGTATGCCACTGTTCATCTCGTAATCTGGGCTGGGTCATCCAATTTCTATATCATTCATATCTTAGTCACTACAATTGCAAGTTTATCGCATTATCATAAATGACTTTCTACTATTATTAATTAAGATTATATAGCTTTCCGATTTAAATAATATTCAATATCCTGATTAAATATTCATAATAATAAGATGAATACCGATTTAGATTTGTAAAGATTCATGTTTGGCTGATATCAATACTGCCGCTGCCCAACATGGAAGAGCTTACCACAAACTATCCCATTCGCATTCAGGAGCTAACGATTAAGATTGAAAATTAACAATAATCTGATCATAGTCCACCGGAGTATCAGAAACCAGAGAGTGATTAAAATAACCGAGAAACGGAAGCGAAGCAGGATCAGACGTTGATTTTTCCCCATCTATTTTTCCTCTCAAAACGCGTACTTGAAGCTCTAAACACGAGAAGGGTTGGACAATTAAATGGAAAAACAGACATCTTTTTGCTATGTTTACAAGAAAAACAAAAGAAAACATGGGTGGACGCTCCAACGCGCATTAAATGCTGGGGTAAGAAGATTCGATTCCTTTGCATGGTTTTCTCCAACCTTTCATCCCCACCATCCAATTCAAGCATGCCCTGATCTGCTGCGTGCATGGAAAATGGTTTGAGGAAACACGTGACGTGCCCTGTGGACAACACTAGCTAGTTCGGAAAAAATATATATATGAACGGATGGTTGTCAGTTTTAGATGCATGCTACTATCATCCACGATAACGCCCAGCAAATGGACACCAGATTTATTTACTGGTTATAAAATATTACATCTTATTTTATCTTACAGCTCAATAATTCACAACACAAAGAAAACAATAAGTTAGCTGTCTAACTACGCCGAACGATCTCCCCTGCAAATCAACCCGCTGGAGCAATTCGAACACGTGACCGCAAGCTCTCTTGACCCGATTAAATTTGCCATATACACTCATGCAGCTAAATTTAGTTCATCTTCAGCAGAAAATATTTCAACGTCCAAATTAGAGGAAAAAGAACAGACATGGTGACATATGTCGCTCGGCAGTGATGTTAGCCAAAGACGTCTGCCACATGCTACACTTCCTAGGTCGGGTATGCATGGTTTTCAGTTTACCTGCACCTGGGAAAGATTTCATTATGAGTCGCTGCTGATGAGTGGTAACTCATCAAAAACTCGGTTGAGGACCAATTTTATTGGTCTGTCGAAATATAAATTTTCAACTTAAAATTTAATAAAATTCTTTATTAAAATAATTATATTGTTATTTTTAAGGTAAACATTCTATTTTGTTCGTCAGAAACTTTTTTTCATTTTTTTTTTAGAAGTAAACCCCACATGTTTGAAACTCAAATGACTTAATTCCTATTCAGATGGACTGTGGCTTGTATGTTGATATATCTAAATATCTTGCAGTGTCACATGGTTGAAAGATTTGGAAAGAAAACCGTTGGATTAATTGCATGTGATCCACTCCATTGCATGTGTGTGCATGTGTGTCGCCCAAGAATATATCTAGCTAGTAAGGTGGCTCATAATAATGGAAATAGGACAACCCAAATATCTTGCTGATGTAAGTTGACCATATAACATTCTAAATGTTGGAAAGAAAATGGGGCTTGATGTTTGGAAGTGCGGCTGATATTAGATTTCTGATTAGTTTTTGGAGGGGCTAAGTTTCACGGGGTAAAGAGAAGAGCTTGATAAAAGGTTGCATGTGACGTACGTCAGACGGCCACCTTAATGCTGAGGATTACATGAATATTAATTTCTTGTTAGTTAACAAGTAGTAGCATTTTTACTCAAAAAAAAAAAAAAAAAATAGCAGTAGCATTTCGGACATTTTCGTGTAGCTAACCTCGATCAGAATATGTCATCCAAAAAGGAAAAAATCAATCAGAACATATAATTTACCTATGTTTGGTTCACGAATTAAATCTTGAAACACGATAAATTAATATTCTGACGATTAATATTACCAGCTGTTCAAGAAGAAATATGAAAGGAGATAAGGTGGAAAGTTACATAGCACAGTAGCCTATATAATTGGACGGTCACTGTTCGAAAGGAAACCAAAAAAAGTAGCAGAATCATTTAATTTGGTTCTTCCTGAAAGAAGTTTTAATTACTAGCCAAAAAGCATAAAATATAAGCAACATATGCGTAAATACACTTTAATGATAAAACTTTAAGGCTAACTAGAGGGGTAAATATTATATATATATAAGAAATTTGTTGGTGGATCTAAAATCACGGTTTAGTTATATTGCAACGTTTTTTTTATGGAGGCAGCAAAACAAGCTTTTATAGAGAGGTCAATGCAGTTGATCCTCTTTAAAAATATAATGGAACCTTGGCATGAAATCTCCCCATCGCGCTTTACATGTGATGAAGGGAGTATCGCTTTAATTGCTGGTGAAACTTCTGACTCTGGTCTGACATCAGATGCCCTGACACATGCAATTAGCAAGCTAGGAAATAATAAGCTGCCACAGGTCACATGCTAATACCCATTTTCCCTGCCTACTAAATTCGAACTCGTGTATATCTTCAAAGTAAATCACATTATTAAAATTGGATTATAAGCAAAGTTGGGCCTCGATTAATGTGAACAATTCCCTTGGCATATGGCCTAGCGACTCAGCTGCGTCTTTTTCTATTTTCAATTACTTTTTTTCCTGTAGAAAAATTAAATAAGCATGATGACCTATGGGCATTAGGTCGTCTTGCCTGATGCTCATCAATGCCTGGGTGGATTGTAAGAGGGACATATATATCACCTGATAACCACTATCCTTTTTACATTCTGTATTTTTTTTATCAAATCCTAGCCGTCTATCATACTTTATCCTCATATAAATTTTTAAGAACAAAAAAAAGATTGAAAATTTAGGTAGATCACAATCAATGAAAATTTGTTAGATATTCTGTTCTTCCAGTCTAAATATTTCTTAATGATTTATCTAAATCGATGACATCAGTATGGTCGTAGAATTGCAACTAGCCAAATTATCATAGTTTATAAAAAAAAAAAAAAAATGAAAATGTTGCATGGGTGTATTCCTAACATGAAATCAATTTCCTTCAGGCATTGAGTATACAGAATTATGGTGAGCACCTATATATCCCGAATATTGAAATTAAAACACCAAAGAATTAATGTAAATCATCAACGCGTGCAGTGAAGATAAACGAGTGGAACCATAAAGCTCCTAGACATTGTTTCATGAAATAGAGAGGAACCGAAGGCATCTACAGATAAAATTAATCAAATTAAGTTTAAATGATGGTTGATGAATTAGGAAGGATCTATGAAAGTCAATGCCAGCTCATTTAAATGCAAAAGGTAAGAGAAAGAGAAAATTAAATAAGGCTATTTCCTTTAACAAAAATCCTCTCGAGCAATAAAATATTGGTGAAAGGAGGAGCAAGCGGGCAAAACGAACAAAATAAGCCGTTAGAGTGGCGAGAGGCAAAGATAAATGGGACTTGTTTTGCCATTTATCAAATAGGAACTTATATCTGAAATCCTAACCATCGAAACATCTTTTGGGAAGGTTGGCCCTTGACTCAGCTATAATCTGTCTTGATCGAGTGTCTCATTTTCAGTATGCTTAGCCGAGTTTTCTAGACAAATGCTCTGGGTAGCAACTTGGAGCCACGAAGATGAGCTTCAGTGAAAGTGCAGGTGAAATTTCTAAGCATTAGGGTTGGAAAGAATAAGAGAATTTCTTACCTCGTAAGTTCCAGTCCCTTGAGATCCAGCCCAAACCCAATACCTCTAAGGAATTCTTGATAAGAAATGATTAAAGATGGAAATGAACAGCCTGGCTTATAAATGTGGATGAAGGCTACTAAGGAATTTCCTGTCAACAGTTGGGAATCCCAGGCATAATGACTTGCATGTGTTACTGCCTTTGTCATTGTTTATCACAAAGGGAATCATGGGCAATGCTATTCACTTGTTCTTACTCTTCTTTCGCAGACTGTCAGGTCTGAACCAGGCATTATCAAGTTATCAACAGAGTGTGGTCACGGACATTGGCAACTTCCAGTTATCACAATTACTGTACCTGAACAAAGCCAATTTTTCAAATTCCATCTTTTCTTATAAGGCAAAAATAGTGAAGATCAGGGTTTTGTCAATTATATCCATCCCACATTCTTTCTGTAGGCTGCTGTCATGCTGTCATAAAAGATGCAGGTTAAGCTGTTCTATAAACGGTTGACATCCTCTAGCAAGCTCCTGCTTCTATGCAGCAATTGCATATTTCGTTTCTTAATTCCTCTTCTGAACACTGAACTCGCAGGATGTGATGAAACTGATGCACATGCATAACACCCAAAATTTTTTTGATGAGCTTTTCTGTTCCAATATTCAGCTGCCTGCGCCTGAACTGTAAAAGACACCAATTGCAGTGAGAATTAGGGGGCAAAAAAAAAAAAACACCAGGGGTCTTTCCCTGTGAGATTATGCAGCATATGACTTGATTAATTTTGCCCAGAAATACGGAAGTTTGCTTGGAGTTTAGCCAGGATTATTAGTTTCATGAATTTTAGAAGGAAAGAATTTCAGTTCCAGAAACAACTGGCCTTTATAACGAATGCTGCTGACCATTTACTAGTACACAAGCCTTATTTTGCATTCATGTCAGTATGTCCAAAACTTTACTTGGCACAACAACCGAATGTAGTGATTCCAGGCATATAATTCAGAGAGGCCTAACACAGCAATACCAGAATTTGAGCACTTACAAAAAAAAAATCATAAACGATCTCGGATTATTGTTTGTTAGAGTGTTCCAAACGATGAAGACTTATCCTAAAAGGAAGCTTTACCAGAATCTGAAGCAACCAATATCCTGGCTTTGTCTCTTTGTTTGTTAATTCTTTCTACCACTTCCATCAACGGCCAGAAATTACTGGGTTTTGGATCTTCAATCCTCATGGATTGCATGCATTGAAGAGCGTGTTCATAGCCCTGCAGGATAAGTGTGAACATGATATCATCACCAATAAAACTTATGCCAGGCCCAACTAAAGCTTCATTTAGCCACATGGCTGTGGAAGGCAAACAGCTTCTTCCTATAACATTTCTTTAGGACAAATTAGTGTTTGTTCGGAAGTAGAGATTATACTCCATTTTTTAACTAAAAGCTTCTGTACAAGAAAGCTTTTATCCTGCTTCACGCTCCTTCACCACCCAACATCTAGCCAACAGCTTGGCCAAATGCAGCCTAAATGGCACTGTTAGGCAGTCAGCAAAAAGGAGTGGAGATCAAACTGCATCATGATATCAAAACCATTGTCTGAGACTTATACCAACTAATTGGATCAGCATCATGTATTGTCATGGAATCCACAACAGAAAGCAAATTGAAATAACTATTGTTGTAGCTTGGTTTTACATGATTCACGTTAGCCGGCCCATCAAAATTGACAACAAAAGCCTAGAGTGCTTGCTCAGACTTGGCACCGACATATACAATAGGTAAAATGCAAAATGATATTCCATAAGAAGCCATGCATCAAACACAATTTTCCAATTGCCAACATAGATGAGGTCGTCGCTGATGTAACAGGAACTGAAGGACAGATGCAAGATAATCAAGCAGTGTTGTTTCATGGAACGAAGCAACGTTCTTAAAAACAATTATCTTCAATTGGAACTTCATAATGAAAAATTAGAAGGTAACTCATAGTTGTGAAAACAAAAACAAAAAAAGTAAATGTTGGCGACAGTCATACAGGGAAAGGAAACAATCATTCTGTCAAAATGCATAAACGTAAAAAGCAGTCTCAATCAGCTGACATAGAAAAACTAATGACATTTACCTTCACTGCAATGGAGTAAAAACCATTATCAAATGAATCATCAGCAAAAGTTAGCCACTCCTTGTGCGACACCCACAGCAATTGATGATTTACATATACAGCCTCCCGTAGAAGCAGGGCCTCATATCTCAATGCCAAGCAGCTCTGGAAAATGGCAACAAACTAGAATGAAATGTGATGGTCCTCGATGAATACTGATACGTTATAACCAAAACAGAAATGAACGAAGTTCAATTTCCAAAACTAACTTGACATCGAATCAGCAAACAGGGGAAAAACCTCGACATCTGCAACAATTGCAAAAGCATTGACAAGGAATTCGACCACGGAAAGCTTCTGACCAGGAGACCTCGCCCTAGTTTCTCTCAGAATAGAGATGGATTCTGCCCTCAACAGATCCCTTAGCACGGCACGCACCTCAATAAGAGATTTCACATCCTTCGAGGCCACAACGGATTCCAGGATGCGAAGAGTTCCTTCATCCAATCTGCACAAACGATGAAACAGAGGGGGGAAACAGAAAGATCGTGACTGAAATCGAAGAACTAGGAATAATGGAAAATCGGAGATATTAGAAATTAAGGTTTGAGAAACCTTCTACTTTTGAGGTGGGAGCGGAAGAGGGAAATTCGCTCCGAGATTTCTGCCGGCATGTGAAATACCCTCGAAGAAGATATGGCGGGGTTTGGATTTGAAACACCAGGCCTTTTATAGGGGCGTCCGTCAGCTACTGCCTCCGAAATGACCAAGATTTCCGTAAGATTTACAACTGTACCATTGCAACCCTCTGGAATTTCCCTTCTTTCGTCCGCTTGTTACCATCCTGCTCTAATTTTGGAAAAATTGCTCACGTCCCTCCATGATACGCCAATTGTATCATAGGATATATTGTTTTTTTATAAAGTATAATAGGAAATTGGAATTGCTAGGATTTTCTTTGAAAATTTTTTTTCCCACGGATTGATTTAAGATTTATTATTATTTATATTTTCATTTATTATCTTTAAAAATAGAGCATTACCTTTTAAGAAGTAGTTACAAATAATTGGATGAAATATTATTAGGCGAGAGTTCAAATTCATCCATTTTATTAATTGAAATTTTAACGGACTCTTAATTTAACATTACCTAATTTCTTTTCAAAAGAGTCTTATTTTTCATCATCGTTTTGCAATTAACAAACAACTCAATGGAGCCACCGTTTTGCAAAAAGAATGAAGCAGATGGTGGCCGTTTCAAAAATTCCCCAACAAAAATTACGAACACCTCCCGATAACAATGCTCTTTTCTCCTCCGCTCTTCTTCCGCTGCCTCTTCACTGGCAATGGCCGGAAGAAAACCCCTTCCCTCCTATCCGTCGCTCGCCGCCCCTGATCTACCCTACGGCAGAGCTTCGCACCACCCTCGCCTACGCGAAGATCCCCGGCTCCACCACCCCCCTGCCCGGCCTCACCCATCTTCTCTCCTCGAGCCGCCCCGCCACCCTCCCCACCACGACATCCAAACCCTCCTCGTCGACAACCAGCGCCTCGCCGCCACTCACGTCGCTCTCAAGCAGGAGCTTGCCGCCTCGCAGCGCGAGCTCCGGCGCCTCTCCTCCGCCGCCGCCGATATCAAGGCGGAGCGCGACGCCCAGGGTCGGGAGGTTTACCAGCGATCGCTGAAGCTCGAGGATGAGCTCCACGCAAGAGACGTCATGGCCAGCGAGCTCGCGCAGGTGCGTGCGGACGTCCAGAAGCTGGGTGCCTCCAACAAACAGCTTGCAGCGCAGCTGCAGAATCTGAATGGGGAGCTCGCGCGGGCTCGGGCGGAGTTGCAGCAGGTGCCTGTGGTGAAGGCAGAGATAGAGGGCATGCAGAAGGAGCTTAAGAGGGGCAGGTTGGTATTTTTTTTTTTTGGTATCAATAGATGGTGCTTGGATCAGTGAGCTTATGGTTCATGTGATCAATGTTCAATTGCAATTGCAATTGCAATTGTAAATTCTTCCTTTTTAATCATGTTGAGGTGTCCCATGGTAATCTATGATTAAAAATATAACTAAAAATGAATGCATCCAAGGGAATTTCGCAGGAATGATATTATGGAAAATAATCTTAGATGGCTAGACGATAGGTTTTTAATTATTCTGTAACTCTTGAATTTGGAGAGAGCTGGTTCAGATTAAAATCACTGTGGAAGGGGAAAAGAAGCAGGAAGACATTGCAAAACTTAGTTGGTAAATGCTTGGATCTATGATTTTGTTGGAGAAATGATGCATGATAGACTTGGCACCAGGATTGGATGATGAATATGTGATGTTTGTATTAGCAATGCACAAATCGAAATAGCATCATTATGTGATCAATAGTTTGTAAGATTTTTAATAATTGATCACCCACTAGAAAGGAAATCCTTCAAGCAGCAAGGCTGAGAGCTGAGTTGGGTGGCTAGAGGGAGTTCGGGTTCTTTGTTCATGAAAGTGTTCCCCTAGCTGCAAGGGCAAGACTGCAGGATGATGGTCAATGCTCCTTTATTTTTCATTGCATTAAGAGGAGACCTCGCATACTTGTTTACTTATCAGCTTGTAACTCTAAAAAAATGTAATTCACGAACAAAAACTGCTGACATGTGAAGGTTTTGCATGTAGCCATATGGTGAGAAATTTGGATTCTGTCGTTCTGTGTCCAGATTATGACACTAACATGGTTTACAGTTATAAATATTCACCTGATTGTATTCTTTCGAAGTACTTCCATGGTTCCATGCAACCTACTAATGTCTTTATGATTATAAGAACAGGGCTGCCATTGATTATGAGAAAAAAGCACATGTAGACAACCTTCAGCAGAGTCAAGCCATGGAGAAGAATATGATTTCCATGGCCCGTGAGGTTGAGAAACTACGTGCTGAACTTGCCAATGCTGAAAAGCGAGTGCGAGCAGCGGCGGCGGCAGGAGTGGCAGCAGCCAACCCAGGTATCTATATCTTTCACAAAACACGTTGATAGTTGCCTGAGTATCGTTTTCTCTCATAAGTTCCTGGCTATCAGCAATATTACCCTCTTTCTTACTTGTGATCCTTACTATCTGTGGAAGATGTTCTTCTGTGCATTTGTGCTCCTATGTGGATCATAAAACATAGTGGGCTCCTTATATGTAACCATCACTATCTGCCGAAGATGGTTCTTCTGGGCATTGTTCTCCTTTGCAGGTCATAGACCACAGTGGCTGCCGAGTGTATTCATTGCCTGAGCTATTGATTTTCAGGTCCTGGTTATTCCGGAAATTATGGAAACCATGACATGGGATATGGAGGTAGTTCATACACTGATACTTATGGTCTGTATCAGGTGAGTCTCCCTTAAATTGGTTTTTCATTATGGTTTTTATTTCCTCAAAACGTTATTCATTTGAATGCTCTCTCTTACCAAAATTAATAAAACTTTTGTACACAAATGTAGCACAACTAACAAAATTTTCAGAGACAGTTAAGATGAGAGGGCATCCATGTGTTAGTTCATCCTCAAGTGCATTTTTACGTAAAGATTCTTTGGAACCAAAGAGGCATGTAAATGAATTATGAAAGTTGTCTTATTGCACAATTAAATCGATTAAATTCTCACCAACCAAAAAAATTGACTAAATTCACTTTTGATAATTTTTTCTATATCACATTCATCCATGTGAATTGCCTAAATCGATAGCTGGAGTAGAATAATGGATTTTAGTGAGAAAACTCCCTATTTCCATGTGTTGCTTGTGCTGCTAATACTGGTATTTGTTAATTTGCATAGTCTTCTTGATTGATTTTCTTAGATATCATGCGATGAAAATCAACTTCTTCTGGAATATCTTCATACTAGCAACTATAAAAATGACAAAAGAACTTTGCTTTCTCATCGAAGTAAGGTGTCATAGAAGTGAGTTCTGAGTGACTCCTTGTGCAACCCATTTTGTAGTCCAAGCTGCACTCTTTAGTCGGTGCTGCATCTTGCATGTCGTCACTGGAAATTTGGGCTAGATTTATCAGTAAGATGGGTATGAAGTTTCGCAGCATTTGCATTTTCACTTGCGCAAACAACTCAGGCCATCTTTGTCCAGCCTTTTGATTGGCGAAGAGATTCCGTACACTAAGTTATGACAGATACTTCATGCCATGCCACGTGAAAAGACATTGACATTTAGTTCTAGATGTGCCAAAGAACAACATTGGAAGTGCCCGAATATAACATGATGTGAGTTCTCAGGTTCACGCTGTCGCCGATGGTGGTTCCCAATATGGAGCTGGGGCTGATACACATGGTGGTTATGACATGCAACAGGATGTACATAGGTAAACGTCCATTTGGATTTCCTGAGATTCGTTCTTCTAGATTTCAGGTTTGGTTTCTCAATGTGAAGTTCTTCCCGTCTCCAAACTGCACCTCTGCCCAATTAGCGGTTGGTAGAGAATACTGGGTATTTTGACACACTGAAGTCTAGTTTCCCAATTTTCAACTGTAGTTGTTTATATTTGCACCCTTAGCATGGTATTATTGACTTTCCTTTTGTTTTTGGTAAGTGGCATAAAAAGCAATTTGCAACCATATGATACAGCAAAAGTATATGATCATTTACTATTTTCTCCTGCTTCCATTTATTGAGCTTGTACAAGTAAATTATGCTGCGTTACAGATGATGCATATTGATTCTCTTGTGTCAAAAACAAAAAACAAAAAAAAAAAAAACCCAGTATCCGGGATATTGCAAAAGTGTTAAAGAATAGCCTTGAATTTCAGTTTTCTATCGTTGCTGCTTTTTCTCCATAAATTAACACGTCATTCTTCTAGCCCGACGGTGATTTTGGATGTTTTTCCGTTTGTTTTGTCTTATCGGTCAATGCTGCAAGGGAAGATTGTCACGTTATGCTACCAGTCACTGCCACAGAGAGAAACAGACGCTGATGACCTGCCCTTACACTGTCTAAAAAGATAAGTGATCAGTAAATACCCCACTTGGTCTACTTCAAAAAAACCTATTTACAACAACTTTTTTTTACTTTTTTCTTCGTGCACTTGTTTATCTAAGTGTATTTAATATATAGATCAAGTTTCACCATTTTTGAATATGTTTATTTATTTTTTTGAAATTTTTAAACATCTATATGTATATATGTACTTAAAATACTCTTATTTTTAAAAATCTAAAAAAATATATATATACATTCAAAAATGATAAAACTTGTTTTATATATTAAATACACTTAACAAGTGTATGAAGAAAAAAGCAAAAAAAAATTATTTTAAATAGGATTTTTTAGGTAGGCTAAGTGCCTGAGTTAACAGAATCAATCCTCGTCTAAAAATGCTAATGCGAAACATCTGTCAGACCTGTTTGCCGTCATGTGGATCAACATGAATCACATCCAAATTGCCTTGCTACCTGAGCCACATTTTAGGAAAAAACGATTCTAAATTTCTGGCCTTCCTTTCTTGCCGTAAGTTTGGAGCCAGATGAATGGTCCAGATTCATGACGTAAATATAGATAATCGGGAACGCAACTGTGCTTTTTAAGCCACTCCCTTTTAGATGATTTCTCACTAAGAAATGGTTGCTGCCTAGTACCATTGTAGGGGACATGGGATGCCTTCAATATGAACAATTACTTCCTACTTATGTTCTTAGTAGCTTTAATACGAGTTGGCATCACATGGAGAAACTAGCAGGCATAGGATTCTCAATTTTTGTTTCTTAGGGTCACGCCTGATTAGAGGATATCTTTCTCAGGTTCTTGCCTGATTGGAAGGAAAAGATAGGTTAAAAATCCCAAGTGGATTGGATCCAGAGTTCATAAAATCAATGGTCGTCCAAGTTAGCGACACATGTTGAGTACCATTACCAACCTTATTTTAAAAAACTTCCAGCCTGCCCTTTTATGATAGATCTGAAGATTAATTTGGCCGCGTGGAGGTCCCAATATAATTTAAAAAAAAAAAAAAATGCTCATTCTGAACATTACCGGAGCGAAGGCAAGTTCAAGAAGAAAATGCAGGACTGAAGGAAAGAAGCAAACGAGTAAAAACGTATTTCTTAGGGCACTTTGGTATTTTTCATGGTTTCATGCTGCAGATTCCGCCCACCATAGAGGTGGTCCATCTACATTTAAGAAAAAAGAATTTCTAACTCGGCCTAAATGCCACTAAGTTAAAAAACTTTTCAAACTAAAATTTTTCAATCTCCAACACATTTAGGATGTGATAAAACTTCTTTTTATTCATATATTACATCATCTTAACTGATATTGCATTTAAGTCCTAAGACATTCTTACAAATATTTCATCAATATTCTTATTTTTCCTAGCAATATTTCCAACCAACTCCAACAAATGCACATTCCCACCAAAATTGAGGAAACTAAAGCAACCACCATACACTCAGAGTCATGCTACACGCTACTACAAAATACTCAACCCTGTAAAAGTTTTTAAACTGAAAAATATATATAATATAATAAGAATAAATATAATAAAATTAAAATAAATATATTCATCATATGGGCAGTCATGTAAAAATAATTAAAAAGTAGAATAATTACATAGAAAGATATACAAAAGGATTATAAAAAATAAGATAATTAAAAAATAAAAGATTTTATATATTGAGAAAAACAAATATTTCCCTAGAGTCTTTTCATCCATTCACAACTATCATACTTTTTAATCATTTCAATATATTTTTTACACTATTATTTTACTTTTTAATCATTTCTTCATAATTTTTTGTACAACTGTCTTATTTTTTAATCATTGCCCTATCATGTCAAATCATTCTCCTATTTTGAAAATTTTTACACTAAAAACTACAACACTTTTTAGCTGTTTATTTATTTTAATATATTTTATATTACGCATAGTTATTTATATTAATGTATTTTATATTACGCAGAGTTATGTTTGAAAGCAATCTTATTTATATTAATATATTTTATTACGCATAGTTATGTTTGAATGCAATGTTATTTATATTAAAATATTTTATTACGCATAGTTATGTTTGAATACATTTTTATCTCATTAAAACTATATCATTTTTGTGCATGATCTACTATTATCGTATGTTCTTATAAAACCCAATTCACGTATATAGGGTTAGAATTTATGTTCGAAATAGGAAGTTCAAACTTTACCCAACTCAAGTTTCATGAACTCTCATTGCACCCCCAAACCCTAGTAACATTCAAGTACATATGTTATGATGCCAGAACTACCTAATAGAAACTCTCAAACAGTAGCTCCGTACATGAGATTCTGGCAACCAGAAATCAGGTAATAGAAACTCCCAAATACCGGTTACGTGCATGAGATTCTACGCATCATGCACATGGATATATGAGTGGTTTTGAATTTTCTGTTAGGAAAAAAAGGATAAAACAAGTGGATCCAAATGGCATAGACAGCCATACGCTCTTATCATCTCTCATTAACTACCATAGATGATAGTCCAACACCAGCTTAGCTCGAATGTTACATGCAATTATAGAAAAAAAACATGATTACAAGAAATTATTTTTCAGACAGAAGCCGAAACGCGAAACCCGCTATTAGAAGACCATGTTGTCCTCGTCCCCATCCAGCTGGCAGATAAAAATTAGCGTCGTTGACGCTAACGGTGGGTGGAACAACGCCCACGAGCATATGCTAGTAGATGAGACCGTTAGAAACCATTTGTCGCAATTGCACGCTGCTCCACATTTCATAGAGAAAAGTCTACCGAAAGAGGGTCTGGTGAGGAAGGTAATCGACTGACCGCACGCATCTCATCTTCGGGCAATAAATGCAGTTAGCGGCTTAATGGCGTATGGCGAATGCTCTTAAGCATCTCTTCAATACCGTCATGCCATGTCCAGTTCAGTGAGAGCATTTAGCATCCACTATCCTTACCAAGCTTGCCTGATAATCTCAATCATCAAGAACAGCCGGCTTTACTGTGGTGGTGAAACCGCCTAGTTTTTTAATAATGCATTTCCGTACAATGTTCAAGAGGTACTGATGGAAGCTCTCCTCATTGACATTTAACGAAAATTGAGAGCCCACCCAAAAATTAGATTCGAACCCATATTTTTGCACAATGGTATGAAAAGCGAAAAAAAGAAAGGGGAGGAAACTTAAAATAAAAGTGAAATACCCAGTATCATACCCATATATCGATTAGGAAGTATTTGGCTTGTTCATCTAACAACCAGATTAAACTCGAAACTATCAACAGCAACTTAACCTTTCGCTTCAGTCATGCTAGGACGAACTCTAGAAAGCTTTCACATATGGCCATAATACTGGCCAGACCAGTCTATTCGAGAATCCTCGTTTTCTAATTACTACTAACAAGGAGAGAGCATCGCGAGAAAGGGCTTGAAGAGCACAAAACTGGCCTTACTCCCCCTCTTTAATAATTATAATTCTGCAATGATACAAGTCCACTACAGTATATGGCTTCCATTGACGAGGCCATCAATCAGGCTAAGGGTTCATGCGTCAATGGCAAATTGCCAGCATCGGCAACCAGTTTTAATGCATTAGCAGTGGCCAGAGCGAAGATTACACCAATTAGCCCCACGTACTTCCCCAGCATGACACGTGTAAAAAGCTAGCATTCCATCACCTAAATGGACGTACGAAAAGAATGGATGGTAACAAGGATGCCCAATAGTACGTCTAATTTGTGCTCACCCCATCAGATAAGTGGATCAAGAAGTTGAAAAGTTGATGGATCTCACCTCATGAGCGGCCTCCATTCCAATATCGCTAGATGCTCATGGCATACTACTAAACACTTTTTTGGATCCTTCCATGAAGTAGACAGGATGATGATGGCCAGGGACGATCATAGCATCGCAGCTCCTGCCCCATCATCTGTTAACGAGAAGAAAAACATGCTACAATAACAAGCTGGGTGTAGCATGTGAAAGAAAAAGGGAAAAAAAAAAATCCACACACCTTAGTATTTTTGGAGGTCGACAATGAATGAAAGATGCACACATGCATACAAACACAAGCAACCAAAATGCATCCAACCCTAGTAAAATATGGTTAAAGTAGAATGCACAACCATGTGCCGCAATGTAACTCCAATGCATACAGGCAGTGGAAATGACGCAATTAAAAAGGGTGGCACTCACCTGAAAATCTCAACCTACCAGCAATTTGGAGATTATCCACTTGCCTCTATAAAAACATTCACAGTCCAAAATTAATTTACTGATCCAAACTATCAAAACCCTTCTATTTAGATTAAAAAGAACATAAAAAAGAGAAAAGGGAGTAGCGTCCTTGCTCAGGAGAGCACATAACCTACCTTCACTCTTGGATTCGAGTACAATTTTTCCCTATACCAATGAGAGATTTTAGTCAGATAACAGTCTGACTAACATTAAAAAGATAATCAGTGATGCTCCCGTTCCTGAGTCTTCAATATGGACGAGATCTCTGCCCACCATGGTAATGCCTGTCAGGACCAGAACCTCCACCATAATTGTCTCTGCGCCTGTCACCACCACCACCATAACCACCTCTGCCTCCACCCCTGTTCCAGAATTAAGTCAAAAGGTGAATCTTCTCTTCGACTGACAATAAAACAAATCTAGATTGCCCGGCCTATCAAAAAGGGGCCTAACTGATAGCATCAGGCTTTAACTCAGCAACCAAGTCAGCAGGCCAGTAGATGCTGAACACACAATAGCCCATCTTAAAATGCAGCATTAGCATAATTGTCCAGACAAAGCCCAGAATGCATATGATATTGATAAGACATCTAGAACCCACACTTCCGAACTCACCTTCTACATACAAGTAGAGCATCCAAGACGAGCAAAATAAATCCTCAAATGATGCCATCAATTCAAATCTGTTCAGTCAGATTCTACTAACAACATAGTTGCCCTGACGAAGGGTATTTTATTTGCATAATGTTCAACCAAAATAAAGCTTTATTTACAAAAATTTCATGGCTGCCACATAAATTGATACCAACTTGCAAACATTAATGAGACAACAACAGAAACATTCCATCGTCTTACTCTGTTACTCTGCATGTTTAGCTACACTTCTGACAAGTTAATTCACAAACTAACTACATGCATATACAACCTCTATCAAGGGCTCAACATCTACTAACAAACCGATTGCTGAGAAACTATCCAGATGATTGCAAGTCAATGCTGTCTACAACATGCCTGCTCATATTCATGATTTGTTCAGAATGAATATATTGTGGGGAACAAAGCATAGGAATATATATGTATGGGAAATTTATGCAGCGGTACATGTACCACCTTAACTCACAGTGTAAATCAGTTGATTGGGCCACCTTGATAATGAAATCAAGGTCTAACTAGTCGCATTGTTTAACATCATTGTTTTTACCATGGTACCAAAAATCACTTGAATTTAAGCCTTGGTTGGGCCATACCACCTTTAAAATGTTTATAATCATGTGTATATTATGAAAAACACTAAGAGTCATTCATAGATGCATTAGAAAGCTATTACACTAGTTAGAATCTTTCATATACAAAAGACATGGTATGTTGGATTTACACCACTGGTAAATTAATAACTACGAAATTGATACAAATCAAACCATTTTATTATGTTGATATTACACCATGCAGATTTTGATTTTGATAAATTTTGGTTTTCTAATTAAACAAACAATTATAAATTCAACGGGTGGATTGGATTTTGGTTTTATCATCCATGTGGAGCTCATTTAACTGTAACCATGGTTGCAGTACATGTAGCGTTGGGTACTAATGGATCTCTTCCATGTATGTGTGTGTGTGTGTGCGTGTGGAGAGAGAGAGAGAGAGAGAGAGAGAGAGAGAGACCCATGGCCATAAGCAGGTGGAGCCCTAGGCGCAGATTTCTCAGCCATTGCAACGCCTATTTTATAGCCCCTCAGATCATAATCTGTTAATAAAAATAAGAATGGTTAGGATCAGCCTTAGCCTTGCATAATTCTGAAATACACAGCCAAATGGCACACCAAGAAGTTTCAAGCTGTGACTCACCATTATAAAATCCTCCGGCAGAATGTGCAGCAGAGGGATCTTCATAAGACAACACTGCATCTCCTTTATTGTTTCCTGCCTCGTCTGTGTATATCTTTATATTCCAAGGCCACTGATCTTTGTAACCTCGTTTCTGCTTCATTTTTCCAACCTGCAGACGTAAGACGCAATCAGCGTGTTACAAACAATGCCATGATGATGGAAAAAATTAAGAGTAGAATGACATTAAAACAATGAACAGAAAGGGAAGGGAAATGTTGCGGATATTCTCCTCATATCATCTTGTCAGCATTTTACCCTCTTTAGGATGAGAAAGCACTCACTTGACAATAAACCAAAAGGGAAACACAAGAGTTAACAAAGCATTTTTTTCTGATAAGGGTTTTCCATATGATCACATCTTCTCTCCGCATCCTTGTGGTCACCCTTCATTTTCAAAGTTCCAGACCAGATTATGTACTATAAATATGAATAACCATCTCAATCCCTTCTTAAGTGAGAGGAGACTACAGAAGTAAATGTGGGAATCCTCAAGCAGGCTGTAGCCATCCAAAAAAGTCACTTTGGAACTGAGTTGTTCAGTGTAACAAGAGAACCTAGAATTTCAATCTTATGGACAATTCCTCAGGCACGATTATATAGAATTCTCTCCCCAAGAACCAATTTCAATTAGGTGATTCCTTCTTCGATGCTCAAAAGTCTATTTAGAAGGGTTACTAACAGCTTGGTACCTTTATACCATTTAAGGGGCAAAAAAAGCTTGCAGCCACAGGGACTCAAAAGCCTATTTGATTCAGTTTATTTGAGCACTTAAAACAAGGAATCCACAATAAGTCCTTTTTTTATGAGACACAATAAGTCGTGCTTGATTCCACTTGACAGAGGCACTTATTTGCCTATTGCCAAAGTGTCACCCATTTGCTAAAGATGCCAGAATGCCAAGTTACAAATATCATAGATGCTAAAGGTGCACTAAGATTCCTAGCACAGTTGGGCCTAGGCATGAAGAGCACAGGCAAGGTACATATTATATAAAATTAAATAAATATCACAACATATGTAATTTATAAGGAAATATTCAATATATTCCTAATTCATAACCATTATGAATATATAACCTGAAATTTCATTAATCTAACATTTATTTGGTATTTGATAAAAAAGAAAAGTTTTTGATGGAAAAAAAAATTTCTAAATGGAAGAAAAAAAGTGATGTGATATGACAGGAGTAATAATAAGTAAAGAAAATAACATTGAAATAGATAGAGTAATTGCACGAGAAGTTATAAAGAAATTATTGAAAATTGAAGTAGTTGTATAAAAAATGCAAATAAATGATTGGAAAATAAGGTGGTTGTAGAGGAAAAAAAGTTTTAGATGGAAGATACATTTTTAGTGATTCACAAGCACATACTTGATTGAAAAAGAAATTTAATAAGTTTTTATGTTTTCAAGTTAAATCAAGCTTAGTAGAAAGACATCAAGATTCAAGATGTGCCAGAGTGAGCCTCGAGTGCCGAGGCATGCCTTTGACAACTATCTAAAATGTAAGAACAATATTTGAATAACATGTAAAAAACATATAAGTAATGAATAGATGGCATTCCTAGCAAGTATGACAGACAAGGGATAATGCAGGCAAAACTCAATGTTACAATTAGTCCCTTAATATCAACAAGAAAAGTGAAAATAACACATCCAGCAGAGGAATCTAAATCACACTGGAAGGCATATAATAAAGAAACAAGTGAGTGTAATACCAGTCCAATCCCCCCGAAAAGCTCTTGTAGTTCTTCTATAGTAACATCTGGTGGCAAATTTGATATGTAGATCCTTGAGTTATCACATGTATCATCGCAATTCTCGTCACATTGCTTCACCTTTGCTGGAGGTTCTGCAGGACCACTAGCATAGCTGCCACCAGATTGTCGAAGACCACCAACAGCTGCTCCACCTCCATATCTGGCACCACCACTGTCTCGACCAGCAGGTGCACCACTGCCATATCCACCATTGCCACTATCCTGACCAGCAGGTGCACCTCCACCAAAACCACCTGGTGTGCCTCCATGACTGCCACCCCTCACCTCACCTGCACCATCTCCACTGAAACTTTTTGGAGGAACACCATAGCTTGGGGGGTATGAATGGGGGCCACTGCCGCCGCCGCCGCCGCCGCCATAGTTCTGAGGAATTGGTTCAGAACCATAACTATTATTCCCACCATAAGAATTTGGAGTAGGAGCAATATTGCCACTGGTCCCACCATATGATGCCTGTGCAGGGAGATGAACTTGTCCATACCCACCATCTTCCCCACCTTGACTGCCATAAGGAGCACCTCTTCCACCACCACTTCCACCATTGTAAGAACCACCTCTGCCACTGCGGTTTCCACCATAACCGCCTCCGCCACCTCTGTTATAACCCCCACTGCCATGATCTCCTGCTCCTGCAGGACTTGGAGCACCGCACTTATTACACTCGGTTCTTCTTGCAAAGTTAAGGTTCCCACAGCTGCAGAAATCACCATAGTTTCAAGCACCAATTCCAAGAAAGAAAAGAAGATCAAAACCTAAATGTCCTGTTTTGGTGCCTCTAACCCGGAAACAATGGACGTTTTAATCGTTTCATACAAGTTTGAGACAAGTTCTATTGTTAAATAAAAACGTTTGGTTGAAGATGAAATTTTAAAACCTATTAATCTGGAACATAAAACACCCATTAATGATTCGCCAACCAAATAAAAACGAACATAACAGGCTTTCGCACACCGAAGAATGCTCCGGATCTCAATATACAAGAATCAAACATGCAAATAATGGCCTCCAGAAGGAAGGATAACCAATTTCACCTGTAGCCGATACAATCAATTATCCAGCACAAGATACCAGAAAAGAGGGCTGTAAAACAAAGAAATGTGAGGGATGCAAACCTAGAATTAGGGCAGACCCAATCACCCTCTCGGCCACTGCCGCCACCACGACCACCACCTCTACCTCCTCCGCCGCGGTTCCCACGTTCGCCACCGCCATGATATCCTCCACCGCCGCCTTGATATCCTCCTCCGCCTCCTCCATAACCTCCGCCGCCGCCACGAGATCCTCCGCCGCCGCCATAACCTCCGCCGCCAACTTGAGCCCCTCCGCCGCCTCCGTAACCTCCGCCACCACCTTGAGACCCCCCTCCACCTCCTCCGTAACCTCCGCCACCGCCTGCCCGAACAAAGAAACGATCGTTATCGAAAATGAAAACCCTAAAGATCAGACAGCGTCAATTAAAAGAGAGAGAGAAACCCAAAACCTAGAACCAACCTCGGTTATGAGAATATCCACCGGCGCCGCCCCCTCTGCCGTAGCCTCCACCTCCAGCTCCTCCGGAGCCGTACGTCCCAGACATGATTTGAATCCCTGAAGATTTTTTCTTCCTCCCTCTCTCTTCTTTCAGATCGGCGAAGAAAAAAAGAGTAACTATTACCGATTTTTATAAGGAAAGTGATATAGTGAAAACGCAGAAAGTGATTCAACAGAGAAAACTCTAGACTTGGGGCGAGTTCTCTTCTTATGGCTAGGGCATTCCCATCAGCCGGGCCAGCTCTTTTGCGACCATCGCGTATGACAGCGATGTACGTACATTGCAC
>JAXCLR010000105.1:8427596-8454309 GCA_035584095.1 Annona squamosa | reverse complement strand
TATATCACATCACTTGCTATTGATTTGACAACTTTTACTCCCAAAACTTTTCATTAAAAGTTTTATCTCCAACCAAATACACCCTTAGTTACTTTCTTATACCGCAAGGTCCAACGCGACTTTTTTACCCTTCACAATAGCTTTCTTTTTTTTCGAAAAAATTTTACATACCAAAAATATTTTCTGAAAGAATCTCAAGGACTATCGTCCAGATCAAAAAGAAGGCCACGCTGAGGTTCAAGTGAGCTTAAGGCAGATAATTGAATTGCAATTTCACTGATACGGCCCAAATAGGATCATAGATGGTTTATTGATAGAAACAATGTAGCTTTTGAGTTACAGTGAAATACAGGAGATGCACCCAAATCACACGAAGTACAGAGACCTCCCTCTAACTACACCTCCAATCTCTTAATTACTCTCACTAATGGGCCTAGTTAAAAAACAGCTCAAACCCACTGACCTCTCTCTCTCTCTCTCTCTCTTTTTTTTAATACAGGACTATGCCCTGCCCAGCCCAGCCCTACACGTCCTTTTTAACCATACCCATTGCCATCATTCACAAGTATCGGATGATGTGCCATGCATGTTGAGACGCAAGAAAAATGGCACGCCAGATGATTAACGATTATTGACAGCATCTCTGCCAGAGAATATTCTCTGCGAAATCATGAAACAACAGCGGCCCAACATTGAGCGTGCGGCTGTGGCGATTCAGCTAATCCTGGTCCTGATATCGAAAAATCCTGTCAACGCCAGCAACCTTCGCACTCAATTTCTAGCATTTACCCAGCAAATCCGTCCGTAAAACTTGATTTCCGCCCTTAGCTGTAAAACACGAAATGCGCAGTCGATACAAAAACATGACATACCACGCTCTGCTTTGTCGGTGGAACCCCGCACATACATACCCGGGCCAAATCATACTCGAGCAAACCGGTCGGCCTCGACGACCCTCACACGAGTGTCACGTGTCTACATGCAAAAGGAGCGCGAACATGAAAGGCTCCGGCCAGAGTAACGGCCTTTCCTTTTCCCAGCTCAGGAAATGCTGACACGGAGGCAGCTGTGGCCTCTGGGAGACGGTTTTTTCTCCGAAAAGCTTAAAATGACTCAAATACCCTCAACCATCCACGACAAGCAAATTCGCGAAGCCGTTCAGATTACTGCCCGGCCCCTGAAGGATTCGAGGGTATTTATTTCATTTCACACAACCAACGGAAACCAGAGTCAGAGTGCAGTGGACTACGACAGCGCCGCTCAATCCAGAGTGTAGATCATCTGGGACCCATCGCAGACCGAACGAGCATCATCACATCAACGGTGGAAAAATCTAGACAGATTTTTCCGGCGCAGTGCGGGCGTACCTGGATCCGATACCCGTCGACGAGCGAAATCAAGGGCAGTATCTTCATGAAACGGTCGATCTCGGCCTGCGCCTGCCGGAACTGGTAGACGATGCTCCATCCCATGGCAAGGAGGTAGAGGTAGCTCCTGTGGCGGCAGCTGTCCACCAGCTCCAGCGTCCGCCGCAGCGCGTCCTCCAGCCCATCCAACGGCTCGCGCGTCGCGGGGGAGTTGATCAGGTCCGTCGACTTCAGCTTCTGTAGCAGGTTGCCAATCATCTTCAGGTGAGTTGCGATCTGGACGCAGTTGGTGCGGTGCATTTTAGCGTTGTGCGCGGATTTGACAATGAGAGAGATAATGCGCACGGCGTCGACGCCGGCGGCCTGCGCCACTACACTCGCCATGCTCTTTCCGCCTCCAACGCTGCAGCGCTTCTTTTGGGAATCACCTCTTCTGGGGATCGGGAGGACGCCGCATTGCAGGCGAGATTTTCTGCGCCTACTTATTTCTCGTCGCTTCGCTTTTTGTCTGGAAATTTATATGGTAGATACACCCCCTATGATTTTCCATATACATGAATTGCCCTTTCTACTGTGATGATGCCGCATATCCTAAATCTAAACCTCTAAATTACTAAAATCTTATAAATATTTATTATCACTGTCTTGATATACGATCGTTTTTTAGTTTCAATGTTTCGGATCGATGAACAACGAAGCGATAATCTCCCGTTCTGCCTGCGGGTACCTGGAATGACACGTTGATCCGGTATCAGTAGCAACTTGCAAGATCAAGGGTGATAAAATTTTAGATAAAAAATTTTTAATGTAAAAATTTTTAAATTAAAAAGATAATGTAATATAATAAAAATAATGATAAAAAGTAAATATAATAAAATTAAAACAGATATATTAGTTATATGAGTAGTTGTTCAGAAAATGATTAAAATATTGAATAATTATATATAAAAATGCATAAAAATAATATAATTGTAAAGAATGAAAAATTTTAAATTTAAAAATATTTATTTGAAAAGTTTTAGTATTTAACAAACATACCCTGAAAAACCAAAACACTTCTTACATATTTAACTAACTACTTATTTTATTTTTTTATTATTATCCTTATGCAATTTCATATTTTCCTCTCATTTTCTTAACAATTTTTATTCTTTATTTTTTCAATCCTGCTTTTACTTAGTTCCAATCTACAATTGCTTTGATGCGATCAATTATAAAAAGAAAAAAAAGTCATCCTTTTTTCTTTATTAATTGTATTTTTATTTTTTCTAATTGGGCATTAAATGAAATCTAATAAATTAGAATCGATATTATCTAAACTTGTATATCTATAAAATATTTGGATCCCAGGTGGAATGGTATAGAATTTGGTACGCTTATCGTAGTCCTTTTAGATATGACACGTTAGTTTTTGTCCGAGGACTGACTCGGACCCGTCGCTCTTCTGTAGATCCCACCACCCGCTGTTCTGTGCCCGATCAAACGAGTGTTTTTTCGTATGGGCCCTTCAGTTTCATCGAATTTCATTCGAAACTGCCAACTTCAGGATTTGCAAGAATACCTAAAGTTTTATTTTATCTTTATCCGCTTTTATTTATAACCATCGTTCAAACCGTTTTTTGCACTTCTCAAAAGCGCAAGAGAATAAATGGAAAAGTGCACATGGAAATTTTATTTTATTTTTGCAATCAATCTGAAATGTCATGGGTAAAGCCAATGAAACGTTAGGAAGAGGTTTGCCAACAGCAAAAATTATGTGGTATTAAACGCAATTTGATCAAAGCTTAGGAGTTAGGACAAAGGACACCTGTGTTTTCACTGCATCATCACTGCCATTTCGCTTTCACGCCTGTTGTTGTAAGAAGGTCCACTTTTTACACTGTGGAGGAGTTTTTTCGCATGTAAAGGAACAAAAGTTTTTAAGAGACAATGTGCAAAAGAGTAGTGCGTGAATTTTTAAGTAGTTAGCTGAAATGGGTTCTCTCTTCCCTTCTCCCAAGATAAGTTGGCTGATGTTTCGCACCACTGACCGATTAATTTAGTAATTTACATCCACTTCAATATTCATTCTCACTTTTTTGGCCAGAAAGGGTTTTTTTTTTTTTTTTTGCATTTTAGTTCCTCTAACTGTGCATATTTACTTTAAATTAATGAGTTTTATGTATTTGCTTTTTAGATCTTATAAGTTTGCTCTCTTTGCATTTTAGTTATTGTTGTCAAAACACCCAACTAACGGGGACGCCGATGGTATGCTTTCGAGGGCATGCAACGCCCAATGCTCCCGGACTTATACACCCATTTTTTTATTTTTTTTCAAAATTTTTTTATAAATCTGTTAATATAAGTGTATTTAACGTCTTTATAAATTTTTACCATTATTAGAGTATTTTAAATATTTATTTTTTATTTTTGAAAATGAGTGACATTTAAAATTACCTAAAATGCCACTGATTTTCAAAAATAAAAAATAAATATCTAAAATAATCCAAAAATGGTAAAAATTTATACACATATTAAATACATATAGATTAGCAATATTATAAAAAAATTTAAAAAAAATAAAAAAAAAGGTGTATGCGCCTGGGAGCATTGAGCTTTGCATCCTCCCGAGTGCATATGATCGGCATCCCAACTAACAGTCATTATTTATAAGTGAAAAATACTTGGGTTATTCCCAAATATACCTACTATATTTAAACTTAATTCTAAGCATACCCATTACGTTTCTAAAATCCTAAATATACAAGTTATGTTTGCACACTATCCCAAAAATGCCTATTTCGTTAGTTAATTTTTTTAAATATTCAAAAACCCTTGTTGTAAAATAATAAATTATGAAAAGAATAAAAAAAAATGAAATTAAGGCGCTTTAAATTTAGAATTCATGTGTGATTACGACATTAATGAGTTATAACATTCAATTTTTCTAATTGTGTCATCAATTTACGGGACATATTAGTAACTTCACATATTTTTAATGGTGTTAACTCAAGAAATGGACATTTTTTGGATTAAATGCAAACATAATATCTGTATTTGAGATTTTGAAAACATAGTGGATATATTTGAAATTATAGCCAAATGTAGTGATATGTTTGAGAATAACCCAAAATACCTTTATAACATAGTTGAGTTGAGTCGACTCATGAACATAAATTGACTCGTGAACAAGAGGTGACTCATGAATATGAGTTAACTCATATATGCAACTAAGACAATTTTACATAGCTTAGTTGAGATGATTCGTGAACACAAGTCAACTCATGAACATTAGTTAATTTAAACTTGCAAATAGTGCAATTTTATTATGGTTAAATTGATTTAACTCATTTCATGAGTCAACTCTTTTAAGGGTAATATTATTGTTAAAAAATTTGTATGACAACGTGCATTAACGACATGAATAAAATACAAATGAGACAAATTTATAGGATTTTAAAAAAGCAATATGCAAAACTCATGCATTAAAAAGCAACTACATATAGTTCGAGGAATTAAAATACAAAAAATCCACCATAAACATGAAATCATACTCCTAAAAAAACGTATTGAGTTGACTTTAATTAACATCATGATAAAAATACGTGGTTTTATTTCAAAATGCTATGAAACTTGGAAGTCTACTAGCCATGGACTTTACACCCACCACCAATTTATTTTAATTTTTAAATTATACTAAGTCTTTTAAATTAATTTTAGAATATCTTCTTCTATTTTAAACATTTCTATTCAAATACTTCAGTCAAACTTTTAAGATGTATTAAATTTTAAATTAAATATAATTATTTTTAATTTTCTTGAAAATATTAGTTATGAGCCCTTGTAAGTTGAATTTAGAGTGCAATATAATTGTCATTATTTATATTTTGAAGTTATTTCAATGAAATAAATCCAAAATGGCTAGATTTTATCATGAAATAATGGTCATATCATTAATATTTCCATTTATATCTCACTCCATAAGACGAGTTTTATGAGTCTCAAAATTTTCTTACGTAATTCTCTCAATTTAAATACAAGAACAAAATTTAATAGAGATACACTTTTGGATGAAAGAATGTGTTAGATGTCCTCAATTGAACAGAACATAATTTTAGATGAAAAAATGGAAGAAAATGATTAGAAATATGGATAAAATAATAAGAAAATAAAATTATCGATTAGTTAAAATGTCTTTGTCACATAAAAATAACTTTGTTCCAGCCATTTTTGAGAAGCCCAAACATTCAGAATACAAATGAAGGACAAGATCATCAAATTACACAACTAAATTTTTAACTTTTAATTGATTATTTTCTCCGCAAATAAAATATTAGATTGAGAGCTGTAACACCAGTTGCACAGAGAATTAAAGTATTAATAATAATATGTACGGTTGTTGTTTCACTTCATAAGCAGCTGATATTTTTGAAAACTAAAATAAGGACTTTATTATAAGTAAAATCTACTGATGTCCTCCAGCCGTGAGAATGAGAATATTTGGACGGTTCAGATGCATGGATATGTGGACAGATTATGATTTAGCAAGATGGAATATGACATTACTGTTGTTCTGTGTTCTACCATACGTAAAACTACCCAAGAAAGCAGGTAATGGCCGTTAACATTCGATGGTGGTAAAAAAAGCAGCAAGAGTCAAAGCTACGTGGCTGGGAGATTTTCAATATGAATTTCTCTCCCTCTTGAAGAATCACAACAGCAGCGTGCCCAGATTAGCTATCCCAAAAGAATCAACGTTCTATTTTCATTTTGAAAAATTAAAAAAAAGGGAAAAGAAAAAAAGGAGAAAATTTTTACAGGATTCTAATTTTGAAACCAAGTTCCTATCTTCATTGGATCTCTCTCTTTCTCTGGCTTTCTCTCAGCTTGGAGGTGACCAAGAAGAGATTAGTAGAGGCAAGACTGAATTTTAAAATTTATTGTTTTCTTTTCTTGCAAGATTCCTGCGATATCGATGGCATGGAATTGGCTATGGAATCTTGAGTTCTTTCTTTCTTTTTTCTCAAGCTGAGGAGTAAATGAAGAAATTAAAATGGGCTCCATTTACTTGATTTAGGGGGCGTTTTCTTTGTAAGATTGCTTTCACAAACCATTTTGATTTCCCTCGGATATGTAAAAAAAATTGGGTTCTGTTTTTTCTCTCCTCATTGTCATCATTTTGTAGTTTATCTCTCCTAACAATAAGCAAAAAAAGAACGTTGTTGTATGTATAGCAGATGCGCATTTAGAAGTTGGGTACATGGATCCTTAGATTCCTCAACCAATTCATTGGACGGAAAAAGGAAGTTATACAACTTTCCAGCAAAAATCAAGTGTATATGAAAACAACACAAATTTTCACATTCTTTTGATTTTATTGTATGGTTTTAATTTTTTTTTTTTTTCATGATAGCTTCCTCGTTTTACGTTCTCGGGCATTTGTAGCTAGTCATTTCAAATGGCAAATACCGTGATATAGACTTGCAATGTCAGTTATATATCTCAGTCTTTCCTTTTATTTTATTTTACTCATTGTCCATCTATTCATGAAATAGGGATTGGGAGATACATAGAGAAGATAGTAAAGATCTCAGACCTTAGTCTGCTGGCCTAGAAGAGGTTCCTCTTGTTTCTGCCAGATAAAAATGGGGGCGTCTTTTTCTTATCCTTTCGACGATTTTGGTGATCTTGGGAATTTTGATGAGGACTTTGAAGAACTCATCATGAGATCTCTCGCTTGCAAAGATGAAATAAAGATGACAGCGAGATCAGCCAGCTACAACGGACGAGATTCTGATCGTATCTTCCTGAAAAGTTTTGGGTCCGGAAAGTTGTTCATTGATGGAGCCTTGGGTATCAAAAGGAGAGAATTGAATCCTTCCCATTTATCCCAAGAAAAAAGGAATCCGTTACCACCATCCTCATACCAAGACATTTCATTAAAGCCAAGCATCAGCACAGGAGGAGAAGTAAGAGTACTAAGGTCGATTAGCGTCAAGAGAACAACAATAGATGAGCCATCTCGCACTTGTCCATCGAACTCCACATTGAATAAGGCTCCAAGCGCACCTCAATCACAATCATGTGGCCGACGCCATCAAGCTGCGTTGAAGCTGCAGAAGGTGTATAAGAGCTTCCAAACAAGGAGAAGACTAGCAGATTGTGCTGTTCTTGCAGAGCAGCACTGGTACAATTCATTGGCTTGTGCTTACGGCTTACCTTCCTTTTCTAATACAATGGCTCCAGTATTCAGCTTTTCAACTCCTCCTGTAGGTGGAACTTGTTAGATTTTGCAGTACTCAAGCGAAATTCTGTGTCGTTTTTCGACCTTGAGAGGCAAGAAACAGCTGTTTCGCGTTGGTCAAGGGCAAGAACGCGAGCCGCGATGGTAACTTTTCCTACGTTAGTACGTTATGCATGCTGATGTAGTCTATAAGTCCATGTTTGGATGGACAAATTCACTGCCTTGGGAAAATAGTTCTCAGCAAACAAAAATCAAACTGGAGTCACCTTATTTGTCCATACTACAACTCTATGACATTCAAACCTGATCCTAATAAAAGAGCTTAACCTTTAGCATCCCATGATAGATCGATAGGGGTCTTATGTACTTCAATGTGCCTGTTTTCTTCCGATGCAGGTTGGGAGAGGTTTGTTGAAGGACGAGAAAGCTCGGAAGCTTGCTTTGCAACATTGGCTTGAAGCTGTAAGTATTAAATTTTATATGGCATAAAAGCGACCTTTGTATCTGCTCCCATCAATGTTTAACTCTTGGTAGTTTTTGCAAACAGATAGATCCGCGCCATCGTTATGGCCATAATCTTCATATGTACTATGTCAGTTGGCTGCAGTGTGAGAGTAAGCAGCCGTTCTTCTATTGGTAGGCCGAAGAACACGCACTCATTCAGTATCTGTTAGGAATTTTATATAGCGCCTACACCCTTATATAATTTGCACTTTGAGCTAATGCAAGACTGGTGCATTGAATTGCAGGCTAGACGTAGGAAACGGGAGGGATCTTAGCCTTCAAAAATGTACTAGATTGAGGCTTCAGCGTCAGTGTATCAAATATTTAGGCCCTGTGAGTCTCTTTCTTCTTGGGGAAATGCCTCTTGTTTTAATGTCTACTGTTCATAGGTAAATGGTTGCATCTGTTCTATCAGAACAAAAAAACAACGGTTGCATCTGAAATCGATTTCCATTGATATGATGGTCACCTTTGTTTGTAAAACGAAGCTATGGAAATGCAATGTCATCATCGTAAGATGATGCTCATGAGCGATTGGCCATTGACCTCCAAGTTTTTGGTCCACCAACAAAATAAATATACAAAGGGTACTTGTGCATGCGGCTAAACATTCTGAATATTTTAGAATGGCTTGAGATAATGCGGCCAAACGGGCCCTAAGTCTTCTAAATATGTTCTACTATTGATGTTGCTAAAAGCTGAAATGAAATGACTGTGATAGTTTGACAAACGTTGCAGACAGAAAGGGAAGCTTATGAAGTCACTGTGAACAATGGGAACTTCCGTTACAACAGAAGTGGGGAGCTCCTTGACACGTCAGAGGCACAAGGCAAATGGATATTTGTTCTTAGCACATTGAAGAAATTATATGTTGGGAAGGTGAATTTCCTGATACCCACCAAAAACAAGGCTGTACTCTCGTTACCACGGACTTACTCCACTAATTTCTAAATGACTCCAAACAGAAAGAGAAAGGAACATTTCAGCATTCAAGTTTTTTAGCTGGAGGAGCAACATCAGCAGCTGGAAGATTAGTTGTCGAAAATGGAATTCTAAAGGTGAATATTCAACGATGGTTACACATAGCTGACTTTAAGTAATAATGGATTGATAAGGTTTCTTTGGAATGTTTGCGCAGGCTGTTTGGCCCCATAGTGGGCATTATCGCCCAACAAAAGAGAATTTTCGGGAATTTGTCGACTTCCTCAAGGAAAGAAACGTGGACTTCACAAATGTCAAGGTTTCGATCCTAAATCCAATTTACTAACTGGTTGGATCATACCCATTTGATATCCAAACATAGGAGATGATGCTCAATTGAACTTCAAAAGTTGTCAAGTAGTTCTATGAACTTGTTTCTCTCTCAGAATCTGCACCATGCAGCGAAAATAATTGACGCGATACAAGATTTTAACGATTCTCCTGCAGATTGATACAACTGTGTGTGTGTTTTCCATGGCATTCAGGAAAGTCCAGTCGAAGAAGAAGAGGATTGGTTGAATGCTGACACGGAGCAGGATTCTTCTCAAGCAGACATAGGCAGAGCAACAACTGATGCTTTAACCAACAACACAAGCACGCAAAACGAGCCCGAGGGAAAGCAGTCTCGCCCCACACGGCGCAGGCCTGGTAGGATTCATATACCACCTATCATATTTCCGTTGGAAAAGCCAACAACAGAAGTGGAAGATCAACCGAAAGGAGGTTTGTCATTGGAATCTCAACCAGAAAGAGGGAATGGACTGGCCCGCCCTCAATCAATCTTCCAGAAGTGGAATCTTTTCGATGAACCAGAGGTTGAAGAGGAAGACGCTGTGCCGCCTGAAAAGATAATACAAAGGCTGGCTTCAAGGAAGGGAACAAAGTCATATCAATTGGGAGAGCAACTGTCTTTCAAGTGGGCATCTGGATTGGGGCCACGGATTGTTTGTGTAAGAGACTACCCGTCAGAGCTCCAGTTTCGAGCTTTGGAGGAAATGCTTTTATCCCCAAGAAGTGGTGGTTCTCGGCCTTACACTCCTCGAACAGGCTTTAGTCCCATGAAGTTGGGAAGTCCAAGGCCATTTAACAAGTGCTACAGCCCGAATCCAAGTCCAGGGCCATTGCAAAGTCGTTTGAGTCCAAAACCAATTCCCACACACCTTGCTCCAAAGCCATCTCCATCTCCCACATACCTCCGTCCAACGCCGTTGCCTACCTCATGCATTAGTCCAAAGCCATCCCGCACGTCAACGCCACTAGCCACTTGCCTCAGTCCAAAGCCGTCTTCTATATCAAAGCCATTAGCAACTTCCCCGTCTGCTCCACCTAAGGTGTCTTCCTCAGAAGAAAGAAAAGAAATATCCGCATAGAGTAGCAGCAGCAGCAACAAACACCATCACAGAAACCAGTAACAGATTGACTGAAGGTAACAATTTTTTTTGTAAAACAAAAAAGAAAGAAAGAAAGAAAGAAAAATAATCTTATCTTTTATGTGATCCTTAAAGTTATAGAATTTCGTCATTCTTAGGTACCTTAGTGAGTGTAAAGGGAGCCTCTTGTAAAGTTTTCACGGGTGCAACCGCCCATTAAAATATAGTTTGGATGGTCCATGCACGTGGTTTTGGTCCGTCGAATGCTACATTTGGATAGATAAGTAGCTTCATGGGGTATTTGATATGATATATATATAATCAAGTGCATTTGGACTGCACCATAATTATGGTGCAATCCATGTACAGTGAGGCCTACTTAATCATAAGTAAGAAATCTACTTCACACATTACCTTTAGAATTATTCACTTTATTAGCATACCAATTTTCGTCCAAATCCAACATGTATATGTGTCCCATCTTATCATGTTATAAAATTAATGTAATAAAATAATTTAATATAAATATCAAGTTTAAAGTAATGTTTTCAATATCTAAACTGTCTAAAACATGATTTTTTATAGATAAATGATTGTATAAAGTATTGTTATATTTTAATATGTGTGGGGTCCATTTTGCAGCAGACTACACCGTAATTATGGTGCAGTCCGTCTACACACGATAAGTTCTCTATTTTGGAAAATAATCAAGTGCTTTCGCATGTTGAGAATCTCATGGTGTGATTCCAAAGTAATGTGGTTTCCTCAAGCTTCATCATCGCTCTGCTAGCTAAGGAATGTCAACTAGAAGAATCCGGTCGTGCTACTAAAGTTGGTCTGCTAAATGAATTACACTTGCTTCCCATGACACAGAGAGAGAGGAGATTAATGATGGGTTATATTGCCGAAAAATAGACTTTTGTTAATTTAATCAGAAGCCCATGTCTCAGCATTAACACAAGACAATACACGTGGTTGTTCCCTTATAAATAATAAAGTTCCTTAAGAGGCTCCAAGTTGATTAGCTATTTTAAAATAAAACTAACACATTCAAACTGGTGTCAAAGATGACCTTAAGTCCATTTCTGTTTTCCATGCATGTCTTTGAACATTTGGCAGGTTGTTAGCCTCTCAAGTTTCCTAAGGTGGAGGGCTCATATTCATCCACATATTTATGGATCTTTAGCTCTCTCTATGCTGGAATCACCATCACATTAGATCCATTTTCGAATCTAAGAAGTAAAATGGGAGTTTGTTCTCTCAAAAAATAAGTATATATATTGATAAAACTACAACTGCTGCAATATCCGGGGCTGTTCCTTTCCACACTGGTGCAACCATGGTGCTCAAAAGTATTCATACCATCTCAAATTTCAAGAAACAACTTCTCGGGAGGAAAGAACAGCCACCTCCTGTACACGTAGAAACAGAATTCTTCCTTGGGGTCTATGCTATATCCAGATGATGGGCTCTGAAAATAGCCAAAGCAATTGTCCAAGGCGGCCATACTGAAATGGATGAGATGCCAACCATGAGTGAAAAAGAAATACCACGCCTCCATGTTTAGTATAGAGAGAAAAGACGAATCCTGGTGCTTCAGCAATCAAAAAAAAAAAAAGGTCTTTTCTGCGAAGTGATGCAGGACTCACTTTCCTGAATTCTTCTTAAGACCCTTTGCTTACCAGCCCTATATTGAATATTCATAGGCCCCTATTGAGGATGACTATCCACATCCTTCATTACTGGAGGGCACTTCCTTTTTTTGCCCCAACTCGCTAATGATTATTATCTTCTTTTTTTTTTTAAAAAAAAAAAGAAAATTATGCGGATCAGCTGCTATCTTAGTTTCTCATTCTAATGGCCATCGGCAACCGGCAGCAGCCCATCCAACCACTTGCGTAGTTGCATTCATTGCCGCTGGGGTCTAGCCATTTGGAGCAGGGTGGCAACTCTAGCTGGTTGCTTTTTACCAATTCAATCCAAATCCGAAGGGTCATCTGTAGACATAAGACCTATCACATATCTTTTACCCGTGGTTGAACTTTTATCGTTTCAAAAATATTTATAAAAATACTTATATTTTGTCAATATATTTTTAAAAAGTGCTAAATATATTAAAAAAGCTGCCTGACCCCCTGAAGTAAAATAATTGTCTCTAAATACATTGAATGTAATTACATTTGAGACGCTTTCCCACTATCGATCATTAGGGGTGCAACTCGGGTTGGGTTATACCGGGTTAGAGTGAACCTACACCCTAAGCTAACCGGGTTGGAGTAAACCCAAACCCCAACCCTAAGAATTTAATCCGGGTTCACATTGGTTTTAGTTTGGTTTCGGGTTACCAATAAACTGTTTTTTTTCCAAATTTAATTGTAATCTAAAAGAAAATTATTGGAATATACATACTTGTATTTATGCAGTCAAGCTTCACGCTGAATTCTGCAACATCCTTTCAAAGAATTCTGCAACATCATGCTGAATTATGCAATATTCTTTGAATGAACTCTGCAAGTAATTTTTCAGCATTTTATAGGCACGAATAAATGACAAATTAGTTAGTTTTATGACTAATTGGTCATTTCTATTTAATAGCAAATGGAAATGATTCAAGTGTAGCAAATAAAAAATAAACATAGCATACTAACTATTGTAGTTGAAATTAAATATTATCATACAAATTGCTGAAATTGAATTTAAACTGAATATTTATCATACAAATTGCTAAAATAGAAATTGAATACTTGTCTTATCAATAAACTTAAAATATGAATCAAATTTATACTACAATCTAAAATTCAAACTAACAGATTTCTCATACTAACAGAAAGTATAATATGAAATAGATTTATCATGTCAACTCAAATTCAAACATAATCCACATAACAGTTATTCAAAGTAACTAAATCTAAATACATTAAGCATAATGGTTCAACATTCCAATCTAATTTAAGTGCAATCCAAATTTAAAATGACAATATAAACAAATCTCAAGTTTAAATAAGTTTACATCCACTTTTAAACAATTCAAAATTCAACTAATTTCATGTCTCAAAAAAAAAAGTATAATTTATGAAAAATTTATATACATTACACCAAGTTGGTATCGGGTCGGTGCGAACTTAGTTTTGGTTTTGGGTTTCTACGAGTCGAGTTGAAACCGGGTCTATTTTGAAAAAATCTTAAAAATAAAACCCATTTTTGGTTTTGCTATCGAGTCTGGTCAAGCAGGTTCGGACCGATCTGGTACCAAGTTACACCCCTATCGACCATCTCGGCATTTTAAAAAATATTTTCAGAAAAAATACGTTTCTTTAAAATAAAAAGTGTAAGAATATTTGCAAATTAGAGAGTCAAAAAAATCAAAATTTGAAGCTGAATTAATATATAAAGTATTTCCTCTGCAAAAAAATATGTAAAGTATCTTCTAAAATCTTAATTTAAATTCAAACTAGATGGATTTTAACAAATGAGCATCAAAACTAGGAATATAGATGCTCCCCTCAGAACTGTCACTCTTAACGCATTCAAAGACAGGTTGAACGGAAAAGATTCTGCGTTTGGGGCCAACACAGTCCTCTCTCCGTAGCTCCGATAGGCGACTCCTTTGCACTCGGGACTGAGTAGAGGTGATCGGAGCGAGGGGGTGAAATCGATCAGCGACAGACGAGTGGGCGGAAGAATGAGCAGTGAGCAACGATTGGGGGGAAGAACGATTGGCGAACGGTGGAACAGACTGAGCAGTTCAAGCAGAGAGATGAATCCGAATGTTGGGGACCTGCTGGGAGTGGAATTGCAGACCTTGGCGATCTCCGGCGAAGCTATCAAGAAGATACATCCTGGTGACGGTGGCTCCATTCTCTACTCCCTATGGTCGACGAAAACGTACAACGGGGAGGTGTTTAAGGCTATGTTGCGAAGGCTGTGGCGAACGAGAGGTACGTGCTTCTTCACGGAGATTGGGGAGAATCTCTTCCAAGTATCCCTCTCAAAGCAGGATGACAAGGAGCGTATCCTAACTGGGCGGCCATGGCTATATGAGCGGAACCTGGTGCTCGTATATGATTTAAAAGAGGAAACAAATATTGACCACCTGGTGCTCGTTAAAATGCCTCTATGGGTGCACGTGAATGGGATCTCGCATATAGTCGACAAGGACTACCTGGGTCGCAGCATTGGGAACTCGTTTGAGGAGGTGAACAAAATTGTAGCCATTGGAAACAAACTGAAGCTGAATGTTGTGTTTGACTGTCGAGAGCCATTAAGGAGGGGACTGTTCATTCAGATAGGTGGCCAACAAAGAAGATGGATCTCATTTCAGTACGACAAGCTCCATGTATTCTGCTACCTGTGTGGACGACTAGGCCATGCTCATCACGAATGTGGTGAGTACCCAGGCTCACATAAACCAGATTCAGAGGAAGCCATGCCGTATGGGAGTTGGCTTAGGACTGGAGTGAAACCAGTGCAATTCCATGACGGGCCCATGAAGAGTGGTAGGGTGGTGCCAACGAAGTACCTGGGGGTGAATACCAGTAGTGACGGGCAGCTGCATGCTCATTCTCTGAGATTCGGGAAGGTGTGGGATGGTAGTGAAATGGAGGACAACTCAAGGGGTGGAGGTGATTCTGCTGATTCTATGCAGGCAAAGGCTCGTTGTGGAGAGGAGGTGGCTGAGGGGATGGACGAGGTTGGCCAGATTCAGGGGGAGTGTCAGGTGGGGGAGGGTGTGCTTCCTTGCTGGAAGCTGCCGTCTAGGGGTTCTTCTTCCCAGTCTAGGCAGCAAGGAGTGGGGGCCGATGAAGGTAGATCCTATCCAGTCTGCTCCAAGGAGGGTCCCAAGGCAGCTGGCGTGTCAAGGGGGGGGACCCCGGTGCTGGTTCAATGCGGGCAGTCTACGGGGTCGAAGTTGATGGCGGCAGATGTGACCATGGGGCCAGAATGGGCGATGGGGGGACAACTACTAGGAGGTCATCCAGCGCAGATGGACGGGAGGGACATGCTGATGGGGGCGCATGAGGTGGGGCTTGGCCAGGGGGAATGTGGGCGTGGTATGGAGATGGTCTTGCAGGGGGTGCATGTGGAGATGCTGGAGGAGGAGAGGGAGGGCAGTGGGGCTGTTTTACCGACAGCGGGTGAAGCTCTATGGGAGAGCTCGTCGACAGGAGTTGACGGACACGGCTTTGGCAGTATGGGAGCATGGTTCTCGGACAGAGGGGAGATTTCCCGTGCTAATAAGGGCAAATGGAAGAGGAGGGTGAGAAAGGGGCGGGAATCAGACGGGCTTGTCCCGGTGACCGTTCAAGTGATGGGTGGGGGAAAAAGGGGCCGGAATAGCAAGGAGGACGAGCGGCTCGAGGCGTCTAAAAGGAAAAGGGGTCAAGCTGGAGGTATATCGATTGAGGCGGCGGCTGGGGAAGGTTCCCAGGACCGCCTCCACTAGAATGGCTATAATAGCGTGGAATTGTCGTGGGCTTGGGAACCCACGAGCGATCCGTAGCCTTCTTGACCTGGTCAGGATACAAGGTCCCTGTTTGCTTTTCCTTTCTGGGACGAAATGCAATTCTAAAGAGATGGACATTATCAGAAGGCGTCTCAATTTTGATTCTTGCTTCGCGGTGGACCCGGATGGGAGAAGAGGGGGGTTGGCCCTCATGTGGTCAAATAGTAAACCGGCATGTATCAAGAGTTACTCCTCTCACCATATTGATGCGAGCTTTTTGGGGTGGAGGTTCACGGGCTTCTATGGTCATCCAGAAACACACAACAGGCACCACAGCTGGGAGACTCTAAACCTGTTGAGTCTCGATAATGAGGAACCATGGCTTGTGATGGGAGATTTTAATGAAGTGATGGACCATAGCGAATATGCAAGCTGCAGGAACCGCCCGCAGGTCCAAATGGATCTTTTTTGTGAAGTTGCCGATAGATGTAATCTTCAAGACCTTGGATTTAGTGGGACAAAGATGACGTGGACAAACAATAGGCGGGAGAGGCAAAGGGTGGAGGCGAGATTGGATAGGGGACTGGCGTCTCCTTCTTGGATGAATCTTTACCCTCAAGCTAAGATTCTTCACCTTGTGGCTCCTACATCGGATCACGGCCCCATTCTGATGACATTCAGTTCTAGTGGAAGGAAGAGGAAATCGCCCCGGGAGTTCAGATACGAGTTTTTCTGGGATCGTGATCCTGAGTCGTCCAGGATCATTGATAGTTCATGGTCCTTCCAACCTCGGGGGGCCGATTGGACATCTAATGTGCTTGGACAGAAGCTAAGTTACTGCGGTTCTGAGCTAGATAAGTGGAACCAGAGGAGGAGAGGCAACATTCGGCATGAGATTCGACGAAAGCAGAGGATGTTGGGTATTCTACTAAATAGGAGGCAGGATGATGAAAGGGACGATGCTGTGCGTAGCCTTAAGCGACAAATCAATATTCTCCTGGAAGATGAGGAGCAATTGTGGAAACTGAGGGCGAAAACACACTGGCTAATGGAGGGTGACAGAAATACAAAGTTTTTCCACCGTGTAGCTTCTAACAGGCACCGCTCAAATCATATTGAAGCTCTAAGCGACCGGAATGGGAACTGGATCACAGATCAGGATATGATGATGAACTTGGCGATACACCACTTTTAGGAGGTTTTTACTTCTTCCGCGCCGCAAGGGGCGCCATGGATTGAAAGTGTTATCACCAGGAAGCTTTCGGATGAGCATAGAAGATCTTTGTCACTCCCGTTACAAGATCATGAAGTCCGCATCGCAGTGAAAGGGATGAGTCCTTCTAAGGCCCTGGGCCCGGATGGTTTGTCAGCAGGATTCTATCAGAGATATTGGAACACGGTGGGACCCGACATAATCGAATGGTGTAGGGATTTTATGAACGAGCGTAATCCTGACCAGTTATGCAAATTTATCAAGGATTTAAACAAAACCACTATTGTTTTGATCCCAAAAGTGACAAGAGCTCATATGTTATCGCAATTCAGACCGATCAGCCTTTGCAATGTGGTTTATAAGATCTTAGCGAAGATCTTGGCCGACAGATTAAAGCATGTTCTTCAAGAGGTCATTGGAGACGAGCAGAGTGCATTTATCCCAGGTCGGCTCATCACTGATAACATGTTAATTGCATATGAAGCCATTCATTCGCTTCGGAGACGTAAATCAAGAAGGAAACAAGAGATGGCCATAAAGCTTGATATGTCAAAGGCTTATGACAGAGTAGAATGGAGCTTCATGAGATGCGTGATGAAAGCCATGAATTTCGACGAGGCATGGATTGAGTGGATTATGAGCTGTGTTTCTACTGTTAGCTACCGAGTTAATGTCAACGGCTTCAAATCATCTTTCTTCCAGCCGGGGAGAGGCCTCGGGCAAGGTGATCCCCTGTCTCCATATCTTTTCTTGCTTTGTGCTGAGGGGTTATCTGCATTGATTGCCTATGAGACTAGCAGGGGAGCTTTCCACGGTATTAGGCTGCAACCCAAAGGCCCGATGATCTCTCATCTCCTGTTCGCCGACGATGCGATCATATTCCTCAGGGCAGATAAGGTGTACTTAAGGAAACTGTTGGATATGCTTAATCTATATGCTGCCGCATCAGGCCAAGTGGTCAATATTGACAAAACTGCCATCTTCTTCAGTACCAATGTGAATCATGAAGCTAAGCGGAAGTTGATTCATATTATCGGTTCTGTGAGGAACGACTTCCACCAATACTTGGGGCTTCTAGCATGGCTTGGCAGATCCAAAGTGGGTATCTTCAAAAGCCTCAAAGATCGCATCAGAAACAGCATCCAAGGGTGGAAGGGTAAATTGCTTTCATGGGGAGGAAAGAAGGTGCTCATCAAGGCAGTTGCCTAAGCGATACCCACTTACTCAATGAGCATATTCCTATTGCTGAAATCTCTCTGCAACGATATCAACGGGATGTTGAGTAGGTTCTGGTGGGGGAAAATGGACAGAAAGAGGAAGGTGAGTTGGGTCGCCTGGAAGGATTTATGCAAACCCAAGAGGGCAAGGGGACTGGGTTTCAGAGATTTTCAGAAGTTTAATATTGCCCTTCTTGCCAAGCAAGTGTGGAGACTAGTCTCATGTACCTCGTCGTTATGCCATAGAGTTCTAAAGGCGAGGTACTTCAAAAACATGGACATATGGACGTGCAAGGCGAGGTCAACTGATTCCTTTACTTGGAAGAGTATTTTGAAGGCAAGGGATGTTATTCAAAGGGGATGCAAATGGCGTATAGGTAACGGACAACAGGTTCGCTTCTTTGATGATGTTTGGTTGGAATCCAAGATTGCTAAGGCGGGGCCTCTTCCTCTTTCTATGCCGGAGGAGGTGCGGGTTAGCTATTTCATTGATCAAGAATCTCACTCTTGGAGGATGGACCGCCTTTTGGCCATGGCGAGAGAGGCTACTTGGCAGTTGGTTCAAACGGTTCCCCTTCCTCGTTCGGGTGAGAATGATTGTTTGTTTTGGAAGCAACTCGGTTAAGTCGGCTTATTGATTTTTGTGCTCGGAGAATTCGATGGGGGATCACTCAGGCTTCTTTAAGGCCATATGGCGGCTGAGACTACCGAGCAAGGTAATTATTTTCGGATGGCGTATCTACTCAAATGCTCTCCCTACCATGCGGAATCTCTGGCAGAGAGGTATTGGGGACGACATGAGGTGCGTCTTGTGCAGATCTGACTATGAAGATGCTGACCATATTTTTCTGAGATGTGGCTCTACCTTGGGATTGTGTTGGATGGCGGCTCGAGTGGCATTCTAGAACATGACGGTCCGCGAGCTTATGAATTTCCTGATGCAGAGGCATCGAACCGATGATCTTGTTCTTTTCATAGTATTCAATTGGAGGATATGGTATCTGCAGAACAAGCTCAGAATGGAGAATGCTCTACCTAACTTTTCGAATGTCTTGTCGTGGTGTTTGGAGTTCCTGAATCAGCACAAATCGGCGACAAGGCTCTCAAATTCGGGATTGCTGGAGAGGCCCCTGGTGGCTCGCTGGTCTAGACCACCACCAGGGTTTGTCAAAATCAATGTGGACGCACGATGCCATGTGAATCTGGGCAATTTCGGTTGTGCAGCTGTCATCAGAAACTCCTGTGGTGAATTTGTCGCTGCCAGTGGGTGGAAACGGAGGGGCAAGAGGGAGGCAATCTTTATAGAAGCTACTGCTATCCTCCTTGGTCTAAGATGGGCGATTCAGTTGAGTTTTAACCAGGTACAAGTGGAAACCGATTCTCTCATTTTATATGACTATATCTCAAACTCGGTTCTTATCTTCTCTAATGTGGGCTTTATTGTTGAAGAGATTATTTCCATTCTCTCTAGCAATGCTTCTTTTTCGATTCACCATGTTCTTCAGCAAGGTAACACTGTAGCTCACTCCTTAGCCGAATTGATCTTTTGTTTTGGTGAAGACCAACAGTGTTGGTAGGGAAATCCTCCTAGTGCTATTGTAGGGAACATTTATACAGATAATTTTTTGGCAATGAATTGCGATGATCCTTCTATCTCTATCCCCTCTAATGCTGTGAAGCAATAGGGATAGTGGGATCTCCTCTTTTATCAAAAAAAAAAGACAGGTTGAACGTATTCACAAGAAATTTTGGTGAAAACAAAACAAGTGGGTGCGGGCCGTGCGGCCGGGCACATTTGGCAATTGGTATGGGTACGGCTGGGGTTGTGGATGGGAAAAAAATTATAGTATGGGATGGGAAAGAATATTTTGGGAATTGCATGATTAATAGAAATGATAAAAGTAAAGTTAGAATACATAGACATGATGGAGGGTAATTAGTAGGAAAAATGAATGAAATATAGGAATAAAAGGGTACAGATGTGGTTATTATTTGATGAGAGATAATTCTCGAAAACTGTGCTCCACCCATGCCATAGCATTTGAAAAGCAAAAGGTACGGGAGCATGTTGATCAACAAATGATTTTATAATTTAACCACTCTATTTTTTCAACTTTACTCTTAAATTTCAATTATTTTTTTCCAGCTACTTTATTTATTCCAACTTTACCCATACTATTTTATATCAATCACACAAATTTCAAAATATTTCCTCTCCTACTCATAATCTGTATTCCCAAACATCCCTTGGTTAATTTATTAATGCCATAGTGATATATTTATAAAATCTAATTCCTTCATTTAAATCATTCTACTAGGTCATAAGCCAAGAGTGAGATGAAAATATTTGCATGTGAACAATTAATATTTCCATGGGGCTCTTTGGCATGGATATCGGGTGACCAAGCATTTGATTACTTAGAGAGTTAGAGACTAGTATTGTCTAGAAATGTGGGAAATAAATACGGAAGATCTCAACCATCTCATCAACATGCTAAATTAAGTTAAATTGGAACTTAAAAGCTAGAAATTTTTATGTTTCGAGCTCAATTTAAAAAGTTGTTAAGCTAAAACTTCATAATTATTGCATATTATAATGTCCCAATCTTTAATCTAATAGGGACGTCATGTGCTAATCCAACACCTATTTTATACAAGGCCTAAACTGAAGAGCTCATAGCATTACAAAAATCTATACACAACACAAAATTTGTTACAAAAATTTTGGCAAAATTTTTTCCTAAAATATCAAGGTTGCACCTTGTAGACACCCAAATTTTGAGCTATTTTTAACCATATTAATTAAATATGTGTCCATTTATGAAATGTCATTATTTTAAATTATACACATATTTTTCAATTAAAAGATGCACTATCGGCCAGCTTTACACTTTGGTGATCATTGCAAAGTCGTTTGACCATCAACATATTAGAAGTAACGGCGGAGATTATTTTCACACGAGCTGCAAATGTACGGATCTACAGGCATGGGCGGAGCACCAAAACTGAGTGCATCTTCCCCACGCCAAGCCATCAGTGATTCGTGCCGGTAAGGATTCAGCAAGCAATCTCTCCTAACCAAGGCAGCGTAATCCGGCGACCTCCCAATATCTTGTCCTCTCCCATGGCTGCTAGTCTAGGGACGATTAATGCCAAAGCTGCAGCAAACCCATTTTCCCCAAATCGCACGTTCGAACAGAACCTCCATGGCTGCCCACCTGCCCAGCGCCAACACAATCCATCCAGCATGATTACTTAGCCATGTGTAGAAAATGGCTTTTACTCAGTTCAGAAGCTGATGGATGATAAGCAGAACTAAGGAAGACACTCAAATGTCCGACGCAGGACAAAGCCCCGCACCGACAGCCAATCACAGAGCTCCACGTCAGCAGCCCTCACCCAAAACTCCATAGATACCGGCCCCTTCCAGCATGCGAACACACAGTATCCCGGTGCAAGGGGAGAAGAGGGGCTGTAGCCACCACTCTGTTCGTCTCCCTCCCCATTATAGCCTTCCTTTAGCAGCCTTAGTTTCCAACAATAGAGAAGCCTCTCGGCCTCCGTCCTCCCTCCAAGATCGTTCCTGCAACCATCGTCCTAGCCAAAATAATCACCTCCTCCTGCTCTCTATTCCAGCCATCCATAAGAGCATCCAAAAATATCCAGAGCTGCTACTAAAACATAGTTCTTCCCCCAGTCGTTACTGATAGGCGACCGGGTGTCGCGCGCAGAACGGGGTGGAGGTTAGACATTATCCGGCTGCTGTCGACGGATTGGAGAGAAGGGGGTGTAGTGTGAAGAGATAAAGGGAAGTCCAAGCTCGGCGACACAGAACAGGATCGGGAAGACAGACTTTTGCCGCCGTAAATGGAAACAAGCGAAGGAGATCTTCTTGGAGCGGAACTCCAGACTATGACAATATCGACGTCGGAGATCAGGAAGATTGAACGGGGAGAGGCTGAAGCACTTCTCTGTTCGGTGTGGTGCTCTAAGTCATATAACCGGGCACATTTTCTCTCATCGATGCGAAGGTTGTGGCGGTCTAGAGGAGCGATCACCTTCATAGATGTTGGGGAGAATCTATTTCGGATATCATTCACTGATCAAAATGACAAAGTCAGAATACTTGCGGGAAGACCATGGCTCTTCGAAAGAAATCTTGTTCTACTGGAGGAACTGCAGGAGGAAATTTCTATTGCACAGGTGATGCTTACCAAAATGCCTATATGGGTGCACGTAGTGGGGATCCCACACTTGGTTGACAAGATCCACGTCGGGCAAAGTATTGGCAGGACCTTCGAGAGGATGCACGACATTGCAGTCACTGACACAGAATTGAAGATTCAGGTCATAATGGATTGCACCAAACCATTAAGGAGAGGGATCTTCCTCCAAGTGGAATCGGAACAAAGGAAGTGGTTAAACTTCCAATACGAGAAGCTGCCAGTGTTTTATTTCTATTGCGGAATTGTGGGTCATGCTCACAAGGACTGTTTGGAACTCTCCAGATCCAAAGTGCAAGTCTTTGAGGCAGACATGCGGTACGGCAACTCGTTGAGAATTGGAACCAAACCAATGAGGTTACAGCTTCAAGAAAAGAATAGAAACAAGGTTGCCCCCCGAAAATACACAAGAGGAATGAGTATTTGTGCAGAGGGATATCAAAGCCAGATGGACCAACATACAACTGAAATGGAAGAGCAGCGTGATCCACATCTAAATATGTTTTCATCCATGGATTGCAACATTCGACGGTCTATATTGGAGGTCACTAACGACAACATGGGAGAACAGATGCTTGGCAGCAAGGGGGAAAGGCATTCGGCCCAAAATGTATCTGATATTGCCACTGCTGATCACCATGGGAAAGACCAATCATGCCCAGATTCTCAAGCGTTTGCTGGCATGGACGAAGGCTCTAATGGGCAGCGATGTATTGGGTGCTGTTCAAGTGCAGAACCTTCTCCTTTCCATAACAGCAACAACCAACGAAGTTTGATGGAGGGGATTAACGACAGTGACGATGGACAGATGCAAGACAGGAAGGAGGAAAGAAATATGGCCCAAACTGAGCATGCTGTTTCCATGAATGCTCACCATGGGAAATACCCGATGACATTTGATGATGAACACAGGATCCCATTGTTCCAAAGTTCCCCCCTGACTCCCAAATGCTCGCTGGACAAGAGGAAATCCCAGCTGGCCAGCGAGACAATGGGAGCAGCTCTAGGGCAGAGATTGGCATCCATGGTCTCCCATCTGTTCAAAGTTACTGCCCAAGTCCTCAACTGAGCGCCGGAATGGAGATTGGATCAGATGGCAAGTGCTGTCTTGCGGGGGCTGAAAGGACACAAACGAGGCATGATACTCAAACTGAGGGAATGGTCCCAAACATCCAGTTAATTGACAATGGTCAGATGGGTCGTTCTAATAAAGAATTCAGTGCAAGGCACCAGCCAACTAGCCAAACCGGACAGACCCCAACGGACCATGGACGATGCACACAGGATGTAGCTGCATTGAAGACTAAAGGAGGTTGGAAAAGGCTGGCTAGGGGCATGGCGGAGCATGGCAATGGGAGTATACATGAAGGGGGCACAAGGGATCAGCGTGAAGGGAATGTGGAGAACCGGAAGAGGGGTCTGTGTGAAGATGATGGGGTGGAACAACAAAACATGAAGAGGCCGAAAACTGTTGCTTTGTGCTATGTGGAGGAGGTGGCGGCTGAGGATGGACCTCAGCCCTGCCTCGCATAAAATGGCGATATTAGCTTGGAATTGCCGTGAGCTTGGGAACCCACGCGCAATCCGATGCCTCCTCGACTTGGTCAGGAAACAAGATCCCATTTTGATCTTCCTCAGTGAAACAAAGCGTTATGCAAAGGAAATGGAGAAAATTAAATTTAAATTGAAATTTGATTGTTGTTTTGCTGTGGACCCGGTTTCTAGAAGGGGGGCCTTGCACTCCTATGGAATAATGCTCAGCCGGTAAATATTTTGAGCTTTTCTAGTAACCATATCCATGCGGATTTTTTGGGATGGCCTTTTACTGGGTTTTATGGCCATCCGGAAACACATAACCGTCAACTCAGCTGGCAATTGTTGAAGCAACTCAGTGGGGTCTCAGGCATGAAGTGGCTAACAATGGGGGATTTCAACGAAGTCACGGGCCCTTCTGAGTACATTAGTCAAAAGATGAGACCTCAAGCCCAGATGGATCTTTTCTGCAACACTTTAGACTATTGCAACCTGATGGATGTGGGGTATGCCGGACACACTATGACATGGACAAATAACCGATGGGGGCCTCAAAGAGTGGAAGCTCGACTGGACAGGGGGCTTGCAATACCACAATGGTTATCCCTTTACCCGTTTGCAAAATTAATCCACTTATCCACCGCCACCTCTGATCATTGCCCGATCCTGCTGATATTGGATTCGAAGAGAAGCAAGCGAAGACCCCCAAAGGAATTCCGATATGAACTTTTCTGGGCTCGGGACAAGGAGACACATGACATTGTTAACCAAATCTGGAATTCGACCCCATCAGACGGGACTGCTCACACTAATATTCTGGGATGGAAGATAAAGGAATGCAGCAGCGCGCTAACCAAGTGGAACAGGAGGCGGAGGGGCAATATCCGGCAGTCTATCGGGCGGAATCAATCGACTTTGGAATCTCTTATGATCCAACAACCTTCGGACCAGCGAGACAGGGCTATCCTTAGAACAAAATTCAAAATAAATCGTCTGCTTCAAGATGAAGAACAGGTTTGGCAACAACGTGCTAAAACACACTGGCTACACGCGGGGGACAGAAACACGACTTTCTTTCATCGCATGGCATCCAACAGAAGGCGTTCAAATTTCATTGAGGCCCTTCAGGATGGGGATGGACAGTGGGTTTACGATCAAGATCAACTGCAAGAACTCGCTCTCCAACACTTCCAGTCGGTTTTTTCTTCTTCGAGTCCTTCGGATGCATCATGGGTCCAACGATTGATCTCTCGGAGGCTACCTGATCAGAAAAGACAAGATCTAACCAAACCTCTCATGATTGAGGAAGTGGAAAAAGTCGTCAAAGCTATGAGCCCTACTAAAGCACCGGGACCGGACGGGATGTCTGCTGGCTTCTTTCAGAAACACTGGAACACTGTGAGGCAGGAGGTTTTCCTATGGTGCAAGAGCTTCATGGATGAGACAAACCCCACTATCCGAACCACAAAACTCCGGCCAGCAAACTCAACAACATTGGTGCTGATTCCAAAGAAGGCTGGGGCCCATTCACTATCTCAGTTTCGGCCTATCAGCCTCTGTAATGTGGCATACAAAATTCTGGCAAAGGTCTTGGCTAACAGACTCAAGTTATGTCTGAATGATATCATCAGTGAACAGCAAAGCGCCTTTGTTCCTAGCAGACTTATAACAGATAATATGCTAGTGGCTTACGAAGCCATTAACTATCTCCGGCACGGACAGAGAAGGAAACGAATGGAGATGGCATTAAAGCTGGATATGTCCAAGGCGTACAATCGGGTAGAGTGGAATTTTCTTAAATCGGCCATGGAAGCAATGAACTTTGGACTGGTTTGGACCAGTTGGATCATGAGCTGTGTAACCTCTGTAACCTATCGAGTGAATGTCAATGGCTTCAAAATGGGGTATTTCCAGCCACATAGAGGACTAAGGCAAGGGGATCCGCTATCCCCCTATCTTTTTATCGTGTGTGCAGAGGGGCTATCCGCACTCATTACCAAGGCAGCTGAAAGTTCTTCAATTCATGGAATCAATATATGCCCCCGTGGACCTACGCTTTCCCACCTACTATTCGCAGACGATGCCATTATCTTTTTGCGAACATCAACACAGGATGTCAGCAATTTCCTCACTATTCTTCATCAATACTCGGAATCATCGGGCCAGGTTGTCAATGTTGATAAGTCTGCCTGTTTCTTCAGTTCTAACACCAATATGGAGATCCGTAAGGAGATTACTTCCCTTCTGGGTGCCGCGGGCCATGATCTTAAAAACTATCTAGGCTTACCTGCCTGGTTAGGAAGAACAAAAAGGGACTTGCTAAAGGGTCTTAAGGAGCGGATTTGGAAGAAAATTCAGGGCTGGAAAGGGAGGCTTCTTTCCTGGGGTGGTAAAGAGATTCTGATCAAGGCAGTTGCACAGGCGATCCCGACATACATTATGAGCATCTTCTTGCTTCCTAAATCTTTTTGTTATAAACTCAATGGGATACTAAGCAAGTTTTGGTGGGGTAATAACGGCGGCAATCGGAAAATGAGTTGGGTGGCGTGGAATGAGATGTGAAAAACAAAGCTTGCGGGTGGGCTGGGATTCAGGGAATTGAACACATTCAATTACGCTCTCCTAGCCAAGCAGGTCTG